>CM032233.1:39775000-40440000 GCA_019009955.1 Riptortus pedestris | reverse complement strand
ATGTTTAAAAGTCCGTCACGCAGGGGCTGCGTAAACTAAGGAGAATTCCCACGTAAAGTTATACAATAGAGAAATCTGCATACGAGAGCCTAACAGTTACGAAAACGACCGAGCTAGCTTTTGGCGGGAAACTCTCTCTTCAGTTATACGCCCACATTTAATAAAAATGCAATTATCTCGGTTAATATTCAAGATAGAGAATAAATGTACAGAACAATATTTATAGTAAATTTGATTTTCAATAAGAATGATTCTATGCAATGTTTTGATCCGACGTATGGTAACGGAGATATTTCGAATTTTTGAAAATCCACCCTCTAAACTCCCCCTCTCACTCGTCCGATTTCAGCCATTAACGAACTCGATCTGTCTTTTTGCATAAAACGTTTAAATAAACGATCAAACAAAAATTGCGACCGCTAGAGTGTTAACAGACAAATATATATATATATATATATATATATATATATATATATATGTTACTGTAAAACTCCGGAGTGGTTAACTACCAACGGCTAGCTAAAGAAATAGTCAATATTTTCAACTACAAACTACTAGTTGGTAGTTAACTAAAAAGGTAGCTAACTACATTCGTAGTTTACTAGTAACAAATTCAGTAAAATAGGATTGCAATGATCGTCAAAAAAAAAGATGGTTTCAACGAACTCGGAACTTCTTCAGGAAAATTGAATACATTATATTCGCATAATCAGTTTACAGCACCGAGCATGTCAGGTCTCCTGATGAAGTGCCCGACGAAGAGATAAGCCTTCGCACCGCAGTTCGCCAACAGTCATTGGTTGGTTGGTGGCCAGAGTTTCAAAAAATACAACTGCTTAAAAAGATGTTCAAGTAAGAAATGTTTGTGCAAGTTAGCAAGTGCAATTCAAAGTGCCACAATTCCCTCCCATGCTGTAACAAATAATAATAAAACTTATTCTAAAATTTTCATTTCAAATAACCTTTATTCCAACTTTTACCGGCAGACGCTGGGAAATGTTAGGATTTACCAAAATCTGTTGGTAAAAGTCCGAAAGACGCATCCTGATTGAGATAAATCTAGCTTTTACCGAGCCTCTGGGGAAATCCTAAGATATACTGGCTAAAGTCCGATTTGAAAGACAAAATCGGACATTTACCAACGCTTCTGGTAAATCCTAAGATTTACCGATAAATCTTATTGCAATCCTATTTTACTGAATTTGTTACTAGTAAACTACGAATGTAGTTAGCTACCTTTTTAGTTAACTACCAACTAGTAGTTTGTAGTTGAAAATATTAACTATTTCTGTAACTGTTGGTAGTTACGAAAACTAACTACTTCTATCCCAGTTAGGCAAAATAGTTGTTCATTGTCAACTACTAATTATTAGTTTATATTTGCTCGATGCAAATAATTAACTTCTAGTTAGTAGTTAAAAATGTAACTAACTACCGGAATTAGGTAGCTACTTCCCAACTCTGAGAATTACCAGAGTTGTACTACTTACATTTGTAATTTGTAGTTAGTAGTTAAAAATGTCTTAACTACTTTTAACTTACTTGTAGTTGGTAGTTGGCAAAATTTAACTACTAACTACTAATTACAAAATGTAGTTGCTTGCTGTTAACTATTAACTACAAATGCAATTAGTAGTTAACTACAGTCAAACCAAAGTAGTAGTAGTTAGCAGTTAGCATTTATTGTTACATTTTGCTCAAATGAGTAAGCATATCACTCTTGTTTTACTTCAAATCTACATTCGGGTAATTTTTTTACTTATTTACATTTTTTAATTCCGCATTTATTTTTATTTTTGATTCTCTTCTTATTTCACTTGCTCTCTTGAAATCAGATAATCATATTTTCTTTATTCTTCCCTCAATCACTCTTCCCCTAAATTTTATTCCCTTTAACTAACCCACAGCCTCTAATATAATAGCAATAAAAAACTTGTAATATTTATTGACAGTGTGTCCATCCATTCAATTATAAATATGAATTATTAATGTTACTTAGGGATCTTATCAGGGTGAACAAAGTAAATAACATATTCTGTTATTTGAAATGTGTGAATAATTTGAAATATGAGCAATATTTGAAGGTTGAATATGTTACATACTACATTACATACTACATATTTGAAAAAATTTAAAACTAATGTAATGTTATGCAATTCCAATATAGTATAATAGTAACTTTCTCTGTTTTTCTCTTTTTGGAATATTTCGTTTCGAATACAATATAATATGGATATCAAAAAAGTTTTGTACTCTTTCTAAGACTACTAGGCACTTAATGTAAGATATCTAATCTGAAAAGAAATTTTGAATTCTATTGTATTTTCGAATTTAATCGTATTTAATTTATTTTGATATTTTAGAATTAAAAAAGTTATAGGGATTACAGTGACGAATTTTATTTTCAGTTTAGTACTTAGTAGATAATGGCTAAGCTACAATTGGAGGCAAAAATTTATGAATGGTTATTAGTTTTTATTCCTGTATGAAGACAAAAACGTAATTGGAAAGTTAACACCAAGCACATTGTAAAATAATTCAGGTTTATTTCCGATAAAAGATTATGAATTTTGGTATTATATAATCCGAAAGATGGAAACTGGTTTCTTTTCCCCAAAAATGTCAGAATTGAAGGTAATAAGAATTCTTTGTCAAAATAACGCATTTACGAATACACAAAAGTAGAAAGTGGTAAGTATAGAGTCTATAGAGATAAATATAGGAATCGAAACTTTTACCCGAGAATCATAGTTGTTATACTGCATGTTACGTACATCAGCCAAGAAATATTCACTACGACATATTTTGTACGAAAGGATTGTGCAGGATGCTAGAATATGTAAGAGAAGACCGATAAGAGATATCAATTCTGGGCACGACGGATTAGTTTTCAGAATATGGCGTGTCATTGCGTTTATTTAGGTCGTACTATCTGGTTGTAAGTGATAAATATGAATTTATTTTTAACAATATAATAATAAATTCTTTTTTTTACAGATTTTAGTATTTAAATTGCAGAAGTGAGCAATAATATTTATATTCAACAGAAACTCGAGAGGCACCTTCCTGTCGCTCATTAAGGAGCCAAAAATGATGACTTTTCCTTCCATATATATTTAACAACAAATACTGTTTGTGAAGCATAACATAAACTTGTTTTATAGCAATTGTATAACAGATAATCATCTAAAAAGACCCATGAACATGCTTTAAACCCCCAGCACCAAACTTAAATATTTCGAGGAAAGCATATCATTTTCATGAGTAAAGCTCTGCGGGATTGTATTAAATACATTAAAAATATTCTTTGTTTTAAAATATATATGTATGTTTAATACATTAATACATATACATTAATACATGTTTAATAAATAATTTGTATGTTATATATTTATATATAACAACAAATACTGTTTGTGAAGCATAACATAAACTTGTTTTATAGCAATAGTATAACAGATAATCATCTAAAAAGACCCATGAACATGCTTTAAACCCCCAGCACCAAACTTAAATATTTCGAGGAAAGCATATCATTTTCAGGAGTAAAGCTCTGCGGGATTGTATTAAATATATTAAAAATATTCTTTGTTTTAAAATAAATAAATTCTTTGTTTAAAAGAACTTCATGCCTGAAAGTTGTTTTGCACAGAAAATGAATACTATCAAAAATGACCAATTAGTAAATAAAACTACAAAATATTTGGTATAAAAATTGGCAAAGAAATAATTTATGACCAGGTCTCTTCAAAGTGGAGACAAGTTTCTCATCATTTATATCATCCTTTCATCCTTTAATAAATTTAAGACCTATAACAATGCATACCAATAAAATAAAAATGCTTGTTATATATTTGGGGTTGTATTAATATTGTTAAAGAAAGAAATTTATTATATAATTATTGAATTGATTGATTTTATAAAATATGTTCATGAAATTGGAGTAATTTTATAAAGAATGTATTACATAGCATAAATGCTATTTAATAATATGTAGAGAAATAATTCAATAAAGGGAATAAAACCACATTATTGTAAAACCTTGTGATATGATGGCTTGGCTTTTATTAATTTTTAGTCCGCATTATTGTTATTTAATTATTTGTTCATGTACTAAAGTAATTTAATGTCCGATCAAGGGTTGGAATCGGAATCAATGTTTCTTGGAAGGACTCTTTCTCATGGAAGTAAATTAAGGTTTATCAAGTTTGATGTTCCAACTCCACAGTGTATACAAGCACAGACTTGTATAGGTACATAATTGAACAACTTATGATGGATTGTTTTATTTTCAGATAAAGATTTTTTTATATTTTGTTTCATATAAATGTACTGGAATATTTGATTATTTCTTTATTTATAATATTGATTCAACTTTTCTTCAGATTTCATTGGTATTTTGCCAAACGTTATTTCATCCGATCATATTAAGCATTGTTGAAGATTCAGGGTCACAGATAAATAAATAGAATTCACCAACGGTGCTTTCTTCGCGGGTTGCCCACAAAATAAATAAAAAAGTGTTCCGTTTGCATTGCCCATAACCAATATTATGATCCTCAAATTCGGATGTAAAAACTTAAGTATTCAACGAAGTTTTGGTTCCCTGGACTAAGGTTTGATCATCTAGTGATTTGAACTTCTCATATTGAAGTCCTTTAAAGAGAAGTGCTCAAATGTTACTATAACTTATGAACCCCTCCCCCAGGAATTCTGTCTAAAAATTACCCTTATTGAGAATTTACTTAGCCATTATATGCTCTAATATCGGAATAAAGATTTTGTCTACAACCGCATCAGTTTCAATTTTCTACCCCTTTGAACTCTGTCTACTATGGAGGCCTAAGAATCACAGTGCTTTATGTAGAATATTTGTCTTATCTTTAATCTTGTTTCGGTACATCAGTCGTAGGTATAGATGTATTAATATTTTTCTTCGACAAATGCTGTTTGTTAATTATTTTCTTTCATTTGATAAGAGTTCATTTGTTTCAACGATATGCACTGCAGCTAGTGATGCCCTTATAAGCCTTATTAGTAGATTTCACTTAAGAATATCTTGAATATTAACCGAGATATTTGCATTTTTATTAAGTGTGTGCGGATAACGGACGAGATGAGATCGGCTATTGTCGGTTAGTTCGGCCATTTCCGTAACTGTTCGGCTCCTGTGAAATTGGTTTAGATACTGGCATACGCTTCTACTTTGTGAAAATAAGTTTTCTGACTTCTAAAAATTGATTGATTCAGATACGAATTATTCTGATTCATTATTAATTGCAGTACTAGATATAGTAAATAGTTTGCAATAAAGTTAATGTGTTATATTCAGATATATATATATCGGTTATTTTTTTTCTTTCCGGTGAAGAATAAGTCTATCCATCTGTTCAGCTCTGAGTGGTTAGCAGACCTGATTGTTTACAACTGAGAAGCCGTTTCGATTGGGAACTTATTAAAATGAACTGAATGATTTCTCATTACCGTTTGTATTTAATCACGGCGGTGTTAAGTGTTACTAGTATGCGGATTTCTCTATTGTAAAACTTCACGTGGGAAATCTGTTTAGTTTATGCAGCCCCTTCGAGACGGACCTTTTTTTAGAGAGTTCAGCCACGATACAATTATCTTTCTCATTCTATTTCTTCCTACACACACACACACATACTTCGAGGAGTGCGTTATTACCGTTGGTTGGATGGTTAGAAATGTTGAAAAGAGCCAATGGGAATCAACAAGTGAGCAGATGCCGTCCAATTACGAAACAATAATTGTTCATTCTGAGGGAAGATATAGTGCTGAGAGATGGTGAAGGTGGTATTTGAGTCACTGGAGCAGTGATGTGGGCAACCACCTGTTGGGTAGGAGTGAGGATCACACCACCTCATCTCATTGATTCTGAAGCTCTTTTCCCATTGGCCAGATTCATTCTCCCACTGCTCCACTTCATCCCCTCCACTTTCGGCCGCCATATTCCACTTTTATTGCTTGAAATATTTTTTATTTTTTGAGAAGAATTGAAATAGAAGGAAAGCGTGACGCCTAGATTTGAGTCTCGTGGTTTCGATAAAATATTGAATTAAGAATTAAATAATGGTTCTAACTATAAAACCATTGCCTGGTAATATTTTTATTTTTTTAAATAAATGCAAATATCATCAATTTCAGTTTCAGACATGGGTGGTACATATTTTTAATAATCCTTTGCATGGTGGTTTGAAGCAAAATCCTTACAATCGGTAGAACTGAAATGAATGTCCTTATTGTACAGGGTGGGGCAGAATGGACTCCCTGATTTGAAGGATCAATTGTGAATGAACAAATAAAGATAATCTCAAAACGTTTTTATTTCCCAAAACTACATTGAATGCCATTTTATTCTCATTTGGTTTTGAAAATTAGTTAATCCAGGTGACGACCTTGGCGAGCGATGCACAGGTCCAGAGTAAAAGAGTGGTGGGGCAGAATGCATGTTACCTTTTATAAGCTTCACTAAGGAGCGGACGGATAGATTCTATGTGAGAGGTTGCAATGTTTTTGCAACTAAGATGAACGTCGCGGAGGAACTGCAGAGAAAACATGGAGAGGCTACGCACGGAATTAGATCATTAAAGAAAAGTTGTATGCCCGGTCAGAGAAATCGCTGAGAAGTGGTCCCTGGTGGTATGGACATTTATAATGTATGTTTCACCATTGGGACCCGACAAAAATCATGGAGTTGAGACCACGGGAAGAAGACCACAAAGGAGGTTCGTATCCTATGTCAAACTGAATATGAAGGCGAAAACGGAAGACATTAGGTGTCTTGGCAGGGATAAAGGCGCATTTTTAGGATTGACTGTCCACAATCTCCTTGACTAGTTCATTCTAGTTCTAGTTCGTTTTTTTTATATTCAAGAATTGAGTAAGAAGCTAAAATCGCTTTGCTTTTTATTAAAATTTGTTAAAAATATCTTCCAGTGGAAACTTTATTATTAATATACTATGGATGTTTCCATAGCCCGCTAACTTATAGTGTTACGCATTGGGGCAGCTCCAAAAATAATTTTTAATATTTGAATTGCAAAAAAAAAGCAATAATGTTTTTTTTTTATTTTACGTCCACTTTATGCAACTAGGCTAATCGGGACGGGTCATCTACAGGTTACGATCCTTTTCTAGCCAGGGTGGGCCTAAGGAGTTTATTTAATGAGGCCGTCATTAAATAAATTTCTACTGCCCAGGGCGGGATAAATTTCTACTGCCCTAACTCGCACGGCCAACCCAGCAATAATGTTTGTATACAACAGAAACTTGAGAGACTCCTGTCGTCCACTTTTTAAGGAGTCAAGAATAATGACTTTTCCCTTAATATATATGTACCAAACAATATTGTTTTCAAAACAAAACATGAACTTGTTTTAGAAAAATAGCATAACACGTGATGATAAAACAAGATACAAGAATATGCTTCAAGCCTCCAACCACAAACATAAATATTTCGAGAAAAGCGTATCATTTTCAGGAGTACTTTAACGCTCAGCCCGAATGTATCAAATCTATTAAAAATACTCTTTATTTAAAAATAAATTAAAGAACTTCTTGAGCGACGGATGTTTTTATACACAAGATGAATACTTTCATAAAATGTTCAATTATTAAATAAAACTACTAAATATTGGTCATAAATATAGGTCTAAAATAATTTGTTATTAGGTAAATTGCCTCTATAAAGTGGGACTAGTTTCTCATCATTTATAAAGCTTGTCATACTTTAATAAATTTGCATGTCAACAAATAAAATAATTTATGTGTTAGAGTTGTAAAAAAATTGTAAATATTTAGAGTTGTATTAAGATTGTTAATGAAACTAAATTATCGTATATAATTATTTAAATTGTTGAATTTTATACAATGTATTCTTAGAATTTGACGTAACTTTTTAACGAATGTATTACATAAGTATAAATGTAATTCTGCAATTTTTAAAGAATTTAATTGAGATAATATTAGAAAATTGTTTATAGAAAAACAAAACAAAAACTATTTGACGTATCCTATTATATTATGATAACATTTAATGGAAATAAACACATGTCATTTCATTTCATGGAATTGGTTTAGTTTTCGTGAATAGCTGTCTGTAGACCTAACAATTCCGTCAAGCAGGAGCTACCCCACCAGCAGGAATATGACGCGCTGATGATCTTACTTGCTTCTATACTCAATTTCTCCCTTAATAAGAAACCTATGTAAACAGGAATCGAAATATCAGCTGGATACGAGATGTTTAGTGACTCAATTACTCAAAGTGAAAAAAGAATGAAGTAATTGGGGTTCACTGTTACTAATTACAAATGAAGTTCGAGATCCAGAAATAATGCATAAAACAACGTTTATAGGAAATTATGCGTTCTCTTATATGTTCTTCATAGTTTAATGGCAAAGGGAAACTATAAAACACATCTCTTTCAGCCAAAAACTTTATTCACATCGCCCTACATGTCTTATGGCTTACCTACCACCGCTTCAGGGGCCATCCCTTTTCAAAAAATAACAACATTAAATTTTTAAAATACCCAATGATAAATCTTTGCTACATACTGCATTAATACGTGTCTACTAATATAATATATTTATTAAATTTAATTACAGATTGCTACTTAGAGTTCTGAAGTACTCGTTCCCTCTTACAGTCGTTGAGACAGTCCCTTCCTCACTAGGGAGGTCGTTGATACTGACATTCCCGAAGCAGGTTAAGGCAGCTGAGCTTGAATTTTCTTCATTTGGGGTGATTTAAGTAATTGAAAAAGTAAACATTAGATGTGGCTACTAAAAATTGTGCACTTACCAAACTTGGATTTTTTTTTCTTTCATAAATTATCCAGTCATCATATCTGAGAAGTTAATGTGTGATATATAATTGCCAGTCTACAATTCATATTATGAATATTTGTTTACAGATGTCCAGTTGTTATTAGACATTGTAAAAGTTCTTGATGAGAGGAAAAGTGTAATCGACCAGTACGCTGGAAAGTTAAAGCTTGTTGCCGACTTGCGCCAAAAAGTAAGACAACAGTTGGAAAAGGTAAACGCTTTGCTATATTTTTGACAGTAGTATACATACACTCTTTATATCATGTCTGGGAAACATTTATTTACCACATTCTCAAGTACTTTTTCAGTAATTTCGTAGTTTGAGAGTGCATATCAAAATTACAAGTTAAAGAACTGTAAGACTCATTTTTAATGTACGTCTGTGGCTGAAATATAACAAGTATTTCGTAGTTTTTCTTTTATCCAAGATTAGTAGACAATTATCATTAAAAAAAATTCACATAAAATAATTTTTTTATCACCTCTACTACTAAGATAAACTCTATTACCCCCCCCCCCTAAAAAAAGGAAAGTATTCCAGTTGTGAAGTGATAAATGTCATCCTTATACATGGTTAAGCTATGCGCTATCGTTGTCGTGGTACCGCATGCTGTAGCGGCAGCATTCGTTGCCGTGGTACCGCATGCTGTAGCGGCAGCATTCGTTGCCGTGGTACCGCATGCTGTAGCGGCAGCATTCGTTGCCGTGGTACCGCATGCTGTAGCGGCAGCATTCGTTGCCGTGGTACCGCATGCTGTAGCGGCAGCATTCGTTGCCGTGGTACCGCATGCTGTAGTGGCAGCATTCGTTGCCGTGGTACCGCATGCTGTAGCGGCAGCATTCGTTGCCGTGGTACCGCATGCTGTAGCGGCAGCATTCGTTGCCGTGGTACCGCATGCTGTAGCGGCAGCATTCGTTGCCGTGGTACCGCATGCTGTAGCGGCAGCATTCGTTGCCGTGGTACCGCATGCTGTAGCGGCAGCATTCGTTGCCGTGGTACCGCATGCTGTCGCGGCAGCATTCGTTGCCGTGGTACCGCATGCTGTAGCGGCAGCATTCGTTGCCGTGGTACCGCATGCTGTAGCGGCAGCATTCGTTGCCGTGGTACCGCATGCTGTAGCGGCAGCATTCGTTGCCGTGGTACCGCATGCTGTAGCGGCAGCATTCGTTGCCGTGGTACCGCATGCTGTAGCGGCAGCATTCGTTGCCGTGGTACCGCATGCTGTAGCGGCAGCATTCGTTGCCGTGGTACCGCATGCTGTAGCGGCAGCATTCGTTGCCGTGGTACCGCATGCTGTAGCGGCAGCATTCGTTGCCGTGGTACCGCATGCTGTAGCGGCAGCATTCGTTGCCGTGGTACCGCATGCTGTAGCGGCAGCATTCGTTGCCGTGGTACCGCATGCTGTAGCGGCAGCATTCGTTGCCGTGGTACCGCATGCTGTAGCGGCAGCATTCGTTGCCGTGGTACCGCATGCTGTAGCGGCAGCATTCGTTGCCGTGGTACCGCATGCTGTAGCGGCAGCATTCGTTGCCGTGGTACCGCATGCTGTAGCGGCAGCATTCGTTGCCGTGGTACCGCATGCCTGTAGCGGCAGCATTCGTTGCCGTGGTACCGCATGCTGTAGCGGCAGCATTCGTTGCCGTGGTACCGCATGCTGTAGCGGCAGCATTCGTTGCCGTGGTCCTGCATGCTGTAGCGGCAGCATTCGTTGCCGTGGTACCGCATGCTGTAGCGGCAGCATTCGTTGCCGTGGTACCGCATGCTGTAGCGGCAGCATTCGTTGCCGTGGTACCGCATGCTGTAGCGGCAGCATTCGTTGCCGTGGTACCGCATGCTGTAGCGGCAGCATTCGTTGCCGTGGTACCGCATGCTGTAGCGGCAGCATTCGTTGCCGTGGTACCGCATGCTGTAGCGGCAGTATTCGTTGCCGTGGTACCGCATGCTGTAGCGGCAGCATTCGTTGCCGTGGTACCGCATGCTGTAGCGGCAGCATTCGTTGCCGTGGTACCGCATGCTGTAGCGGCAGCATTCGTTGCCGTGGTACCGCATGCTGTAGCGGCAGCATTCGTTGCCGTGGTACCGCATGCTGTAGCGGCAGCATTCGTTGCCGTGGTACCGCATGCTGTAGCGGCAGCATTCGTTGCCGTGGTACCGCATGCTGTAGCGGCAGCATTCGTTGCCGTGGTACCGCATGCTGTAGCGGCAGCATTCGTTGCCGTGGTCCTGCATGCTGTAGCGGCAGCATTCGTTGCCGTGGTACCGCATGCTGTAGCGGCAGCATTCGTTGTCGTGGTACCGCATGCCTGTAGCGGCAGCATTCGTTGCCGTGGTACCGCATGTTGTAGCGGCAGCATTCGTTTTTTTGCCAGGTGCTTTTCAGACTTTTTACAAAACTAAAGTTCAAGTTGATGGCTGAAATCGGACATGTCAGGGGGGCTGTAAGAGAGGGTGAATTTTGAAAATGTCCTAATATCTCCGTTATTAAATGAACAATTGTATAGAGCCCATCTGATTGAACATTTTGTTGCCTATAAATGTTCTTCGTATTCTCTTTCTTGAATATTTACTGACATATTTGCATTTTTAAGTTTTCAGTCCCCAGTTAACTCCCACTCCAACTCATGTCATATTACCAAGAAGCTGTTATATTATCAAACACTTTATTCAAAACTTATATACCAAAGGTTGTGTTCAACAGATCTTTACTAAATGAGATACATGCATATACCGTGTGTTATTATGTCATCATTTATATTTTACATTCATAACGGGAAAATGTTTACTTGAAAGTACTCTCAAAATTTAAATCGGTCACTTCGTTCAAGGCTGGAATTGGGCATGGAGTATCAAGTTATTCGAACTTGTTTTCAGACTTCCGTTAACACCCACTTCTAATTATTTGGATTTCATTTCGAAATAGTGAATATATGAGATAAGTAGTGCGTCATACCAACACGTGGGAAATCTGCTTAGTTTACGCTGCCCCTGCGTGACGTTTTATTTAGTTGCGTTGACTACTACGTCATGCTGCTTAGCTTTAGCCTGTAGTAGTTTATTATTGCCCCTTTATTATTGGATTGTAGTAAGGAGAATTGCATGGCTGCTCCATGCATTTAAATTTCCTGTTTGCTGTTCTAGGTAAAGTCTATTAATAAGGTTTACCATTCAAAGGCATGATGGATTTTGCTTGAACATTGCTAATGAGAAAAGCGTAATCAAGTGGAATATAAAAGCAAATATCCACTTAATTAAAAACAAACAATATGTTGTGAACAAGAAAACGGAGATAAGAAATTTACATGGTATATTTATCAAATATTTAAATAAATGTCGATTAGATACATATGTAGCTATGCTTCATCTGGAATAGATATTTCAAAACTCGAAAATTTTGAGGTGATATATTTTTACATTGTTCATTATTTTAATGTATCGATATTATCAGCTTTTTGGTGTGGTATATCTCCGTTATTGGTTGTCTTGACGTGACCGCCGGGCTGATAAGGTCGAATCTTTTTATAATTCTGTATTACACCTGAAGAGGCGTCTTAGAGGGCGCGAAAATTTGGTAATATCTTCATATTATCATTCTTTTTATGGTATTTTTAAGGGCATTTATTGTTTGACACTTCATAAATTTTATGTTACGAGTATCCTTCTGGAGTATTTCTTTGTCGGTTCTGTTTTACTATTTTTAGTTGTTTAGTTATTTTAACAGAACTGTTTTTTTGATAATGCCACAGTTAAAACCTCTCTGCTTCTACATTTCCATGTTTTCTCATAAGTCCAGCGTGAACAATTTTTGAAATAATAATAAATATTAATTTAAATAGGTAGCAATTATAGTTATTTCCCCAGTGAGATAATATGGTCTTTTGTACACGAAGCAACAAAAAAATATAAGAAAATAATTTCTCAAAGTTATTAGACAACATAGAATCTCCGCAAGAAATACACTTTATTTACCCAATAATTTTTATATTTCACTTCTAGAAGTTAAATATTCACATTTGTTCTGATTCTTCAAGGTTAGTTTGAAGTAGATAAATGCAATTCTATTTACGAATAAATGTGGAGGTTTATAAGAATTAAATTAGCATAGCAAGGTGGTAAATTAAAATGCTACAACATGGTATAAAGAAGAAAGTATGTAAGGGCATTTAGTATTTTTTAGTATTATTTTTTAATTATCACATAGTTAATGTAGTAACATGATATGGAAACAATTTTTTAAAAAATATTTTTTCTATAGTTTGTAGATTATACGTAGCAATTTCTTTGCCCATTTTGGGGATTATTTTGTAAACTCAAGGATGATTACCAAGACTTTAACACTATATATATATATATATATATATATATATATATCTGTGCCTGATTTTCAGTATATATACAGGTTGTCCAAAGTTCCCGTGCAACCTCTCTTAAATCCGTCAATTGTATTAATACGGGGCTGAAACTTCGTCTGTCATAATTGTGACCCCTGAAGAATCTTTTCAGTCTATATTCAACCTCGTAATATTCTGCAGTATTTTTCCAGCGACCATAACTTTGGAATTTCCACTTGAATGGCCTACTTTTTATAACTGATTCTTGTAGAAAATCAAATTCTAAAACGAGTTTATATATATATATATATATATATATATATATATATATATATATATAATTTGGTTATAATTTTATTGCAATTTTTTCTATGGATATCCATTTATTGTATCTCAAATATAAATTATTCCTCGTTATATTTTTAATTTTTCTGATCTTCCCGAAGAATACTGATTCTAAGTCACCAATGATAGTAGTTGAGTTAATGTAGTAAAAACATAATAAATACATTGATATTTAATGTACAAATTAAATTTAATATGTATACTATTTATATTTTACGAACACTTATTTCGTAAAACTGCATGCATTTTTTTTAAACAATGATCCTATAGTATTATTTTAGTTGATAAATAATTTAATATTTGTATAAAATAATTTTAAAGCTTGTTTCAATTGGTAAATTTTAAAATATTCCTACACAAGTAGATTGACTATATTAAAAATAAACTATTACAAAAATCAACGCACACCGATAATATTAACAATAATAGCTCTACGTTCACTCGAAGGAACTCCCGCGGAGGTGATAAGATGCGACTAATCATCATGATCAAAGGCTGCTCCTTGTAGTTGCAAAACCATTGTGTTCTATGGGAACTCTATTCATATTACCAAACACCCTTGTAAATGCAAAAACTGGTTTCTTCCTGAAGATGTTTAGTTCGTATTACCAATACCCACCCAAATATATAAGGTGTTTGGTGTCTAAGAAAATAAATATATCTTCATGAACTAAAGGATGCCTTGTTGTGGCAACAATTGTTTTTTTTTTCGGAAGCTGATCTTTTCATATACCTGTACCCACCGAATTCCATTAGATGTTTAATGTCTTCAAAATATGATTTTGTAGGCCTCCCTCTTCCCCTCTGCCAAGGACCTTACCTTTAAATATATTTGGGATGAAATCGTTGTGACTTTATGAAATGCTCAAGAAGTTTCACCCTCCTTTTTTACATGGCCTTGATAAAACTTTTGCTTTCAATTGCCTCATTTGGAACTTCCAAGTTGAATGCTTTTGAGGCCATCTTGTTCCGGCGATTCTGCGCCAGATCCAAATTTCCATTGCTTCCAATCTATTATATTCCCTTTTGTGGGCAGTCAAAATATCGCGCCTGCAAAGCAGAACTCTCCTATACTAAAGACGACAAACATTTTTGTAGTATACGTGCTTATATAATTATTAGTTAAAATACTCTTTTTGCTTGGAAAGACTTGTTGGTTTGTTGTTGTTGTTTCTATCGGCTTCAGCTCTAATATCATTGTCTACATTGATGATGCTCCCTAGGTAATAAAACTCCTTCACTTTTTCAAGTATTATGTGTTCCAATTCTAATATTTATATTTGCTAGCCTTTGTTTCTTCTCTACTGCCAAAAATTTTTGTTTTATGTGCACTTATCTTCAGTTTAATCTGATCTTTAGGACTTGCAACATTCTATTCATCGCTACTTCGCACTTTGCCACCTGGACAGGCTTTATTATACTATTTCAACCTGATTATGCATTATCCTATTATTAAAAATTCAGAATTTTCTATTATATAATGTTATGCTCTCTGATAACTAAAGCTTGATTTTATTTCATTTCGATATATTTAACTAGAATATAATAAATTTTCAATCGCTTTTTTTGATTTCATCGCGTCCAAAGCGTGTTATCTAATTTTTGTAACTTCACAAATCGCATTCGTTATCAAAAATCATACTCAATGCATTATAACATTAGACTGTTTTTGTTGCTTAGGCTACACTTCCAAGCTATTTCGTCCCCTGTATGACCTTCACCTATTATAGAATTGAAATCTCCTATGATTACAGCATTGTCTTTTGATGAGGTTATGTTTAATGATTAAGAATTATGTACAGTCATATTTTATAATTTTTTCTATGGTAAATACAATTGTATTACACCGAAATAAACAGGCTTACAACTTACCTTAATCATTAGCAGCCGGTCGCTTACCTGGAAGACGTTTTAGAATTGTCTGAAACTCATTTAAAATTTTATCAGCACCATTTACCTGAGCTGTAGATTATCTTGAAATCACCTGAACAAAGTCCCCCACTTTTTTATGCCAACGAGCTTCACTTAAACCTAAAATGTCTATACTATACCCTTTTATCTGCTCTTCTACCTCTTCTATATAAATAATTTTCCGCTGCGTCCTCACGTTTGATGTTGACCTCAGAAGAAAATGAGTAGTAACTCTACTGTGGAGAATATTTTTTATGCAAAAAAAAAAAAAGAAAAAAAAAAGGATTTTAAAGTCTTAACTCAGCTATCTTTTTTCAACTAACAGACGTTTCGCCCTCACGGGCCTTATCAAAGTATAGCTTTGTAAATATTTGTCACTCATCCATTAAGGCAATCCAAAATTTTCTTGCTTACAAAGATTCCTTGGAAGGGGGTGTATAAAATTAGGAGTGGTATATGAATAGGAAAATATTGAGCCTCTAACCAGTGCTAAAAATAAAGATTTATTTATAGAAGGAATCCCTTTGTGCTGTGAAAAAAGTTTCTTCAAGTTTAATGGTTTAATATATATATATATATATATATATATATATATATATATATATATATATGTGTGTGTGTGTGTGTGTGTGTGTGTGTGTGTGTGTGAGTGTGTGAGTGCACGCGCATATTTTAGTCAACTATTTGGGTTACCAATGGAAGGTGTATTGTCGTCTACAACCCTCTCTCGGATTGTAAAAATTAAAGTATTGTTGAAACACATCGACGACATTTGGTGACTCATTAATAGAGAAGTTACAGAGAGTTACCTTGCTGTACTCAATGGTTTACACAGGAATCTTAGTTGAGTATGAATCAGAAAGAAAATTAAGACTTCTGGAAATGAATATAAAGCGAGAGACCGACAGAGTGGACAAAGAAGGAGGAAACCAGCAATAATTTATTGAATTTCAGATGACAGCACCCTTTCCACCAAAAAAAAAATGTAATGGATAATTCTGTGTATAAAACAATTAGATTAACTGAGAAACTTCATTTACCAGAAGTCAGAGAAGAGATTTATAATATACTAGAAGAGAATTTTTATCCAACACAAATGACACAGAGGAGTTGGTTTAAATGCTATTCCAAATTAAGGTCTGGGAGATATTCCAGAAACATGGATGAAGTGAGAAAGAATAAAAAAGATGTCAAATGTACCTATGAGAAAGGGTTGTCAGACAAAATAAAAAGGTCCTTTGAGGAGTTAATAATTTAACGTGTGATTTTCAAACAAGGAAAAAAATGAAGTATACATTTACAAGTTTAAAAGACAAAATTGAATTATCAAAGGGGTCAAACGTGGCTTATGACATCAGTTTTCTAGATTGCACCAAAAAGGGCATCGGAGAAACAAGACAGTACCTAGAAAAATGAATTTATTAACACCAGATTGGTGTAAAAAACAACACCAAAAATAAGAATCAAACTGCCTTGGCTCAACACTGTACTTTTGCAGAACACGATTTTAGATTTGGCAATTTAATAGTATTAAACAAGGAACCCAAGTCTGATAAGTGGAAAATTCTGGAAGCCATGTGCATATCCAAAGACCTTTAGAATGTAGTTAATTTTAAAACAGACACAAGGAATTTAAATATCTATTATGTCAAGTGTTAAATAAATCTGGTAAATAAAGGCAAATATGGGTTATATTTATTATTACTCTTAAATTATTTAATTGTTTGGCTACGAAAAATTTTAAATACCGATTGTGGATTTTGGACAGGAACCACCTCCAATAACATCTCTTTCTTCAAACAATAGTTTTATTTAATCACTAAGAAGAACAGAAGAAACTAGGCCTAATACTATCTATATTGAGTTGGGTGCTGCTGAGCGAAGAATGGTTCATCATCCAACCTCTGTGCTTTGAATCCCGCAATGAGGAAAGACTACTACCGCGGATCGCAAGATTGTATTGCAGAAACAAGAAACCTTCAAGACTTTTTCCAGAAGTAGGTGGCGAGAGTCGAGGAACGTCTTCCAGGTGTTGTAAACCACGAAGCAAAGCAAGGAAAAACAGAAAACCGCTAAGAAGTCTAACTCTTCTTCCAGCTGAGAAGTACAGGTAGCTCCCCATCAGTTCGCTACTTGGGAGGGAGGATGTTTGCCACTACAATGGATCAGCGGTCGAAGCCTGCTATTTAATTTAATATTATTATTGTTTCTGTTAAAAGATCGTATGTTTGTGAATTATATTCAGTTTAAAATACTGTCCGCTAGTGAATTGCAGCATACAATTTTTACGGATAAAATTTTAGGAATAAGTGTCTAGGTTTGCTATATAAAATTTTAGCAAATAGTGACTAAACCCGATTAACCTTTAATTCTCATTTTTTTATGTATTTATAATTTGTGAATACAGTCTAGGATTTTATTACTTTTATATATAAATGATTACAGTTAATTATGACATGTTAAAGATTAGATATTGTTGACTAATTACTAGTGGTTTAAGGCGGATTATTTTATGAGTTATTTTTATTCTCACAATAATAATAGTTTTACTAACTTAGAGGAATAGTTTTAAAGGCTGGTTAGTACTTTTAGTATCTAAGAAAATTATGTATCGCGTTAAACTTTGACTGCGGCTGACGACACGTTGTCGGTTTTGTGAGTTGTTTCCAGGGGCGAGCCCCGACAAGTTGTCGTCAGGTCATAATAGAAAGATAAATAAGTGGGGATTGCTCCAGCCTTTCCCAAACCATTCCGTATTTGACGCTAGCACAGTGAAAGAGGTCCTTGAGAGAATTGCTTCTTCGCCGCAAGACTCCCTGTTTTTTTTAATTGTTTTACAAAAAGTTTGAATGACTATTTTTTTTAAAGTTATCGTTAATAATAATTGCTAATGATAAATATCTATTTAAAAAGTAGCTAAATGAATTAAAACAAGCCTATTTTGTTGGAAAAATATTATTTCAAACCCGAATTAATAATTCCAAATTGTTTTATATTTTACGAAATATAAATAAAACATCAATTATAAATTACTGAATAATAATTCATCAATCAGTGATTGTGAACAATGTCTTTATTGTTTAATTTTACGGTTTTCTAAGTAAAAATATAATATAATAACTAAAAACGTGAATTACATTATTAGACTACGGCTAGGGAGTATGATGCTTTCCCGGTGCGGTTGACGACAACGTGTCGTTCAGCGTTTTTTTCGCGGAAAAAAATTAAAAGATGATACAATTTATAATATACAGTTAAAGTAAAGTAATACGAAACTAATTAACAAAAAAAAAGTTTCCGTCCCACTAAAAAATGTTGAAAATCTCCGCAGTCAACGTGTTAATGGATGGGAGGCAAAAATTTACAAAGTTACCCTGTATGTGTTTAGCATTGTTAATGTCAAGTAGGGCGAAACGTCTGCTGGTTGAAAAAAGGCAATAAAGATTTGAGACTTCAAGATCCTTTTTTGTCATTTTTTGAAATACTTGGTCTCAGTAAGGATTAGATGCAATATTTTTTATTTTATGTATTATTTTTTTTGTGCAGATCGACGATGCATGGGATAAGATAATAGAGGAAGAGAAAAAGGAATGTGATTTGTTAACTTCTGAGAGGGAACATGTCGAGAGCCAGATGAAAAGCGAGAACTTGCTCGGGAGCAAAGAATCACTTCACAGATCAGCACTAGACCTATCATCCAAAGGTGGAAAGCCGCCACCTTCAAGGGTTGTAAGTAATAATCAGTAGCTATGCCTGCCTCATAAGCATCAACGGAATATGTATTTGAGCGCTACGACACACACATGCACATATTTATATACTAACTAGGGTTCCCGGCTTTGTCCGGGAAATAATTTGAAGCTGAAAGATGGTATTTTTTTTTTATTTTTATGCAAAGCTTCAATGTGTACAGCTACCCTTCCCGTCTGGGCGTATTGTTTACCTATATTTTTTTTTTATTTTAGTAATTTTACTTTGGAAGGATAAATGAAAATAAGTCCCTGATCAATCTCCTTCCACTGTTTGACACACCGTGAATAATTCAAATTATAATCATGGATAGCATTTATTATAATTAAATATCATCTCTAATGTACATATTTCCTTTCAAAAACTAAATCCGAATACACATTGTGGAGCTTATTTATATACCCAACATTATACACATAATTCTAAATGTGAGTAGAAAGCTAAATCAACATTTCAATTTAATGAGTTCGACGACAGGTGTAGAACATTAAATGATTATATAACCTTTTCCGATTGGACTCAAAATAACTGATATATTCCAAATTTTTAATCTTTGCCACCTTAAGTTTTTAGCAGACTTCCCTTACAGGAAATAAACTATTGAGGTTGTACTCATGATATATATATATATATATATATATATATCTATATATATATATATATATATATATATATATATAAAATTGTAACCTCTACATTGATTTTTTTCGCGAAATTTCACGATAACTTTTCGTTTCAAATGTCATAGACACCATAACTGCATTTTGTTTCTTTGGTGTCTGTTTGTTTATTTGTTTGTTTGTTTGTTACCTTTTCACGCATAAACGGCTGAACCGAATTTTATTAAACTTGGTATGTATATTACTACTATCCCAAATTATACTTTATGTTATATTAATATTCTCTCAGACGAACAGGAGTGGGGGTTATAAGGAAGGCCTGAAATTAAAAATAGCGATATTTCGTTTCCTATTGCTTTTTTCAGCAAATATGCACATAACAAAAGTTGTTTATTTTGTTATTTAGAGTAACCTTTGTTATATGCACTTTTGCCGTATACGGAAGCATAAATGAGTTATACGCTATAAACTAAAGCGGGAGTCCACAATTTTATTTGGCACTAAAGACTCAACCGAATTAAACCAAACTCGGTATGTGAATTAGCACTAACGCCTTCCTTATAATAAGCCATACTAACATTTCTAGGGACGGGCAGGAGTGGGGGTTATAAGGGAGGCCTGAAATTCAAAATAGTGATATTTCGTTTCCTATTGAGGTTTCGGCAATTATGCACATAACAAAAATTGTTTATTTTGTTATTTGGAGTAACTTTTGTTATATACACTTTCGTCGTATACCTCAGTATAAATGAGTTATACGTTAAAAACTACTAATTCAAATCTATGCAGAATGCACAGGAAATGGGAAATATGACAATATGGAGGACAGTGAAGTCTTTCATAAAAAAATAATTGTATTATAAAAAAATCCACAGAAACGACGGGTATTTACTCTAAACACTGGGACGGGTAAATGTCAAAACATTGTGCAAAGTAAAGCCTTGCCAAAAAAATACTATCACCATTCGGCCTCTAATGAATTCCCGAGCGAAGCCGGGTATCTGAGCTAGTATATATATATATATATATATATATATATATATATATATATATATATATATATATATATATGTGTATATATCTATATATATATATAAAATTGTAAACTCTGTCTGTACATTGATTTTTTTCGCGAAATTTCACGATAACTTTTCGTTTCAAATGTCATAGACACCATAACTGCATTTTGTTTCTTTGGTGTCTGTTTGTTTGTTTGTTTGTTTGTTACCTTTTTACGCATAAACGGCTGAACCGAATTTTATGAAACTTGGTATGTGTATTACTACTAACCCAACTTAGACTTTAGGCTATATTGATATTCTCTGAGACGAACAGGAGTGGGGGTTATAAGGGAGGCCTGAAATTAAAAATAGCGATATTTCGTTTCCTATTAGTATTTTGGCAAATATGCATATAACAAAAGTTGTTTATTTTGTTATTTAGAGTAACTTTTGATATATACACTTTTTTCGTATACCGAACTATAAAGGTGTTATACGCTAAAAATTATAGCGGCAGTCAACAATTTTATTTGGCACAAAGACTCAACCGAGCTAAATAAAACTCGGTATGTGTATTAGCACTAACGCCTTCCTTAGAATAAACCATACTAACATTTCTAGGGACGGGCAGGAGTGGGGGTTGTAAGGGTCGCCTGAAATTAAAAATAGTGATATTCCGTTTCCTATTGGTGTTTCGGCAAATATGCATATAACAAAAGTTGTTTATTTTGTTATTTAGAGAAACTTTTGTTATATATACTATCGTCGAATACCGAATTATAAAGGCGTTATACGCTAAAAATTATAGCGGTTGTCAAGAATATTATTTGGCACAAAAGAGTCCACCGAACTAAATAAAACTCGGTATGTTTATTATCTCTGACACCTTAATTATCATAAGCCATACCAATATTTCTAGGGACGGGCAGGAGTGGGGGTTATAAGGGGGGCCTGAAATTAAAACTAGCGATATTTCTTTTTCTACTGGTTTTTCTGCAAATATGCACATGACAAAAGTTGTTTATTTTGTTATTTAAAGTAACTTTGGTTATATTCACTTTTGCTGTATAACATAAACGAGATATGCGTTAAAAACTAAAGCGGAAGCCAACAATTTTGTTGAGCACAAACGATTGAACCAAATTTAACAAAACTTGGTATGCGAATTAGCATTAATTCTTCCATGATTATAAGCTATATTAAAATGTTTAGGTTCAAACGGGAGTGGGGGTTATAAGACAGGCCTGAGATAAAAATTCGCAATTTTCATTTTCTATTTTTTTTTCGGCTAACGTACACATAGCAAAAGTTGTTTACTTTTGTTATTTAAAGTAACTTTTGTTGTATTCACTTTTGCCGTAAATGAAGTTAATACGGCATATACGCTAAAACCATAATGGGAGTCATTAATTTTATTAGTGCTTATTTAAGTGTTTTTAATAAATGCATATTATTACAAAAGATGTTATGTTTTAGTCTTATATGATAGTTGCAAGTATGATTCGGATTAGTGAGCTTATAAATCTCCGTCGCCTCCTCATTTATTTATTTATTTTCCCTATAAATTTGTTATTTATTTCTAATAGAATATAAACTATAAGAGCATTTCTGGTATTTAATATATACTCGATATGAATGTTTAAAGTATTATTATGTTGCAGGGGGGCTCTCTTTCCCTCATCTAGCTTTTTGAAAATAAATGAAATTATGTTTAGGGATCTATTATTTAGTTCCATAAGGGAGATAAATTATTAAAATAATATTCTGAATCAATATTCTAAGGAAAACAACGATGATAACGCTCCTGCGAGAGCGGAAATGGACGGGAGGTAATTGAGTTTAGTTATTTCCTGTGGAATGCTGCCACGACGGGAAGTGATTTCCACTGAGGCTTACTAATACGAATGTAATCTTATGTATAAAACTATGCTAAAACTATATGTGCTTGGTTTGATTTTTGGCAGGAAATATGTTCATTATAGAAGATATTTAATTGTGATAAATGCTACCCATGATTATGGTCTGAATTATTCAAAAACCGTGAGTCAAAAGGTCGTGAGGGATAAATTAGGAACCCATTATCATATATTCTTCAAAACTAAAATTTCTATTCTATTAACCCTGAAAGTTACACTTTAGGATTGGCTGTTTTGAAAAAACAATACATCGTGGAGGGAAGTGCAATTGTACACATTGAAGTCTTGCTATAAAAATACAATCATTAGTCAGTCAGCAATGATTTCCCGGGCATCGCCGGGTACCTTAGCTAGTATATATATATATATATATATATATATATATATATATATATATATATAGAGAGAGAGAGAGAGAGAGAGAGAGAGATGAGTAGAAAGAAAAATCAACATTTCACAGGAAATAATTTAACACAATTAACTGCGTTAGCCTCCCACTTGAGAGTTATCAACATTGTTTTACGTGGCGGAGATTTATAACCTCCCTAATCAGAATCATACTTAGGCTATCATCTAAGTCTAAAAGCATAACATCATTTGTCATAATATGCCTATATTAAAAAAAAACTTTAATGAGTTATTAAACTTTTCCGTTTACTCAACTTTGTCCTAGGTTTAAAAATGAAAGCTCATAAATGCCTAGTTGATGAGCCCGAAAGGTCGAACAGTGTGAGAATCAGTTAAATGGGAAATTGGAAAAAGGATGGAAGTACAAGACATCGCGTGAACTAAACGTCGTGTAACCAAAATGTATTAATCGTCATTAAGTTTCCATCCAAGCATTATTCAACAAGCTACCCGTTTATCAGTTACTAAAATAACCATTTAGTGAATTTGTGCTCGAAACGAATATTTAGTTATATGGGAACTGGAGTATGAATCATTCAATATAGAAACAGACACAGAGAAAATGTTCCATCGTGAGACGCATATCGGCTTATCAAAGCTGCTCCAAACGCGTGGCGGAACAGCCTAATCTCTTGCTAGAGGAAATAAGATTACCCAGTTTCTTGTAAGAGTCGCAATATATTATTAACTCAAACATGGACTATACATGTGCCCCCCGCATCCATTTTCTTAAGCGTGTACACATGAATAAATGACCGTGCGAGTTAAGGCGTTGGTCTTTATCTCTCCTGGTAGGCGTAGAGTGGCGGGTTCGATTCACGCCCTGGGCCGTGGAAATGTATTTAGTGACGGACTCATTAAGTAACTCCTTAGGCCCACCCTGGCTGGAAGGGGGTGGTAACCTGTAGATAACCCGTCCCGATTTGCCATTGTAGCATAAATTGGAAGTAAATAATAATAAACAAAAACAAACAACATGAATAAATATTGTCCTTTAATGTTTTGGCACGAATTATGATTAGGCTGGGTCTGTTGTCGGCTCTGCTCTCCCCTCTCCCGTCTTCCCTGGCCCCCCTGTCGCTTCCTCTTCTCGGCCTTCTAGCTCAACCACCCCCTTGGGTAATTGTTAATATTTAGACGCGGTTATAACACACACAAGCACACATGGGACAAATGATTCGAGGCATCCATGATCCTCGTGGTTGCATTACCGATAAAATAAAACGTCCTTCACGCAGGGGCTGCGTAAACTAAGCAGATTTCCCTCGTCAAGTTTAACAATATATAAATCTACATACTACTAACACAACACCACCGTGAATATTAAGTGAATAAATACAAACGGAAATAAGAAATTTTTCATCCAATTTCAATAACCAGCCGACATGAAGCGTTAGAAATGTAAACAAACAGGTCTGCCCGACTCACACCGGAAAGAAAAAAAATTACTAAAATATATCAGAATATAACATATTAATTTTATTGAGAGCTATTTTCTATATCTAGTACTGTAATTAATAATGAGTAAGAATAATTGTTATCTCAATCAATCAAATTTTAGTACTAGTTTTATTCGCCCACATTTAATAAAAATGTTAATATCTCGGTTAATATTCAAGATATGGAATAAATGTATAGAACAATATTTATAGTAAATTTAATAAGATTGGCAATAAGATTGGTCCTATACAATGTTTTGATCCGACATATGGTAGCGAAGATATTTCGAATTTTCGAAAATCCTCCCACTAAACCCCCCTCCCACTGGTCCGGTTTCAGCCATTAACGAACTTGATCAGTCTTTTTGCATGAAATGTTTAAATATAGAGTTTAGTCACGATCAAACAAAAATTACGACCTCTAGAGCGTTAACAGAAAAATATATATATATATATATATATATATATATATATATATATATATATATATATATCATTTTGAACGGACCTCATTTTCGTCATCTCCTGGGTAGGATCGATTAATTAGTAAATTTAAACCTATTTAGTATTAAATAAACAAATAAAAAACACTTTATACCCCCGTTAAGTAGGACTACCCATTTTCGGTCAGCAACGAAAGTGTTAATTCAACTTAAAGCATTGTAGAACATTTAATACTCCATTGTAAAAAACATGGCAAAGAATGAAGAAACTTGAAAATTCCTGAAAAACTCCGATGTTCTTAAAAGTTACGAAGTACTTTTTAATATAATTTTCACATTTTTGAAAAACTAATGTTTATCATTTTATATGCAGTACTTCAGCCCTTCTGCCACTGATTTACAGGAGTGGAGATGTAATACAACAACTAAATTAAAATAATAAATAAGTGAATAACTAGTGTCAAGTCAAATTTTCTATCATATTGCCAAATGTTCCTAAAAACAACAATACCATTTTCTTGTAATCCTTTATTTAAATACTTTACGCATTTCAAATTAACGGTCCTTCAAGATCAGCAGTTGACAATATTTAAAGGGACACTAAAAAAGTTATAGTTAAACAAAAAAATATTCTTATAATGTTCTATTAATAAAAATGTGAATCGCTTTAATGTAAAATAGTGATGTCAATATGACATGAAGTGAGATAATGGGTATAACTTAAGCTGATTTTTTGGAAGCCGTGAACCAATCCTTTATGAGTTGATGTTTGAGAAAACCACTAGAAAAAGTTCGTCTTGCAGAATAACAAGCCAGATTTTCCACCTGCTGTAATGCAGATTTGGCCAAAAATTATTTCTGTTGGAGGATGACGGATAAACGTCGTCATTCTTTAATTTTTATCTACGAATTTCGGACATCCGTTATTCGAAAATATTGACAAATCATTTCTGTTATTCATTACCTTTTATCTTTAAAAAGGTGTTAAATCTGTCCTAAGGATATCCATGTTTCTTCGGGCTAATATAGAAAAAAGGGGCTGCGTAAACTAAGCAGATTTCCCTCGTGATGTTTAACAATAGATAAATCAACATACTGGTACACACAATAGCACCGTCAACATCAAGTGACTAAATACAAACGATAATAAACCTCCAGACGGGAGGCACCTGAAATGAAAGCAAACAAGTGTGCCTACTTCTCGTAGGAAAGAAAAATAATTACGAAAATATATCAGAATATAACATATTAATTATATTGAAAACTATTTACTATAGTACTGTAATTTATAATGGACCAGAATAATTTTTAACTCAATCAATCAAATTTTAGTAGACCAAGAACTTAAGAAGGGGGGGGGTGGTCACTATAACATATTTGCCTTTATCTCGTCTCTTGAAAATAATTTATGGTATTTAAGCTTCGAATAATGTGGTTTATTACATAACAGAGTATTGTTAATGTAACATGAGTAGAAGTGGGGGTTTGCTGCAGGCTGAAAACTGAAAAGTGCAAATATCTTGGTTAATATTCAAGAAAAAGAATAAATGTATATGTCACTATTTATAGTACATTTAATTTGCAATAAGATTGGTTCTATACAACTTTTTGATCCGACGTATAGTAACGGAGATATTTCGAATTTTCGAAAATCCCCCCTTTAAACCCCCCTCCAACTTGTCCTATTTCAGCCATTAACGAACTTGATCTGTCCTTTTACATTAAACGTTTAAATATCGAGTTTAGTAACGATCAAACAAAAATTTTGACCGCGAGAGCGGTCATTTTCGTCATCTCCTGGGTAGGATCGATGGATATTTGAAGAAATTTTTCAAAAATCGGGTCATGAGTACGACCTCAATAGCTGATTTAAAAAGGAAC
This sequence comes from Riptortus pedestris, assembly GCA_019009955.1. NCBI lineage: Eukaryota > Metazoa > Arthropoda > Insecta > Hemiptera > Alydidae > Riptortus > Riptortus pedestris. The sequence goes on along the minus strand of CM032233.1, from coordinate 40,413,101 downwards.
AGACCACTAGTAACGTGGGAAAGCAATTGCTCTTGGTCTTTTCTTTATTCAGGCAAAACCCTTAGTACAATATCTACCAAAAAGAATTATCATTAGGTATCACGAAATTAAATTTTACTCACAACAATTTTTGTAGAATTTTTAATAGTTCAAACTAAATAATGTAAATAATTATTGTATCTAAGAATTATTCAGTAAAATTGATCTAATTTTCCTTAATGATTACGAAAATTTACGAATAGTTCAAGGTCATTATTATTATTATTATCTGTAAAAATTAAGAGGACAATCATTTTTAGAAATACTTTAAAATGATTGAGTAGGAATTTCTTAATTGAAAAAGTAGCTAGTACAAAATTCAAAAATAAATGTTTTTGTATAACAAGAAATCTCATTTATTATTAGTTAAAATGAATTATATTTAATATATGTAATCGTTTAGGCATATATTATTCAGTGATTGTCGGAATTTGGTATTTAGTATCTTTGACATGATTAAAAATTCTAATCCTATTTTGGGAAATCAATTTAGTTGATATGGGAATAAGGGTTTTGATATGTGTTTTTTTATCAAATAAAACTCTCACATACTGATGAAAAATTATTTTGGGTCCAATTAATATTGAATTCTATCCCTTTTATTTGAATAAATAAAATGAGGGTTTATATTAATAAACGGACCATCCAGTTTTCCTTGAATTATATTTTTAACTCATCCCTCTTCCCTTGGCTTATCTGAAGTACCCAGCTTGCTCGGGAAATCATTAAACAGTGAATAATGAATGAGTATTATTCATTACAAGGGTTCAATCTAAGCGATATTTTTACATTTCACCTCTTCAAACGGACATGCTTCCGTCCATAGGTAGGTAAGTAGCGCCTTCATACTATGGTCTACGTTTGAAGAATACACTTGAAACTTTTCGAAAGCAGAGTACTTTTTAATGAGAGAAAAATGTAAATGCCCTCGAAACTTGAAAAACTGGTAGAATTAATAACAAGACAAATTATTCGCGTTCGGGAAAAGGCTGAAATTTTATAATTGGATTGTTTCAATAAGCTTTATAAAACATGGTGAGTGTAACAAGAAATCTCAAAGGGGGATGGTGAGGGTAATTTGAGAGGCGCATTACTATTTGTTCTCAAGCACGATTTTAACCCGGAAAGATACGTTTAAATTTTTATATCCTGAACAAATATAGATAGTTAAACAATTTAACAATTTTATCTTGTTATTGACTTATTATAAATGAGAAATGCATGCTTTTTTTTTTTTATTCATAATAAGTCATTCCAAAAGAAAATTTGTCTTAGAGTTTAAAAGGGGCAGTAATTATCGTGAAATAAATATGGGCAACATGGTGGTGGTTGGTCGTAGTCAAGATAATGTATTTTAGATTGTTTATTATAATGTTTGATATTGGTTATAATCTCTATTATAACTCCCAAATTGTGTACGTACTTATTTGGGACCATGATCAAATACATTTTCAAAATACGTTGGACTTGTTTGTACTGCGTAAACTAAGAAGATATCCCATATTTTGGACGGACGCGGTGATGATGCCATCTCAGATTCTCCATTTCTCTCACTAAAAAAAGCCTTGGTAAACACGAATTGATAGCGATACTATTGCATTAAGTGAAATCCCAAGAGTAGGAGTGGCGATAATGGCCTGAAAAAAAGAAAGAAAAAAAAATCCTTGCTTAAAATCCGATTTGAGAAAAATGTATTCGACAATAGATGTAGAACATGTGATTATCAAGATTGATTGATTATATGACCTTTTTCGATGGGGCTCAAATATATTAATTTATTTGGTTATAATAATTGTTATTTATTTATTTATTACAGTATACCGCATCTACTATTGCCATTAGCGGTAGGTGATTCTACATTTCTTGGAACAAACAAGTTATAGTTAAAAATTTAAAAAGCCTTACTATGTCTTCTTCTTCGTCTCTAAAGAGTTCTTTTAGGTTCAGTTTAAGGTTCAAAGCTCTTCTTGGAAGATCGTATTTCTTACAATTGATGAAAAGATGTGAGACGGTAAGATGGGCATTACAACAATCGCAGGTTGCTGGGAATAAGCCGTTCAATAAATAACTATATGTTAATTTCTTGTGTCCAATTCGGAGACGAGCAAAAACGACCTCCTCCTTTCGGTTTTTTCTACTTGCAGTATTCCAACGCTTAGTAATTTCTTTGATTTGTCGTAGTTTATTTCTTCGTCCACTCTGACTTCCACCTTTAAAGTATGAACTTTTGGAACTCTCGTTTCCAATCGTCTGAGGAGATGATGGTTACTGCAGTTCCATCTTCTCGAGCACTACGAGCTTTCAAATCCGCTATTTCATTACCCTCCAAACCACAATGTGAGGGAGCCCAACACGAGTAATATATTTTATCAGAGTTTTTTATTTGACCTTTTACTAGGTCTGTGAGGTAACATCGTGACTTCGGGTCTGCAAGGGTTTGAGTGAGCTGTATGAGTCCGTAGCGATTATGAATGATTGTTGTTGCATTTGTTCTATGTCGTTTATAGCTTGGCTTATAGCCATCACTCAGCGGTAAACATTGAATTTATAGAGCTTATACTGCACTTTTTTTCTGGAGTTGAATTACTCCAGAAATTATGATGATAAATACAAGGTAAGGTTACAAAAGTACTAATAATAACTTATTAGTAATATAATATTAGTAAAACTATAAATTATATAAGAAATTCGATTTAAGTTCTGCGGGAAAAATATTTTCGACGATTCAGATCATTCGAAGTATAATGCCACAAAAATTAAATAAAATCCTTGTCTGTCTGTAGACCCGCATACTACCCAATCACTTAAAACAGCTCGGAGGATTTCATTAAACCTTTGTATTTGTTAGTCACCTGTCTCGAGGTACAACATAGGCTATTTGAGAATCCTAATTTTCAACTACGTGACGTGTAAAAACATCCACTAGCTTGAAATTAGACGTTAAAAACGTGTATTCATCAATATCATGAGAACAAACAGCGTTCAAAATATATTTATCGTTCCTATAGCATTGTCTAAATTTATAAATTCTAACATTTTGAATTTTAAAGGAGAGGGTCATGTAATATGCAAAGATTACTATTTCTCTATGTATAAATTCGTAAATATCATTAAGTAAGTTTGTATGTATTTTAGGTTTTACCAAGCTTTTCATTTTGTTATAAATTTCAAAGAACTTAAATCTTTAAGGATATTAGCAAATAATTATATACAACTAATATGAATTAAGTTTCCATATCGTAGCTTTTATGTCTATCCTAAATTACATACATCTGTACTTATAGTCTAAGATAAGAAATTTAATAAGTGGTAACAAAAAAGAAAACACATTTTTTATTTTCTGCTGGTGGTGAAGGTGATCAATCAGGTTATTCAGGACACAGTTTTATTCATTGAGTGAATCGGCAGAGTTCAGCCCAGTAGCATCTCTCTAGGCACGTTTGACGCTCTGATGATTGGAATGTAAATTCCTGATAGCACAAAGAGTAGTTAAAAATAAATTATGAGGAGCCAAAAATCCTCATAATTTATTTTTAACAACGCTGTGTGCTGAGTAACCTGACAAAAGAAAACCCCTAAATACAAAAAAATATTAATAAGATAAATATATATATATATATATATATATATATATACATTTTTTTAAAAATAATAATAAGATATAGGGGCTCAGGTTAGCCATGGGAGTTAAAGCGTTGACCTTTATCTCAAATGATAAACCTAGAGTGGCGAGTTCGATTCTCGCCTGGGCAAAGGAAATTATTTAGTGACGAAATTCATTAAATAACGTCCTAATATCCCACCTAGGCTAGAAAACGGTGGTAACCTGTAGACAACCCGTCCCGATTAGCCTAAGTTGCAAAAAGTGGACGTTAATAAATAAATAATAAAAAAAAATAATAAGATATATACTTAAGCTGTTTGTTTCGCTTATAATCTAAGCAGCTAATACTATAATTAGCTAATACTTAATATTTTGACAAGGGTTGAAAAAATGTTCAGTAACTCTAGTATTGTATTCACTGCGGATTGTCAAGAACATCGTGAAAATGTATGAAAGGTGTCCATCGAGGGATAGAATCAAAAAAACCTCCCGTATAGTCTACTCATAACGGAAAATAAAGACTTTAGTACCACAATAACCTTGTCGTAGTTGATATGATTCTTCTAGGTTAGTTAGGGTCCTAATGGACTCCAGGATAATTCATATTCGCTAACCATATCATTGGATTACCTGAAATCTTTATTTCGGGAAGTAATTTGATTCTCAATCTTATTAAGAAAGTCAGAATATTAACGGAATTATTCGATATTTACAGTTTCTTTCTTTGGAGAACCCCTAAGATTATTATTGCAAATTTCACATTTGCCTATTATATCATTAAAGATATTGTGTCTAGTCTAGCATAAAGTTTTTTTTAATATATAGTAGTTACTAAGGGAGAAACAGAAAAGTCTGTCACAGAGGAGTTGCGTAAACTAAGCAGATTTCACATGTGAAGTTTTACAATAGAGAAATCTGCATACTGCTAACACTTATCACCACCGTGAGTAAATACAAACGGTACTGACAAATCTTTCAGTTAATTTTAATAAGCTCCCGACGGAAATGGCTTCGGAATTGTAAACAATCAGGTCTGCCAGCCGCTCAGAGCTGAACAGATAGATAGCCATATTCTTCACCGGAAAGAAAATCAATTACTGATATATATCTGAATATAACATATTAACTTTATTTCAAACTATTTACTATATCTAGTACTGCAATTTATAATGAATCAGAATAATTTATAATTTAATAACTCAAATTTTAGTAGTCCAAGAACTAAAGAAGGGGGGGGGGGATCAACAGAAGGCATTTGCATATATCTCACAGAGTAAAAACTTACACCAATTTCTCTAAACCAATTTCACGAGAGCCGAACAGTTACGGAAACAGCCGAACTAGTTACCGACGAACAATACCGACAATAGACAATCTCATCTCGTCCCTTATCCTCACACACTTAATAAATGCGTTCTTATTTTGGATTATTTAATTTTTTCTTGTTTCTATTTTCATTTTGTATTTTGTTTATATAAATTGTTTTTGTTGTTTTTTTTTATGAGCAATATCGCCTCGCTGCGAACGCTCCAAAATAAATAATTAAATAAATAAAATAACAATATTTATAGCAAATGTAATTTGCAATAAGATTGGTACTATACAAGTTTTCGATCGCACGTGTAATAACGGAGATATCCCCCTCTAAACCCCCCCTCCCACTGTTCCAATTTCAGCCATTAACGAACTTGATCTTTCTTTTTGCATAAAACGAGTAAATATCGAGTTTTATAACGATCAAACAAAATTTACGACCGCTGGAGCATTAACAGACAAATATATATATATATATATATATATATATATATATATATATATATACACACACACACACACACACACACACACACACACACACACACACACACAATTTTAAACGGATCTCATTTTCGTCATCTCCTGGGTAGGGTCGATGGACATTTGAAGAAATGTTTCGAAAATAGCGTCATGAGTACGACCTCAATAGCTGATTTCCCTTAAGGGAAATTTGCTAAAATAGAATGCAATACGTAGCTTTTAAGTGCTTTGTTTTCCCGCCTTGAACTGCTCCCTGTTCCCTGGAAGTCTACTCTTTTCATCCCTTGCCTGTTAACGCACTATTGACAATCATTAATACTATTCAAATGCTCCTGTCATTAGCACGAGCTCTTCAGTGATAGAGAAAAACGTTAATTGTTCACTCCATCAACTTAAATGTACAACGAATTTCCCTAAGAATCGACCATGGCATCACCTTGTGATATTTATGATGGATCATGATAATTTGTTGCGAATGTCATGGATAAATGTAAAATAATAAATATTTCAAAAAGCTTCTCGTAGAGCAGGTTTGTTCAGAATTGTTGAAAGAAACGGGGAGCATAACTAATGTAAATATTTAATATCACATATTGAAGAGTTATTAAGTGAAGTTGCAAAAGAGGTGGATGCAACGTATTCTCGCGTTCAGACATGGAACTAAACATCATTCCGTATTGATCTTTAGCAACAACAGGAGGCTTCAATTTTGAAATTTTCTCACAAATTGAGGTAATTTGTTTATCAGATACAATATTATTCTAATTTTTATATTTTCGATTAATATTTTATCTTTATAAAATATTGCAATATTAAAACATATACATGTGTTAGCAAATTACATGAGTGGCGTTAGTACACCATGTAGCCGTTAATCGGTGGGACTGTTCCAAAGATGCGTTTCCACTGAAAGTAGAACGAAACAAAACACACAAATAAGCACACACACGCACTCACAGACACATTATAAAGTGCATGGTATTATAAAGGCCCGGTAGGTCGCTATTGTTTTAATCTCCTGACATTTTCTATGTCATGCAGTTCGCTTTGTGATATATGATAACAATCTATACATATACACGTTTTTTGAGCTATTATAGGTCAGAAGTATGTAATTTCTATTATTTCACAACAATAATATTTGTTTATTTGGTTATAATAATTCTTGTGATGCAGTAGAAACAACTTTTTTCTGACGTTTAATTACTCCAGGAACTATGATGTTAAATAGAAGGTAAGGTTACAAAAGTACTAATAATAACTTATTAGTAATATAATACTAGTAAAACTATAAATTTTATAAGAAATTGTATTTAAGTTCTGCGGAAAAAACATTTTCGATGTTTCAGATCATTCTAAGTATATAATGCCACAAAAATTAAAATCCATATCATATCTCACAAGCACTCACAGACACATTATGAAGTGCATGGTATTATAAAGGCCTGTAGGTCGGTGTTGCTTCTAATCTGCTGGCATTTTCTGGATATTTTATAAAACACTGTTCTGGGAGTCATAGAAGGTCCACACAAGCTTTTTAGTTCAATAGAAGCATACCGTAAACAATTCCTTGCGGATATTTGATGAAAATTTCGTGCTAACTACAAGAAAGAAGTGGGAGGTCGAGTGTGAGATTTTTGACGTATTTGTTGTGCCCTATGATTCATATAAATTGTATATTAATCTACCTAGAGAGTATCATACTTTATTATTTCATTTTTTTTCAAAATTAGCAATTATACAGTGACAGTTTAAACAAACTGCAATTGTTACCAAAATTAAATCCCGGTGTTTCCTTATTTTGAGTCAGAAATACCTCAATTCTTCTCCCTTTTGTCAATTTAACCCTCCGTCGGGCGCACCTCTGGACGAAACAAAATCGGGCGCACCCGGCTTGAGAGGCCGCTCACATATTTTAAACCCCCACTACCCAACTTATTAATTTTAATTTAAAACGCTGGTAGGACAGAATTCGCTAGGATCTTTGGAAACCAAATATAATATTTATAACGTAAAATATTGTTTTTATTAGAATAGAATGAAGCTTATACTAAAACAAGTAAAATTGATCAGGCGCATTCGGCCTGAGAGGCCAGAGTTAGACTAGCACTTATTTCTCAAGATATCGACGAACTTCCATATAGAATAGCATTAATCTTAGTAAAAGGAACGATTGCAATAGATATATCTTGAAAAAAATCATCTTTGAAATTAAGGAGCAATTGGGCGCAGTCGGCCTCACAAGCCACCTAGGGACCAGTCGGTCTGGATGAAGGATGGCAATAGACTAAAGTAGGGGATTCTAAGCATGAACACAAATCAGGAAATTACTGGGAATGGCCCCTCACAGGGGAAACAGAATGAGGCGTGGTATCAAAAAGTATGTTTTCCTGGCCTCTCAGGCTAGCTGCGCCCGACGGAGGGTTAAGAGAACAGTATTAAACATAATATGGATTCTATTATACTATTTGAAAGCCTATAAAGAAAGAAGTTTTGAAGGATTTCAACATTGCCTAATCCCCCGCAAATGCAGTAAAAAGTAAAACATTTTCATTGATTTTTTTTTAATTTAGTGACTTTTATGAGTAATAAAGGAATTTTAATGACATATTGTGAGTGATTTTTCCTATTTAAAGTTTTGCCTTGTTTCAGTGATGTGATATTCCTTCCGATGTTTTTTTTCGAAATTTCTCTACTTCCAAATTTCGTGCATTGAAACGTTTTTGGTTTTTTGTTTTTTACTGAGAAAATGAAAATCTAATTGAGTAATATCTTCATAACGGTGGGGACGATTTCGATACCCACCTCCTTCGTGTGCGGATGCGTGTATGTGTTAGGGTGTATTTATGTATGCATGTGTAACTTAACCATCTCGAAAAAGAATATATTTACTCTACAAGAAGATAATTAAATATGGCAGAGATCAGTTTAGAAGATATGAGGATATCATTGAACCATGCCAATTTAATTCAACTTCATACAATAATTGTTGAAACTTTAAGGAAGATACCTTCAATGAAAAAACACTACATATTCTATTTTTAATTTTACGTAAACTACATGATAATCAATGGAAACTGGAAACCCGTTGAGGATAGTATAATTTCAAGAAAAAAATATATCAATTCATTTGCTTCTCATAACAATATTTGGCCCAAAATTAAAGTTAAAAAAAATAAATAATACTTTATTCATTCAGCTCCTTGTGAGTTCAAATTTCAAATAAATTTACCGATAATGATATTCTTGTTTAAAAACTGATGATGGCAAAGTGTATAATTACTTAACATAAACTGCTTTACATTAACTGGGCCACAAAGATTACTGTTATTGCCTAGACAATGTAAAACTGAACATAAACCACAGAAATAAGTTTAAGTATTTTGTGTGTTTTAATGGTTTCGCAATAATACAACTAACATAAGATATTATTGAAGTTGCCTGTGTATAAAATGATGATTAGTTAACAGGAACCTGTTCATTTTTGTGGCTATATTCAAAATCATTCATGTTCATTTGCTAATGCCAAATCAGAAATATATGACTTATTATATGCTTAGAAACGACGAAATAATAATCCAACGAAATAAAATGAACCAAGACAAGCCATTGGCGAATTCTGTTGGAAGCGGAGAGAACTTGCTCATCAATATTGATCGGCAACTTCCCGGTAAATATAAGGAATTCAAATAATAAAAGTCTAATTTTCCAACAGTTTTATTAATTAAATTGTAAAATTAACGTCAATTTACTGCTAATACAGTCAATCTATTGACTGATCACCATCTCTAGCCAAAAAAGAAAATGATACCAAGAAAATCAGGAAAATCTCTTAGTTTGAGCCCGTATCTGATACCCTTGTGCCGTAATTAGAAGAAGAACTAATTATATCAAAGCAGGAGAGGTCTTCAGTTTTCACTGATGAATATCCACGCCACCAAGGACAATGGTCCGACCCTTTTGTAATGTTTCACAATTATTATCATCACAAAAATAATATAAGGATAACCGCAATAGATCTCATTTCGAAAGAACATATGAAGCTTACAAATGTGTTGCTGATCTTTAATTATGCAATGGGATCATTATCATATGATTAAAAATGATTAGCGTACAGGTCAATAGCAACCTTACTTCTTCACTTTAATTAACAGTGTTGGAGCGATCGAGTACTTTCATGGACAGTGGAAGGGTGGAGGGGGGGGGGAAGGATGTCTAGTGCAAGTTATTTTAACTATCCTATACAAGTTTACTGCATTCTCTGCTTGGATCACCTAGTGTTATTTTAAAAACAGTATTGCTAATAATATTTTAAAGTTTGAATTTTACACCATAACAGCTATTTGAATTGCATGCTCCTTCCACTCTCTGATTTCTTAGCTGTTCCAAAGCCAACCGTTCCGGCATTTCTCATTTGGCAGCCAAAACGTTGAAATGTCAAGTTTCACAGTCCCACCTAGCTCTATCACGTTAATGCAGTTTTATCGTTCTTTATCATTCTACTGAAATTTTAATATTACAAAAAGTTCCTAAGGTAACCTGATCTGAAAATAAGTCTATATTTACAAACACACTACAATTTAACATTGTTTTCACTATCATTTTTAATTAAATGCGGCAGGAATTTTGAAACTTGTAATTCAAAAATGCTGAATATTAAATAGTTATAAAACTAGAAGCAGGGTTTCGCTCTGGTGGTAAAAATCTCTGGCTCCTGATATAGGTGTGTTTGGGTTGAACTTTAGGGATTTCACATTAAACTGTATTTTGGTGAGTGGTTTGTTGCCACTCTTTTAGGTTGGATGTGTATTCGACTAGTGATCACTCAGAATTATCAGTCAATTTAGTAGCTTCTTGGGTAAATAAGTTGGGTAAATAGTACGACAACTAAAGGCCAAATGACTAAGAACTTCTTTCCAAACGAGGCTGCTAGACTTGCTTGAGGCTGGCTGGACCCAGGCTACTGCTCCAGTCAAATGTTAACTGGACATGGCAATTTCGCTAGTTATTTGTACAAATATAAAAGGAGAAACACTCCAATATGTTCCTGCGGAGAGAACGAGGAAACAGCAATTCATGTTCTCACTAGTTGTCCAAAATATGATTCGGCAAGAATCCAGTTGATGCGAGCAGTATATAATTATTCACCCGAACCTGCGGATATGGTTAGCTCACAGGAAAACACAAATGTATTTCAAAGATTCATACAGCAATGGAAGAACATGTCTCATGAAGTAAAAAAGTAATAAAGTCGAATTAAGGTAACCCTTTTCCCCAAGCGACTAGAAAGTGGCAATGACACAACTAGTGCCGGGAGCCACATAAATAAGATAAAAAGGGTAAATAAGTTGCGATCTTTGCCCACAATACCGCACACAGTGGTTCAAACCCAGAAAAACGAATTGAAAAATCACGCCAACACTTCGTGCTTCTTCGGAGTGTGTATTGGTATGTATTAATCATTCCCTCTAGCTTTGCTTCTGATAAGAAGTGAGGGAAAGCCCACCCTCAATAAAGTACGCTCAAAATATGAACTTATAAATGTGCGAAACTTTTTTTCAAGATTAGTTTTATTACGTATTTTTACCTAACAGAACAAAACGAGTCAGAATGGAACCAGTTATCATATTATAATTTCGTCTTAAAGAATACGGAAATATGTTATAAACTACAATTATACTTTTAGTAACCTCCACTAACACTTGTCTAAGTCTAAACAAGAGCTAACTTTATTACCTTCTTTCCAATCGCTGACTTTTTACCCTCCTGGGCATTAAACATGCAGGGTAACGTGCAAATCTGTGTCTCTCATCCATTAGGGAAATTCATAATTCTCTTAGATACTAAGAGTACTAACCAACCTACAAAATTATTCCTCTCAGTCAGTACAACCTTAATTCTCCAAGTGAGAATAAAAAAACTCATATAATACACAGCCTTAAACCCAATGGTAAAGTGTTGACAATATCTTGTCTTTAACCAAGGTAGGTTCTATAACCCTAATAAGTGCTATTCCATAATTAACTGTAATCAATTATAATAAAAATCTTAGATTATATACACAAATTATAAATAAATAAAAATGAGAACTGAAAGTCAATTCGTGTTTATATCACAGCCAAACACCAAATAACTTATGAATAATAAATATATATCACCCCTAAATCATCTTTACTGTTATTAACCAGATTTATTTTAATTTATTTAACACATCGGCATAATAAGTGTTTAAATTCTTTGTGTCTGTTTTAAAATTAACTAAATTTTCCAGGTCTTTGGATATGTACATAGCTTCCAGAATTTCCCTCTTACAAGACTTAGGTTCCTTGTGTAATACTTTTAAATTGTCAAATCTAAAATTGTGTTCTGCAACATTACAGTGTTGCACCAAAGCAGTTTTATTCTTATTTTTTGTCTTCTTTTTTACATTAATCTGAGGTTGATAAATTCGTTTTTCATTATTTAAAAATAAAAAATATATAGCGAGATGAGATCAGTAGTTTAGCACGTGAGAAATCTGCTTACTTAACGCAGCGACTGTGTAACAGACTTTTATTTATTTGACCATAACTTTGATCGAGAAAATCATTTGATCCTGGTCATACTCGACGCTCAACATATTACATTTCAAATCAAATTGGAATAAATATTGTCAAAACAAAAATCCCTTTACACCAAACTCAAAGACCCTCTTCCCCTACACTAAACCACCAACATCATATACAAAGTCTCATGTTCGACACCTAATTGTAATGCAGTATACATTGGAGAGACTAAACAACACCTCAAAAACAGACTGCACTAACACAAAAGCACCATTACATTAGGAAGAAATAGACAGTTCCGCCCAAAACACGCTATCACAACCACACCTTTGATTTTAACAACACTTCCGTACTAGATACACAAAAAAATAACCATAAATGTCACATTTTGAATCCTTTACATTAACATAACCCCAATAGCATAAATTACAAAACAGACAAACAACAAATATCTGCGACATATGCACACATGTTTAAAATACTACAGGCTCATTGACCTTCCATCCTATTGGTTTTTCCCCAACCCCTTCCCATCCCTACCTGCCTCTGCCTTATCCTCACTCAAGAAGTAGTTTTCACTGAGTGCAATTGTTTATGCTCCTTCTCTACGTAAATTGGTATGTACCTTATCTAATTTTTCAATTTATTTACCTATGTTTCTTATTGATATAGTCTTTACGTCCACCCCCCCCCTTTTTTGCCCATAGTCACCTGTCACTTTTTATAAAATAAATAATGCCTTTATATTTCTGGCCATTGTTCTAATGGCAGAAAATATGTTTTCACAATTGTTAACACATTTGGTTACATCAGTTGTTTTTAGAAGATATCTCTTAAGGGAAATCTGCTATTGAGATCGCACTCATGAGGCGAAAACTTCGAAAACTTTCTTCAAATGTCCATCGATCCTACCCAGGAGATGACGAAAATGAGGTCCGTTCAAAATTATATGTATATATATATATATATATGTGTGTGTGTGTGTATACATATATATGTATATATATTTTTCTGTTAATGATCTAGCGGTCGCAATTTTTTTCCGATCGTTACCAAACACGATATTTAATCGTTTTATGCAAAAAGGAAGATGAAGTTCGTTAATGGCTGAAATCGGAACAGTGGTAGGGGGGGGGTTCGAAAAATTAACATATCTGCGTTACTCTACGTCGGATCGGAAAAGTATATAGAACCAATCTTATTGCAAATTAAATGTGCTATAAATATTGTTATATACATTGTTTCTCTATCTGGCATACTAACCGATATAATTGCATTTTTATTAAGTGTGTGTGTGGATAACACGAGATGAGAACGGGTATTGTCGTAAGTTTCCGGATTAGTTCGGCCGTCTCCGTAACTGTTCGGCTCTCGTGTAAGCTTCTTCTTACCGTTATTGTGGTGTAAGCTTTTACTTTATGAGATATATGGAAATAGGTTCAGTTCATCTGTCTCCGCCCATCTTATAGTTCTGGGAGTACTAAAATTTGAGTTAGTAAAATATAAATTATTCTGATTCATTATAAATTGCAGTACTAGATATAGTAAATAGTTTGCAATAAAGTTAATGTGTTATATTCAGATATATGTCAGTAATTGTTTTTCTTTTCAGTGAAGAATATATCTATCTCTCTGTCCAGCTCTGAGTGGTCGGCAGACCTATTTGTTTACAATTTAGAAGCCGTTTCCGTTGAGAGCTCACGGTGGGGGTTAAGTGTTAGCAGTATGCTGATTTCTCTATTGTAAATATTCACTACTGCGTGACGGACTTTTTGTTCATTCTTTAACTCTGAAGAAGGGAACCAATGGTGGCCGAAACTGTTAGTTCATTCAATAAAATTCTGTATTTGAAGAATTAAGAATTTAACCAATAGCCGACACCCAACAATCCAAAGAGTTATCACTCTTTTACTACTTTATGGAATTTTTTTAAAAAAATGTGGCATGTAAATGAACATCCTTAGTTCTAGAAATAATTCACAGAATATATGATTGAGGTACTTGATTTGATTTTTGTTTACTGAGAGCTAAGTAAGGCACGAAACATGTAGGGCAGTTTTAATAAAGTCTGCACCGAAAAAAAATGTTTTTTATTGGAGACCCTTGCCATAAAATATGAAGAATATATAAATAATATTTGACCCCAGAATAAGAAGAAAATATATATATATATATATATATATATATATATATATATTAACTTATATATGATCTTAAATATAAGATTATGTTATGTAATGGCGGAAATCGGCATTGGGGGAATAGTTGAAAATTTATATTGACTTTCATTTTTGTTCATGTAATGTGGAGTCCTAGAAAAAGAAGTCGTAAAATAAGATAATTTTCTCGTAAACCGTCCAGCTTTAAATTGAGCCTGAAGAGAAGTGGTTGTATTGTCACTCATATGCCAGAGATAGTGCGGGCTTTGAGGGAAGCCAGGAACTGGGGCATCTAAAGAGAAACTCTATCTACACAATCCACTACCCCTTATCTCTCTCATGTATAACATATCTATTGTACCAACATTCTGCATAATTTAACTAACTCCTTTCTCTCCACCTCCTCTCTCCGTATATAACAAAAGAAAATGTGTTTTGGAAATTTCAAAGCAACGGTCTAAATTTTCATCTCAAGTTATAAATTTTAAATGAAAGGAAATTTAAATATAATTTTAATTAAAAAAATGATTCTGTCTTTTTTTAGCAGATTTTCCTCAAGGGAAATCAGCTATTGAGGTCGTACTCATGACGGAATTTTCGAAATTTTTCTACAAATGTCCATCGGTCCTACCTAGAAGATGACGAAAATGAGTTCCGTTGAAAACTGTATATATATATATATATATATATATATACATATATATATATATATATATATATATATATATATATATATATATATATATTTGTCTGATACCGCTATAGCGGTCGCAATTTTTGTTTGATCGTTACCAAACTCCATATTTAGTCGTTTTATGTAAAAATAAAGATCAAGTTCGTTAACGGCTGAAATCGGACCAGTGGGAGGGGGGGGGGTTTAGAAGGGAGGATTTTCGAAAATTCTAAATATCTCCGTTACTATACGTCGCATCGAAAAATTGTACAGAATTAATCCTATTGCAAATTAAATTTACTATAAATATTGGTATATACATTTATTCTCTACCATGAATATCAACCGAGATATTTGCATTTTTATTAAATCTGGGCGGCTAACGGACGAGAGTGACTTTCCCGCCAAAAGCTAGTTCGGCCGTTTCCTTGACTGCTCGCCTCTCGTAAAAATGTCTCTATTGTTCAAACTTCACTTGGAAAATCTGCTTAGTTTACGTAGCACCTGCGTGACGGATTTTTTCAGTTTTTGAACGAAATAGGGAAATACACCAACTGTAAATAATTTAATATTTTAGCAGATTCCCTCCCTCCCCGCAGATTTAATATGAAATATCAGCTATTGGGATTGTACTCATGAAGCAATTTTTGAAACCTTTCTTCAAATATCCATAGATTCTTCCCAGGATATTATGAAAATTAGGTCCATTCTAAACTATATATATTCTTCATATTTTAGGGCAAGGGCCTCCAATAAAAAACATTTTTTTCTGTAATCGTTGAATAATGGTAACATTACTAAACTGAAATGAGTGAAGAAACTGAAACATTTTGCAATAGAGTGAAGAAAGTAATCACTTTCTTCACAAGTGAAGAAAGTGAATTGCCTTCTTAATTAGTAATAAGTATAAATTAAAAAATAATTTGAAGTTGGAAATTAAATGCTTTTAAATGTTTCTTAACATTGTAAGAATTTATTTTAACAAAATAAATTGAAATGTGAATGAATTTTTGGTGGGAATAATCAATATTTTTAAAATTTAAATATAATAATAATTACCTTCCTTGTTTATAACCTGCACTTGTTTATAACTGCACTACTTCACAATCATCACTAGTTGTTTTATAACTATGCTTATAACCTTTCACAACCATGCTTATAACCTACCAACAACATTCCGTAATCTTCACAACATCCTAATTTTGTTCATATTCTGGTTAGATCTGATCATGCATTACACGATTACAGAAAAAATTTAATATTACACTCGTGACGAAAGTAGAATTTACAACTCTCGTGAAATTACCACACTCGCTTCGCTCGTGTGGGTAAACGTTTCACTCGAGTTGTAAAATGATCTACTTTCGTCACTTGTATAATAAATAACTATTTTCTATGATATAAAAAATAAAAATATAAGCTATCTATGATATAAAAGTTAATCTTCAATATGACATGAGTATGAGCGGGGGTTGACTGAAGGTTGAAAACTATAAAAAACATATACCACTTTTATAGTGAAGATAGAGAAAAAAAATTAATTAAATCATTTATTGGCAATTCATATTGCAATATAATTAATTCTATACAACGTATAATAACAGAAATATTCAACATTTTTTAAGTATATATATAAATAATTGTGTTAATGTTTTCGACCAGGTTATATTTAAATATGGTGTTGTTATTCTTTTTGGAGTTTTGGTCAATGTTGGTGAAAAAATCTTAGTTTATGCCGATATTTCGAGAATCTTTATTTTCTCTTCTTCAGAACGAAACACAAATACTGGACATGGAGCCCAACAAAACTAAAAGAATTTACATTTTTACAATAACACAATAACTTTCATACAACATGAAAATAGCTTTAATAAAATATAACAATAATTGTAAAAACACATAAAAATAGTTCTAACATAATATAACCACTGCAGTATAATAATTATAATATAGTTCAAAAAACAAAAGTTAGAGAAAAAAATTAAATAATATCGTTTATTGGCAATTAATATTGCAATATAATTAATTCTATACAATTTTTCTATTCGACGTATAATAACAGAAATATTTCACATTTTTAAAATAAATATATATATATATATATATATATATATATATCTTATTCTGGACCAAATATTATTTATATATTCTTCATATTTTATGGCAAGGGTCTCCAATAAAAAACATATATTTCGGTGCAAACTTTATTGAAACTGCCCTACATGTTCCGTGGCTTACTTGCCACCTCTTCAGGGGCTATCCCTTTTCAAAAAAATATATATAAAAAATTATTAACATTAGATTAACACATCCCTTAATAATTCTTTTTCTAGCCATTGTATTAGCATGTGCCTACATCTATGATATATTTATTAAATATAATTATAAATTGCTACTTATATTTCTGAAGTGCTCGTTTCCCTTTTACTTTACGTTGCGACTGTCCTCACAGAGGAGGTAGTTGATACTGAGAGGTTCCCGAGGTATGTTAAATCAGCTGACTACAAATCGATTATTTACCAAGTCAATCTTGAACTCTTAAGGTACTTGATATCTGTTTTTTTGTTTACTGCCCTTTCTCTATTTAATGTTATTATTTTTTTGTGTTCTTTTTTTTGAAAAGGGATAGCCCCTGAAGAGGTGGCAAGTAAGCCACAAAACATGTAGGGCAGTTTCAATAAAGTTTGCACCGAAGAAAATGTTTTTTATTGGAGACCCTTGCCATAAAATATGAAGAATATATAAATAATATTGGGTCCAGAATAAGAAAATTATATATATATATATATATATATATAAATATATATATATATATATATATATATATATATATATATATACACATATACATACATATATATTTAAAAATGTGGAATATTTCTGTTATTATACGTCGGATCGAAAAATTGAATAGAATTAATCATATTGCAAAATCAATAAATGATATTATTTAATTTTTTTCTCTATCTTCAATATTAAAAGTTGTATATGTATTTTATAGTTTTCAGCCTTCAGTAAACCCCCGCTCATTCTCATGTCATATGAAAATAAGCTTTTATATAATGCATATCTTTATTATATATGATCTGGTGGAAATCGGTTTTGGGGGTGAATAATTAAAAATTTATAACCTGAAAAACAGGAATTACTGAAATATATCAGAATATAAGATATTGATTTCATTGAAAACTATTTACTGTATCTCGTACTGTCACCGTTCGTTATCTCAATCAAACATTTTCACATTAAAATTATTATGCGTTAGACTAAACGTTTATTCTACCTCTTCAATTATTTAAATATTCGCTCTTTAAAAGTGCTGGTGAAACTATTATAAGCCTATCACCTGAAGAAGTGTCATATAGTGCACGAGGCATATAGTAAAGTTTGAAAGTGAAAAAAGAATGTCTACTGACCCTATCGACAAATAGAAGATCAATTAGTATGGTGAAATTAACTCGTAGATGAATAGAATAATTATTAGTCTCTACGTTTATATTTACTAATGTAAGGTTGCCTTATAAAGAAAAGAAATTTACTAATAATTACAGAATTATATTTGTAATTCTCGGACACCCACTGGTCCGATTTCAGCCATTAACGAACTTGATCTGTCTTTTTACATAAAGCAACTAAATATCAAGTTTGGCAACGATTAAACAATAATTATGACCGCTAGAGCTGTAACAGACAAATATATATATATATATATATATATATATATATATATATATATATGTATGTATGTATTTGAGTACAACTTCTATAGCTGATTTCCCTTAAGAGAAATCTGCTAAAAGATGTAGGACATTAAAAGTATAAACCGAAATAAATTATTTATTGTGGCTCAGTTTAGCCATGTGAGTTGAAGCGTTGACCTTAAACTCACTTTGGTAAACCTAGAGTGGCGAGTTCGATTCCCGTCTGGGCAAAGGAGTTTATTAAATAAAAGCCTCAGGCCCACCCTGGCTAGAAAAGGGTGGTAACCTGTAGATAAACCGTCCCAATTAGCCTTAGTTGCAAATAGTGGACATTAATAAATGATAATAATAATTTATTAGAATACGTATCTATAAATCTTGTTTATAAAGGTTAATTGCATGATATTTGAGTTTCAGACATTTAATTAAATGAATATTTATAAGGACGTAGACATAATCAATTATGTCAGTAATCTGTTTACATAATCAACTGATATAAAATCAGTTCATGGATTATCAACTGATCTATAGCTACTCTTGAGCCCCTTGCCAATATAGTTGAAACGTGACTATGCCAAGGTTGTCGTCTTGGGCGTAGAAAAAAAGAGATGGTTCAGTAGCCATTTGTATAATGAAAAGATTTTCTTTCACGACTTGATTCCACATAAAAAAAAAAGGTGGCAAAATTATATGATCTCAATTGAATGGGAATAGCTTAAACGTTTTCTATCATGAAATTAATTTGTATTTATTTGACATAAAATGAGCAGTAAACATTGAAGAATATATGCAAAATATTTTTTTTTAGTTGCATCACAAACGTTTTAAAGTGTAGCGGTTATTTTTAAAACATATGTTTAATTAATATAGATCTCAGAGCTTGGTTACCATTCAAACTAGATACATGTCGCGAGCGCCTCTTCCATAAAATATTTAAAAAACATTGTGCCCGCTTTAATGAACATTATGAACGGGAATGATATAGTTACAGTGGCTGCAGGACGCTTAACCACAGGACTAGGACCTAATGGAGTGAGTTACATTTTATGATTCGACGTATCATCCTGGGAGAGGTTATTATCTGACAGAAGGTTACGATGTACGTTACCATGTGTTTATGTTTATATTTTTGTAAATATAAATATTTTGTTCTTGTATTATTGGCTAAGTTCGTCTCTAAACGTAATAACTTAACAAAGGTATACTATACAATATATTTATACAATACAAGTATGCAATACAATATATTGTTACGTTTTATTACAAAATCAGTAATAAACGTTGTTCATAAGAGTTCTTTTGGATTGCAAAATTAAACACACACAAGTTTCACAGTTTTTCACTGCACGATTTATTTCACAGTGCACAATACTCTTGGTTACTACTCACAGTATTACACTGATAGTGTCACTGTTCTTCAATTACACAGTCCAATAATTCACTAACGGTCACTGAAATTCACATAAAACGACGGCACTGCACTGTCCTCTACTTCGCGGCACTGCACTGTCTTAAACACGGCACTAAACTGTTACTTACAGTCACGGCACAACACTGTACTTCTTATAAAAACACTTTACCGCACTGTACTAAGTCGCACTAGAGCACTGATGTGAACATCAAGACATCTGAGCGGAAACTGAGCTCTGGGGTACTGTGAGAGTCCCTTATATATGCCTGTATAAGAGCCTAGCCAAGGAAATGTCCAGAACTTCCTGGAAGGCCTTAATAAGATTCTGCCGGCGGCCCTACTTAGAATGGTCCTAATTAGATCAAACACGTGGCTCTCTCTCTCTCTCTGCCAATCTTTCACGCAACAATATTTATGTTCCATATTCATAAAATATTTCCCTAACGCAGCAAAGCATGTATACTAACTGATATTCTTACTAAATTGCCAGTTTCAAAACTAAATATTTCTAATGCTAATATATACAAGGTATTTAAAATAAAGGATTATTCTTGCTGGTTTAGGAGAGAAGAGCCTTCAAAGAATTGTTAGTCTTGAGACAGCAGAAAAGATGGGAACTACTGAAACTTAATTCACATGATGAATTAAGATTGTAAGGCTGTTTTGGTTGGGATAACGGATCCCAATAACGGGCAATCTGCAAGGTTGCTTAGCAGATTTCGTTTCTGTTCTAGCGGTCAAAATTTTGGTTTGATCGTTACAAAACTCGATATATAAGCGTTTCAAGGAATACTTAAGGCCATGCTCCTTAGTGTCTGCAATGGGGGAGTCAGTGAGGAAGAAAATTAAAAATATATCTGTTACTATGAGTCGGATCGAAACATTGTATAGCAATCGTGTTGCAAATGAAATGTTTTATAAACATTATCTTATACTGTTTTTGTCTATCATGAATATTAACCAAGATTTTCGCATTTAACCAGATTTCTCTTAAGGGAAAGCAGCTATTGAGGTCGTACTCATGAAAAATGTCTTCAAATGTCCATCAATCCTACCCAGGAGGTGACGAAAATGAGGCCCGTTCAATATTATATATATATATATATATATATATATATATATCTGTTAACGCTTTAGCGGTCGTAATTTTTGTGTGATCGTTACAGTGCTCGATGTTGGTTCGTTTTATGTAAAAACGCCAAGTCCGCTAATGGCTGATATTGGACAAGTGGGAGGGATGGTTAAGAGGGGATTTTCAAAAATTTGAAATATCTCCTTTACTACACGGATCGAAAACATGTATAGAATCAATCTTGATGCAAATTAAAGTTACTATAAATATTTTTATATACACTTATTCCCTATCTTGGATATTAACCGAGATATTTGTCTTTTTATAACGGACGAGATGAGATTGGCTTTTGTCGGTTCTGTTCGTGAGTTTCCACCAAAAGTTCTGCCGTTCCCGTAACTTTTTGGCTCTCGTGAACTTTGTGTAGACCGGTGTAAGCTTCTTCTTTGAGAGATATATGCAAATACGCTCTGTTGATCCCCTCCCACACCCCTTCTTTAGTTCATGAACTACTAAAATTTGATTCATTGAGATAAATATTACTCTTCTTCATTATACGTTACTGAAATAGATATAATAAGATGTTATATTCATATATATATCAGTAATTGTTTTTCTTTCCAGTGAAGAATACTTCTATCTATCTGTTCAGCGCTGAGTGGTTGGCCGACATGTTTGTTTAGAATTCAGAGCTTTCTGATTAGAGGTTTTTAAAATTGACTGAAATATGTCTCATTACCGTTTGTATTTATTCAATTAATATTCATGGCGGTGTTAAGTGTTACCAATATTTAGATTTTTCTATTGTAAAACTTCACGAGGGAAATCTGCTTAGTTTACGCAGCCCTTGCGTGACGGACTTTATTTAAATTTTCAACTTTCAGGAAATCCCCAACTCTTGTAATCGTAGTTCACCAATAAGCACATATATAATGAAAAGTCTTATTGGAAGCTTAAGTATAAAATATTGTTTATAACAGGTCTTTACTAGACGAGATACATTCAAATATGTTCTAGAATGAAGTAATTAGTAATGATTTTTTACAAATAGAGAATATGTGATAAGATAAGCATTGCGTCATACCAGCTCATGGGAAATTTGATTAGTATACGCAGCCCCTGCGTAACAGACATTTAATAGTAATCCATGAGGTCAAGGAGAAGAGCCAGGCCCAGAGGGTTTAGAGAGGGCGGATCTAAAAATAAAAATATCTATGATACTAAGAGTCGCTTCAAAGCATGTTGCATAGCCAGCTTGTCGCAAAATTAATTGCCTATAACTCTTGTTCTATTCGTGTTTTTTTTTTTTTTTTTTTCAATTTTAATATTAACCGAGCAATTATCAAATTATCCTTAAAGGAAATCAGCTATTGAGGTAGTACTCATGATGCAATGTCCTCAAATGTCCATCGATCCTACCTAGGAGAAGACGAAAATGAGGTCCGTTCAAAATTATATATATACTAGCCGAGGTACCCGACTTCGCTGGCGAAATCATTTGAGGCTGAATGATGAAAGAATTTTTTTTGGGCAATGCTTCAATGTTTACAACTACACTTCCCGTCTGGGCGCATTGTTTTCCTTTGAGGATCAGGCAGGTGACTTATAGATGAGAAATTTTAGTTTTGAAGAATAAATAAAATAGTGTTCCTAACCTATTCCTCTCCACTTTTTAACTCACCTTTTTGAATACTTTAAACCATAATCATGGATAGCATTTATTACAATTAAATATCATCTATAATGAAACTTATTTCCTGTCCAAAACCAATCCGAGCACATATAGTTTAAGCATAGTTTTGTACATTAGATTATATTCATAGTAGTAGAGCTCAGTGTAATTCACTTCCAGTAATGCCTGCATTTCACAGGAAATAAGATAACTCAATTAACTGTTATAGCCACCGGTCTCCTTCCTCTCCAGAATGAGGGCTATCACCATTGTTTTCCTTAAATTATTGATTCAAAGTATTATATTAATAATTTATCTACCAGGTGGAATTACATAATAGTATTACCGTAAAAATAATTTCATTTATATTCAAAAAGATAAGTAATAATCATATCAAATTTAAATGGATATTGCCTTTTTTCAAAATATCATTACCACTAACTTCTAATTATTATGATGGTACACATTTGTTTCAATGACATCATGATATCGGAAATAACATAATATATTAGCAGAACCAATGACTTTAACGAATTACAAACGAGATATACGCTAAAACCTATAGCAGGAGTCAAGAATATTATTTGACACAAAAGACTCAACCGGACTAAATAAAACTCGGTATGTGTATTAGTACTGACGCCTTAATTATCATAAGCCACACCAACATTTCTAGGGACGGGCAGGAGTGGGGGTTGTAAGGGAGGCCTGAAATTAAAAATAGCAGTATTTAGTTTTCTACTTGTTTTTCTACAGATATGCTTATGACAAAAGTTGTTTATTTTGTTTTTTAAAGTAACATTTGTGATATTCACTTTTGCCATATAACAAAGTCTAAACGTCTTAACGATATACATTAAAAACTAAAGCGGAAGCCTACAATTTTGCTGGGAACTAACGGTTGAAATTAGCATTAATACGTCGATGATCATAATCTATATTAATATATTTAGGTCCAAACGGGAGTGTGGGTTATGAGGGAGGCCTGAAATGAAACATTGTGATATTTCGTTTCCTATTAGTTTATTTAAATGTTTTTAATGAATGCATATTATGACAAATGATTTTATGTTTTAGTCACATATGATAACTCTAAATATGATTCGGATTAGTGAGGTTATATATCTCCGTCGCCCCCTTCTAATTTATTTATTTTTCCTAGAAAATAACTTTTTTATCTATTTCCAATAGAAATGTAAACTATAAGAGCATTTCCGTTAATTAATTTGTATAATGCATTATTTAAACAAAGCCATTCTGAATTAGCACAAGAAGCAATAGCGGAATTTATGGGGACCAAACTCACAGCTACGAGCTCTTCCCGCTCACCTATCTTTTTGAATATAAATAAAATTATTTTTACGATGAAATTAATGAATATGATGAAGTTGGTGGGAATTTTATCTGATTTTTTTTTGCAGGGTAACTACACAATAATGGCTAAGAGGTTGCAATCTGAAATTAAACACATTGAACAACAGGGCCTAGATATGAAAGCTAAACTAAATCAAGAAATAGAGGTAAATATGTAACAACAGCTGAAAAATACAGTCCCTGCTATATTAGTATTTAAAACGTACTTTTCGTTTGCGTAAATACATGGTATTTATACAGATGAAATATTTCAGTTGTCAATATTTCTTAGTATTTCCATAATTTTCGTTTACTTAAACAAAAATATAATTCTATTCAAAATGATCAAAAACATCGATATTGCTATAATGATAACGCTTGCATATTTAATTATTGTTTCTACATATTTTTTATATTTTTGTTCTATAAATGAGTAAATCTTTAAAAATGAGTAGTTATCTTAAGGGCTAGGTTCTACTAAAGTTATGTACATTATGTGCTAATGCGTTTATTTTGTGCTACATATTCTTAAGTCAATAATCTCTCTCATTAAGAATAATGATCCCCCAAAGGCAGGGTAGAACCGAGGGCCCTCATCAATAGCATCCATCTTTTGTCTATAATAAATAGCTTGCTATAGAAGACAGTATATGAACACTAGAGGATAATTAATAAAAAAAAATAGCATTACTCACAATTCATTTTCATCATACAGTCACTAAATATTTAAGAGTATTTTATTAATGTATAAAAACCCTAGTTTCCTATGTTTGATACAATCTAATCAATGTTTTTTTTTTCTTGCAGAATAAAATTAATTTGGAAGGGCGAGTAAAAGAACTGCGCGCAGGACTTGCACTTCACAGGCGCCAGGACAGTGTTAACCCAACAACTCCTATTTGAAAATTTAAATTCTACTTTTAATTTAATGGTATTAAAGCATATATAACCCTCAATAAGATTGTATATAATAGCTTCAAGTGGGAATAATTAAATGTTGGTGTGGTATGGGACCACTTTTGAAACAGTACTATAATTAAGCAAAATAGAATTTTCACTACTGAGCTATTGAAATAACTACACATATATGATAATTTATATTAGCTGACGTTTTTAAATTTAGGTTTTAATTTTAAGTTCCCATGTAATTAGAATTTCATCTACATTATTACCTAATAACTATCCAATAGGCATCCTTAAATATTTAGCTCTAGGACAAGAACAATTATAATCACTAATCCTTTAAGAAGAAAGTCCGTGAAGCCAGGGATGCGTAAACTAAGTAGATTTCCCACGTGAAGTTTTACAATAGAGAAATCTGCATACTGAAAACACTTTACATCACCCTGAATATCAAGTGAATAAATACAGAACGTAATGATAAGTCTTTCAGTTAATTTTAATAACACCCCAACGAAATTATAAATAAACAAATCTGCCAAACACTCAGAGCTGAACCGATAGATACAAATATTCTTCACCGGAAAGAAAAATAATTACTGAGATTTATCACAACCTTACATATTGATTTTGTTGTTAACTATTTACTTCATCTAGTAGTGTAATTTATAGTGAATCAGAATAATTTTTATCTCAATCACTCACATTTTAGTTGCCCAAGAACAAAAAAAAGGGGAAGGGGTCAACAACAGAACGTATTTGCAAATATCTCACAAAGTAGAAGTTCAATAAATACAATATTTGGTATTTAACCTTGGAATGAAGTGTTGCATGATATAACAGCTCATTATTAATATGACATAAGTAGGAGTTGGGGTTTGCTGAAGGCTGAAAACTGAAAAATGCAAATATCTCATATACCATTAAGATAGAGAATAAATGTATCTAACAATATTTATAGTACATTTAATTTACAATAAGATTGGATTTATACAATTTTACGATCCGACGTATAGTAACGGGGATATGTTGAATTTTCGAAAATCCCCCCTTCCCACCGTCCGATTTCAGGCATTAACGAACTTGATCATTCTTTTTACATAAAACAATTAGCCCTTTCCACTCCAAGGCTTTAATTGAATTATAGTATCTTACGATTCTAGAATATGTTTCATTCATTCGTGACTCAAACATTTCAGTAACAAAAATCCCTCCTGTTTTAAAATTTTCGGCAAAAAGAGGTATTACACCATGTCGAGTATCACTCGACAGTGGAGCTAGTGGAACAAAATCAGTGTCGAGTGACACTCAACATTGGAGTGGAAAGGGTTAAATATCGAGTTTAGTACAGACCAAACAAAAATTGCGGCAGCTAGAGCGCGAACAGCCATATATATATATATAATATATATATATATATATATATATATATATATATATATATATATATATATTTATAATTTTGAACGGACCTCATTTTCGTCTTCTCCTAGGTAGAATCGATTGACATTTGAGACATTTTTTGAAAATCGCGTCAAGAGAACGACCTCAATAGTTGATTTCCCTTAAGAGAAATCTGCTAATAAAGAGTTATGGATGGATCGTAAAATTGTATAGAAACAATCTTATTGTAAATTCAATTTACTATAAATATTGTTATATACATATTTTCCGTATAATGAGTATTAGCCACGATATTTGGATATTATTGTTTTACGCTTTCAATAAACCCCCACTCCTACTAGTGTCATATTAATAATAAGCCGTTATATCATGAACCACTTCATTACAAGGTTAAATACCAATTATTGTATTCATTGAACTTTTATTGTGTGAGATATATGCAAATACGTACTTTTGATCCCCCCTTCTTTTATTCA
Organism: Riptortus pedestris; assembly: GCA_019009955.1. Classification (NCBI taxonomy): domain Eukaryota; kingdom Metazoa; phylum Arthropoda; class Insecta; order Hemiptera; family Alydidae; genus Riptortus; species Riptortus pedestris. The sequence goes on along the minus strand of CM032233.1, from coordinate 40,386,295 downwards.
TGGAGCACTAAAATTTATGTAATTGAGATTAAAATTATTCTGATTCATTAAAAAATACAGCATTAGCTTTAGTAAGTAGTTTTTCATAAAATGAATGTGTTATATTCAGATATATTTCATTAATGGTTTTTCTTTCCCGTCTAGAATTCAGGTTGGGAGGCCTGTTTGTTTACAATTCAGACGCTTTCCATTCTAGAGTTATTAACTTGTAACTGAAAGATTTCTCATTGCCGTTTGTATTTTTTCACTTAATATTTGCGGTGGTGTTACCAGTATGTATATTTATCTATTGTAAACCTTCGCTTAAGAAATCTGCTTAGTTTACGCATCACCTGCGTGACGGACTTTTAATCATTTCTTTATTCCACATGTAAATGGCCCAGTGATTAAAGAAAGTTTTCTCATTCATGAATCAAATTTGTCTATGGACTTTGAGAAAATTCGCAGGCTAATGTATAAACTCGACATGTAACAACAAAAAGTCAAGTACACTGAAACCACACACATTTTAAAACGTCTGTTGGGCATTGATTGATCTTCCGTCTAATAAGGCATTTTAGCTGTTATACAAACCTTTTATAAGCTATCATGATGTGATTCATTGGAATTCTTGTTTCATAAATTTTGTGGCACTCACGTATTATCTGATATCTATTATTTTGTCTTTTTGAGCTTTCAATAAACTGCCAGTCTTACTCGCGTGGGAATCTACATAAATTTCGGAGCTCTAGCCTGACGGATTTTCCTCATCACAACCGTTTGGGAATGAGTCGTGTTTATCCTCAACACCATTTGTTTAGGGATTGGAACGTTGAACTAGAACCTGTTTGCCTCAGGTTCCATACAGACCTTGAAACCTAGGCCAACTAGCTGCCAAGTCGCATATCGTTTACGAACACTAGTGCACAGGTGTCTATGTTTCCCTAAGTATAGTTTATATGTGAAATAGTTTTAACACGCAGATATTGTTTTTATTAATATTTATTAACGTCCACTGTTTTAATTTCTATTATTTTAGCTATGCTCTAACACATCGTGTTTTGCAGGATTGTAATCAGTCAAGTCTGTCAATTATTATAGCAAAAATGATGTTCCAAATAAGAAATATGAAGTATAAAAATCGTACCAACACCTACTCTAAGAGATAAATGTGAAAATTCAGTTTAATGTATAAAAACAATAAAATAAATCGATGAAAGAAAACAAATAGAAAATATTTATAAATAAATAGCCATAATTTATAACGATAACATTATTAGTTTTTCCAGAGGACTTGATAATTTCTGACATAATTGATGGAGTTACAACATCGAATATTATTAAATTAATCATAACTTTGTCATCCCCTTTTTTGAAGAACTGATTTTACTTGGCAAATACATTTTGCAAATAGAATGTCCTTTCTTGTGTTTAGATGTATTGTTTCTAAAATTGAATTCTTAGTGATCGTATTTTTTTACACTGATAATAAGATACATATAATTACTTGCAACATAACATTTAATTATTCTCATTAACTCGTGAATGTGTCTTAAATATATTTTTTAACTCATTCTTGTGATAAATTTATTGATAATCATGCCTTGTATACTGTTGAGAGTTTTGCACATAGAATGTTTCATCATTCTAGTTACTATTTAAATGTTTACATTTTAATAAGATGAAAATCTTTTGTCTTTACGCTTTAAGAAATATAGCTTTAAGAGTGGAATGTTATATGAACATGTAGAGTATATATGTATATGTATTTATATGCATACATGTATATATATATATATATATATATATATATATATACAAAATATAGTGATAAATATATATATTAATTTAATATATATTGAATTCTGTTGTATAGAAATATATTATTGTTGACTTGTTAATAGTTATTTCAATTTACCCGTGGTTATTTTTGCCCAATGAAACATAATGTATTTTTATGACCAAATGCACATTGTTCATATAATTATGCTTATAGCAATGTTGATCATATTTAGTCCTAATTATAATATATTTTATTTAGATTATTATTATTAACACGATTGATGTGTTATTCATTTGGATTGTATACCCGAAATATTTTACCCACTAATCGTAAAAATCATTGAACTATTAAATTATCATATCACTGCCAAATGAATTTTTAATATAATTCAGAATTTTAATGATTTTTTTTATAAATGTGGAAGCTCGTCAAGTTTAAAAGACTGTTGATATTTCCAGGTAATTACATTTTTTTTTAATATAATTATCCTTTATTGAATAACGAGAAATTTACAAAATGATTCATAGTGTTCCTTCTGACCACTGCAATTTTACAAAAAGAAACATAAAATAAAATTTTCTATTTAAGTAGAAGATTGTTGTAAATGCAATTGACTAATAGTAAGCAGTCATATTGCAACTTAGTGAATATCAGTTATTTTGAAAAATTACAAATTTAAGTGATCTTATGAGCTAATAATACTAACAAGTACAGACTTTCTTATGATTATTTAATATGATTAGAGGTAAAATAGGGATTAAGATAAAGGTGTTTACATGTCTTTAGCCTAGCCTGCTGGGCATTTATTCAATCAGTTTCTTGTGTTAGAGTAAAATGTGCTTAGTTCGTTTGTGCACGTACCTTGCAGTGCTTTGTTTGTTATAATTACCTATTTCATTGATGAGTGGGTTATTTTTGTGTTTACAAGATTTGAAAAACTTAGTGGTTAGCTTACGGATGTATGTCTTTATCATTGGTAAGTTTGAAATTTGATGTAATTTTCTTATTCTTGAATGACAGGGAAGATTATACACAATTCTCAGACATTTTTTTTAAAAATATTTATAGCTTTCTTAAATTAGTGTTTGATATATAGCTCCATATGGGGCAAGCATATGTTAATACTGATCTGATGCAGGCTTTGTATAACATTAGTTTATTCACAGGGCTAAGTTTCGATTTACGATTACGTTATTCCATGGAGTACTTCTACCAGGTGCCAACTAAGGTTTTTGGGTTTATTGTGCAACAACTCAATAAACAATAGGCTAGCTTTGAACTCTACTGCCATAAAACGGCTGAGAAATTAATTAGTAATGCCCTTTGAACCAGGGTCCGGCTACACAGGAAAGTTATTTTTTTATAGATTATGTGGTATTATTTGCCATATAACGGTCTTACTTTATTAATTAAATCCATTGAATAGAGTCACATTGAGTTATTGCAGAATGATAGTGCGGATATGTATTTACTATAAAAATGAATGTATTATGTATTCCAGGTATTTTACCACCAAAAACACTTTAAAGGATAGATTTAATTTCCAAAAATTAAAAAATATTTCTCTGTACTTCAGGTAACGAAATGTATAACCAGTCCGTTATTAAAACGCATAACATGCGCTGCTTTTACAAAAAGGCATATAAACAATGCTAAGAAATTTCTATCTCTGATAAATGAACTCTCAGCACACGCTCTGTGCGCTTATTGTATGTGATCAGGGCTTTGCGAATTTCCTTTAAGGCAAATCAGCTATATACATATATATATATATATATATATATATATAGAGAGAGAGAGAGAGAGAGAGAAATGGATCAATGTGTTTGCACAATAGATAAAAGCAACCCCGCTTATTCTTCATTATATCGACAAAATTCTAACCAGCTGATATTATTTGTTATGAAGCAATAATGTTATAACTAAAATAACTTCAGTACAGGCGGTTTGGGGAGCGTGCTACTCCGAAATGGGATTAAAATGAATTCTAGCACCCTTATTTAAAGCTAAGACGGTGCTTTGTATAACACAAAAAGAAATAACCATAATTTGATATATATATATATATATATATACTAGCTCAGATACCCGGCTTCGCTCGGGAATTCATTTGAGACTGAATGGTGATGTTATATTTTTGGCAAGGCTTTACTTTGCACAATATTTTGACATTTACCCGTTCCAGTGTTTAGGGTTAATACCCGTTGTTGGCATTTGTTAATAATAAAATTATTTTTTTATGTAAGACTTCACTGTCCTGCATATTGTCATATTTCCCGTCTCCTGTGCATTTGCATAGATTTGAATTATTAAGGAGAAAATATTGACATACATTTGAATTAATTTTTTCAGGTGAGGTACCTGGTAGTTCATATTGAAAAGAAGTGTTGAGCAAATTTCTCTAAATAACAAAATAAACAACTTTTGTTATGTGCATATTTGCCGAAACCCCAATAGGAAATCATTATTATTAATTTCAGGCCTCCCTTATAACCCCCACTCCTGTCCGTCCCTAGAAATGTTAGTATGGCTTATTATAAGGAAGGCGTTAGTGCTAATACACATACTGAGTGTTTTATTTAGTTCGGTTGAGTCTTTTGTGCCAAATAAAATTGTTGTCTCCCGGTATAATGTTTACCGTATAACGCCTTTATACTTCGGTATACGATGATAGTGTATAAAAAAAAACGTTGTATGTGCATATTTGCCGAAAATGCAATAGGAAACGAAATATCACTATTATTAATTTCAGGCCTTCCTTATAACCCCCACTCCTGCCCGTCCCTAGAAATGTTAGTATGGCTTATTATAAGGAAATCGTTAGTATTAATTCACATAGCGAGTTTGGTTTAGTTCGGTTGAGTCTTTTGTGCCAAATAAAATTGTGGACTCCCGCTATAATTTTTAGCGTATAACTCATTTATACTTCCGTATACGACAAAAGTGCATATAACAATAGTTACTCTAAATTACAAAATAAACAACTTTTATTAAGTGCATATTTGCTGAAAAAGCAATAGGAAACGAAATATCACTATTTTTAATTTCAGGCCTCCCTTATAACCCCCATTCCTGTTCGTCTTAGAGAATATTAATATAGCCTTAAGTCTAAGTTGGGCTAGTAGTAATATACATACCAAGTTTCATAAAATTCGGTTCAGCCGTTTATGCGTGAAAAGGTAACAAACAAACAAACAAATAAACGAACAAACAAACAAACAGACACGAAAGAAACAAAATGCAGTTATGGTGTCTATGACATGTGAAACGAAAAGTTATCGTGAAATTTCGCGAAAAAAATCAATGTACATACAGAGGTTACAATTTTATATATATATATATATATATATATATATATATATATATATATATATATATATATATATATACATGTATATAATTTTGAGCGGACCTCATTTTCGTCTTCCAGTGGGTTGGATCGACGGTCATTTGAAGACATTTTTCAAAAATCGTGGCATTAGTATACTCTCTCTCTCAGTCTTTCTCTCTCTCTCTCTCTATATATATATATATATATATATATATATATATATATATGTATATATATAGTCGAACCTTCAAACTGTCACAGAAACTAACTCCGGTTTTGGACAAAAAATTCCATTCTTGGATCTTCCCCAGTCTATGGTTTTGAACGGCCAACTGTACAGTGAATTTGTGCAAATTATTCTTTTAATCTAGAGATTTGAACTTTTGGATTTGCTGTTTCAACACACATGGTTTTTCATGATCTACTTATTAATGGAATATAAGCATAGGCTATGTATAGGTTTTCATATAATATGCAAATTGTAAAATTTCTATAAACGTTTTCATTCAAAAGTTAATCTTTATTTTCATCATCGAGAATTCGAAGATAATAACAATAATAAAAATAAATGCTAAGAACTTTCTCTTATCAAGACGAGTTATCACGTGGACTAGCGGATCCTTTATGTAGAACATCTAAAATGGCTGGAATGATGACAAAGGTCTTTGCATCTATGGAAGTGTTTGTTACTTGGACATGCTAAGAAAAATTTACATTTCACAGAGTAAATATTTTGAATTTGGTTTTATGGGCACATACATTATGGTTGCGTTTTCTTTCTCAGAAAAGGAGAAAAAAAAATGAATAGGTCTACTGAAAAAGATGTGACAAAGAGTTTCAATCGTTCACAAATAAAATAAAAGAACATTGCTTTAAAATTGTCTGGCTTAACAAGAAATAAACAAATGGCATTTAATTTTTTCTGTTTAATTATGAGTATGCTATATAAATAGAATCATATTCGCATGCAAGAAGGAATTTCTTTATAACTTAATAATGGGATCCATAAATAAGAAAAAAATTAATCATAATTTAGCTCATTCGTTAATTAAAAAGTTGTTAACTGTTGCCTATACCGTTTTCCTATAATTTGAAACAACATGAAACAAATTTTAGACAAATTAGATCTAGAACCAGAGCTTACAACTAAAACATACCTTTGGAAAGTTGGTAACAATGTAAATTAAATATATTTATTTACAATAGTACAAGCATTTCATATAAACTGTACATATTATACATGAAAAATAGACAAGTAGTTTCTGTTAGTAAAATTGACATTATGAATTTATAAAAACGTTAGAAAAAGTCTTTACAAAAAAAAAAAAATATGTGTTTAACAATAACATTTTCGATCCTTCTTTGGTTCCTGAGCAGTTAAGTAGAGTGAGTTGGAAGTGTCAAATGAAGAATTCATGCCTTCCTGCTGCATCATTACCTCAACGAGAAATCTGAAACACAAATTGCACTAATTACTTACTCTATGTTTTGTAACAGATCTTAGCCTTTAAAACTAAATATCACAGAAAAATATTGAATTTTTCAATAGATCACTCTATAATAATAAGTAGGCAGTTAATAGGATTATGAATATAAAATGGCACGTTAAACTTTGATTTTCAAGAATATACCCATTAGTAAAATTGGTAAGTTATCAAAGCCATTGTTTAAGTTTGTTCAACTAGATTTACCAAAAATTACATTGAGAACTAAATTACTTTATATATAGTGGTACTGGAAAAACACTATTTGCCATTTAAACAAGTTATTAGGTTAGAACGATTTATTTATTTAAGTATGTTTTTTTTGTTTATTTTTAAGAGGAGCTTTTTTTTCATATTGAAATGTTTTTTTCTCTCTTTTTATTGTATATATATATATATATATATATATATATATATATATATATATATATTTCTCTTTGTAGTTTTAGTTTTAAGTAGGTTGTATCTCTAAGAGGAATGTCTTGTTTTTTTTTAATTTTATGAGTATATTTATGGTCAGGATTTATTATTTTTAGACAACAATGTATGAGTCTTTTTTTTTGTTCTCTTCTGTTTTATTTACTATTATTTTTTTTCTGTTTTATTTTATTGTTCTTTGTGTTTTGTGAGTGCTACGTGTTAGGTTAAGGCTAAGAACTCCTTTTGGGTGCTAGCACCTTTTTTTCTATAATGTCCTTTAAGGACTTTCAAGGGGTTAGGGACCCCTCTTATTAATTGTGTATTTTAAATATTATAGGTTAGAGGAGTTGTATTATTGTTAATAGTATTTTATTATTTTTTAAGTATTTTTAACCCAAATAAACAAGTAAAAAAGTATTTTAAAATAACACTCATAAGGTTTTTAAAAGTCGTTTACATATAAATTAATTTTGCTGACATCTTTTGCGAAACCTATCATCGGTTAACGAGATGTCTTAAAACTTTCATGAAAACTACCGATCTTAACAAGGATAAGATACATTCAGATCTACATATGTGATTGTGGGTGTGTGTGTGTGTGTGTGTGTTATTCCCACACACATATATCAAGCGAGGTGTTTAATTTAATAGGGATACAAGGAAGTCATTAGTCTTAGACATCTGATTTTTTTTTTTATAAATGTGGAAGGGCGTCAAGTTTTAAATAACTGTTGATATTTCCACGTAATTCCATGGTGTACTTATATCAGGGGGTAGAATTGTGCAACAACTTTGGGTTTATGTGCAAAAACTCAATAAACAATAGCCTAGCTTTGAACTCTAATGGCCTAAAACGGCAGAGAAATTAATTAGTCATGCCCTTTGAACCAGGGTCCGGCTACACAGAAAAAAGTTATTTTTTTTATAGATTATTTGTTATGATTTGCCATATAACGGTCTTATTTTATCAAGGTAATTAAAACTGATTTTTTAAATGTAATCATACCTCATCGAATCATTGACCATGAGGCCCTCCTTTGCAGAAGTCTCGGTCCAACCAATGAAGTTATTCTCCTTGTGAAACGCCTCGATCTCAGCTTGATTGACCTTTCTGTCAGTCAGGTCGCACTAAAACATACAAATGGTTTGTTTTGAGAAACTATTGGAACAAAAAATGCATCGGCTGCATTTATACATAACATTTAACCCTGTTCATACGGTACGATAGGTTAAAATGATATTTAGTGTGTTAAGAGCATGGATCCAAAAAGTACAGTCTTGTAAGCTTGTATGTACAACTTGAGGAGCTATCACTTACCCTCATACTTTTCCATTTGGAAAATAATTGTAGTAAAGGAATACCTTATGAAGAGTTACAAAAAGTTCCAAAGAACGATTAGCGTTAATTTCGCTCTTTTAAGAATTACATAATCAGCATTGTTAATCACTATTTGCTAAAATTGTGTCCATAACCAATTTTATCTCATTTGTTAGTCACTATTTGCTAAAATTGTATCCGTAACCAATTGTATGCTATAATTCACTAGCGGACTGTATTTCAAACTGAATATAAATTACAAACATATGGTATTTCAAAAAAAAGAAACAATAATAATATTAAATTAAATAGAAGACTTCGACCGCTGATCCATCGTAGTGGCAAACAAGCATATTTCAAAAATATTGAAATTCATCTCCTTAACTCTCCGCTAAGTTATATGCATTACTTGGAAGTAAAAGTTCTTGAAACTATGTTTGGGCATGGAACTTGAATTAAAAATATATAATAATTTTACACTAGCAAAATATTCACTCTAATAAAAAGGCAGAAAGTCAGCATGATAAAAACTTGTTGTATTCACTATTTTTATTCTAGTAATTATACGAATGTTTCACATATTTCAGCGTACCACGGTAAGAGAGAGAGAATATTCATGAAGCCATTGACTTAATATTTAAAATTAGAATTTCATGAATTTTCAATAAAGACACTCGCAAACAGACACACACATTTGAACGAATGGAATTTCAGCTATCATGGGTCCATAAATATGGAAAATCATCTCGCCCCTCGGCATTAGTTCGTAGCTTGTAACCAAATTATATAATACGAAATATAATTTCGTAATAGAGTAATTCTTGCTGAGAAAATTCTCTAAAACTAAAACGGTGACAGATCTTGTCGCTGATGATAATCTTCGGCATGTATTATGATTTTATTGGAACTATTCCGGTGGTTTATCGGTAAAGTGTTTTATGGTTGAACCATAACCTTTTCATGTTAAAAAGGAAATAATCTTTGCCGGTAATAATTTCATCTGTGTTACTGAAATGGAACTATGTGCACTTTTTATGTGTCTGGGAGAATATCTGTGCATAATAATTGATCTACAGTAATGGTATCTCTATTTATAATGAGTTTTGCAAACGTCCACACTCTTCGGAGGAGGAAGGGTTTTAAAAAACGATAAAAAGAATAAAGCCAATCTACATTTATATAAATATATTGAATAGGAGGCTGGCTATTTGAGGAAACAAATGGGAGCAGTGAAACCATTTATAACATTTAAAGGTATATTTGAGTGAGTGTAGATTTTGTACCCAGATCGTTGATTATTGAAGTCATCTCTTTAGCCTCTAAGCTATCGTTTACTTGTTGATTGATAATAGAAATTTCCAACACTTGGTTACAGCATCTTTCGCTTGTCATTGAAACTTGAAATAAATGGATCAGAGTTTCCTTCTCAATAAAAGAAAATGCATTAGTAAAATGGGTTTCTTGTAATATGGCCAAATAAGTACATATTCAGCTATTGAGGTTGTAAAGATGAGGCGAATTTGAGATGTGTTCAAATAAAGTCTACTAATGCTCAATCACTCGCAATATTAGTTTGAAAAACCCGATATATAAAGGTTTTATGTAAAGTAAAAGTTCAATTTCGTTTACGGCTGAAATCAGACCAGGAGAAAGTGGGTTTTAGAGGCTTTTACCAGTTTTACAATAGATAAATGTACATACTGCTAACACTTTACGCTACCTTGAATATTAAGTAATTAAATACAAACGCTAATGAGAAATCTTACAGTCAATTTAAATAACCTCCCAATGGAAAGTGTCTGAATTGTAAACAAACCGGTCAGCCTCTCAGAGCTGAACAGATAGATAGAAATATTGTTCCCCAGAAAGAAAAACAATTACTCAAATATATGAATGAATCAGATTAATTTTTATCTCAATCGCTCAAAGTTTAGTAATCCTAGAACTAAAGACGGGTGAGGGGCAATCAACAGAACGTATTTGCATGTATCTCGAATAATAAAGGTCTCTTGAAAACAAAATATGTTATTTAAGCTTCGAATAATATAGTCTATTACATAAAACAGTATTGTTTCTGTAAAATGAGTAGAAGTGCTGGTTTGCTGAAGGCTGGAAACTGAAGAATGCAAATATCTCGGTTTATACTCAAGATAGAGAATAAATGTACATAACAATATTTATAGTGAATTTAATTTTCAATAATGGTTCTATATAATTTTTCAATCCGACGTTTAATAATGGAGATATATTGAAATTTCAAAATTCCCCCCTCTAACCCCCCCCCACCCCACTGGTCCAATTTTAGCCATTAACGAACTTGATCTTTAATGCTACATGAAATGTTTAAATACGGAGTTGGGTAACGATCAAACAAAAATTGTGACCGCCAGAGAGGTAACAGACATAAAATTTTGAACGGACCCCATTTTCCTCATTTCTTAGGTAGGATCCATGGACATTTGTGGAAAATTTTCAAAAATCACGTCATGAGTACGACTTTAATGGTTGATTTCCCTAAAGGAAGATTTTCTAAAATCGAAACATCTCGGATAATAAAATGATATATAATCAATCTTATTCAATTTTCTAAAATTGTTGTTCTATTCTTTTTTTTTTAGAAACATCTACCCCTCAGGTCACTACAAAAATGAGCCAATATATCATGACATGTCTTATTCTAAGCACAAATATATTATTAGCAGATTTCCCTTAAGGGAAATCAGCTATTGAGGTCGTACTCATGACGCGAGTTTCGAAAAATGTCTTCAAATGTCCATCGATCCTACCCAGGAGATGACGAAAATGAGGTCCGTTCAAATTTATATATATATATATATATATATATATATATATATATATATATATATATATATATTTGTCTGTTAACGCTCTAGCGGTCGTAATTTTTGTTTGATCGTTACCAAACTCGGAATTTAATCGTTTTATGTAAAAAGAAAGATCAAGTTTGTTAATGGCTGACTTCGGACCTGTGGGAGGGGGGATTTTTGAAAATTCGAAATAACTCCGTTATTATGCGTCGGATCGAAAAATTGTATAGAATCAACCTTATTGCAAATTAAATTTACTATAAATATTGTTCTATACATTTATTCTGTACCTTGAATATCAACCGAGATATTTGCATTTGTATTGTGTGTGGTCGGCGGAACCCCGCCATGTTCCGGACTTTCCGCCGAGAGCTCTGGTGGCCGTTTCCGGAACTATTCGTCCCTCGTGAATAGGTTTAGAGATCCCTTCCTACTCCAGCTGTTATTGGGCGGATTTCTCTATTGTAAAACTTCACGTGGGAAATCTGCTTAGTTTACGCAGCCCCTGCGTGACGGACTTTATTTTTATTGGACCTTTACTATTTGAGATACATTAATAAATGTTTAATCTACGTAATCAATTCAAAGTTTACGCATTTGATTCTATACCGATATTGAGCGTGGTATTGACTAAAAATACCATGCTCGATATTCAACCGCTTAATGAAAAAGTAAAGGTAATATTCGTTAATGAATGATATCGGACGAGTAGGGTATATAATGTATATCTCAATTATTTTATGTCTCAAAAAAAATTGTTTACCAAGTTCATTAATAAAGCAACAATTGTTCTATACATATTTTCTCCAATTTCAATATCAACCTAGTTGAATCTTTCTGGTTTTGGCCATCAATTAACACCCACTTTTATTCATCCATTTTTTCAATTATATCATTTGTTTTTTTAAACGTCTCACGCCCAGGTTATATTTCGATTCCTGATTACATATACTTTGTATAAAGGCAGAAATAGAGAATAGATGGTGAAATAAAGTAATCAAATAGTATTTCGTGATATCTCACATAACGTCAGGCGAAGGTCACTATTAAATTAAACACGCATAATAATTATTCCTAGACTTATTTATGCATTAACTGACTGATATAATTAGGAATTATCAGGTTCTAAAAAATAATAATATTAACTGAAATAAATTCAAAATAGGCCGTTAGCTAATTTTGATTTGGAGTGAACGACAAAGGATGCGTTTTATCTAAACGTGTAAAGAACATTCCGAGGATGAAGGATTTCGAAGAATGGCTGATATATGATTCGGTGAATCTAATCTGGCAGGACGCAGCCTTCTGATGGTTTTCCTCTTAAAGAGATAACCCGTCCGAGTGTTAACTTGTAAAATAAATATAGCATTACTGAGTCAATTTAAAAAAGTCCGTCTCTCAGGAGCTGCGTTAAGTAAGCAGATTTCTCACGTGCGTCATGTATTTGTATTTATCTCAAAACGTAATGGTTCAATAAGAACAATATTTGCCATTTAGGCTTCGAATAAAGTTTTTCATAATATAACAGGTCATTGTTAGTATGACATGAGTAGGAGGGGGAGGGGGGTTACTGAAGACTGAAAACTAAAAAAAGCAAATATCTTGGTTAACAATCAGGATATTGAAAAAACGTATATAATAACATTTATACATTACATTAGCAATATGATTGACTTTGTACAATTTTTCGATCCGACGTATAACAACGGAGATATTTCGAATTTACGAAATTCCTCCTCCCTCAGGTCCGAGTTTAGCCGTTAACGAACTTGGACAGAGAGATTGTTAGAAGAGGCAAGAGCGATGCTTGGCAAAAAAATATCACTGTTTGAATCGATGGCCTCTTCAACACTTCTCTAAGCCGCAGAAATTTGGAGTCCGAAATATTTAGATGCTATTGAGGTGGCGCAAACTACTTTTTTTTTAAGTATTTATATTTCTGGCCTCGTTGTACAACTGATTATATATTCAGACTGGAATCAGGTCCTCGCCCAGTAGCTATTCTTGTTTTAAAGAAAATAATTAATTTTTGTATAAAAATATTATTCCTCCCAGAACATCGGTTGCCGCGCAGGTGATTTGAAAAAATGGTTGTTTTGGATAGTAGGGAGCTAGATGAATTCAACTGGGTTACCCAAATTCAAATGGTTGCTGCTTCAAATTTTGAACAGGAATATTTTACCAATCTATCTCGCCCTCAAACACTACTTGCTAATAAATATAACATAATAGTATAAGCCAAAAATAATTTAGTTTGTAGTTAACTCAGGATACAATTTGTACTCAAAATACAATCCCTTTTATTGACTATTCTGTAACTTTCCCATCCGGTACCAGCAAATTACCTTCAATGCAACGTCAGCATAGAAAAGTTAAGGACCATAAGCCAACTGAGAGTCTGTAATAGCGAATACATTAAAATGTCCTATACAGGTAAAGCCCAAATCATAAAATCAGACCAAATGTGTAAGTGGTGTAAAAAATATATTTATTAATTTATAATAGCCTGAAGCATGTAATGCTACATTGTCCAATGAACTTGTAAGTCACAGACAACAATATTTACAATCATATATAGTTAAAAACATATACGAATTTTTATTGGAATTCACACTAAATATTAATAATATTGAAAAGCTAAATAACATATATTACTTTATTAAGAGTATATCATTGTCAGCCTATTAATATTTAATTTGTTTTTTTTTTCTTTTTCGGAATATTGTATATTGCTTATATTATAAGAGTATTCGATATTGTATTATAAATTATTTAAGTAGAATACCTAACGTTACTAATATTAAATGGCCAGACCCCTGACAACGCCTACGTATTTATGCCAAAATAAATAAATAAATAATATATATATATATATATATATATATATATATATACAATTTTGAGCAGACCTCAATTTCGTTATCCCCTGGGTAGGATCAATGGACATTTGAGGAAATTTTTCGAAAATCGCGTCATGAGTACGACCTCAATAGCTGATTTCCCCAAGGGAAATCTGCTATAAAATCTTTATCTGTTCGAGATTCTCTCCTAAAGAAAAAGAATCAGAAATAGAAGAAGAAATAGAATGAAGCCGTAACATTATTTGAATCAAAATATTACAATGCTTTCTAATTGTGATTTAATTAAACATCAATTACATAAAGTTGGCATCTAAAGTTCAAAACTGAACTAGATACCAATTCGTCAGTTTCATATATTATTTTGAGAGGAAGGGTAAATGCAGATCTATTTCAAGCTGTGGTCACTCCTGCGATCTATCGTCTCAGCAGTGAACTAACTCCGTTATCCCCATGGCCTACTTTTTGCTCCACAAAATTCAAGCTCCAAGTTCAACTGGCTCACTTAACACTCCTATTTAAGCCTATTTTTTTTCGGGGCATTCTGAATGAACATACTTATTATTAGAGTAGGTTCCTCCATTTTAACTGTCCCTACGTTGGGCGTTCAGAGAAGAATAAATATATCAAGACACAAAACACACATGTATATTTGACAATGTGTAAAATACATGTTTATAATAGGTCCTACATTTTTATTTAGAAATTTGTGGTGGTACTAAAACGTGAGTCGGATATAAAGTGTCCCTAATGAAATCATATTTCATTAAAGATATAATGTTAATTTTTGGAAATTGTGTGCAATGATTATATATTGCAATATTAAATAAATATAGGTGAACTAATTGCATTTGTTTAAACTAAGGCTTTTTCTGAATAGGAAAGTTAGTGGGCTGAATTGAGACTATTAAGAGTAAATGCCTACTGGAAGTAATGCTTTTTGGTAAGTGAAAAAAAGGAATGAATTATTCCAAAGACTGAAACTTATGGATTTTTGAAATTTAATTTGTTTATTAATTACTGCTTGTAACACGATTATAACATCAAAGACAAATTAAACGGCTACATTTCAACTTTTTTTCCGGAAAAAATAAGCTACGCTTGTATCTAAGGTAGAATTTTAGTAATTGATAACTTTTTTGGTAACACCTTACTACTGGTAATTTTACAGGGCACGAATGACTCTCAATTGGTTTATGCTTACATGTCATTTAGTAAATTAGTGTTATTATCAGAAATGTTAATTCTTTAAATTCTCGTAAATAAATAATTTAATTGGGGGAGTAAATGTGCTGAGGAGGTGTATTTATTTTTTACATCGCTCCAATAAGATGTTAAATCTTACTGAACATATCATGTAATATTATGAGTTTAAAGTTTTATTCCAAACGTACAAAAAATTATTTTAATCGTGGTTAATATGTACATAAAATAGCAACCAGTGTTGTGCTTAGGGACTGATTCTGGAAAATTGAATACTATTAGTGATTATGATTTATATGTCGCATAATGTCTTGACTTGAGGAATGGGATTGATTAGAAACCATTTAATGTTTATAATACTCATGGATAGTTCCCAGAAACCTATAAGGTTTAGCATGTGCCTTGTAATGAATAGCAATCAGTTATTATTCAGACTTAATATTCCCCCTGACCGGCCGGTGCCTCAGCTGTGGTTCTTAATAGTAATAAACATTTTAAAAATGAATTCCCTCAATGATTGTGGTTGTTATTGCTCACTATATTTTGGAGTAAAGACTGACTGCCTTAGGAACTAATTGACACTTGTTCTTCAAGACAAATTAATACACTTACTTCCCCAAAAACATAATTACAAGCGACGGAACGTATAAAAATATTGTGCATAATTAAGCCTTAGCTAGTAGTTAAATAAAATAATACCTATATTGTCATTATTGTGAAACCGTGAGCATTACACATATTTTATCACTTTATAGGGTCTTATTTTATTGTTCAGAAGGTGTTCCTTATAATAAAGAAAATCTTGACTCCAAAAAATAAATATTATTGTATTCTGATTAATATAAAATAAAAAAATTATTACACAACTTCAAAATTATAAACACAGAAACAAAAACAATTATGGTCCGTCAACCAACACTTTCCAGGTTGGAGTGTAAAGTGGGAGATTACAGTGAGGCTTTCCTGATGGCCGAGTTGGAGCAGAAAACAAAAGGTTGAAATGAGAATTTGTTGCTAGCCGGTATCTCTGTAAAATAAAAGGGGTTTCACTCGCGATGCCGACTCTTGTTTTTAAACTTCTTTTCAGTTGGTCCAGACAGTTGTGCTGGCTTGATGATCTGGAGGAGGTGCTCGGCTGTTGCAGTTCGCAGAGATATTCAGCTAAAAACAACAAACACGTGGCTTCTACTGAACGACACTAGTGACTGACTGTCTAAACTTTTTTATAAGAGAGTTAGGTTAATTGGTAACCAGGGGCAACGCGACACAGCTGCTACAACTTAGATGAAGCTTATATTTTAAAGGAATAATTTTTGATCTGAGTTTCCTTTCCTACCTTAGCCTAAATCTAGTGAGGTAAATATCTGTTTTCTGAAATTTACATAAGTCCTCTTATATTTACTTTCTTTAGTATAATCTAGTGATAAAACAACAAGATAACTTTTTCTTAAACTGTTCTTCTTTAGTAACTTATCACAACTGGATGACAATATCTCATTTTCGTTATCATTTCATAGCGTTGATTTATAGTGGCCCAAGGTATTATTTCTTTCGATCATCCCTTACAGCAAACGAGGAGAGCTAATGTTTAACTGTAAATAGACGAGACAACTTGCGTGCTAGCAATGCGTTTATTACTGATGGTGTCCATATAATTTTCAGCAAAGTGCATGTTATATTTATGTTATTCCTATCAACTCATTAAGTTATTTATAAATGTTCATTTTAATCAATATTCATGAAAATATTTCCTTAAATCATACTTATTACTAATCTTAAAACCACAAACTGGCAAATAAAAATAACAAGCAGTATTTGTTTTGCAATGTTCCTCACATAAGGACTGGATTAATCAATGAATATTTTGCTCGTGTTGCAATGACGAAGACCTTTTTTCGCTTTTTATTCTCTATTTGTTGCAAACAATGAACCTTACTGAAAGATTCTTCATTTCTTTTTTTTTTGGTTTAGTAATAATTTCATGCTCAGAGTTATGTTCTTGGTGGTGTTTTGTTTGAATTTGTAACTATGTTAACTATGTAACAGGTGTCATACCCAAATCACAATGAGAAGCCGTTCTCGATTATCTCAGTTCTTAATCTAGTAATTAATTAATTTTCTGTACTGAAGATGAATTTGTATTGCCTTGTGTTGATACAAGAAAGTGGATGAAGAGTGTTATTCAAGAGTTGTACCAACTTATCGTCAGGTTAATGCATGATGTAACACTAAAAACAGTAGTTTACTGTCTTCAATTCTCCTGTGAAGAAGCAATATCTCTAATCTTTGTTTAAAGTTGTTTATGAAATTTTTGTCACCTTGGAAAGGAAATTTATGTTTGATATAGTAAGTGTATTTGTGTTGCCTATTTCTATCGTTGTTTCAGGCATTCAATGTTGAAAGTTTAATTCAGTCACTGGACATTTCAAGTTTGTCTTAGGGTTGAGATAAATATCTTTAACTTGAGCTTCGTAGTCCCATTCTCCTTCAAGATGGATTTCCTCAACTTCAAACTCTACTAGTTCCTGAACATTATTAAACTTTCCCCCGCATTCTCAAACATTATTAACTCTAGTTTTTTTTTTCTTTTTTATTTTCCTGAGTTATAATGTCATAGCGTTTGCTAACTTGAGGACTTAGTAGTTTGGGCCTTTAAAAATAAAAATTCGTAGAATACGTTTTATATTCTACGAACTTTACCAGCAGAGTTAACTTCTTGTGTTATTTCTGTTATGGACTTCCTTAGATTCGTTATATCATTGGTGTATTTATAATGTTATAATTTAGAAAAACAACTTCGAATAAAATGCAACATATATTTTTACATTTGATATTAACTGGACTACTAAATCAAAACATATTGAATTTTCATTAAAAATAAATGGCACACTCCCCTTAAATTTAGAAGGTAGAAGTTCGTGTCATAGGTAGTTGAAAACATTTGTTCATACATTTTTTTAAGTTTTTAATTGGTAGATATCATTTTCCATTAGTTTGTCGATCTATTTTTACATTCTACGGGTCATTTGAAATAAACTCTGTATTTTCATGGGATTTAAAAATATTTAGTTCCAACAAAAGTTTCAGGCCTTAGAGTTACTCCCCTTTTTTTTTTAATAAGACAAACTTGCCCATTATTTATTAAATTTACAGTTAAGTAGACCTAGATATTCTGAGAAGAAAATAAATTCTTTAAGGTGGTATAGTTTTAAGAACCATGAACGCCTGAAGTTTAAAACAACCCTCTGTAACTGTGCAAAATAAGCCGCTATACCAATACAATATGGTTCTCAAAAAAAAAAATCGTGGTACCTTTAATGGATACTTGTTTGCAACAATATATATTTAACAAGCATAGGTAATAAAAAATCATCAGCAGCCTTCATTAATTGATTTGACATGCATTGACCAACGTAGATGCTCGCTTGCAGTTGCACGCGCGACTGCGTGACGGTGTCTGCCAAATAATGTGATTTTGAATTGAATATAATTTTTTCGTGAAACTCGAGAAAATATTTCACAATTTTTACTTCCTTGTTCGAAGTACAGTAAGTATTTTAATCGGAAACGTTTTCAGTATTCAAGTTTCATCGGACCCGTTTTGATCTTCCTTGAACCCATTTACCCGAGTAGGCGAAAGCCTGTCTCGCTCCCATCCTCTACCCTACGGTGTCCCCCAGGGCTCCCTATTAGCTCCTTACCTATTTTCCGTCTACACAGCCGAGATCGTGAGTCATAGGTATCATCTCCATACGGAAATCACCGCCTATGCAGATGATCTGGCCATTCGTAGCACGTCTATGACCCCACCCGTGCCCTCACCCTAGCGTCCACGGCAAGCCAGGAAATATCAAACCGCCTCAGAGACATTAACATCCATGTCAACCCCTCTAAGACGGACGGTTTGATATTCTCCTTCTCTAAAAAGTCACGGCGGGGCCGACTCCCCAAATCCTTCCCCCTCGACGGCGCAACTATCCCCGTGGCGAGCACCATCACATACTTAGTAATCCACGTCAGCCGCCACCTGCGATTCTCGACTCATGTTGCCCGTAAACTCCGAGCTACACGAATGAGGTTCACCTCTCTTCGCCACTTTCTCATCTCCCCCGTCCTCAGCCTCAGGCTAAAGCTACTTATATACAGAGGAGTATTGCAACCCGCACTCCTCTACGGTTCCCCACTCCTCCGGTATCTTACCAAAACCTCCCTCCAGAACCTACAATCCTTCCAGAACGGCATCGTCCGGAAGATTGGCAGGCACACATCGCTGGCGAAGAAGAAACACCCCGAAATAAGAGAGGCCCTGGAGCTGGACACCATCGCTGAAACCATTAAAAAGAGGCATTTCAAGTTCTTCGACTCCCTGCAGTACCTTCCCAATCCTTTATTTTCCTCTCTCACCCCACCACCACCACTACCTGAGAACTGGCAGGGCACCCGTGGCCGAGGTGTCCCGCTAATTGATGTCACAGTCTAGGCCCTGTCACCCCTACCTTCCACCCATCCTAAATCCCTTCACATCCCAACAACAACAACAATGAAATAAATGAAAATAAAAATGAAATAATTGTCAGTCACGGACTGACACCCTTTTCCTTCGTTTTCTCACCTTCTCTTATACTATCTCTTTGATCTTTCTTCTTCTTTCATCTCCTTCATACCTCCAGAGGGTAACCAGCTACCCTAACCACTTCAACTATCTTAACATTAAACCCAAATTCTTTCACAACCACCCCTTATAATGATACCCTTGGTATAGCACAAGGGGGCTCACGGCATAGCCTAGGTGTTACCTACACCTGCCGTCTATCTTTCCTTTTAATTTCTTTTTTGTTAGTTTTTACTGGTTTCGCTGGGACTCAGAAAAAAAAATGCTCTCATTCTCTACTCAGTCCTGAAGAAGCCATCACACGATGTGCGAAAGCTCGGCAACGATGAAAATTAAGACACGGTCCAACCCGGAAGAAGTTTTTGTACATACATTTGACGACCGTGGAAGCCTACGTGAACAAAAAGAAGCTTGCCTTAGAATATTGAAATTTTATATTTAGGACTGTTGTACCGACTAGTAGTGCACACAGGGGGAAGAGGGGGCTTTAGAGGGGTAGAAAATCGATTATTCAAAATATCTCCGTTACTCTAAATCGGTTCGAAAAATCGTATATAACTAATCATGTTATAAGTTTAATCTGCTATAAATGTTGTTCTGTACACTTTTCCTTAATATTCAATATTATACGACACCTTTTTTTTGGTATTTAATTTTTAACCTTCAATAAACCCTCACTTTTAGTCAATTTACAAGAAGCGAATTTTCCATGAAACGCCTTATTCCAAGCTTAAATAACCAATATTGTTTTCAAGAGATCTCTACTGAGGTACATGTGTGTGATGACGTCATCAATTAATATTTTGTTGATCACCCACTTCTACGAATTGGATTTTTATTATTAAATAGAAAATATATGGTGAGATCAGTATGAGTAATGCCAGTACGTGGAAATTCTGCTTAGCTTACACTGCCCCTGCGTGACTGGCTTCTTTTTTTTAAAAAAATATATCACTAACCTTCTACGTCTGACGATGTGAATTCCATTTAGTAGATGGTATAAATGTGGTTTGCATGTTTCAAGTGCCTTAGAAAATTCAAAAGGAAAAGAGGTCGTGTTTGTATAACTGGTTTGAGTCACGGCATTATTCACAATTTCGTATAATAGACATAACGTTTTACGTTTCTACTAATATAAGTAATCACTTATGTCGTACGATTACAATTGTTTTTACAAATTATTGTTGAAATGGATTAATTTTCAACTATTTTACTGTTAAATACGCCTAGCTAATAGTTTTTTTTATAAACTAGCTTGCAAATGGTTTGAAGTAGGTAATTTCTTCAATATCTTCGTTTTAGCAGATTTCCCTTAAGGGAAATCAGCTATTGAGGTCGTACTCATGACGTGATTTCCGAAATTTTTCTTCAAATGTCCATCGATCCTACCCAGGAGATGACGAAAATGAGGTCCGTTCAAAACTGTATATGTATGTGTGTGTGTGTGTGTATATATATATATATATATATATATATATATATATATATATATATTTGTCTGTTACCGCTCTAGCGGTCGCAATTTTTTTCTTAACGTTACCAAAGTTGATACATGATCGTTTTATACGAAAAGAAAGATCAGTTCGTTAACGTCAGAAATCGGACCAGGGGGAGCTTTAGAGGGGGAGAATTTCGAAAATTCTTAATATCTCCGTTATTATGCGAAGGATCGAAAAATTGTATTGAACCAATTTTATTGAAAATTTAAGGTTCTATGAATGTTGTTATATATATTTTTTCATGATCTTCATTATTAACCGAGATATGTGCATTTATTGGTTTTCCTCCTTCAGTAAACCCCACTCCGACACATGTCATATAAACAATAAGCAGTTATATTATGAAGCAATTTATTTGAAGCCTAAATACCAAATATATTTCTCATTGAACATTTACTTTTTGAGATAAATGCAAATACGTGACGCACGTGGGAAATCTGCTTAGTTAACTCCACCCCTGCGTGATGGACTTTTCTTCTCTTTCCGAGATATTCAGTGCACCATTAGCATTAAACTGATTAAGATCATGTTGACAAAGTTGTAAATGAAATCTAATTCCATAAATTAACTGAAAATGAATATTTGTTGTAATAGTTTATGCCGCATTTAAATTTCAATAATTTTGAGAAAATCATAAAAATTAAATGCTCTCGCTAACGAGCGTCATAGACTGCAATATGAACTCAATTGCAGACCCTAAAATATTGTGGTGTTATCTATATGACAATTGATAGACTACAAAGTGATGAGAACAAAATAAGAACTCTCTTTTCTACACATATTGGAAATAGCCTCATTGGCATTTACTTGCTATACTCGTGAAGTAAAAAGTCCGTCGCGCAGTGGCTGCATGGACTGACCTGGTTTTCCACGTGCTGGCATGGTATACTGGCCACGCCATCTATTCTCTATTTCTCCCGTAGTACGGAGCATGAGTGAAAAGAAATTAAAATGTAATTTGGACTTGAGATGTTTAGTGACAGAGGCAAATAAAGTGAAAATCGGATGAATAGGTGTTGGGGTTAACAAAATGGATAAAATCAAAAGAAATAAAAATAACACCGTTAATATTAAATTCAGACAGAACAAGCATAAAACAATAGTTATAGAAAATTAAAATTCCAACATTGGAAATATAAAATATTTCGATCCGACTCGTATCCAAGATATTTAGAATATTCAATTATTTTCCCTCGCTCAAAGCCGATTTCAGCCATTACCAAATATAATCAATGTTTAGTTTCCGTGAAATGGTTAAGTGTGTGATCGAATACAAATCATGCAGTTGAGAACCTAAGATGTTCATCACACCGAAAATATTTGTATATATCTCACGCAATAAAACTTCAATAAAAACTATATTAGAAAGCTTATTGCTAATTTGACATGATTAGGAGTGGGGGTTTACTAAAGACTGAAACCTAAAAAAAATAAAAAATAAATGAAATATCTTGGTTAATATTCATGTATGAGAAAAAGTGTATATAACAACATATATAGGACATTAAATGTTCAATAAGAATGTTTATATACAATTTTTCGATCCGACGTATATAAAAAAGATATTTCGAATTTTCAAAATTCCCCCTCTCCCCTCAGGTCCGAATTCAGCCATTAATGAACTTAATCTTTAGTTTTACATAAAACTTTCACATCAAACCAAAATTGCGACCGCTAGAGCGTCGCGAATATTTTCGATTTTTAAGTAATATTAGACATAGAAAATATTTGGCGAGAAGAGAACAGTAGTGTGTCTTACAAGCACATGGGAAATCTGCTTAGTTTACGCATGAATGGACGTTTTTACGCCTGCATGAATTTTATGATTTTACGACTGTATTAATTTTATGATTTTACGACTGTCCTGGTGTATACTTTGATGAAGCGAAGTATATTTGTCCTAATTAGGGAAGTTTTATAATAAACTGTAACACACAATATTATTATTTTCAATCAGATGCAAAACAACAAGATGGTTCTTAAATGATAGATGGATTACAAATTTCCATTCAATTGTCCCCATTGTTACAGGCTTCATTGAAAAAAATACAAATTTTCACAGTATTTGTGCGATGAACGGAACACTAAGGTTTAAATATGTTTAATTTATCGGTACAAATTTGCCTCTTAATCAATATTAGATAGGAGGTCGTGTGGGCGACCCATTCCCATCCACTGGCTCCCACGACCTTTAACTGTTGTCATGCCGATACAGGCTCTTCTTTTTCACGTCTGTGCTTACCATTAAAGTGATAAAAATATATTTGTTCTTATTAATTGTCAAAACTAGGAAGTTTGCTGTTTTTCATTCGTATTAAATTTGGCATAAAACAATTGTATCTCTTAAAAGAAATCAGATATTTGTCCTCATAAAGCGATTTTTCAAGGCATTCTTTCCATTTTCATCCATGTCCCTAGGATCCCGTCATTACTGGCTAAACGGCAAGTACACATGGCAAGTACTTTCGGTGCCATCGTCTAGCTTGTCGTTAATTGTACTAGGCAGTCCCTTGAAATTTCCTGACAGGTATGGCAATATACTTTGAAAGAGAAATGGCCGAAGATCAATAGATGAAAAACAAGTAAAATGTATCCACTGATTTATTTTACTCTACAAGTTCAAGAGTAACACATTTATTATGAATAGTCCGTCACGCAGAGGCTGTGTAAACTAAGCAAATTTCCCACGCAAAGGATTACAATAGATAAATATACATACTGGTATTACTGCCGCGAATGTTAAGTGAATAAATACAAACGGTAATGAGAAATATTTCAGTCAATTTACAAGTTAATAATCTCTACAAAGGAAAGCGTCTGAATTGTAAACAAACAGGCCCCGCAGCGCTGAATAAGTATAACTATTCTACACCATAAAGAAAACCATCAATGAAATATATCTGAACATAACATATTAATTTTATTGAAAATCATTTACTAAAGCTAGTGCTGTAATTTGTAATAAATCAGAATCATTTTTATCACAATCACGTAAATGTTAGTAATCCAAGAACAAAAGAAGGGGCGGGGGATCAATAGAACGTATTTGCATATATCTCACACAGTAAAAGTTTAATGAAAACAATAACTGGTATTTAACCTTGTAATGAAGTGGTTCACGATAAAACAGCTTATTGTTAATATGACATGAGTTGGAGTGGGGGTTTCCTGAAAAACGAAAACTATAAAATCCAAATATCTCGGTTAATATTCATCACACAGAAAAATGTTCGATCCGACGCACACTGGAGCGAGTGATAGGGTAAGCCGGACATTCATTAATATCTCCGTTTCTACTGGTCCTATAATATTGATTCTGGTGTCATTTTAAAGCACATCGAATACTCTATTGAACTACCTCATCAGCCAGATGCGATATAACGGTAGGATGAATTTTAAATGTGTACATACAGATTATGTATCGCTTACTAAGTAGAGAATTGTGATTTGTAGACACATAATATCAACATATGTTTTATAAATTTTTATTTTTTTAATAAATTGAAGTTCATAAACGCAATACAAAAATAGTAAACAAAAATATATATAGAATTTAAAAAAAAAATCTATGTATTTAATTTAATAATGAGAATTTGTAAGCTGGAAGAATATCTAACATTTCTAAATTTCAAATGTTTTTATTTTTTCAATTAGTAGTTCTTTTACTTCCGAAGATATTGTTTCTAAGCGATCGCTATCGTTGTTAAGTGTTGGCCTTAAATGTGATATTAAAGGGTCTGAGTTAATAACCAAATTATTCAGGATATCTCTGTTGGTAGCCATCCTAAAAATATTTAGAAAAGAAAAACACGTATTTAACTATTTCTTCGAACGTGAATGGCGGCGTCAATTGCGTAGAGGAGGCGTTTTACGCCGTACGTAGTTGGGAAAAGTCCGCGGGAGGTATAATACGTCTTCCGTACCGAAAGTGTTAACACTAAAAGTAAAATATTTAATGAATAGGCAAGTTTAGGCAAGATCTGACGACGTTGTAAATAAGAAAAAATACTCCTAAAAGCATGCCAAGTGGTATTTTTTCAAGCAAATACAAGCGATTTGCGAATTCAATTAAATAAAATTATTTTCAGCTCGATGTAAAAAAAAAAAAATTAGAGGATTTTAAAAACCTTTTGTGCCAGTTTTTGATTTGTTATAATACCCTTAAAGTGTACTGGAAGCAACAATAATTTATAAAATGAAATAAGAGTTCACGACGAATTTAATAAGCCAAGGCTTTTTTTAACATAGCAATTATAACCACGCATTATGTAAAAACCATTGCAATAATATGGCTAAAAATCAATCTGCTCAATTGAAAAGGGTTTATGTGGTACTAACAATACAATCAAAATCCCAAATTAAAACTTTTATTTTTTCCCCCAAAGTCCAACATTACTGAAGGATCGCTCCAGTGTGCGACGTATAGTAACGGAGATATTTCGAATTTTCGAAATTATCCCTCTAAATCCCTCCCCCCATTCACTGGTCCGATTTTAGCCTTTAACGAAATTGATCTTTCCTTTTCCATAACACGTTTAAATATCAAGTTTGGTAGCGATAAAACAAAATTTGCGACCGCTAGAGCGTTAACAGGCAGACATATATATACAACTTTGAACGGACCTCATTTTCGTCATCTTCTGCATTGGATCGATGGACATTTGAAGAAATGTTTCGAAAATCGCTCCATGAGTACGACCTCAATAGCTGATTTGCCTGATTTCCTAAGTTAAGATTTACATACTGGTATCACTTATCACCACCGTCAATATTATGTGAATAAAGACGGTAATGAGAAATCATTCAGTCAATTTTAATAACCTCCCAACGGAAAGCGTCTAAATTGTGAACAAACAGGTCAGCCAACTTCTCACAACTAAATTGATAGACATATTCTTCGGAAAGATAAACAATTACTGAATTATTTCTGAATCTAACATATTAAATTTATTGAAAACTATTTATTATTTCGTATAACGTAATTTATAATGAATCTGAACAATTTTCCTTCAAATATGTGCCTTAAACGTTTAAGGAGAAACGTAACAGTACTAAGACACTATCAAGTATCCAATTAATCAAATTATACCAAATCCTTCCTTTGTATGTATCAAATTACCTATTAGCAGATTTCCTCAACTTATCGTTCTTCCCGATAATTGAAATATCATATAACCCCTTTAAGCTAGAAGCATGCATGAGAATTTCAGTTGGTGCTGTGTTTACACCCATTAAGTTAAGGAAACGTTATCTTATATTTTCAGTTTATATACCAAGAAATATGAGCAAATAATGAGTAAATTTTAATAAGACAATGTAGTACCGAGCCGCAGGAACTGATACACATTTTCTAGTATAGAACGCAAAATCTTAATTGACGACGCCATTAATTATAAAGGTCTTTAGAAAAACAAAATCTGATACTTAAGTTTGGAATAAGACGTTTCATAATATATACTAATGTTCAAATAGACAAAAAATCTATGTAACAAAAATTCAGTCCCAAAGTGGTCACATTGAAATTACAAATTAAATTAAGTGACGGACAAACAGAACAGTCATACGACCATATCATATTTGACTGTTAACTATTGGAAAGACCATGACAAATATTATTATAAGAATTAGGCCCGTTGCAAAATACGATCTGCTTTTCGTTTTTACTAATGATTTTATGTCATTTATAGGTAATATAAATTATAAAACATTATGAAGGTAATTTTTGCAAGAAAGAAATTATAACTGACAGAAAACTCTTACAAATTAGCACCAAGCATCCCCGTTATATTTTCTTTTCATTATCATTACTTTTAACAGATTTTTTTTAGACAAATTTTCGATCCGTTCAAAATTGTTAAAACGGAGATATTTCGAGTTTTCAAAATTTCCCCCTCAAACCCCCCCCCCTCTCACTGGTAGGATTTCAGACATTAACGAACTTGTTGAATTCTTGAATTCAATTTACCTAAAAATTAAATTTCAAAATTTAAAAAAAACAAAACATCATTACCAAGACATGGGCAGCTTAGGAGGCTGACCACACAATATATATATATATATATATATATATATATATATATATATATATATATATATATATATATATATATATATATTCGCTCTGGGGTAGGCATTTTTTTTTTGATGATTACCCAACTCGAAAATTTAATCGTTTTATGGAAAAAGAAATATCAAGTTCGTTAACGGCAGAAATCGGACATTAGGGAGGGGGTTTAGAGGTGGAGAATTTTGATATTTCGAAATATCTCCGTTACTATTTGTCGGATCGAAAAAGTGTATAGAAAAAAATCTTACTGCAAATGAAATGCACTATAAATATTGTTATATATATTTATTCTCTTTCTTATTCACCGAGATATTTGGGTTATTCAGTCTCCAGTAAACTCCCACTTCTACTCCTGTTACATAAACAATACTCTGTTATATAATAAACCACATAATTCGTGGCTTAAATACCGAATATTGTTTTCCAAAGACCTTCATTGTACGAGATACATGTAAATATTTTCTTGTGCCCTCCCTCGTCTTAAATTCCTGGACAACTAAAATTTGATTGATTGAGTTAAAAATTATTCTGATTCATTATAAATTACAATACTAGATATAGTACATAGTTTTCAATAAAATTAATATTTTATGTTTTGATATGTTTCAGTTATTGTTTTTCTTTCCACTGAGCCGTTGACAGGCCTGTTTGTTTAGATTTTGTATTTATTCACTTAATATTCCCGGTGGTGTTGTGTCAGCAGTATGTAGGTTTATCCATTATTACACTTCTGGAGGGAAATCTGCTTAGTTTACGCAGCCCCTGCGTGAAGGATTTTTTTAGTATAAAACAGACCCCATATCCTTAAGTGATTAACATACCTTGTTAGCAAGAAGCATACAGGGCACAGGAGATCCATCACCAAGAGTGCATTTGGCGTCTAAATCCTTCTTCCATTTGAGCGTGTTTTCGAAGGAGTTTTTGTTCGTTAGATCAAACATAATAACGCAGCCGTGTGCGTCCTTGTAGTATACTCTCGTCATCCAAGTAAACCGTTCCTGTCCTACGGATAAAGAATTAGATAGTGCCATAGAATGAAGAAAAGAAACTATTATTATTTGGAAATATGCGTGATTGGTGTCTGAGTGTAAGAATTTTGTGTAAAGTAATTCATCAAAGAAATTTACAAAAAATACATGTAATATTATCCTCTATCAATGCTTACCTGCAATGTCCCAGAGTTGGAGTTTAATGACCTGGGAGTCATACCAGTGTAGAACCTTCAAAGCGAAGTCAACTCCAACTGTGCCTTTGTACTCGCGAGAAAACGAGTTCTGAACATAGCGCTGAATGAAGGACGTTTTCCCAACCGTCGGATCCCCGATGATAATCACCTTGAACAATTTCTCCGGTAAAGCTCGTCTCGGCCCGTAATCAAATATGTCATCTGTCAAAAACACATATACATATAAATTTTATTTTTTAATTGGTTTCATTGTATAAAAATTAATTTTTTAATTGGTTTCAGTGTATAAATTTCATTTTTCAATTGGTTTCAGTGTATAAATTTCATTTTTTAATTGGTTTCAGTGTATACATTTTTTTTAAATTGGTATCAGTGTATAAATTTCATTTTTTTAATTGGTTTCAGTGTATAAATTTCATTTTTTAATTGGTTTCAGTGTATAAATTTCATTTTTTAATTGGTTTCAGTGTATAAATTTCATTTTTTAATTGGTTTCAGTGTATAAATTTCATTTTTTAATTGGTTTCAGTGTATAAATTTCATTTTTTAATTGGTTTCAGTGTATAAATTTCATTTTTTAATTGGTTTCAGTGTATACATTTCCTTTTATTCTTCTTATTCTGGATCCAGTATTTTTTATATATTCTTCAAATTTTATGGCAAGGGTCTCGAATTCAAGATTGTGAGGACAGTCACAACGAATGTAAAAGTCCGTCACGCAGGGGCTACGTAAACGTAAAATTTCGTAAAGATTTACAATAGAACAATTACAATACACTAGTAGTAAGAGAAGCTCTAAAGAATAGGAGGAAATAGTTACGAAACTATTCACAGAAAATTATTCAAAACAATGTATTTATAGTTTAATATTTAATAATATAAGATATATTTATATATATATTATTATAAATTTATTGCCGATACATAATAACGGAGATATTTTGAATTTTCAGAAATCTTCTTTTTATATGTTTTTATTTTATTTAACGATATCTCATTGTTTTGAAATAATTTATATATAAATTAATTGTAATATACTACAAATGCATCTGATATGCTAACTTGCATGGGACATGTAGGAACAAATAAACGGCCTTCTTATAGGGTTACTATAGGAAGGAAACAAATAAAAGATAAAAAAATGATATATATTTCAGAAAACAAAAAAAAAACTGGGCTAAACTTTATAACTACTAATCACACACGTATAAAATACACATGTGTATCTATTTACCTATCACTAAAACTCAAACAGAAAAAGCTGATGTAGGTACCACTTGCCTTACTTCTAATTTAATTGAATTAAATAAACCAAATGTTTTGATATACTTGATTTCAAATGATTTGAAAGTAATATATCCGTTTCATTACATCAGATTAGTAAAAATAGACTAAGGGCCTCTCCCTTAGTCAATTTAGACTTTTAAAAAATCCGTCACGTAGGGGCTGCGTAAAATAAGCAGATTTCCCCACATGAAGTTATACAATAGAGAAATCTCCATACAAGAGCCGAACAGTTGCGGCAAAAGGCCGAACTAGCTTTTGGCGGGAAACCCGTTCGTCATCCGTTATCGGCCCCAATTTAATAAAAATGCAAATATCTCGGTTAATATTCAAGATAGGGAATACATGTATAGAACAATATTTATAGTAAATTTAATTTGCAATAAGATAAGTTCTATACAATGTTTTGATCCGACGTATAGGAACGGAGATATTTCGAATTTTCGAAAATCCCCCCTCTAACCCCCCCCCCTTTGGTTCGATTTCAGCCATTAGTAAGGTCCAAAAGTTTCCGGCCTGGGATAGAAGGAAAGGTGAAAGAAAAAAACTGGTTTAACTGTTTTTCAATATATTCTCCTCTAAGTTCAATACACTTATTACAACGCTTTGGCAACATTTCTATACTATGAAAAAAATAATTTTCTTCTTTGTTAAAAAAATGTTCTTCCACTGCTGCTTGGAGCTCTTAGTCGTTGTTAAATCGCCATCCACGAAGGTCAGATTTTAATTTTGAGAAAAGTTAGAAATCACTAGGGACCAAGTCTGGGCTGTAGGGTGGGTGAGAGATTTCTTGGAATCCACAGTCCTTCACAGCGGCCTTGGAAATCAATGCTGTGTGGACAGGGGAATTGTCGTGAAGGAGGCGGCCGCCTCTGCTTAACTTCCCTCGCCTCGTCTCTTTAATGGCGTCTCGTAACCGGTGAAGTAGGGCTGCATAATACTCACCATTCATTGTGGTATTCCTTTCTTTAAAATCTATCAATAGTATTCCTTTACAGTCCCAAAAAATTGTGGCCATTATCTTTTTTGTTGACTGCGTGACTTTTGCCTTTAAAGGAGGCGCTTCTCCTGGTCTTCTCCATTCCATGAACTCTCTTTTGCTGAGTGGGCCATAATATAGAACCATTGTCTCATCCCCAGTTACAATTGAGTCCAAAAAATTCTTTGGGTCGGCATTATACTCGCGTAAAAATTGATTGCAGCAGTGAACTCGTTCCTGTTTTTGATGAGCTGAAAGAATTTTTGGAATCCATCTTGCACTAACCTTGTTCATATGCAAATGTTCTTTGATGATCCTCAAAACACTTGTTTTTGAAAGCCCCCAACCTCGCTGCTATTTCCTTGGTTTTCAGTCGCCGGTCAGACAGCAATTCAGATTCTCTCCCTAACTTAAATAATTTTGCCCATTCTTTCACTGTGGAATACGAGGGGGGGGGGACTGCCTGTATACACAATTCAAGCTCTCTTTAATTTGCGTAGGAGTAAGACCCTCTTACAAAAGAATTTAATTACTGCACGGTACTCGAGTTTAAACATTGTAAAAATGGGGAGTTTCGTTTAAGGCTGGACACTGACTGACAAGACTGAGGAAGTGCGGGCGATGGGTATGGAGTGAGCAGGCATGGACCTGCATAGGCGTGCAGGTCCCGGCACGTTTGAAGGAGGGCAAGCAGGACAGGCCGGAAACTTATGGACCTTACTAGGTACATATATATAATTTTGAACGGACCTCATTTTCGTCATCTCCTGGGTTGGATCGATGGACATTTGAAGAAAATTTTCCAAAATCGCGTCATGAGTACGACCTCAATAGCTGATTTCCCTGAAGGGAAATCTGCTAAAAGGAGTTGCTAGACTGTACGGCAGCCGTAAATATGAAATTTTAACATTCTATGCCTAGAAGTTTTTGAGTTATACTCAGCCAACACGCAAAACTAGTCAAAAAGGGTTGAAGGAAGGTCAAAACTGATTATAAAGTTGAAATCCGAAAAACGAAAATTTTCTTTGTTAAAATACTTCCCTTGCTTCGTAGAAGGAAGTAGATAAAGGCCATATAATAGCACGTATCTATTTATATATTACGTTTTACAATTAATTTTGGTGCATCAGAAACAAAAAGTATTAATGAAAAAAAATCCTATGCCTATCAGAGATAATGAAGAAAAGTTCAAATGCTTTTTAGAACCATTGAATATCATAGATTTTCCAGTTTTGAAATTAGTAATCACTCACCTTTACATAACCCAATGATATTTATTTCATGCAATTTACTTGGTGAAAAGGGAATTCGCGTTGACGCAAGAATGCCAGATGTAATTAGATCTCAAAAATGAATACAAATAGCAATAACTGTATACCAGAGACAAAAAATGACACTAAGCAATCCTAAACAAATACAATTTATATCAGGACATGGACCTACGAAGAGTTACTAGTACAAATTTAAACTAACAAACACAAATACATGTAAATGTGACGATGAGACTGATCTGACATATGACCACCTCTTATATGACTGTACATTACTTGACAAGAGAACAAAACTCATCAAGTATATTACTTTACAAAACGGAACTTGGCCGACGGACAAACCAAAACTTTTACCCAAATTCAACAAGGGATTTTATACATTTTTCAAGATTAGTACACCATTTTGTAGATAAACACCTACTGTTGAACACATATGTAATGTTTACATATGTTTTATTTTATTTCTTTTTTTTTAATTTAATTAATTTATTGGTCTTTAATGTTTATAATTATTATACAAGAAATATTATAATGTAATGCTTAAATGTGTGTAGTATCCAAAGGATGGAGAACAAAACATTTAAATAAATTCCCACGTTAGAGAGATACCCTGCGTAGAAAATAGGGAAAAAAAATAACGAATGTAGAATTTTATATATTCAGAAATTATTTCCCTTCTTAAAAATAA
This sequence comes from Riptortus pedestris, assembly GCA_019009955.1. Classification (NCBI taxonomy): domain Eukaryota; kingdom Metazoa; phylum Arthropoda; class Insecta; order Hemiptera; family Alydidae; genus Riptortus; species Riptortus pedestris. The sequence continues at coordinate 40,353,505 of CM032233.1, read as the reverse complement.
TCATTTGGTTTAAGAAGCATGGAGGAATCCAATTATTTTTCCACGGATTAGTTAATTATCAAACACTTTTACCTTGTGACTTCCATTTATTATCCTGTTCTTTATGATTCCGAATGACGATTCAGTGATATATAAATAAGGACATTACAATTAAAAATAGCTAGGAAAATTTGGAGAGAAGCTGGATAGATTCTATACAGGTAGACCCTCATTGGGGACTGCAGTTAGTAGAATATTTCTGGCATGCTTCAAGTAAATGAAATAATCAGGGAACAGTGAAGAGTAAATTTTGTTTGACTAAAGGACAAACAGGAATTCATGACTGGTTGGGATAGTAGCAGGTGTGAGATATACTAAAATTCAAAATGGGAGTTGATTAACCATCATGATAGCAAATACAATCACAAAATTTCCTTAGAGAGGCCCACTGAAAGTTCATTATGAATTAATTCTCCCTACATGTGATCAATGTAAATCAGTTCTACTTTGTTTTATTGTACAAAACAACACAGTAGGCACTGATAGAAGTTTAATAATGGACGTCATTTCACCCTCCCCAACCTTTTCCTCCCTAAACATTCACATACAGCTAAATGAGAAGAGAAGCCATTGATGAAAATGTTTGCCAATGAATGAATTCAAACAATTGGAAATGCGGAATGAACGATTGAAATGGCCACACAAACAATCAGATAGCCATTGAGAGAAGTTCATTGAGTCTGGAATGGGTATCCCCTCATTGAGTGAAGATCGAACTCCTCCGCCTAGCCCCACTATGCTTCCTGCATTTCCCTCCTCTTTCCTCTACCTCAATCGGCTCCATGCAAATCGGCATATTCTAAAATACAAATACGGACTTGATGCTAGATGCTCAAATAATCAAGCTGAGAAATTCGCCATTTTAAAAGCTACCGAATATATTATAAAATCACCATATAACCTATACAAATGTACGACTATACAACACGACACTCATTTACTCAATACGCAGCCCTACTAAACACGACCCGCTTAGAGAAAACATTAGACAAAATATTCTGTAAATTACACATTTAAATCTACCATACACATAGACTGGATAAATGCCAATTCAGGAAACATTGGAAACGAACAAGCCGACACGTTAGCAAAGGAAGCAGCCCAAGATAACAAAAATAATACCAAAATTCTCTCTGCCACCACTCTCATACAATAAAAAAGACTTACGTACCTACCCAATACATAAGTGGAACAGAGCAAGGACGACATGTAACAAATCTTACAGCTTACACCAATACATACCAAATATAACTCACAACAACTACAACACAATTAATAGTCACCATCACAAATGCACACAATTTCTAACGGAGCATGGACAGACAGGACATTATTTAACAAGATTTAAAATTCAAGATAATGACAAATGTACTTGCGACTTACAGACAACACAAACGTTTTTACATATACTTTATGACTGTTCAACATTTAATCAAAATAGATCAAATTTAATAATGAGCATAATACTAAAATGAGGTAATTGACCAGAACCATCTCATATTATTATTATTATTGCTTTTAATAAATTCAGGTGTTTTGAAAATAAAACATCGGGACTGATAGGCCATGCGAGAATATGAGTCATCAACTATTTTTGTATGTCTTGAGTCAGTCTACATTCATAAATCAGATGGGTGAATGTTCAGTGTAATTCTCACCTTTACAAGTATTTGAGCCAGTAAGTTTGAATCTGTATAAGTAAGAGTTTGTAATTCCGTGTCCAGTTAGTATTTGTGTTAAATAAAATGTATGTTGGGATAGTGAGAGATTTTAAAACAGGGATATATAATTTTAGATGTAATCCCTTAGCTGTTTGATTCCATCGCTGTTTCCATAAATTAATACTTTTTTCTCTTAGTAAAGATTTTAACACAGTTGGAGTAACTTTATTTTTAATTACCTCTTCTCTACTTTTAGAGGCAATTTTGGCGTGGATATCGACTATTTCATTGCCCATAATTCCTGCAGGTAACTAACTACTGCAACCCTTCTTTTCTACATAGACTTCAATATGCCTCATTTATAACTTCCACTTTGCATTTCTTCCGAGGACATGCCACAATCTTCTGGTGATTCCACAATCTAATTGATCCTAATATATTTAACTTTCTTTCACGAAAATTGTTTAAAAAATTGCGACAAAGAAGATCGTTCCAATACAATTACTTAGAAAATCATTTATCCATTTTGATATTAATCTTGCCATATCTGAAATATTACGTTAGACATTTTAAAGTTTTCTCCAAACTAAATAAAGCTAACTATTGCTCTGAATTATATTATAATTCAGGGCTAGTGCTAACTTCGTAGCATGTGGTTTTTTTTTGGGGGGGGGGGTTGGAGGGTGTTTTCGTTGGGAACCACCATCTAACTTTTCGTCTTCGCACTAGATATTCATCAGAAATTCATCTGGTATGATGTCCGTGAAACTATATATAACTAATAGAAATACAAAATAGTCATTTTTATACCCATCAATTTCTGTAATATTTTTTCGCAAATAATTTTCGGCATTTAAAGGATTTATTTCATACGAGTTCAGGTATATCGAAACCCCATTTATCCCTCAAGCAGAATACGTATTCTGGAATTAAGAATAGTATGAAGGATTAAGAAAGCTTAGTTCGGTAACCTTGGACGTGGAAGGCCTTCTAGTGCATTAAATACACGTAATAAACTAGGCTACAATTACAGTTATTACGAGCTCATTCCGTTTGTCTTGGCTTACATAATAGTGAAAATGAAGACATCGTATGAGTATGTTAACTATCACCAATTCATAACTAGCCCACGTGTATTTAAAAAAAAAAACTTGAATGTGATCTCAAAACCACAATATATACTAGAAATTTTGACTGGTCATTAAGATCATTTCATTAGAATCATTCATCTACTGAACCACAGAAAAGTGTACTAACAGAAATTATCCTTGCAGTTAAAGCTACGGTATGAATAAAATGAATTTGAATCATTTTTGAAGAAAAATAAAAACCGCCACTCTGGGTCATATGCCAACTATTTTAAAAGTCCGTCACGCAGGGGCTGCGTAAACTAAGCAGATTTCCCACGAGAAGTAATGCAATAGAGAAATCTCCATACGAGAGCCAAACAGTTACGGAATTGGCCGAACTAACTTTTGGCGGGAAACTCAGTCGTCCGTTATACGCCCACATTTCATAAAAATGCAAATATCTCGGTTAATATTCAAGATAGAGAATCAATGTATAGAACAGTACTTATAGTACATATAATTTGCAATAAGATTGGTTCTATACAATTTTTTGATCCGACGTACGGTAACGGAGATATTTCGAATTTTCGAAAATCCCCCCTCTAAACCCCCCCTCCCATTGGTCCGATTTCAGCCATTAACAAACTTGATCTGTCTTTTTGCATAAAACGTGTAAATATCGAGTATGGTAACGATCAAACAAAAATTGCGACCGCTAGAGCGTTAACAGACAAATATATATATATATATATATAATTTTGAATGGACCTCATTTTCGTCATCTCCTGGGTAGGATCGATGGACATTTCAAGAAATTTTTCGAAAATCGCGTCATGAGTTCCTTAAGGGAAATCTGCTAAAACTGATATCTTATAATAAAGTTATAAACGGGTTTTTTGAGCTTAATTCATTGAAAAATAAAAACGAAACAAAGATGGTTACTGTAAAAATGGAATTAATATTCTCATCATGGCAAGGAACTGTTTTAAGAGATCATACAAATTCATGTAAGGAAAATTCATTTAATGACGCGAGTTGCTTTGTACTTGTGAGAATTTAATTTTGTTATTTAAGTATTCCATAAAACTCAATACAATATATAAAAAGTCCGTCACGCAGGGGCTGCGTAAACTAAGCAGATTTCCCACGAGAAGTTTTACAATAGAGAAATCTGCCTAATAACAACTGTAGTAGTAAGAAACCTCTAAACCTAAAACATTATTTAGGGCGTAATAACCCAGTAGTTTCTAGCCCCAAAAAAACAGTTAACCTAACCTCTAAACCTATTCACGAGGGACGAATAGTTATAGAAACGGCCGCCAGAGCTCTCGGCGGAAAGTCCGAACATAGCCTACTGGTGACCACACGCAGAATACAAATGCAAATATCTCGGTTAATATTCAAGATACAGAATAAATGTATAGAACAATATTTATAGTAAATTTAATTTGCAATAAGATTTATTCTATATAATTTTTCGATCCGACGCATAATAACGGAGATATTTTGATTTTTCAAAAATCCCCCCTCTAAACCCCCCTCCCACTGGTCCGATTTCAGCCATTAACGAACTTGATCTTCCTTTTTACATAAAACGATTAAATTCCGAGTTTGGTAAAGATCAAACAAAAATTGCGACCGCTAGAGCGTTAACAGACAAATATATATATATATATATATATATATATATATATATATATATATATATATAATTTTGAACGGACCTCATTTTCGTCATCTCCTGGGTAGGATCGATGGACATTTGAAGAAAATTTTCGAAACTCGCATCAGGAGTACGACCTCAATAGCTGATTTCCCTTAAGGGAAATCTGCTAAAATAAGATGGATCACAGTATTAAATATAAATCATTAATAAAAAAAGAAAATCAGAGTGTAAATTATTTTTCATGGAGTATTACACCTTTGAAATTTTCATAAGCTCAAAAAATAAAAAACATCCCCTCCAAAAAAAACCGGTAAACTCATCAAATTTTCCATTGTATAATGCACTTTCAATTTTACGTTTTTTAAAATATAAATTCCCTAATAATGTTACACCTTCCATTTTTGAATTTTTCAGAATTAATAGGATCATATTGTACTTTTTTTTAGAAGAATAGAGTGGTAAATGCAGTTTGCTGACCAAATGGGATTTTCTTCGGAGACGTTTGTAAAGGAGGTCTTAAAATGAAAGTCGTTAATACCTTTGATCATAGTACCAGAGGGATATTTTATGGAAGATTTGTTTTTTTATGAAAACAAAAAAAATATATCTATGAATAATCTAGGATCTAGCTTTCTTATTTCAAATGGGGAAACCTCATTCTTTATTCCATATCATGATTCGACGAAAAATTTCATGAAGGACAGCCTCCCACTTGAATATTTCGTAAAGTAAAACAAATTGAATAATTATAACACGGGATTTTTAGTTCTAATTTAATTACTTTAAAAAACCCTCAATACTCATTTTTTAAAAGCATTTCAACTATTATCCACAGAAAAATACTTCTTAGAGGTTCGAGTGAGGGGTCTACCTGACAGAAAACCAAATGAAACAATTACAAAAATAAAAAGTCCGAAATTCAGAGGTTATTTAAGCTTTTGATGATAAATAGAATGCATTGATGGCTTCATTTATATACTCACGCACAAATCTACCGATCTTGTTGATAAAGTAAAAAACTACAAATTGTTGTTATACAAATCTCTCTCGCTCAAATGGTTGAAACTTTGAAGTCATGACGTTATTGCACACCCTAACAGCAACAATGCTGTTACTATCCTTTTTCCAATTTAACACCTGGGATTTACTTCTTGCAAAAGAAATAAACATATAATTGTGAAAATATTCCCTATAAATGGGAAGGAAATAATATGTGCTATTTTCGTACCGATTTGCATATTTGATCCTGCGCCGTTATTCAGAGGAAAACATTTTTTGGCCACACTAAAGCATGATCACTAGACTTATCGTTGCATTTCAAAATCAAATTCAGAACAGGATAGAGAATTATGACTAGTTTTGACAAAACACATCCCTACAATCTGCCAAGGAGAGGTTCTTTAATGTTGTGAATAGTTTTTGAATGATATTCTTAGTACAATACTCCAGGGATTAAGAGTTTTATCAGTGCTATACGTTATTAATAATTTCATTAATTCAAATCTGTTTATTTCACCCCGCTATGAACGATCATTCTTCTCAATAACGTAATATTAACACTGGTAAATGCCGTAAAAAATTCACTGAGCAGATACCTTAATAAAGGGCATTTTAAAATTGTTGAGCATTCCCTTTTTTTTTTTTTTTTAAGTCACTTAATTAAAGACCAATATTAAGATTTTTTTCATCAAGTTCATTATTTCATATTCAATAATCAATGAAGACTCACAGAAGTGTTGAAAATTCCAAAATGAAATGAATATAATAAACATGAATTCAGTTTCCTTCTAGACCGACTCCAACTAGGCCATATCCTTTAAAGGAAGCGGCTAAGAACAAAACGACTAATTTCAAATTAATTCAAAATGTATTTTTTAGGTAAATATTTTTAAATAAATAATTATCATTTCCACTAGTTTGAAGAACAGAAGCTCATTGAATTCTTGCATGAATATGCGTGAATTGCCTTATGTCAGCTTACAAATGGATGTTTATACGGCTGACCTCCGCAAGCAAAGTTAGCTTAGCCATTAGTACCTCGAAACCTGATATAATTAGCATTTGTGCGATAGCTTTAGATTAAGCATTGACGTCACCGTCCATCAGTAGAAAAGCTGAATCGATCCCTGCGTAATGGGATAATCATTCTGTTGATTTGCACCCTCTGCCCCTTTTTACGATTTCGGCCACCAGAAGTCTGTCACCTCTGAATCTCTGACATTTTTATTTATTCATTTGCTTTGCTGTTGGTTAGACCACTCACTCGACCCTCTAAAAAATATATGTGTGAGGAAATTAAATGAAATATAATTTAAAAAAATAAAGATTTATGGGTCTATTTGCAGGAGTTCAGTAAGTACTAAAAATCTTGTTTTATAAATATTAAGTTTGTTTTAATTTAATAAACTTGAAGTGGTGGGGGGACGAATCAGAATGAAATAATACATTTATTTAGGTTCCTATATGAAATAAGGAAACTAGAGGCAAGGAATCATATTTCTAGTCAATATAGATCAAATCCTTGTACTCCACTTGAATTTAAAAAAAATCGTTGGCCCTACTTCAAGTGATATACGGCATCTACAAATCTCTTATGGGTACGGAGAAATATGAATGTTATTCCCTCCCCCTCGTAACACACCCTCCTTCTTAGTCGATATTGATCAAAAGGGGAGCTGCACAAATAGACGGTACAACAGCCCTAAATATGAAATTTTAAGCCAGCTATTTTTTTTAGCAGATTTCCCTTCAGGGAAATCAGCTATTTAGGTCGTCCTCATAACGCGATTTTCGAAACATTTCTTCAAATGTCCATCGATCCTACCCAGGCAATAACGAAAATGAGGTCCGTTCAAAACTATATATATATATATATATATATATATATATATATATATATATATATATTTGTCTGTTAACACTCTAGCGGTCGCAATTTTTGTTTAATCGTCACCAAACTCGGTATTTAATCGTTTTCTGTAAAAAGGAAGATCAAGTTCGTTGACGGCTGAAATCGGACCAGTGGGAGGGCGGGGGTTAGAGTGGAGAATTTCCGAAATATCTCCGTTACTATACCTCGGATCGAAAATTTGTATAGAAACAATCTTATTGCAAATTAAATGTTCTATAAATATTAGTATTTATTCACTATCTTGAATATTAACCGAGATATTTGCATTTTTATTAAATGTAACGGACGAGCTATGGTTCCCGCCGAAAGCTAGTTCGGCCGTTTCCTTAACTGATCGGCACTCGTATGCAGATTTCTCTATTGTATAACTTTACGTTGGAAATCTGCTTAGTTTACGCAGCCCCTGCGTGACGGACTTTTTGAGTTATACGAGATACATCATATATTTAATTTTTTACAAACATCATGTATGCATGTAGTCCCTAAATTGAACGGACATTATCCCCCAAAAAATCAGCATTTTTGCGAGGGAATCTATGCTTTACGCCATTGCTATTTGTGTATTTTTATATATATGTTGTTATAAATGGGCACGTATGGAATATAAGATTCCACAATTTTAAATAGTGATTGCAGAAATCAAATTTACTGTTACTGTGGAATCACAGAAAAGTTTTTGTTAATCGGCCCTACGTTTTTGATTTATAATCGTTTCCCCCTCTAATTATCAGCTTACTAATTGGCATCGTAATTAATTTTGGTTATAAATGGAGTCTGTCCTAAATCCGTCAAATTAAAAAAAAAATTAAATTAGCTTCGTCGACGAAAGGAAGCCTAAATGCCAGCTGTACCACTTTTGAACTTCAATAACAACTTTCTCTAACCCACCATCCTACGCAAAAATTAGCATATTTAATAAAATGGCAAAATACAACAGTGAACACTTGGTATTTCCATTACCCTTAGTATTCTAAATTTACATAGTAATGAATTATTAAAATATTGCGGTGAAGAAAACACCCTCGAACTGAACATCAATCTTTTTCTTCGGGAGCCAAATAAAATATATAATCTAACATAGTTTAAATTAGAAAGTTAACGAATCTCACATCTAGTTAAAACAAATCCATAAGTAATATTATCGTGACATTACTATTTCTCTGTATTATCACTCTTTTTAAAAAAAAACAACAAACGAACCGTTTCAAAAGAATAATCTTAGAATTTTGTAGTTATATCATAACGTCCATTTTATGCTACTCAAGATAATTGGGAAGGGTCATGTTCAGGTTACTACTCTTTCTGGTTGACACTAAGGATTTTACTTAGCGACTAAATAAATTTCTATTACCCATTTGGGAATTGAATTCACTGTCCCAGATTTACCAAGTGCATTAAGCCCAACGCCATAACTCACATGGCTAACTTGAGCTCTAATTTGGCAATTTATAACGTCTTCTTATCCACTGTAATGTAATATTGAGTCATATTACAATTGCGATATTAAAATTGCCCTCATGTTTTTATCTGATGTTTTGCTAGACATACTTCAAGCTTCCTCGGGGTTTTTTTCTGATACTAAAGAGTTCTGTACTCAGCTTCGCCCGGGAAACCATTAGAGGCTAGATGATGACGGTACTTTTTTTTTTATCAAGACTTTACTGTGCACAATATTTTTACTTTTTCCGCATCTCAGTGTTTAGGGTTTATACCTGAATATCTAGTAACTATAGAGAGCTTATATAATCTTTTTTAGTCTTCAAGAATAATAAAAAAAAAAGTATTTCCTGTTAAATCTGTCTGGCCTGTTAAAACATAGTGGAAAATATTAATCATAGATAGCATTCCTACATTAATATTAAATACCATTACTGAATTAAACGTCACTATTGCTAAACGTTTAATGTAAATTTAAATAGCAGTTCCTTAATCACTGAAATCTGAAAATCAGGACGAGGTTTAGAGGTAGGAGGAACTAAAAAATTCAATATTTCTTCGGCATTATGAGCAAGATAAAAAATGATATATATGATAAATAATCACGCTGCAAATTTAATTATCTTTAATGGTTATTTTATAAATTACTTTAAAATCTTCAATATAGAGTATTTGTATTTTTTTGTTATCAGCCCCCCCCCCGTTTTTACTCATCTCACGTTAAAGATAAGCCAATACATAATGAAAGGTTTTATTCCAAACTGAAATATTACAAGTTGTTCTTTACTGTACGAAATACATGCAAATATGTTATGGGTGGCATGATCAATTAAAACTTTGTGTTTCATACTCTTACATTTTTAATTAATCATTACTAATATATAATCGCTTTGCTGAAGAAATGCTTACTTGTGGGTGTTGGCTTTTTTTATTTCTAAAATGCAATGATTTCGTTACAGCATTATAAAAATAACAGTAACAAAAATCCTGCTAGTCACGCCAATTTCTTGTCGCATCTCATGGCTACACGGAGAACTTCGCTTAGGATAGGAAACGGTGAATTAAAACTCCAGAGCGAGACCAATAAAATTCAAACATGTATTTATCAACGTGGCAGTCTCAGCCCCACTTTGTTTTGCTTAGCTATAAACCCCATGATCCAAATTATTGGGGACGAAATTTCTGTTGGTAAAAATAGAATCAGAGGAAGTCTTAGCCTTTAAATGGATGACCTGAAGTCATATGCAAATACACCTACCCAGTTACAAAGCATCGTCGACATAGGAAAGAATTAAAGTAATTTTGCCGGCATGTCTATTGGGCTAGACAAATGTGCTCTTCAATATATCATGAGGCCAGAAAATGACTTTTGATAATATAAAATTTCTAATGAAACGAATATTCTCGAGTTAGAAAGTACTGGGCCACAGAATTATTTTGGTTTTCAACAGCACCTAAAAACAGCAAAGAAAGACGTAAAGGACCAATTTCAAAAATGTATTTATTAAGCACCTGCGTCTAATATTTAACTGGTTTCATTTAAGCCGACATAAAATAAAAGATGTAAAACCATGAGCGATACTGTCTCTTCATTATAGTTTTTGCATACTAAAATGGCCTGAGTCAACTCCCGATGAGTTAGACAGACACATAATAACGGAGATGACAAAGGCTAGAATTCTCCATCCGATATCATCCACGACAAGGCTAGATTTACAAAGGAAACAAGGACGACGAGGTCAATATTCAAAATATATATTGGTCTCAGGAAGTTAACCTGAGACATTACATAAGATCGAATGATAGTCTTATCTTTAAAGAACTGGTTAAACTTTATGGGGGATTTACAGTCTTGAACTTGAAATGTAGTAACAATCCTGAGGTTCAAGAGGAATACCATTTTCATTCAGAAGGTCAAAGTATAGAACTTCATGGCCGTTACTCAAGTTGCCTATATGACTCAGAGGGTTTTTTTAATTTTATTTTATTAAGAATATTACAGTCTGCATTTAAATGCATTTGGTCCTCCATCACTCTTGACAGAAGCCACACGCCTTCACCACAATGAGAGGAGCAGCCTCTCCCTGCCTGGCGAGGAAGTTATCAGCTAAGGAGGAATGGCACTTCATAAGAAAATAGCCACTGCTATCACTTCACTTTACACTTCTATAGGAGATCTCTGGGCCATTGTCTCTTTAGGCGCCGTGGAGGGGAATATGGTTGAGTGGTACTGGAAAGGGCTAGGACTTCTGGATTAGGATGATTGGATAGCCCGCTGTGGATTTTTCTGAATCTTGAGGGAATTAGAACCTTTACAAATGAAATATTAAGGTCTTTATGGAGGGTGTGGTTTGTAACATAAAATGGAGCATCTACTATGGTGTGCAGGACTTTGGATTGGAAGGAATGCGTCTGATGTTCGAAAGTTTTGCTGTACCCTAAACTTCTATTCCGTATGTCCATATTGGTTTTAGTAGTAGCTTGTATATTGTTAGTTTGTTTTCGGTAGACTAGTGAGATCTTCTATTTAGCAGTGCGTACAGTTGTCCAAACCGTCAGTTAAGTTCCTGCCTTTTAATTGTTGTGTGGGTTTTCCAAGTAAGTCTGGTGTCCAAATGTAGTCCTCGGTAGCACACACAATCGGTTGGTGGTAAAGGAATATTGTTAAAATGATCAGGAAGACAGGAATTTCGCCGGAGGGAAAAGGTTATATGGACCGATTTGCTTTCGTTGATTTTTATGCGCCAAGCATTGCACCATTTTTCGATCTCGGTTAAGTGGAATTGGAGATTCTTCGAAGCAGTAATGGGATCGGGATCGGATAAAATGTTTGTTATATCATCTGCATAGGTTGTATCATATGCTAGGAGAGTTGATGATGACGTAGGGATATCAAATGTGTATATGAGATACAGTAGTGGTCCCAGGTCACTGCCCTGGGGAGCTCCTGCATCCACAGGATAGTAATCTTAGTAATCATTTCCTTGACGGACTCACAAAAAAACTGTTGGTAAGATGGGATCTAAATATAAGGTATAATGTGCTGGGAAGGAGTAGCTCGAGCTTATAGAGTAAGTCGGCATGACAAACCTTGTCATCAAGAAAGGCTGACGTGCAATGCTCTTTTCGCTCGATAGATGCAGATATGTGATCTAGAACGCGAAGGCATAGCTGTACTATTGAATGACGAGAGCGAAATCCGAATTGACGGGAAGGAAGGGTGTTTTGACTATGGAGAATTGGGGGAAGGCGCTTGATTAAAAGTTTTTCAACCAGAAAAATTTTCAGAAAATTTCAACCAGAAACCCCTATTTTCAGAAAATAGGGAGAAGGCTAATAGGAAGATACGAAGATGGATTCTGGGACGAATTTCTAGGTTTCGGGAAAAGGGCTAACTCAGAGGTAGATTTCTCTTATTATGTTGGATCGCTGACATCTGGAAAGCTATTTCCAAGGATTTTCCTCCAATGTGGATTTTATGATGGTTTTCTAATAATAAACCTCCCAATAATAATAATAAAGAATAAATTCCAGGAAAGTGAAAAGATACTGGCTATTAACCTTTCTATCAGGGCCCGCAACTACCTGCTCCAATCTGCTCTCGCTCAATAACAGCCCCATAAAACTCTAGTCTAGGTCAAGAGGTTAAACCATCCCTTCCCTTCTCCAACCTTTTCATATCTTCCCCTCATCCCATCCATCCTCTCTATATATCTCCCAGTCACATTTATTTAAGTACTTCCATTCTTCCGGCATTTTACCCATCTATTTGAGATCCCCCCCCCCCCCAGCTCCTTATTTTCCCTCTCTTGAATCAATTTCAACTAATATGCTCTCTCTCTCTCTCTCTCTCTCTCTCTCTCTCTCTCTCTCTCTCTCTCTCTCTCTCTCTCTCTCTCTCTCTCTCTCTCTCTCTCTCTCTCTCTCTCTCTCTCTCTCTCTCTCTCTCTCTCTCTCTCTCTCTCTCTCTCTCTCTCTCTCTCTCTCTCTCTCTCTCTCTCTCTCTCTCTCTCTCTCTCTCGCTCTCTCTCTCTCTCTCTCTCTCTCTCTCTCTCTCTCTCTCTCTCTCTCTCTCTCTCTCTCTCTCTCTCTCTCTCTCTCTCTCTCTCTCTCTCTCTCTCTCTCTCTCTCTCACTCACTCACTCACTCTCACATGCAAATATGTACGGTTGAATCACCCCCTCCCCTGGCTTAAGTTCTCGGGCTACTAAAATTTGAGTGATTAAGATAAAAATTATTCTGACTCATTATTAATTTACGGTACTAGATATAGTAAATAATTTTCAATAAAATTAATATGTAATATTCAGATATATTTCAGTAATTAATTTCCTTTCCGGTGAAAAATATGTCTATCTATCTGTTCAGCTCTGGGTGTTTGGCAGACCTATTTGTTTACAATTCAAACGCTTTCCGTTGGGAGGTTCAGTTTAATACTAATTTTTATAAATGATTTGATTCTGTAAAATTATCTTAATAAAAGTAAAAATGATACACTTTTTAATTGGTAATATAATTCTGGTCATGATTTCAATAAATTAATGTGATGCATTTATTTTTGTCTTTCCCCTCCAATCATCTTATAAATGGACAAATCTACAATTTCAGCAGTACAAATCATTATCTTGTTTCCTCGGAGAGGTGAAACCGAGCCAAAAACGGCCAGCTACCAGAGATATTATAAGACCATTAGTCACCAGGCGAAGGCTGTGTATTGTATATAAGTCACTTCAATGATGTAGGTAGCTATTGTGGGAGAGAATATTCACTGAATTCGTACGTCCTCTCGTTTTTATATAGGTGTCGTATTGAATATAGGAGGAGGAGGACGCATTAACACTTTGGGGGGAAGCGGCATTCCTGTTTACAGTGCGTAGCTCCGAGGTATACCTTTCGTGCCCAGAAATGAATTCAATTTTCCAAAATTCTGTAGCCTATCAGATCCCAGAAAATAAGTAGCTACAATACAAAATTTCATTAGTAGTGGGTTTTTATTCAACATTTCTCAAGCATACTTTGACATTTATCCAACCATTATTCCAAACATTCTAAAATGTGCCATTGCGGTTGCTCACTCCAAAACAATTAGGGAAACATTCAAATCTTCGTGAATCATAGTAAAGTGTGTGTGTGTGTGTGTGTGTGTGTGTGTGTGTATTCATATATTGGCCATACATTTGTTTTAGTGACCGCATATTTGGAGTTATTGAAACTATACTTGGTATTTAAATTTTTATCCGCAAAAGAATGAACGAGTTGGTTAGTGGTAAGAATCCTCCCTGTAGGCGGGGATTATATGGTTAAAATCATAAATTCCGAATATCTCAGTAATTATGAGTCGTAGCGAAAAATGGAATCTAAACAATCTTACAGCAAATTAATGTACTAAAATATTTGTTCTATATTGTTATTATTGGATTTCTTCGCAGGGTTAGCTGTTATCGAGATACGGGCGAATTTTTTTGTTTTTAGTAGAGTTGGGCAATGTTAGTGTTTAGCAGAATTTCTTTAGAAAAACGATCTATTGAGGGTGCTCAAATCATAAAATTACTTCAAATCTTTGAAGCCGAAGTGGGGATTGTGAGTAAATATTATGGGTTATATATCTGTAAACATAGTAATTTTACGATGTCAATTGCAATGATTGTATCTGCGTTCTTTTTTTATTTAGTCAATGAAAGAATTAATGAAATTTCACTTATAATATGCATTACTTATTTTAGCATTTTTTGGTCATAAATTGGTTTTATCTATTTTCATTTAAAGATTTTTTATTTACTAATAGTACTTAATACGAATTTCTAGAAATTGTGCTGGGTACTAGAGTGTACTGTTCTGCCAGCTTTTCCTTAAATTTATCAACATAATTACATTTAATCTGGTTTTACTTAACTTTCTGTAAGTTGACATTACCAGGCCGTAATCACAAGACACCCACGTTTTATTTCGAAATGACAGAGGATCTCAGGAAGGAATATGATTTGAAATTGAAATATATTCCTTTAATTCTAGGCACCTTCAAGGTGCAGCTCCTGTGTGCTGCACTCTTTTAATACATTGTTCAATTTATCATGACAATTGAAATTTTAAGAGTCTTTTGCATTATTTCTCCAAAAAGTTGGTTCTATTAAAAATACTGTGTACTCATTTATTTATCCCAGCTTTAAAGGCTAATATCTCACCAAGATACATTTTCTCTAACACAATAACTAATTGGACATGGAAATACAAACTCTTACATAAGCAGATTCAAACTTTTGGACTCAAGTACTTGTAAATGCGGCAGTTTAATGAAACAGATATTCACTAACTTGATTTATGAATACAGACGCGAGACATACAAAAGCAGTTAAGAATGACCTTCCCACTTGACCTATTAGTTCCTAAATTTTGTACTCGAAGTACTGACATTTTTTAAAAATAAGCTAATGCTGAGAGAGGAAATGAAAATTTAATATTAAAATAATGTATTTGTTTGTCAACTTTATTTTCCTTTTTTTTATAGTGTATTTTTTAATATATATATATATATATATATATATAAAATTGTATCGGCTGGACCGTATCTGTATGAATTTTTTTGTATGCGTATGGGTAACTCCCTGGATGGTTTAGCGTCGCAAATCAGCCCGGCAGATGGAGCAGGAGTGGGGGTTGTAAGGGAGGCCTAAAATTAAAAATCGCGATATTTCGTTTCGTATTGGTTTTTCGGCAAATATGCACAGAATAAAAGTTGTTTATTTTGATATTTAGAGTAACATTTGCAATATTAATTTTTGTCGGATAACAAGTACAAACGAGATATACACTAAAAAATTAAAGTGGGAGCCAACAATTTTATTTGGCACTAACGATTGAACCGAACTTAACAAAACTCTATGCGTAAATTAGCATTCATTCTTCCATGATTTTAAGCTATATTAAATTTTTAGGTTCGAACGGGAGTGGGTGTTATAAGGGAGGCCAGAATAAAAAATTCGGGATATTTCATTTTCAATTTGTTTTTAGGCAAACGTGCACATAAAAAAAGTTGTTTTTTTGTGTTATTAAAAAGTAGCATTTGTTTTAAACATAATATTATTAAATTTAATATCCTAATCGCTTGAAATAGCATGCTGGACAACTCTGTCGGATTCGCTAGTTTTATATATATTATTTCATAACAAATTGTTACAATTATTGACAAAATGCACATATACGAATATGTGAGGGTTGTGCAGAAAATAAAATCCCCTCTCATAGAATTAGTATATAATGGAAATAAATTAAAAACATATTGAGTACTTCTGAGTTATCTGACATTCGAAAAAATATAACAGAAGGAATATAAAGTTAATTAGATTAATTACGTGAATCCTCAGTTTATATTATTTCTTCTATTTTATAAGAAATCCTATTACTGCTAACATCAATTTTAATTGAGTAAGGAATTTATTATTGGCCTGTTCTAATTTATTATTAAAACTGGAGAGCGCTTGGCCTTGACGTGAACCTCGAACGAATAAAATCAGGACAGGTTGGAGAGGTCAGTACCTGGATTGCCTGCACACCATTCCAATTACTGGCTGTGGCCTCCTCCCAACTTATCCTGGGCCCTGAGAAAATTCAGTATTTAATTATTGAAAGAATGAAAATATTCAGTCACGCAGTGGCTGAGCAAAAACTGAGCAGACTTCTCAAAATGTTGGTATGACGCATTAGTGATTTTCTATTTCTAAGTAAAAATTCGGTGAGTTAGAATTAGGAATTTACTAGGCTTGAATGAAAAAGTCCGTCATCCAGGGGCTGCGTAAAGCAGGTTTCCCATGTGAAGTTTTACAATAGAGAAATCTGCATACTGGTAACACAACACCACCGTGATTAAATACAAACGGTAATGAGAAATCTTTCAGTTAATTAAAATAAATTCCCAACTGAAACGGCTTCTGAATTGTAAGAATAATTTATATTTTACTAACTCAAATTTTAGTAGTCCAAGAACGAAAGAAGGGGGGGGCGGATGAACAGAACGTATTTGCATAAATCTCGCAAAGAAACGAAGGTAAGGTAAGGTTAGAAACGACAGGTAAGGTTAGAAGAAGCTTCCACCTGAGCCGAGTAGTTACTTAAACGGCCGAACTATACCGAACATATGTCTCACAGACTTCATAAAAATGCAAATATCTCGGTTATTATTCAAGATATAGAATAAATGTATATAACAATATTTATAGCAAATTTAATTTGCAATAAGATTGGGACTATACAAATTTTGGATCCGATGCATAATAACGGAGATATTTTGAATTTTCGAAAATCCCCCTCTAAACCCCCCTCCCTCTAGTCCGATTTCAGCCATTAACGAACTTGATCTGTCTTTTTACATAAAATATCGAGTTTCGTAACGATCAAACAAAAATTGCGACCGCTAGAGCGTTAACAGACATATATGTATATATATAATTTTGAACGGACCTCATTTTCGTCATCTCCTGGGTAGGATCGATGGACATTTGAAGACATGTTTCGAAAATCGCGTCATGAGTACGACCTCAATAGCTGATTTCCCTTATGGGAAATCACAACTTATTTTCAAGAATCTCATATAGTAAGTAGTAAGTATTGTTGAAAACAATATTTGGAAACTAAGCTTGGAATGAGACGATT
Source organism: Riptortus pedestris (assembly GCA_019009955.1). NCBI lineage: Eukaryota > Metazoa > Arthropoda > Insecta > Hemiptera > Alydidae > Riptortus > Riptortus pedestris. The sequence continues at coordinate 40,336,075 of CM032233.1, read as the reverse complement.
CATGGTATAGTATTAACGTGCGATGGCTGAAAGTGATTATTTACTCAAGACTGAAAATTAAAAAAAAATGCTCATAACTCTGTTAATATTCCAGATGGAGAACAAAATGTATCAAACACTATTTATAGGACATTTAATTTGCTATGATATTAGTTATATACAATATTTCGGTTCGAATCATAATAACTGAGATATTTTGAATTTTGTCAAATTTCTGCCGATAGCGAACTAGATCTTAGTTTTACATGAAACGTTTATATATCAAGTTTGGTAACAATCACATAAAAATTCTAACACTACAGTTGTGACAGACTATTATATAAATATATATATATTACAGCATCAATTGCTAATTTCTCATAGGGGAAAATCTCTAAAAAAGAATTGATAATTCAATTATAGAGATTACTTATTTATTTTGTGCAACTACGGCTAATTGGGGAAAAATTATAATGGATAACTAAGGAAATTGGGACGGGTCATCACAGGTTAACACCTTTTAGCAGATTTCCCTTAAGGGAAATCAGCTATTGAGATCGTACTCATGACGCGATTTTCGAAACATTTCTTCAAATGTCCATCGATCCTACACAGGAGATGACGAAAATGAGGTCCGTTCAATACTATATATATATATTTGTCTGTTAACACTCTAGCAGTCGCAATTTTTGTTTAATCGTCACCAAACTCGGTATTTAATCGTTACATGTAAAAAGGAAGATCAAGTTCGTTAACGTCTGAAATCGGACCAGTGGGAGGGGGGGGGGTTTAGGGGGGATATTCAAAAATTCGAAATATCTCCGTTATTATGCATCGGATCGAAAAATTGTATATAACCAATCTTATTGCAAATTAAATTTACTATAAATATTGTTATATACATTTATTCTCTATCTTGAATATTAACCGAGATATTTGCATTTTTATGAAGGCTGTGGTCGGGTATTGTTCGGATTAGTTCGGCCGTTTTCGTTACTTCTCGGCTCAGGTGGGAGCTTCTTCTAACCTTACCTGTCGTTTCTAACCTTACCTTACCTTCATTACTTTGTGTGATTTATGCAAATACGGTCTGTTCATCCGCCGCCCCCCCCCCTTCTTTAGTTCTTGTACTACTAAAATTTGAGTTATTAAAATATAAATTATTTTTACAATTCAGAAGCCGTTTCAGTTGGGAATTTATTAAAATTAACTGAAAGATTTCTTATTACCGTTTGTATTTATTCATGGTGGGCTTATATTAGGAGTATGCAGATTTCTCTATTGTAAAACTTCACATGGGAAATCTGCTTAGTTTACGCAGCCCCTGCGTGTCGGACTTTTTTTCTAGCCAGGGCGGGACTAAGGATTTATTTAAGAATTCCGTCACTAAATAATTTCCTATTGCGGGAATCGAACTCGCCACTCTAGGTTAACCATGTGAGATTAAAGTCAACGGTTTAACTCACATGGCCAACTTGAGCCCCTAATAAAGGATATTATTATGGCTAGTAAAAGAATTAAGTGAATACATTATAAGTAATAGCCATGCCTGGAACCATTACCATCTCCCTTAAGTACGCCGTCACCAACTCTCTAAACATCAATTCATTGTCGATTTGATAGGAGAAGTCATTAATAAGTTTCTCGAGGGCATCGTACGATCGCATCGATTAACTGCTGTCTCTATTCTTCAATAATTCTAAAATAAAATTCCTCTCGGATAAACGGTATGTCACTAGGACCCCGAGAGCAATGAATGGAAATCCAGCCCTTTGGGGACATTTATTTCATTACGGATTACTTCAATTACATCACGGTCAGCTATTGATTTAACGAGGAGTGCCAATCACATGATCGACTAAGAACTTATGTATTACTATGTACAGCGTTTTAGCAGATTTCCCTTGGGGTAAATTGGTCCTATTAAATATACTGAGTACTCATTTATTTATCCCAGGCTAATATCTCACGAACATACATTATCTCTAACACAATAACTAACTGGACATTTAAATAACAACTCTTACTTAAGCAGATTCAAACTTTTTGGCTCTGGTGTGTGTGTGTGTGTGTGTGTGTGTGTATATATATATATATATATTTGTCTGTTAACGATATAGGGGTCGTAACTTTTGTTTGAACGTTACCAAACTCGATATTTATACGCTTTATGTAAGGATAACGATAAAGTTCGTTAATGGCTAAAATTTGACCAGTGGGAGGGGTAATTTGGAAAATTCTTAATATCTCCGTTATTATGCATCGGATCGAAAAAGTGTACAGAAATAATCTTGTTCAGAATGTAATGTTCTATAAATATTCATTATTAACCGAGATATTTGGGCTTTTTATGTTTCGGCCTTCAGTAAACCCCCATTCTTAATCATGTCAAATCAAGAATAAGCTGTTATATTATGAAGCACTTTATTTGAAGCCTAAATACCAAATAAAGTTCTCATTTAACTTTTTCGTTTTTAGATAAATACAAATTCGTGATGCACGTTGGGAAATACGCTTAGTTAACGCAGCCCGGACTTTTTAAGAATAGAGCCATCAACAGAAACGGTGGACCCTTGATCCGATTCCAGATTTTACCGGGGAAAGCATTAACTCTTAAGGAAAATCAGCTACAAAGTATAACACATTTGTAAGTGATTAAGTAAACAAGTATTTCCCTATAATGAAACTACTCATGATATTATCAATGCTATTAGCTGTTCACCTTGACTACTGTAACTTAAGTAAATAACGTTTCTAATAAACGCAGTGACATTAAACGATTGAAGGTTTTCCATATTAAAAAAGATACTTTTTTACTGTTTAATATTTGCTATTATGGTTGAATTTCTTTGACGCCACTCCTAATATACACTGGGCGGAGAGTTATTTGTAATGAAAGTGAGAAAATAAGTCATATCAGAGTATTTTTAACTCTAAAAAGTCCGTCAACCAGTGGCAGCGTAAACTAAGCAGATGTTGATTGATCACTTCTCACCATATATTTTCTATTTCTAATTAAAATTCCGATTAGTAGACGTGGAAGTTTACTGATGGTATGAGAACATGAGAGTTCAAATAATTCGCTTAATAATTGAGATAGGAAGAAATGTACAGATCAAATATTGAAGAGCATCAATCGTTTAACAAGACTGGTTTTTCATACATTTTTCAATACCGTTTAGAATAACGGAAATATTTCGAATTCCATAAAAAAAATGTACATAACATTATTAAATTTGTAATACGATTGATTCTATTCAGTTTTTCGATCCGATGTATAGTAACAGAGATATTTCGAAAATTCCCTCAGTATGGAGGTACTCTACAGAGAGTTCAGACATTGATTTAATGATACGGGCCAATCACCTTATTGACTAAGAACTCAGAATGTATTTTTATGAATAGTGGTTTATAAATCTATAGAAATCTAGAATCTATAGGATATCTAATTAAAATAATTTATTTCGCTGTCAATGACTGAGGGTAAAGTCCTTCACGCAGGGGCTGCGTGAACTAACTAGATTTCCCACGGTCTGGAATGATGCGATATTGGTTCTAAATGGAAATTCGATGAGAAGAAGTGGGGGTTTATTAAAGGCTGAAATAAAAAAAAAATACATAAGAAAAACTGTATAGAACCAATGGTTTAACAAAGATTGTTTCTTTAACATATTTCGATACAACTCATAATAACGAAGATATTTTGAACTTTTGGATTCCCCCCTCTAAGCTCCCTGTCTAATATCAGCTATTAACAAATATGAACTTGTGTTGTGTTGAACGAACCGATTAAATATGTTATAAATAAAATATTTTCGAGTAAAAATGTCATCATCAAAATCATAGGAGTCTCTATCTCACACAGTAAAAATTCAATTAAAACAATTCTAGGCTATGAATAATGTGGTCCATGGTGTAACAGTATATTCTTAATGAGTAGGAGTGCGGTTTAAGTAGGCTGTAAACTAAAAAATACAAATATCTTGTTTAAAGACAGAGAAACATTGTACAAAAGAACATGTCTAGGTAATTAATTTGTTACACAATTCTGCGATCCGACGTATAATAACGAAGATGTTTCCAATTATCGAAATTCCCCTCATAAATCTAATAACATAAATTAATATATATATATATATATATATATATATATATATATAGAGAGAGAGAGAGAGAGAGAGAGAGAGAGAGAGAGAGAGAGAGACAGACAGAGAGACAGACAGACAGGCAATCAGACAGATTTGAACGGGCCTATCCTAATGGATGGATCCCAGGATCCATAGACATATGAAGATATTTTTCGAAAATCGCGTCATGAGTACAACCTTAATTGTTGATTTCCCTTAATGGAAATCTGCTAAAAGAAAAGAAGAAATCATTAGAACAAGTCATTTTAATGCTAATCCCTTCCGATTATATCTCCAGAAAGAAGGCACGCATGCGGTCCATTCTGTTAATTTCCTTTCTTTAATGCATATTTCCCCTTTACATCGTAAAAATAATTGTTATTTATTTCAATGAAAGAAGAATTCAGTCATTTATAACATAAAAAATAAAAGCATTTTTCAAATTTAAAATAATGCTGTTCTATTGTAAATAACGTTTACAATATAGTATTTTTATTATGTGTAATAAAGTGATTACTAATAAGAGATTCTTATTTATGTAGGACACGTTTTTGGTTAGATTATAAACTGTATGTAACAAAATGAGTATTTCCGTTGAAAAGCTTTTGAAATGAAGCTAGTTGAGAGAAACCCCTATAAATGCATTGCGTGAGCTTCACTAACCATTTCATAACCTTATTGATCTCTAAACGTTCATTGCTCCATTGGATCTGTGACTCATTTTCACAAAACGAGTAGTACAATACACAAAAATGAATTTAGCCTTAAGCAATAGTTAGTAATTGATACAAAAAAATTAAAAAAAAAAAAAAAAACTAAACACGAGAAGTAGAGGGTGACACAAAAATAGCAAAAATGATTACAACTCCCGGTGAGAAAGATTTAAACGTATTTTGAGCGTCATTCAAATGAGATTTTTAAGATAATGCCATTTATTTACACCCTGCACACACATTAATCCACTTTCTCTAAGCTATTGCTCCGCATCAAAACACACACACACACACATATATATGTGTGTATATAAATATATATATATATATATATATATATATATATATGACTAATCATAAGGCTGTCATTGAAAGGTGTTTTCAGCCATTAATGACTTCATTAGTTCTTAGTTCTAAAAAGGTTTTGAGAAGGGCTATAACTTATCTATCCTTCTCATTTTGCCTACCTGTTATAAAAATAAATCTATCACTCAGACATATATAATTTAATTTATCTTATTATTTATGGAGAAATATACTCTATTTTTTGTAGATGAAAACCATAAGTGGTAAAATGATTTTAATACAGAGATGAATGCAGTCTGACATTTTTAAAAGAGCCGTACTCAATAATACTTTGTAGTATGATAGAAAATTATATGTAGAATATAATTCTTTTTATTTTAATTTTTTATTAAAATAGAACCATGGTTAATACATTTACACAAATTGCAGCCCTCCCCCACTCTTCTAGTTGTGGTAGTCGATGGCTTGAAGCATGAACACTTTCAATACCTGCCTTCATTTTCAGAAACTTTTGTTTTTTTAAATAGATTTCATTTAAAGAGATGTACTCATAAAGCAATTTTCGGGAAATGTCTTATCGAAAAGTGTCCAATGATCTTATCTAGAATGTCTTTGTGTGTGTGTGTGTGTGTGTGTGTGTGTGTGTGTGTGTGTGTGTGTTTGTATGTGTGTGTGTGTGTGTGTGTGTGTGTGCGTGTGTGTGCGTGTATGTGTGCTATCGCTCTTGGCCATGATTTCCATAGCACGTCCCATTTATCAAATTAAAAATTTAACTTTTTACTTAGTGGCCCAAATCGAACCATGTTAACCCCAACAGCATCAAATTAAATTTCAGCTAATAAGGAATGAAGGAGGGGTGATGTATAAACTTACCTCTACTATTGTGAGCCGCATCCCCAAAACGTCTATTTCCAGCCAAGTAAATCATTTCACTAAATTTATTATAATTATTCGTCTACAAGTGCTTAACCCTCTTGGTGTCCTATTCAGTCCTTTGCAGAATTGCAGAATTGTGTTGATTTGCACAGAATTATTAAGACATTTTTGTAACTCTCTGTACAAAGTAGAGGAACCATAGTAATCACAATTTTTTTTTCACTTTGATATTTCAATTGCGTTGCTTAATTATGTTTATAAATAAAATACATAAGGTAAAGGAGAGATATAAAATTCCAAGTAACGTTCTAATTACAAATTCCATTAGTTTAAAATGGTTTTTATCCAAAATATAACTCCTTTGTTCGGATTAATTTCGTGTGATAACAACTCTTCACAACCTTATAAAAGTTGAAATTTGACGACTTTCTGTGTTGCTTCCTTAGTATTTGTACATTTAAGTCCACTATATATGTTGTTACATTTCGAGGCTTTTAGAAGCTTTGGACGGAAGTAATAAAAGTAAAAGTTCTCTTAAAACCAGTTTAAATACCAATACATCTGTCCAAGTGTTAGGGGCTATTTTCACTAGAAAGTGAGAACAAAATTACTCCTGTACACACGTGGTTTTGAGAAAAATATCTTTATTATGTTTGCAAGAGATCATAAAAGTAATAATATTCAGGATAATTAATGCTAAGACGTTTACTTGGGCATTTTCACTAAGTCCTGAAAATGTTCATCTTCCCTGAAGAAACTTTAACAATATAATTCAGCAAAATAAATTAACATTCTTTCATATTATTATATAAAATTTACAATGACCGTCGCTTATCGTACTCACCTATTGATCAATGGTTCATTTTTTTTAATATATTTCCAACAATTCTTCTTGAAATAATATATACGAAATTATTTTCGCAATGTCGTATTTCATTTAATATGAGAATTATTTCAGTTAGCCTTACATAATGTTCCAGTTTTACTAAAATATATAAATGACATCCCACGTCCGTGATTAAGATATTATGTAAAAACTAATAATATATTCGAGTAATTTGTCAAACATTTTCCTTACAGCTTTGAACGACACGCAATCGGTTACATTATTGATCAATTTTGTAAACAACTCGAACGACATAATATCAAATAACGCCATTTCATAACTTTTTAATTTGTATTTTTAACTAAAATAGCATAGTAACTAATACACGCAGTACCATTTGTTGTTTAGCAGATTTCCCTTAAGGCAAATCAGCTATTGAGGTCGTCATCATGGCTCGAGTTTTGAAATTTTTCTTCAAATGTCCATCGATCCTACTCAGGAGATGACGAAAATGAGGCCAGTTCAAAACTGTATATATATATATATATATATATATATATATATATATATATATATATATATATTTGTCTGTTAACGCTCTAGCGGTCGCAATTTTTGCTTGATCGTTACCAAACTCAATATTTAAACGTTTTATGTAAAAATAAAGATCATTTTCGTTAATGGCTGAAATCGGACCAGTGGGAGGGGGGGGGTTAGTGGGAGGGATATTCGAAATATCTCCGTTACTATACGTCGGATCGAAAAATTGTATAATTGCAATCTTATTGCAAATTAAATTTACTATAAATATTGTTATATACATTTATTCTCTATCTTGAATATTAACAGAGATATTTGCATTTTATTGAGCGTAACGGATATGGTGAGAGATCGGCTAACTTCGGTTGCAGTCGTGAGTTTCCGGCTAGCTAATTCGGGCATTTCAGTAACTGTTCGGTTCTCGAGTAAAACTTTACATAGGAAATCTGCTTAGTTAACACAGTCTATTGTTTTGTTATATTTTCATATGAACTAACAAAACATTAATTTATTAGAATTTGTTTGGATTAATTTTTACTTCCTTGGAAGAAGTAACGGTTAGAGCAATTATTTATCATTGTAGTCGCAAAAACAAATTCAGGTTTCAATGGAATTATCCATTTTCACACACTCCCGGTATCAATTCTCTTGACTAGTTTCGGCATAACGTATGTATGTTTGGACGGATCTTGAATAACACAAAATATTATAGCCTTGGAATGTTGAAATTTCATTATTAGGACATTTGTAACATATATTAGTATACGTCCCACTTTGGCTCCATTAGGCTCAGGAGAAGGGGAAAGGAGTTTAGAGAAGAGCGAAAATAAAAAAATGATAATTTCAGCGTACCTATTTCGAGATACAGATGATTTGCAGAAGTCATTTTTTTTTTATATGCACTGATATTTTTTGATCCATTGCATTTGAACTGAAATATCGTATATCACGTTCAAGTGAAATAATTTTAAATTAAGCACAGCAAAATTTGGTGATCATTTAATTTATTGGAAACGCAAGGAAGCATGTATTGTTAATGTCACATTTTAAAATAAATTACTTATTGCAAACGTAACAATTATCTTTGAAATCAGAGTTTTGGCACATTATATTCATCTACCGACCTAACAATAACTCTTAACAATCGTATTTTGTTCTTGGAATTAATATGCTCAATTTCGAAACCCAGTTAACGTACAACATCATACATTTACCTGGCACACAGTCTAATCCGAAATAATTCATTGTAGAACTTTTTTTTTTTTAGTGGTGGCATTTTATTATAAAGAAAGTAAACACGAGGATTATATTTATTAACATTTCATTCGTACAAAAATGCAAGATTATCATTACGTAAGACACTACTGAAATATGACTTTTTCAGTAGGAATTTTAGAACAACGCCCACATATGAATGAATGGAGTATGAGATGGAAGCAGAAGAAATAATTCTACACTTCTGATTTTTGTCCTTACGTAACTCTAAGTAAATCGGGAAAAAACTAAAATTCATTTTTTTATAGGAATCGATGACCTTATGTTTAATTATAAAAAACCAATCGTCAATCAAGTCCTTTATATTGCATAATATTCATTATATGACCTCATTACAAATAATTCAATAAATTTATATATTACAGTGTTTTTAATTATTAATAATGTTTCCAACCCGTTATATAGGACTTCACTCATTATTTCCTCACCAACGGAATTTCTTACATATAATTTTCAATGGATGATTCTTGAAGTTATTATTTCTAAATTCCATAACATTGCATTCACTCTCGTACACTTTAATAGGTTTTACTTAATTTTCTTTATTATATAAAAGAAGCGTTACGACTCGTAAAGCTCTGTAATTAGTCATATTATAACCAAAAACTACTTAAAATTGGTTTTGACTTTTTATTTTCTGGCACTCACTAATTCGGTCAAAATATCTTTAAGAATCAGATACAGTATTTTGAAACATGATTCAGAATTTTAATAGCATTTGTCTGTATAAAAAATATACAGTAAGCAACCGTGGATAAACCATTCCTCGATACGCTTTAACGTTTTGGATTATAACACATCTTTGAATTTTCAAAGATCCATATTATCTAATCCTACTCACTACACTCAATGTCTACAGACACGAAAACAATTTTAAATATTCTAAAAGATTGTTTTATATATGAAGAAGACACAATAGATCTGTAAATCCTTGTAAGAAAACAAAGTGTTACATGAAATATTATTTGCCTTGATCATTAGAGCACTGTGTATTCATTCCAGTATTTAGGATGAAATGAAACTTCTTCATCATTCCTAATTTATGAGTGATTCAGTTTATAAATTATTACACTGTATGATTCCACGCATCAGAGACTGAAAACCAGATAATATATTATTTCTTCGCCAATCACTCTAACAAGTATATTTAATATTTAGCTTTGTTATAGAAATCGTCAATAAAGTCTGTAGTATTGCATAATGTTCAGTATATGACCTCATTATAAATAACTAACGTAATAAATGTATAACTTACAATGTCTTCAATCAGTTATTAATGTTTTCTGCCCGTTATGCACGATGTGACTCATTGTTTCTTCAACGACGAAAATTCGTTCAAATAATTTTCAATGGAATATTCTTGTGGTTAATAAGATGATGCGTGGGAGACTATAAATTTTGACAAGTTACTAAAAATTATTAAAGATTATGCGCCCAATCAAAAGTGACTATAAACAAGATAATAAATTGTTTCTTCGCCAAACACTATGAAAAAAACATTTCATAGTTTATATATAGCTTTTTGCAAAATGTTATTGTTGGTGTAATGTTGCACGAACTTTGTACATATAATGCTCTAAAGTCTTTCATAAACATTTAACCATAGATATGTATTGTGAGACACGATTGAACCCGTGTTACTGTTTAAAACCCAGCGATTGTTCTATGGAAATATTTTTCCTAAAGAGTGATTTATTTGCCGGCGCTAAGTGTAAACGGCTTTAGCCCAGTGATGCAAGGGGTTCTATAAGGCTTCATGATTATTAGAAAAAAAACTCACATTTTGTCGCCATGTAGTAGTAGTGTGCATCGCTCTCTGGGTCTGAATTCTCCCTTTCGTCGTCTGCTCTAGGTGAGCGAACGGGCTTCCTTACAGCCATACTACTGGCGATGGGGGACTGGCCCGCGTCCTTACGTAACACCAAAGCCGTATCACTGATTATATAACCTCTAGCCGGCCCGTTCCTCCTGTTCGCCTCTCCAGGCACTTACAGGAACCACCGTCTCAAAACACTCATTCCAAGGGACTCACTCGTCTTATCATTTTTTATTATTTTGTCTATAGATGATTTCCGTACAAATCAAATGAAATTGCAATTGAAGATGCTATTGAAGTCGTCTGTACATATCCATATATATATATATATATATATATATATATATATATATATATATATATATATATATATATATATATATATACTCAAAAGCAAAAAAAAAAACCGAAAACATAGATTTAGTCTTATAATTTTGTTAAATACTTAATATATATGTATATTAATCTTTTTAATTAAAATAATTGGTTAATCTATAGGTTATTTAAACAAAATCTGCTAAAAGTGAATAATTTTTATTGATTATTTATACAAAAATACAAAATAAAAAAAATAAAAAGATAAATTAACACATTTAAAAAAAAAAAATTATTCTTCATTTTTATTACAGTGAGTGGTAGACTTTGCTACCCCAAGCGATTCGGCGATGTAACGTAAGCTCCGGCCTTCCATCTAAGTTTGAAAGACCCATTATTCTGGACCGAAATAAAAATAAAACATTAATTAAAGAAAATGCTTGGTTAATAATTAAAGACGTTTAAATGTGCGAAAAACTACTTACAGTTTAGAATAGATCAACTTCACGAGAAATAAATCTAATCTGAGTTTTATCTAATTGTTTACTAATCCTGAAGGGATTAGTTCAATGGACTTAGACTCTAAATTCTCTGTAATAACTAGAATACCCACATAAAGAAAATTGCTGAAAATTAGCTTTTAATACGACAAAAATGAAGTGTCCGGTTTTTCATTCCCACACATTCCCCTCTAACCCCCCCCCCCTTATTTGATATAATCCATTAACGATCTTTAGCTATACGTAAAACACTTATATATAGAGTTTAGTTTAGACAACAATTATAACTGCTGGAGTGATAACAGACAAGTATATATATATATATATATATATATATATATATATATATATATATATATATATATTCGAACGGACCTCATTTTTGTAATCTACTAGTTAGGAGCGATGGAGATATAAGAAAATACTTAAAAATTAGGAGTACAAACACAATAGCAGATTTTCCTTAAGGGGACTTCCAGGTATGGTTTTAAAAACAAACAGTTCGTCATGCAAGTGCGAAATACCTCCGTTACTATACGTCGGATCGAAAAATTGTATAAAACCAATCTTATTGAAAATTAAACGTACTACAAATATTGTTATACACATTTATTCTCTATCTTGAATATTAACTGAGATATTTGCTTTTTTCAGTTTTCAGCCTTCAGCAAACCCCACTTCTACTCATGTCACATAAACAATACTCAGTATTTAATAAACCACTTTATTCGAAACTTAAGTACAAAATATTGTTTTCAAGAGACGTTTATTATAGGAGATACATGCAAATATGTTCTGTTAACCCCCCCCCCCTCCCTTGCCTTTAGTTTTTGGACTTCAAAAATTTGAGTGATTGGGATAAAAATTATTCTGATTCATAATAAATTACAATACTCAATAGGTTTAAAAAAAAATATACTTAGTTTAAATATGACGGAATTTATATATATATATATATATATATATATATATATATATATATATAATTGTAACCTCTGTCTGTACATTGATTTATTTTTCGAAAATTCACGACACGTTTTCGTTTCAAACATCTGGAATTTGTAGCTTTGGTGTCTGTTTATTTGTTACCTTTTCACGCATAAACGGCTGATCCGAATTCTATGAAACTTGGTATGTATATTACTACTAACCTAAATTAGACTTTAGGCTATATTAATATTCTCTGAGACGTGCAATATTAGGAGTTACAGGGGAGGCCTGAAATTATATATTACGATATTTCTTTTCGTGTTGCTTTTTCGGCAAATATGCACATAACAAAAGGTCTTAATTTTGTCATTTAGAGTAACTTTTGTTATATACACATTTGTCTTATACCGACGTATAAATGAGTTATTCGCTAAAAACTTTAGCGGGAGTAACAATTTTATTTGGCACAAAAGACTCAACCGAACTAAACAAAACCCTGTATGTGAATTAGCACTAAATCCTCCATGATAATAAGCTGTACCAACATATGTAGGGACGAGTAGGAGGGGGGGGGTTGTAAGGGAGGCCTTAGATTAAAAATAGCTATATTTCGTTTTCTATGGGGTTTTCGGCAAATGAGCACATGACGAAAGTTGTTTATTTTGTTTTTAGAGTAACTTTTATCGTATAACAAAGTATAAACGAAATATACACTTAAAACTAAAGCGGGAGCCAACAAGTTGATAGGGTACTAACGATTTAACCGAACTTAACAAAACACGATATGTGAATTACCATTAATTCTTCCATGATTATAAGCTATATTTAAATGTTTAGGTTCAAACGGGAGTAGGGGTTATAAGGGAGGCCTGAAATAAAAATTCACGATATTTCATTATCTATTTGTTTTAAGGCAAACGTGCGCATAACAAAAGTTTTTTTGTGTTATTAAAAGGAACTTTTGTCTTAAACATTTTTTTGTAATACAATGTATGGACCAAGTAATTTGCTTAGAAATATTGATATGCTCAACAATTCTTTAAAATTTGAATTACCAGATACCTCACCTCGATAAAATAATTTAAATCTATGTTATTTTATTGACACCAGTAAAAGATTGCACCAAGTAAAGTATACTACCCCCACCCCCATTCTTCTCTCCCAAACACTAATTCATGAGAAACGCCAGTTTTCCCTAAGTGTATTTAATACTTAATTTAATTAAAACGTGAAAATTATTTGAACAAACAGTTATAGTATTGTGAAGATAATGTAATCAGATTTGTTAATATAGTTTAATGTATTATAGGATTGAGATCCAATATGTGTGGTAGGTTGGCACCACTGAGCCTAGGAAGGAATACTGGGAGGGGATACTTCTTTTGTCCTTTCAGGTCTGCCGCTTCCCTGCCGACCTCAAATGGCTCAATGTTTACATGTTAATTGATGCTTATACTTTTAGCAATGTAGTATTATTCTCAAGAATGTAAATTTGTTTTATTATCATAAATAAATTATTTAAAAGGTTGAACGCTGGGGAGCTGCACCCAGTTATTTCTGGTATTTATTAACTCTGCTCCTTTAATTTATGATATGCTTTCCTGAACTCACTATGTACCAATATGAATTTAAAGTTTACAATCGAGACTTACAAAAGATTGTTTTTAATAGCGGTTATGACGTACCTAAAACAGCTGTCATCGTTGGGCTTTGTACCGGAATAAAAGGAATTTATATTCATACATGGTTTGGAAGACAGAATACTTTCTATGATTATGAATTATATGGTCGATTACGTTATAAAAAAAGCTTCATGCAGAGGAGAAATATAAAAATATTGAGGAATAACATGACAACTAATTTTATTATTAACAAATCCACAACAAAGACGGGTATAAACCCTAAACACTGGGACGGGGGAATGTCAAAATATCGTGCTAAGTAAAACCTTGCCAAAAAAACACCATCATCATTCAGCCTCAAATAAATTCCCGGGCAAGCCGGGTAACTTATATAGAATATATATATATATATATATATGTTTCTCTCTCTCTCCCTCTCTCTCTCTCTCTCTCTCTCTCTCTCTCTCTCTCTCTCTCTCTCTCTCTCTCTCTCTCTCTCTCTCTCTCTCACTCTCTCTCTCTCTCTCTCTCTCTCTCTCTCTCTCTCTCTCTCTCTCTCTCTCTGTGTGTGTGTGATTGTGTGTATGTTTCGAAAAACTATGGAAACACTCATTTGTGTATAGAAAAACAAACTTATATTTTATGTAAAATAATTATTGTAAGCAACCCACACAACTGTACGCACTATCAAAAGTTTGGGGACAGAAAAAGAAGGAAAAAAAATATTCAAGCATTTCTGGGTCCTACTTAAAATAGGTGGCATTCATTATTTTATCTCATTAAAAAAGAATATAGATCAAGCTGGAAAAAAAACATTTGGTGGAATTTTCGGATCACAAATTTCTTTTGAAATATTCACCGAATAATCATGATCAAATGTTGTTAAGGACGTTTTCAAGAAATTTATTTCATGATAAGATACGAGGTTATAGAGTTCATCAACAAGCAATTCATTTCATATTTGATTACTAAACCATTTATTTGGGCCGCCTTCCATATTTTAAAATATAGACTTAATAAATAAGATACTTTCAAAGAGTAAAATTTACGAGAGCTCCAATTGAAACTTTACTCACCATGAAATAATTTAAAGAAAAATTATTGTCATCGGAACTTTTAAAACATACAGCCAAGAACAACCACAATTACAATGAAGTCCGTCACGTTGGGGCTGTGTAAACTAAGCAGGTTTCCCACTCGTGATATCATCTCACCACATATTCTCTATTTCTACATAAAAAATAGATCAGTAAAAGAGTTTTTTTTTGGGGGGGGGGCTACTGAAGGCTGAACACAAGAAAGTACAAATAACTTCAAATCAATACTTGAGTTCTTAAAAAAAATATAAAACATCAATTGTAGAGCATCAATAGCTTAACAAGATTAGTTTCATAACATTTTGTAATACGACTCATAATAACGGCGATATTTGGATTTTTCATTTTCAATTCCTCCCACTAACCCTCCCCCTTATTCCATCCCCGATTTCAGCCATTAGCTAATACGATCTTTAGTGTGGAATGAAACTATTAAATACTCAGAATGTAAGAGATAGAAATTTCCGATTCACGACCGCTAAATCTAAATTGAAGATGGCATCATGACATTACAGAAACAATCTTGTTAAACTACTGATGGTATACAATTGCTGTTCTATGCATTTTTCTCCCCACCCCTCCCCCCCGTCACTCGCACTAACCTCATAGTTTTTTTTTTAGTTTTTTTATGAAGTCATTATTTAAGATTTTAAATTCTCCTTAAATTTCCCACGTGCTAGTATAGCATATTTGTGACCTCATCTAAGCTCACCACGTATTCTCTATTTCTATGTTTAAAAAAAACATGAGGTTAGTGCGAGTGGCGGGGGGAGGGGAGAAAAATGCATAGAACAGCAATTGTACACCGTCAGTGGTTTTCCAAGATTGGTTCTGTAACATTTTACTGTTCAACAACTTATAATAACGGAGATATTTCAAATTTTTGTAATCCACCCCTTCCCACAGGCCCGATTTCTGCCATTAACAACATCCATCTTTCTTTTTACGTACAACGATTAAGTATCATATTTAGTAACGATCAAACAAAAACTGCGACCACTAGAGCGTAATATATATATATATATATATATATATATAAAATTGTAACCTCTGTCTGTAGATTGATTTTTTTCGCGAAATTTCACGATAACTTTTCGTTTCACATGTCATAGACACCATAACTGCATTTTGTTTCTTTGGTGTCTGTTTGTTTGTTTGTTTGTTACCTTTTCACGCATAAACGGCTGAACCGAATTTTATGAAACTTGGTATGTACTACTAGCCCAACTTAGACTTTAGGCTATATTAATATTCTCTAAGACGAACAGGAGTGGGGGTTATAAGGGAGGCCTGAAACTAAAAATAGCGATATTTCGTTTCCTATTGCTTTTTCAGCAAATATGCACATAACAAAAGTTGTTTATTTTGTTATTAAGAGTAACATTTGTTATGTGCATTTTGGCCGTATACTGAAGTATAAATGAGTTATACGCTAAAACCTATAGCGGGAGTCCACAATTTTATTTGGCACAAAAGACTCAACCGAACTAAACCAAACTCGCTATGTGAATTAGTACTAAATCCTCATGATAATAAGCTGTACCATTATATCTAGAGACGAGGAGGAGTGGGGGTTGTAGGGAAGGCCTGAAATTAAAAATAGCAATATTTCGTTTCTTATTGGTTTTTCGGCAAATATGAAAATAACAAAAGTTGTTTATTTTGTTATTTAGAGTAACTTTTGTCGTATTCATTTTTGTCTTTTAACAAAGTATAAACGAGATATACACTATAAACTAAAGCGGGAGTCAACTATTTCATTGGGCGCTAACGATTAAACCGAACTTAAAAAAACTCGGTATGTCAATTAGCATTAATTCTTCCATGATTATAAGCTATATTAAAATGTTTAGGTTAGAACGGGAGTGGGGGTTATACGGGAGGCCTGAAATAAAAATTCGCGATATTTCATTGTCTATTTGTTTTTCGACAAACATGCCTCACCTGGAAAAATTAATTCAAATCTATGTTAATATTTTGTCCTTAATAATTGAAATCTATGCATAATGCACAGGAGACGGGAAATATGACAATTTGGAGGACAGTGAAGACTTACATAAAAAATTAAAATCTTATTATCAACAAATGCCAACGACGGGTATTAACCCTAAACACTGGGACGGGTAAATGTCAAAATATTGTGCAAAGTAAAGCCTTGACAAAAAAATACCATCACCATTAAAAATCCGGGAAATGAATTCCCGAGCGAAGTCGGGTATCTGAGCTAGTATATGTATATATATATATATATATATATATATATATATATATATATATATTCTTGCATGAAAGATTGACAGAGAGAGAGAGAGAGAGCCGCGTGTTTGATCTAATTAGGGCCGCAGGCAGAATCTAATTAGGGCCTTCCAGGAAGTTCTGGACCTTTCCTTAGCTAGGCCCTTCTACAGGTATATATAAGGGACCCTCACAGTACCCCACAGTTCAGTTGTCGCTCGAAGGTGTTCGAGGGATGTTCAGTGCTACAGTGCGACTTAGTGCAGTGCGGTAAAGTGTTGTGCCGTGAAGAACAGTGTTGTGCCGTGACTGTAAGTAACAGTTTAGTGCCGTGTTTAAGACAGTGCAGTGCCGCGAAGTAGAGGACAGTGCAGTGCCGCGAAGTAAAGGACAATGACCGTGAGTGAATTATTGGACTGTGAAACCTGAAGAACAGTGATACTATGAGTGTAATTCTGTGAGTAGTAATAATTAACCAAGAGTATTGTGCATTGTGAAATAAATTGTGCAGTGATAAACTGTGAAACTTGTGTGTGTTTAATTTTGCAATCCAAAAGAGCTCTTATTAACAACGTTTTATTACTGATTTTGTAATAAAAACGTAACAATATATATATATATATATATATATATATATATATAATTTGGGAGGGATGTCATTTTCGTCATTTCATGGACACTTGAGAAAATGTTTTCAAAATCACGTCATGACCACAACCTGAATAGCTGATTTCCCTGTAGGGAAATTGCTAAAATGTATGGTGAGAAGAGATAAGTAGTGTGTCATACGAGCAGGTGGAAAATCTGCTTAGTTTAAGCAGGGCATGCATGACGGACTTTTTTAATTATGCTATATACGCACATACGTGCAGACGTCAAACCGAAACTTATCAAACTGGGTTCAGGGAGGATCTTAGCGGATGATTCCGTTGAATTCTGAAAACAGATATTTGTCATGATTACAAAACGTCCTTTACTTAATACAAGGGAGTAAAAACCGATGTGTGTTGAAAAAAGAAAATGATTAAAAAATGTGGAACTTATCCTTGATCTAATTCTTTCATTTTCCCGGGAGTAAATATTTAAATCACACAAAGAACCAGTTATAAGTTACTCTGTTCATGGAATCCGGTTTTTCTTAAATACCGATAGAGATCTAAATGCTGAGGCTCAAGGACATTCTCAGATTACGCAATTCTGCCCGATGTATTCTTAATAAGATGACGTCATAATTACATATAGCAACATTGTATATTAAAAAAAATTGTATTTTTCAATTCGAAATAAATTATAAAGTACATTACATTAATTTGGATAGTATTATGATTCGTTTGATTCTAATATTCATTTAATTCAAATTTATCCATTAGAATAAACACAGAAATCACTACGGTGTGTCTCTATTTTCCATTTTTCCTGTAATAAGAACCCACTGAGTAAAGAGAAATTGTAATTTAAGCTGGAAAGGAGGGGTTTAGTGATTCAAGTGAAAATAGTTTTGGTGCAGTACAGGGGGTGTACAGAAGATTGAAAAATAATAAAAAGTCTTTCAGGCAAAAAAGAAAAAAGAAAAGGGGAGGCGTAAACTAAGCAGATTTCCCTCGTGAAGTTTAATAATAGATGAACCTAAAAATTGCTAACACAACACCACCATGAATATTAAGTGAATAAATACAAACAACAATAAGAAATCATTCCACTCTCGGTGGGAAGCGTCTCAAAAGCGGGTCTGCCAACGGCTCAACGGAAAGAAACACGCAAAGGATTACAATAGGTAAATAACTGGTAACACCACCGCGAATATTAAGTGAATAAATACAAATGTAAATGAGAAATATTTCAGTTAGAAGTTAATAACTCTACAAAGGAAAGCGTCTAATTGTAAACAAACAGGCCAACCAACCTGAATACTAGACCGGAAAGAAAAACCATCAATGAAATAACGTATATCTGAATACAACATATTAATTTTATTGAACTCTATTTACTATACCTAATGCTGTAATTCATAATGAATCAGAATAATTTTAATCTCAATTACTTAAATTTTAGTAATCCAAGAAAAAAAGAAGGGGGGGGGCAACAGAACGTATTTGCATATATCTCAGAAAGTAAAAATTAAAAGAAAACAATATTCCACATTTAACCATTTATAACGCGGTATATATAACAACCATATAACTACTAATATTAATGTAACACAAGTAAGAGTGGGGGTTTACCGAGAGCCGAAAACTATAAAATCCAAATATCTCGGTTAATATTCATGATACAGAAAATATTCATAGAACTATATTTATAGAGCATTTAATTTGCAAGAATTGGTTCTATATTATTTTTTGATCCGACGTATAGTAACGGAGATATTTCGAATTTTCAAAAATCTTCCTTCTAAACCCCCCCCCCTCCACTGGTCCGATTTCAGTCATTAACGAACTTGATCTTTATTTTTGCATAAAACGACTAAATATCGAGTTTGGTAACGATCAAACCAAAATTGCGACCGCTAGAGCGTTAAAAGACATATATATATAATTTTGAACGGACCTCATTTTCGTCATCTCCTGGGCAGGATCGATGAACATTTGAGGAAAATTTTTCAAACATTGCGTCACGAGTACGACCTCAATGGATGATTTCCCTTAAGGGAAATTTGCTGAAATATGAGTAGAAGGGGGTGGGGAGAGTTACTAATGGCAGAAAATAGGAAAGTACGAATTAATCGCTTAATACATAAGTTACCGAAAATTGCATAGAACAATAACTGTAGATAATCAATAGTTTAACAAGGTTGGTTCTATAACATTTTATGATCCGACTCATAATAACCAAAGATATTTTGAATTTTTTAATTCCCCCTTTCTAATCCTCTACTATTCCAGGACTGATTTCACAATAATAACAAATATCGTCTTTAATTCTGACTGAAACGGCTAAATTGATGAAATAAACATTTTCGAGTAGAGAACGAAACATCTTAATTGATGACGTTATAACATAACGTATTTGTATGTGTCTCACAAAGTAATAGTTCAATAAAAACCATATTTGCTATTTAACCTAGGAATGAAGTGGTTCATGATATAACAGCTTATAGTTAATATGACATGAGTAGGAGGAAGGGGGGGGGGTTTACAGACTGCCGAAATATCTTGGTTAATATTTAATATTTTGTAAATTATATTACAAAATTTATAGAATATAACATTTGCAATACGATTAGTTCTATACAGTTTTTCGATCCGATGCATAACAACGGATATATATCATCTAGCTTTTTGCATATAAATGAAATTATGTTTAGGGTACCACTATTATTTAGATCCATCAGGTAGATAAATTATTAAAATAATATTCTGAATCCATAATCTAAGGAAAACAATGATGATAACGCTCAGGTGAGAGCGGAAATTGACGGGAAGCAAAACAGTTAATTGAGTTTACTTATTTCCAGTGAAATGCAGGCATTACGGGAAGTGATTTCCACTGAGATTTACTATTACGAATATAATCTTATATATAAAACTATATGTGCTCGGATTGGTATTTGACAGGAAATATGTTCATTACAGATGGCATTTAATTGTAATAAATGCTATCCATGATTATGGTTTGAATTATACTAAAACGGTGAGTCAAAAAGTCGAGATGGATAAATTAGGAACACATTTTCATTTATTCTTCAAAACTAAAATTTTTATTCTATTATTCCCCAAAAGTTACACTTTAGGATTGGCTATTTCGGAAAAAACAATACGTCGTGGAGGGAAGTGCAATTTTACACATTGAAGTCTTGCTATAAAAATAGTCGCCGGGTACCTTAGCTAGTATATACATACACACACACACACACACACACATATATATATATATATATATATATATATATATATATATATATATATATATATATGACATTTTCGAAATTCTCCTTCTCCAAACCCCCACACCCTCCCACAAATTCGATTTTAGCCGTTAACGAACTTGATCTTCATTTGCACATAAAACGTTTAAATATCGAGTTTGTATACACACACACACACAACACACACAATTTTGAACGGACCTCATTTTCGTCACCTCCTGTGTAGGATTGATGGACATTTGAAGAAGTTTTTCGAAAATCCCACCCTGAGTACAACCTCAATAACTGATTTTCCCCGAAGGGAAATCTGCGAAAAATGCAAATATCTCTTTTAATATTTGTGATAGTGATTGGATCATAAATAAAATCCATTCCAGTCCTATATCGGACGGGTCCTTCTGTTCATAACGCCTTCTGAATTAGCTTTCTACTATTACGCAATACACAGACGCCAGTGAGACTAACTTGGTGCATTCGTAGATTATAAATAAAAATTTTGATCTTCTTCTTTCGACCGTTTAGAAATTTCAATTAGGAGAATTTGAAAATATGTGTCTCTACAACCCATGAATGACCAATACCTGCTTCTTGGAAATTTTGCATTCGGAAAATTTAGGTTATATATTTACTTAAAAAAATAGACAACAAATACTTTTTTTTTAATTTTCTATGTCGTAAAATACTTACGAAAACAAAGATTTCTCACTTAGGATCTCGTAGAATATATAAATACAAGAGGAAAATGACAATCTTAGGCGCTGAAAAAATACAAAATAAAAGATGATTAGAAAAAAAAATCGAACCTGATTAAGAAGGATTAAAGAAGAAGTATATGCAAAATTAAAATATTAGTCTCGAGACTTCTAAGAGAGATAAGTTATATAAAAGAGAGCTTCATTACATGAATTCAATTCATTACATGAATTGAAGTAATTTTTTCTAGGAAGGAAAATAGTTAGCAACCGGAAAGGATTTAGTCATTAGGGTCAAAACAACGAGTCTTGAAGATGAAATGCAATAAGCGGTTTATAGGAAAGCAAAAGTAAATAGAAAGAAGGAATTTGTCGAGGGAAAATCATGGAATACTTCAACACTGAAGTTAAGTAAAAGCAAATGTATAAAGTCCGTCACGCGTTAACTAAGCAGATTTCCCACGTACGCCACGTATTTGCATTTATTTCAAAACTTAAAAGTTGAATGAGAACAATATTTGGTATTTAAGCTTCAAATAAAGTGCTTCATAACATAATAGAATATTGTTAATATGAAATGAGTAGGAGGGGGGCTTTACTGAAGGCCGAAAACTAAAAAAATACAAATATCTCAGTTAATAATCAAGACAGTGAAACAATGTACATAACAACATTTATAGAACATTAAATTTGTATTAAGATTGGCTCTATACAACTTTTCGATACGACGCATGATAACGGAGATATTAAGCGCTTTCGAAATTCTCCCTCTTTAAAAACCCTTCCTCCTCCTGGGCCGATTTCAGCCGTTAACGAACTTGATCTTTCTATTTGTATGAGACGATTATATATCAAGTGTGGTATCGGTAAGACAAAAATTGCGACAGCTAGAGTAATAACAGACATATATATATATATATATATATATATATATATATATATATATATATATTTGTCTGTTATTCATATAATATATATATATATATATATATATATATATATATATACAGTTTTGAACGGACCTCATTTTCATCATCTCCAGGGTAGGATCGATGGACATTTGAAGAAAAATGTCGGAAATTGCGTCATGAGTACGACCTCAATAGCTGATTTATCTTAAGGGAAATCTGCTAAAACACGTCATTATAAAAGAAATAGATTAAGAATAAAACAATCTGCAGAAGAACAATTAAGAAACAGTAGCGGAACAGGGCCCGAAGCAATGGAAAACAGCCGATTATGTACGAAGTAAATGCTGACTAATGCATCATCATAGCGGGAAATGATTACTATAAATGCCGGGTAATTAAAACGGGAGGATGGCGGGTATCCTAGATAAATAATGACTATTTCTAAATACAGCTCACTTTGCATGGTCTATTCAAAGTAACGAACCAATAAAGTCCAAAAAAAAATAATACTTAATTGGAAAAGTAAACTAGGTGAGAGTAGAAACGGAAAAGAAAGAATTTATCTCGGCAAAATAACACATAGGTGTGTGGATGAAATATCCACAACATTATTGTCACGCAGGGAATACTTAAACTAAGCAGATTACCCATGTACTGAATCACACTACAGATCTAATCTCACCATTTATTCTCTATGTCTAACAATGCACGGCCTTCACCCTAGCAATTTGAACGAAAATGTTTTAGTGTTTAGTACCTGATGATAAAACAATTCTGTAAAACGAGAGAACGCACTTCTCAAGCGTTCGTCTAAAAAAATTGTTAAAGTTTGCCTGAAGGTCTTGAGTTGTTCCTAAGATATCAATTTGAAGGAGTCCCTCCTGGCTCAGGGGATAACGTTCTATTTTTGTAGCCGGAAATCTCAAGATCGAAACTCGCCGGGAGCTACTATTTTATTTATGGATTTTTTTTTGCTTCTAGGTCGCTTATTTTATATAAATAAATAAAGTTTTTTTTAAATTTTTAGCGTGTTCCATATATTTAAAGAAAATTCGAATGCTTTCTGTCAAAAATTGAATTGGTATAAGAAAATATTTAATATTATACAAGAAATATATTATTAATTGAAAACTTAAGTATATAGCAGCTATCAAAAATAACGCCGATATTTTATTAGTAGTTTTAAACGGTTTTATCTACCTTTACCAATTTATTTGATATTATTTTATTTTACAATTAATAAAGATATTTAAAATTTTCTAGATCTAGACATAAAAATATTCTTTAACAGTTTTATATGTTAGAGCTATATTTCCATTAATCTTTGGCATTGGATCACTGACGTATATTTCTATTGGATCAGTGACGTATATTTCTATAATCAAGTTAACAATTTTATTGTGGATAAAGTGGTGTTGAAGAGTAGAAATATCATGAAGTAGAAAAAAATATGTAGTATTAAAATATATTATATTTTAATACTACATGATATTTTTTTCGATCAAATATGAGCAGCTTGGAGAGGCTTAAAAAAATGTTTAATGATATTGTTGATAATTGTTATATAATTAAGTTTTCAATTAATAATATATTTCTTGAATAATAAAACATATTTCCTTATAACTATTCAATTTTTGACAGAAAGCATTCGATTTTTTTAAATATATGAAACACGCTAAAAATTAAAAAAAACTTTTTATTTATTTATTAATTTTAAAAGGGGGGAAAAAATAATCGCTCCCGGCGAGCTTCGATCTCGAGATTTCCGGCTACAAAAAGGAAGCGCTATCCCCTCAGCTACGGGGAACTCCTAAAAATAAATATCTTAGGAACAACTCACGACCTTTAAGCAAACTTTAACAATTTTTTTTAAGACGAACGCTTGAGAAGTGCGTTCTCTCGCATTAACAGAATTGTTTTTTCATCAGGTACTAAACACTAAAAAATTGTAAATACTAAGGAGTGGAAGTGGAGGTATACTGAATTCTGAAAATAAGAAACTACGAAAACCTTGTTCAATATTCCACTTACGAAAAAATGTAAAGAACAACGATTGTAGTGCAACAATAGTATAACAAGATTGGTTCTATAACATTTTCCGACATCCGACTCATCATAACGGAGCTATTTTGAGTTCTCCAATTGCCCCTCCCTCTAAAACCTCCTCCCACTATTTCGTGTTCAATTTAAGCCATTAACGAATATGATATTTTGTATTGAATGAATTGATTAAGTATCGAGTATAGTATTTCCTCTACATAGTAACCTTATCTGGAGGGATTTTATTTTCTGCACATCCCATGCATATTTGCATTAAATGTGCATTTTGTCAAAACATTTAACAATTTTTATATTATAATATTTATACATATTAAAAATGTAAACCAGATCATGAAAATTAAACTTGACAAAAAAAAACATTAAATAAGAACATTTAAGGAATGCAATTAAATAACCAATAAAAAAAATTACATTATATTAATATTATATTATTTTTTCCTCTCTCAGCTTCAGAATAGCATAGCCTATTGCTTTTAATAAATTTAGGTGTTTTGAAAATAAGATATCGGGACTGTTAGACCATGCAGGAATATTAGTCTTTAACTGCCTTTGTATGTCTTGAGTCAGTCTTCATTCATAAATCAGGAGGGCGAATGTCTGTGCAGTGTATTTGTCACATTTAAAAGTATTTGAGTCAGTAAGTTTGAATCTGTGTAAGTAAGAGTTTGTATTTCAGTGTCCAGTTAGAATTTGTGTTTGATAAAATGTTTGTTGGGATAGTGAGATATTGGTTTTTAAAACAGGGATATATAGTTTTAGATGCATAGTATTGATCAAATAAACATTTTTGAATCAAGAAAAACAATCTTAATTGTCGACGTCATCACACAATGTATTTGCAATGTATCTCATCTAGTTCTGTTGAAAACTATATTTGGTATTAAGGCTCGAAAATAGACGCTTCACGGTATACCAGTTTATTGTTAAAGTGTGATGACTAAAAGTTGAGGTTTCGTAAAGGCTTAAAATTAAAAATTGCAAAACCCTTAGTATATATTCAAGACAGAAAAAAATACACAACAATATTTATAGAACATTAAATTTTCAACACAATTGCTGATGTACGATTTTTCCATCTAACCCACAGTAATGGAGATATTGTGTATTTTTGATTTCTCCCCCTTGAACCCCCACTCCCCCCTATCCAATTTCAAAATTTAACCTCTTGATCGTTAGGCTTACATGAAACGCTTAAACGTTTGGTAATGATCAAACTAAAAAAAATTGCGACCGCAAGAGCGGTAACAGAGTAGTATTGTGTTTGTGTGTGTGTGTGTGTGTGTATCATTTTGAACTAAAGGGAAATCAGCTATGTACTCATGACGCAATGTTCGTAAAATTTCCTCAAATGTCGGTCCCTCCCAAGGGATGAGGAAAATGAGATCCGTCGATCGCAATTTTCGTTTTGTCGTTACTAAACTCGACATTTAAACGTTTTATGTAAAACTAAAGACCAAGTTCGTTAACGGCTGAAATCGAACATGAGGGGGGTTGAGGGTTTAGATGGGGGAATTTCGAAAATTCAAAATATCCGCGTTATTATACGTCGGATCGAAAAATTGTATAAAACTAATATTATTAGAAATTTAAAGTTCTATAAGTGTTGTTATAACATGTTTTCTCTATCTGCAATATTAACCGGGATATTGGCATTTTATAGATTTTATCCTTCAGTTAACTCCTACTTTGTCATCGCACGTTATAAATAAGCTAATATATCATGAACAGTTTTATTTCAAGCCAAAATACCCAAATATTGTTTTTAACAAATCTTTTCAAGACGAGATACTTGCAAATACGTTCTGATGAAACCCCCCCCCCCCCCCTGTCATTTGTTCTTGGATTACTAAAATTAGAGTGATTAACAATATTGATGACTAGATATAATATATAGTTTTCAATAAAATTAATATATTATATTCAGATATATTTCAGTAATTTTTTTCCTTTCCGATCAAGAAAATTTTAATCTATTCAGCTCTGAGAGGTTGGCTGACCTGTTTGTTTACAATTCAGACGCTTCCTGTTGTAGAACTTATAAATTCACCGAATTATTTCCCATTATCATTTATATTTATTAGCTTAACGTTCACGGTGGTGTTAAGTGTTACCAGTATGTAGATGTATCTATTGTGAAACTTCAAGTTATGTGCTTAGTTTACGTGGCCCCTGCGTGTCGTGCTTTTGTTATAAATGACAGGGATCACCAACAAGATCTCTCAATAATTCTTAAGCTTATTACAAAATTAATAAACGTTGTTTATTAGAGTTCTTTTGGATTCCAAAAGTAAGCACACAAGCTTATGGTTTTTATCACTGCACCATTTATTTAACAATGCACTACACACTTGGTTAATTATTCTTAACTACTACTCACAGTATGCACTGACAACTTCACTGTTCTTCTTATTGCACAGTCCAATAACTCACGATCACTGAAGTTCACAAAAACGCTGCACTGCACTGCACATGAAAACATTTTCCCGCACTACAACTAAAACGCACTGTTCACTAAAGCTGCACTGGACGCACTGTTATTCACTTGAAGAGAACTGATAACAAACTCTCGGGACGAGCTCACGGGTCACTTTTATAACCGAGCGGCTAACATCAAAGGAAACTATCTAGACACATCTAGATCCCAGACGGGTTTTGCCAAGAACATTCGTTGGCGCCAAAGATTCTACCTTCGGGCAGTTCCTTTCATCGACCTCGTACTTCTTAAATATGTGATTAACTCTGCTTAATTTTTCATGTACGTAGTTTTCGCAACAATATGTTATATTCAGATATATTTCAGTTGTTGTTTTTTTCTTTCCGGTGAATAATATTTCTATCAATCTGTTCAGCTCTGAGAAGTTGGCAGACCTGTTTGTTTACTATTCAGACGTTTTCGGTTGTGAGGTTATTAAAATTGACTGAAAGATATCTCATTAGCGTTTGTATTTATTCACTTAATGTTCACGGTTGTGTAATGTGTTAACAGTATGTAGATTTATCTATTGCAAAACTTTACGAGGGAAATCTGCTTAGTTTACGCAGGCCCCCTCGTGACGGAGATTTTATATAATCATCATTGGTAGAAGGCATGGAAAGGGGTCTTGTCAGGTGATGAAGCAAGATTAGCCTGAATGTCACTTATTACTGTGGAAAAGGCAACAGGTGGGTCACCCATCAACAGTACCTCACATAAATCTATTATTAGGAAGAAATTAAATTGGAGTAAACTTCCCTAATCTACTCTAAAGGAATGTCTTTTGGGATCTTAGTATGTTCCTAATAAGGTGGAAGATGTGTTAAAAAAATAAAGTCAGAACCTGCACCGCTAAGTTCAGTTTAAGTATGCCTTGGACCCTATTAGCCCCTATTGTACCCTGCCATGATACAAATTACGAATTACTCGTTCGCAGATCACTCTAGTATTGTAAATAAAATCATATTACTTTGTGTATATGTCTATTTAAAATAATGAATATTAGTCTCCTACTGTCTGTATTATTATGATCTCACTAACACGACCTACATAGTATCACAAAACTCTTTATATTTTTCTTAATTGATCAAGAACCGAAATGCCGAGATACATTTGTGATAATGTTAAATTATAGACCTTACATGGCCTCTAGGAAATTTCTTACTAATTATTGATGTATTGAAGGTGGCAAATGAAGTAGAAGTCTAGCTGAGTACGATGTTTGCTTCAATGGGGATATACCCGTATTTTCTCAATGGTATATTTTATCAACTGATATAGAATATATTAAATTTGTCCTTAATGTTTCAGGGATATCCAATAACAATGATTTTTGGTTAATACTGATTAATAGCGAAGCGATTAATGGTAGTTTGATTAAACGGTTAATATTTATTGGTCGTGTGTACTAGAAAGGTATGATAATATCCTTGAGAATATGGCATGTTTTAAGTTTTTGTTACACTTGAGGTTATGCTTACAAATTGGAAGGGCGATGGCTAGTTTTTGTCCCCCTTTAGAGGGAGAGCTTACAAATTGAGAAGGTACCGATGAGTGGTTTTTGCTATGCTATCTAATCCTGATTTCTTATTTCGGAATTGTTTAATTACCTAATTGCGCTCTTTTTGTGTGGGCTAGTCTCACACCTCCGTCCGTTGTTAAAGTTTTCACCCAATAATACCCGTAAATATTATTTTGTTTTTATGTAAACTCTATTTGTTTTGTTTGCCATTTTAAATTTAAAATAAAAACGTTTCCTTAATGCCCCAGAAATTTTCAAGTGTTTAAAAACATACAAGCACATATATCATAATTGCTTATACGTTTTATCACAGTACGTTTTTAATACCTTTCAGCGGCACCCCTTGAGGAACTGAAACTTCAAATGTACAACTCGATTAACCTAACTGACTACTATTTTTGAGATCAGTCCAGAATAACTTTCTCATGGCTCGTAGAATCTCCAGTTAAGCACTTTCTGAAAATCAGCTATTGAAGTATTAATGACACGATTTTTAAAACATTTCTTCAAATTCCCTTCAATTGTTCTAAGAAGATAAAATTAGTTTTCAATAAAATTATTTTTACATACTCTACGGTCTTCATTTCGTGTCTCAGTCTATTCTGAATAAAATAAAATAAATTAAGAGGGGTTTCAAAATGTCTTTTGAAATATACCGTCAATAAACAAATAATGATTTAAATATTAATTATTATGAGAAAATGAATAAACAAACTATCTAGTAAGAATGTTAATGAATAGCTGTGTTACTCTTCGTTCAGCGGTCGATAAGTGAATGGTTTCCAGTTGGAAAAGATTTGATGAACGTTAGCGCTGAATAATCCCTTTACTTTCTTCAAATAATAGTCATATTATTCTTTTTCGCGCAAGGCATGGACACATGCAGTATTAGTAGAATATTGATAAACTTATTATCGGGCTAAAATAAATCTAGTTTTCCATCGAAACGATTGTATTGTCATAGAATTAATAAAAGGAATTTGATAAAATTCTGTTCCAGCGTTCGGCTACGATACCATAGAAGTATGAGGCTAAAACTAAGATTATTCTTTTTTTTTAAAATCGCTCACCATAAAATCCAAACTAATATATTGAAAAACAGAAAATCAAATGCAACTAAACGAACAGTTCACAATAAATCAAAAAAAATTTGATGCAACCATCTGCGTATAAATATCGGAGTAAATAAGTGTGAAGCTATTAAATTAGTTTTCCATCAATTGACCTTCCCCGATTCACCCGATAAACTAAGCAGATTTTTCCCTTGCTGGCATGTCACACTATGAACTCATCTCCCCATATTTTCTCTATTTTCAAATGAAAATCCTATGAGTAGAAGTGGACGGTTATTTGAAGACGTCATAACACAAAGTATTTGCATGTATCTCATCTAGTAATGATCTGTTGAAAACAATATTGGGTATTTATCTTAGAATAAGACCTATCATGAAATATCGCTTATTTTAACCCTCCAGCGGGCGCGCCTATTTGAGTTACGTTTGCGGGCGCGCTGCGATGTTTGGACCGCATTTTGTTTTTTCTATTTTTTATTTGAAAATAAGCAATAACTTACTTATTTATGTTGCTTATTCATTATTGCTTTGGTTTTACAGTAATTCTAATGCATGACAATTATACGTTATCATATTGCTAGGTAAAGGATGGCTAAACATTTTTTTTTATAAATAGCTTTGGAATATTTTATATTCCAACTTTGCAATAGGTAGAATAATGCTTGAGATATTTTAATAATAAATTGTTTATTATAAATAACCACCAACATAGGATATTCAGGAACGTAGGAATAGTGGTATAGGGACAATAATTTTATGTTTTATAACATTATTTTACATACTAAAAATAGAGTAAAATTATTAATTATTTTCATAAAGTTTTAACAAACATTTTGTAATATAAATACAGAGTAATAGTGTATTAGTAACATAATAAAAAAATAAATTCAAGGTTAAAAATGATCAAATACAAAAAAAATATTCGGTTCGAAATTTGCAAGAAAAAAAATTTAATTTATCAATTAGAAACTAGAAAAAATGAACTTTTTTTTTATATTACAGAACAAAAATCAAACTTCTTCTTCCTCGTATAAAGCATTTCCCTGACAATTATTGCACGTTACTTGATGGATACTGTGATTTCGCCAAAAATTCCTTTGGCACATATTGCATACAAGGCTTGTTCTATTATTTTGATGTGTCCCACAAAGGTAGCAAATTTGTTTAGCCTTCAGAAAACCGACTCAACATGTCAGAACGTGTTGATATACAAATACCTGTAACCCCCAGCCCGCTGAAGTCATTTCTATTCCTAGTATTTAGACAGGTGTTCAGATTGCTGTCCAAATGCCGCAGCGCGCCCGCCGGAGGATTAAATGCGATAAATAGAAGTGGGGATTCACTGAAGGCTTAAAATAAAATAAAATAAAAAAAAATGATTAATTTCAAGAACAAGACAATTGTATTAAAAAAAATGTATAGAAAATCTAATTTATAAAAAGAATGGTTATATATGGTTTTTCGATTTGACGCATAGAAGCAGTGATATTTTGAATTTCCTCTTCTAAAACCTCCCTCCATCAGGACCAAGTTCATACGTTTACGATTTTGATCTTTAATTTTACTTGAAACGCTTATATGTTGAGTTTGGAAACGACCAGTGTGTTGAGACCTATCCAAGATAAATACTTTTCATTTATCATGAAGAAAAGTTACATATTCATTGTAAATTCGCTCAAAATTGAAAGAATGTAGATGTAAATTCCAAAAAATGTATTTACGTTTATTGTGAATTATTAATTAATGTATATAAGTAGAATTTAATAATATTTAATAACTGTTTTCATGTATTATCGCAATAATATGTAAAGTATTAAACCCAAAATCCACTGAATTTTCAGTGGGGGAAGAGGGGAATCTGAGGAGTTCTAGTTGATGTCGCCCATAAAAGCTGCCCTGAAACTGTATAATGAAGTCAAAAAAACTTCGTTTATTAGTACGATCTGTCAATATTAAATCATTACATAGTTTATATAATTTAATCGAATACTGTAAGTCCGTAATTACATTAACTATCATTGAACTGTCACGTAAGATCATCCTCGGATCGGGGTCGATTTGGGACCATTTGAAAAGTGGTACTATCTCAAATGCTCAAAGAAAGAAACCGACATTTATTAGCACAGTGTAGTTATGATGTTATATTTGCTTGGATATTGTTTCAAAAATATGTTCTACAAATAAAAATATTAGTGAGAGAAGAAAATGGAGACATCTGTCGTTTCGTGATTTTTAAAATTCAACTCTTTTTTCACAATTTTGGGAGTCATCAATAAAAAGCGTCTACCTCTCCTCCGTCTACGGGTATACCCCCGACTGAAAAAAGAAGGCACTTTGTGGAAGGGGATATTCATAGCGATGTAATACAAGGATTAAATTACGCCAACTCGCTACAAGGCTATAAAGACTGTGACACGAACGGAGAGACACAATGGAGAGATTATAAAGGTCTTTCCCTTAGACAACGACCATTAATGGTATGGAATTCGGCTAATATCATATACAAAAGGAGTATAAAGCACTGAAAAAATTCGAATTAACCAAGCAGTAACAAATACAAACATTAAGCATAACATTTTATTCAATTATTATAGTCAAAAAAAATAATCAATTCATTTAACAAAACAATTACCAAATTTTATGAATCAAAGTCCGTCACGGAGGGGCTGCGTAAACTAAGCAGATTTTTAGAACGTGAAGTTTTACAATAGAGAAATCCGCCTAATAACAACAGTAGTAGTAGGGAATCTCTAAACCTATTCACGAGGGACGAATAGTTACCGAAACGGCCCGCACTAGCTCTCGGCGGAGGGTCCCGAACATAGCCGACTCCTGCCGACCAT
This sequence comes from Riptortus pedestris, assembly GCA_019009955.1. NCBI lineage: Eukaryota > Metazoa > Arthropoda > Insecta > Hemiptera > Alydidae > Riptortus > Riptortus pedestris. Next base: position 40,303,478 of record CM032233.1, on the reverse strand, counting down.
ACACATGCATACAAATGCAAATATCTCGGTTAATATTCAAGATACAGAAAAAATGTATAGAACAAACTTTACAGTAAATGTAATTTGCAATATGAATGATTATATACAATATTTCGATCCGACGTATAATAACGGAGATATTTCGAATTTTCAAAAATCCCCCCCTCTAAACCCCCCCTCTCACTGGTCCGATTTCAGCTATTAACGAACTTGATCTCTCTTTTTATGTAAAACGCTTAAATATGAAGTTTGGTAACGATCAAACAAAAATTGCGACCGCTAGAACGTTAACAGACATATATATATATATATATATATATATATATATATATATATATATAATTTTGAACGGACCTCATTTTCGTCATCTCCTGGGTAGGATCGATGGACATTTGAAGAAATTTTTCAAAACTGGCGTCATGAGTACGACCTCAATAGCTGATTTCCCTTAAGGGAAATCTGCTAAAAATGTAGGCAGTAATTTCAAAATTCAAAATTTTAAACGGTAATCAAAATACAAAGTCCAATTTTTGTTTATTACAAAAAGGGCTAAAACTTATTTTCTATGATATTTTTCGCTCCACTGCATTAGAGATATTGTTTATAAGTTTCAATTTAAATAATTTTAAAAGAAGTGCAGCAAATCATTTTGTTTATGTAATTTAATTGGGGTTCAAGGAAGTCACATTTTTTTTGTAACACAAAAGCTTTTATTCAAATAATTGATTGGATTTGATTGAAGTGAAAGGATGAATTTTTGAACGATTGGATGATTCAATATTTCATATTTGGATCTTGAGTTGTAACGAACAATCTATTTATGATTTATTGACAGGATATTTTATCTGATGGCAGAATTAAATGAATGCTTGGCTTTTAGAATATTAGATTCTAGTGGTCAATCGAATTTCAAACTTTTGCTTGAAATAATTGATTTTACATTTTACTTTTACTGTGAAATTGAATTATTGTCCCTTTTAAACCTGGATTTGAATAAATAAATTATTCATTAATATTTAAATAATAATAAAGTACAAATAATATTAGTGAATAGAAATTATGCAAGGTCCAGAGGATGTCATAAAAAGAGATGGGAAGAATTCTTCAAGACCTAAAGATTTTCCAGCTGGATGAGAGTTGCAGAGTGGAAGAGAGTCTCAGAGATTCATTACAATCTCTGGCTGAGAGTGGGACACAAATACCCTCAACAATGGACCTCTTTATGACTAGTCCAACCTCAAAACTCCCGTGCTACGCACGTTAAAAATGTTAAGCACTAAAGAAAATTTTACACGTTGAATACTACAATATGTGTCTTGAAAGTATTTCAATAGTATAGATTTGAATATTATATTCCTTATAAAGTTTTTTGTAATGCTTGTGAGCACAATAAACACCGTTCCATTTCTAATCTATTTTATATAAACCGAGGGAACTTTACCTCTATTTGATAGACAGTTCGCATGAATAGACTTTAAATGCCAATGTAATTTATTTTACACATTATGAAACTCAAAAGGGCTAATTTGTAAAAGTTGTTTTACATCGTAGACGCTAAAAATAATGATCTGTTTTGAGAGATAATTACATTTCAAAATAAACGGAATGACTAAGACAGTTAATTTTAAGCGAAGAAAGAAAGGAAATCAAAATAAATCTGGGTCATGAGATGTAACTATCTCGGTCGGTTCTATATTTGGAAAGCTTTCTTCGACAATAAGACATGGACTTCGAATGGAGCTAATTTACGAGTTAGCGTACGCGTTTGGTGATGTGATCTCGGGGGAGGGGGTGACGTTGGAATCACCATAGAAACGGAGTTTGTTGGAGGGGAAGGTGTGTGTGTGGGGGTGGAGGGGAGGGGAGTTGTGGTGGGGGGCGGGCAGTGCGCCGGAGCCAGCTAGAGGGGAAAAATCAATCTAGTCCGTGGGGAGGGCGGGGAACGAGCGGACCGAGTCGCTGTGTGATGGCGAGCTCCGCGTCTGATCCACCGGGAGAAGCAGTGTAGAAATTCCACCTCACAGCATGGCCTCGGTCGCCGCTTGGCTTCCATTCGCCCGGGCGGCGGCCATCGGCTGGGTACCAATAGCCACCCACCCCCTTCCACCACCTCCAGTTCCCAAGGACAAGAGGAAAGCCGACGATGAAAAGCTCCTCATCAACGTCTCTGGACGAAGGTTTGAAACCTGGCGAAACACCCTTGAGAAGTACCCTGACACCCTCCTCGGCTCGAACGAGAGAGAGTTCTTTTATGATGAAGAGTGTAAAGAGTATTTTTTCGATCGGGACCCAGATATATTCCGACATATACTCAACTATTACCGTACCGGAAAGTTGCATTACCCTAAGCATGAATGTCTTACGAGCTATGACGAAGAGTTAGCTTTTTTCGGAATATTGCCGGACGTAATCGGTGACTGCTGTTACGAAGACTACAGGGACCGTAAACGAGAGAACGCGGAACGTCTTATGGACGATAAATTGTCGGAAAACGGTGACCAAAACCTTCCTCAACTCACAAACATAAGGCAAAAAATGTGGAGGGCTTTCGAGAACCCACACACGTCGACGGCAGCGTTGGTTTTCTATTATGTTACCGGTTTCTTTATTGCAGTATCCGTTATGGCTAATGTAGTAGAAACAGTACCGTGCGGTCACAGGCCGGGTCGTGCGGGCACTCTCCCCTGTGGCGAGAGGTACAAGATTGTTTTCTTTTGCCTCGATACTGCCTGTGTCATGATTTTTACGGCCGAGTATCTTCTTCGGTTGTTTGCTGCACCAGACAGATGTAAGTTTGTCAGAAGTGTTATGAGTATAATAGACGTGGTGGCTATTCTCCCTTATTATATCGGTCTCGGTATAACAGACAACGACGATGTATCAGGGGCCTTCGTTACACTCCGAGTATTCCGGGTGTTTAGGATCTTCAAGTTTTCAAGGCATTCCCAGGGTCTTAGAATCCTAGGTTACACGCTCAAGTCGTGCGCTTCTGAGCTCGGTTTCCTCGTTTTCTCCCTCGCTATGGCGATTATAATATTCGCTACAGTTATGTTCTACGCTGAGAAAAACGTAGACAGCACCAACTTCACCTCCATTCCAGCCGCCTTTTGGTACACCATCGTCACAATGACCACGTTAGGGTAAGCTATTTCATTACATTCATTATCTAGACTTTTTAAGTTCTGGGCTCCAAAGGCTTCGATGTATATCAATATAATTCAATATAGCAGTCTGTAATGCATATATACGTATTTTTTTATGATTAATATTCTATTATAGGTAGTACTTGCTGTTCCCTCATATCTGCCAGTTCCATTTCAGCTTTTCCTCCAAAAATTAAATCAACTGTTTAAACATTTCAGTTTCAACGTGGCCTTCTCCTTCGTTTCATACATATTCCGAGCATTACAAAGGAAAGGCTACCTCTTAACAGATAAACAAATAAGTATGATTACATCAATAGTAAAAACGTATAAATAAAATGATAAAAAGTTATTTAATGGTTGAATATTAAACTAATTATTTTTAACAATGAATTATGACAAGAGGCAAATGAAGTATAATTGTTGAAAGGTTTTTTGTTTTTGTTTTTTTTCAATGCCAATTTAAAATGAGTTTCTACTATATTTAACGTATGTTTACATATGAACTCATGATTATTTCATAAGTTGATTTTGGAGGTTTGGCCTGGCTGGAGGACAGCGTGGTCCTAAGGCGATGCTTTAGGAAGTTAACCTGTTGCTATTAGGCGAGGAGGCTGGCTGGCGGAAATGGCCCTGTGCGGATATGAGGGACCAAAGCAAGCAGGCGTAACGTGACGTTCTGCAGGGAGTCCCGCATTGCAGGAGTCAGTCCCATGGCCGCCACGGCACTTCTCTAGCAGCCACCAATCCGCCCTACACCTCAACACTCAGTACAATCTCATAGCAAATCCTACCAAGATCAACCAACTACCTACATCCAAACATCATCAGAAAGGCTAATAAGTCAAGAAATATCACTCTCCCTCTCTCCTCTGTCTCTCCCTCTCTCCCTCTCTCACACACACACACACACACACCCTCTTTCTCACTCTGTGCACAGTCTCTCCCTCTTCATCCTCTCCCTGTTCCATTAAAATGAAAATACCCCAACCACTTAAATCAGGATGAAAAAATAAATTCCAAGCCTGAGTGGAATCAACAATAATAGATATTAGATATTTATTTATTTGTCTAAAGACGTTTGTCAAATCCCAAACATCGTATGAACTAAACGTCGTGTAACCAAAAGTATTATTTCTGCCAATGTGTGGTGGCTCGATAAAAAATAAATTTTTCACAAAATGTTTTTGAACAGCATTTTTCTCCCCAGCACGTTTCATGCCGTCATTTTTGTCTCTTTGTGGCAGACAATGGCCATTCATAATGTTCATAGATCAATATTGCAAGGCCCAACACTTCAGGATAAGAAAGGTGTAGTATTCCTATATTAAATGTCAAATTTAATATAATGCAGGAACACTAAATCTTTCTTATTCTGGACTGGCCGTTCATGGGCTGAGACAAATATTTTTAGACATTATTTTAATGGTTTAAATAACGATCGGAAATTAAATAAAACTAACATCTAATAAAATACATGGCAATCTCTAAGTGATTACAAAAGAATCATGTTTTAGGATGTGTAAGTTCTTTTTAACCGAATTTCCTCGTGTAAATGGTTCAAATGTGACGGCTAGAAACGCATTGGGGCGAGTGAAGCAGTTCAAAAATATGTTATAAAACCAGTGACTCTATTAGTTGAAAATAAAATGTAACGAAAAAAATAATACAGGACCATATTAGTTCTTTGAATATTCTTTAAAATCGCAATACATATAAGACAAATATTCAAATGCTTCAAGGAATAATAAACTGGAAAAAAACCACCTGTATTTTGATAATGATTAACTAGACATGAGTAGTTTTCAGCACTGCCAGAAATAAACCTATGTTCTAGTTATTTATTACCAGAATCTAAACAATATAAAGTAATTGGAGTAGTCAGCAGTTTTATAGTGTCGGCCCAAAGCCTCCTGATGGGTATGAGCCATTTAACTCTTTCAGCATGGAAAAATTGTGATGCAGCATCAAGTAATACCTTAACCCAATCTAGGCAAGAAAATGGCTATAAGCTGGACGTAAGGTGTCCCGATAAGCCGTACATAGAAGAAAAAACTTTATTGATAAACAAAAGTTTGGATTGCTCAAAAACATGGAGACGCTGAAAACAGCTGGATGATCCACGTGGCTGATATTTATTTTAAAAAATAATTGTAACATTTTTTAAAATTTATAATGGTCTAAATTCAGTTTAATAAAATGAAAATAGATCACAATGCATTCATAGTGTTAACCGAAGAATCCTATATTCTTGTCTGTCTTATTTTGGTTTGATTTTTAGCTGAGAGTATTTGAGAAGGGTTATAAACAGGCTTGTTTTTGGTAAACCGTTACAAATAAATTTCTATTCTCAATTGGAAGGAAATGGAATAGCATTGATTAGAGGCAGTTGTAATAAGTGTCATTTAATTCATTCACTAGTGTTTTAATAATTTATTTAGTTACGTTCCGAAAAAGTACGTTTTATATTATTCCATATTCTCTAATGGGTAGAAAAATAAAGAAAAACTTTATATTGCATTTAAAAATGTTTTAATGAATTTGACCTATCGTCAAATGAAGGGAATATCTTGTCGGAAGGAACTATAATTTAGAGTAGAAACCATTTTATAGGAAACAACAATGCAAAATTAGTTAGAAAAGTTAAACGAAATAACATTATTCTGATCTCTTTTTATTCCTCATTGTACTCAAGCAGTATGCTAGTGAAGTCAAATGCACTAAAATTGAAGTAAATTTTACGAACTGATAGTTTTAACACTAGCTAGACCACTAGCGTCATGAAAATTATGAATATTATTAATAATATAGTTTATGCATCAAATCGAGATGTCAAAGAATGAATCTGCTGCCCAAAATCATAGTAGGAGCGAGAATAAAAAGAAAATACATGGAATTCAGTGAGAGGCCAAATTGAGTTAAACTGGAATCTGAATTTAACTAGCAATTTCATCATTCGTTAATGGGCGATTCGCGGATGATATGAAAGATTTCATTCAAATGAAATAATATAAATTAGTATTTTTGTTAAATTCTTGCTTGAAGCTACAAAATTCAATAAATGTTTAACAGAATATTAAAGTACATAACACTTTCATTTTTAAAAATTGGTTAGTTGCTGAAATTGTAAATATTCTGAAATGCTATAAATAATGTCAAATTTTAGTTATTTATTGTCTGAAAAAAGTTTACTAAAATAAGAATTTTAATTAAAAAATTTAATTAGTATCCTTTTTTTTAAACAGTCAAAAACTCCATAAATAGGGAAGTTAAGTAGAAAAGAAAGGAACTAGACTCATTGCTGTAAATGATTTCTCTGAGATCATTTACATGAAATAAATGGAATCAGAATATTTATGCTAAGTTTATGCCAACCAAGTTAGGTCAATTCCCTTTAATTGGCTTTAAAAGCTAAACATAAAATTTAAGAATATTATTATAGCTTTAATTTGAACAGAAAAGTTTCAAGCCCTCTAGATAATTAATGCTGTGATTTCAAGTTCCCAACTTACACAAGTAGCCCATTAAAAAAAATCGAGTTTGGCTCAATTAGTCTCTTGTAACTTTTTTATGAATGAAATTTATATCGCAAACTACACCGTGTAGTAATTTTAAGTAATTATATTTCAGACGTTTCAAAAGAAATCTTTATCACGTAAAGAAGTTTTCGCTTTTAACATTAAAATGAAAAATAATGTACATTCTGGGACATCATTCATATTTTGACGTTTTAAAGAAAAACTTAGTCAAACTTTCATTATCAGAAGCACAATTTACCTTCAAATTCCAAAAAGTAAATCAACACATTGATATATAATTTGATAACAAGAAATACATTTCGAGAAAATAGGAACAAATGAAGAACATGTTTAATAGCATGAGATAGGATCAAGAAATAATTTATTAAAAGTTCCTGACATTATTTGTTAAATAGGTGGAGCCCGAGCATTATTTCTATATATTCTTATATTTCAGTAAAAAAATAAATTTCAAATTGTTTACTGCCCTAAAAAAATAAATGAAATTATATTTTTACAAAAAAAAAAATTAAGTAGACTGGCTATTATATTTATTTTCAAATTAACTCCTTATTCTGGACCCAATATTTTTATATATTCTTCATATTTGTTGACTGATAGTCGACATCAACTACCTTCTCAGTGAAGACAGTCGCAACGATTGTAAGAGGGAAACGAGCACTTCAGAAATGTATAGCCCCTGAAGAGGTGGCAAGTAAGCCACGAAACATGTAGGGCAATTTTAATATAGTTTGCACCGAAACAAATCTTTTTTATTGGTGACGCTTGACATAAAATATGAAGAATATTTAAAAATTAACATAAATGAATATACATGAAACTTTCAAAAATCGATTACATATATTATCTTTTATTTCCTTATAGAAAAAAAATCACAAATTTTCACGTTTAAATATTATTTCTATACACATACTCACCTTTATTCTCATGGTTGTGAGAAATTGTATTTTTAAATATTCTACATAGAATTTAAAATATTTATTGTCCCCATAAAATGATTTAGTTTGGTTCTCAATAAATATTGAAACATATTGAGTCACTACAAATCCGGTAGTTAAAAAAAATGAACAGCCTGGTTAATAGGGTCTTCTTAAATACAATATTATGACGTACCTCAGTACGCGATAAACAGTGTGATTTATATGTTCTTAAAATGACATTTTTTAACCAAGAGCTAGCGGTCGTTCGAAATGATCTATGAATAATATACATAATACTCATAATTTACGTGTTATATAAATGTCTCTCAAAAGTGACAAATGATTTACATTTCATTCAATAACTTAAAATGCAACCAACAACATTGAAAGTGTCTTACCAAAAATAAAAATACTATAAAGGTCCACTTATCTATTAGTTATCAGCCTGCATTTCATGCCGAAATTTAGGTAAATTTCAAACTTTTATCATGACATACATCGCAAAGAATGAATTGGGACCAGATCTTGAGTACACCTATTAAGAAACATAAATACAGACATTTTAAAAGGAATAGGTTTAAAATCCATAAATCCAAAGTATATTTTTTTAAATATACTCGTTGACTTCCATGTTCCTTGTCAACGTTACAATCTAAGACTACGTAGTAACATAATGCAGCGCACAGCATTGAAAGTGCCTTACGAAAAAATAAAATACAATAAAGATACTCACACCTTAGTCAGAACTCTTCAGTCTCCAAGAAAGCCCCTAGGATGCAAGAAGTATGTCTAGCGAAACATCGGCCAGAAATATGAACACACGGTCAATACCCAAAGACTTACATTGTAACATATTTTTATTTTTAATTATTGGAAAATTATTCAATTGTATGATATTCAAAATGTCTACCTCTAACAACCCACTACCCACAAAATCACAATATCTAGTACTTAAACTATGTTAATGTAATATTTATTTTTTGAAGGGAAATCGTATTTATTTAAGGCTCTACTTACAGCAGTTTAATACATCATTTGAAACATTAGCATTAGATTGTAAAATGAAATTGATTAATGAATTTTAACTCGGACGAGTTACTTCAGCGACCATATCACAGAAATACACCTTTCATTTCCATTTTCTATTTGTTTCTTGTTTCTTTTAGTGTTTTATGTTTCACTTAGAGTATTGTTCTTTATATTATTTTGTATTTTCCATTTTTTGTTATTTTGTTTACTTGTTTTTTTTCTCCCATCTTTAAGAAGAGCCAAGTCACACCACAGTTGCGGAGCTCTATTGTTTATAATAAATAAAAAATAGTTGTTTACTAATAATCTCAAAAAGATCCTCCTGGCTTTTCGATATCTAAAATTACTATAACCAATGCTATTTATTTCTTTTTAATCCAATAATAGGACATAAAGGTGTGCAATCTTGTACCAAAATAACGAAACTTGTAGACCAAAAAGAAGCCAAAAAATTGGAGACTATTTCTTGATTTTCCCAATGCCAATTAACACATATCTACATACAAAAAAAGTCTTAGATGAAATAAGGAAATTTCCCAAGCGCAGTACTGGTGCCCTGATGTACTCATCTCAAATTCGATTTTCTATTTCTTCCCCAATATGCCTATGTAACCGCAACCTCAAATCAAATTTTGTCGGGCATTTGATGATTAGGAGTAAAATTGATGAAAAGAGAAAATTCTATGAATAGAAGTAGGTGTTAAAATGTATATAAATCGAAACGTTTAGGACATTAAATATGAATAAGATTGATTATACAGCGTTTTTCGAGCAGAATCAAAATAAGGGAAATAAGTACATTTTTGTTGTATTCGCCTCGCCCCCTCCCTCCACCTGGTATCAATGAAGTAAATACTCAGGTCTCAATAAAATATAAGTTTTAAATATACGGGAGTTATTGAAGACTTATAATAAAAAAATGCAATTATCTCGCTTAATACTCATGATACAGAAACAAAAATTAGAGAAGAGCGTTTATAGAAAATTAAACTTGTAATAAGATTGATTCTATACACATTTCGATCCAGCCCATATTATCATAGATATTTTGAATATTCGATGACCTCCCCCTCACTACACTCTCCCTCTCCTTGTTACATTTCAGTCTTTCAGCAAGTATATATTTATATATAAGTTTGAATGTATCTCAATTTCGTTTTATCCTAGGCTGGATCAATGGGGGATGAACGTTTTTGAAAGTCGCTTCAATAGTATAACCTCAATAACAGATTAATATAAATGTGGTAAAACTCTATTAGAAAAAGCAAGCACTGTATCTTTTTATACTGTAGATGAGGTTACGTTGGACGACTTTTGAAAGAAGCAGTAGTTGGGAAAAGGACGGTGGTGGCATGTGCTAGTGAGCCCCAGGACTTATAACATCGAGTCGATATAGGTCCTGGATGTTTTGGAATGGAAGATAAGTTAGGTCCAAAAAGATAAGGATATCGATGATTTGCGCTGAAAGAAAAATGACGAGCAGTATTGAAAAATTAAATGAGCTGAGAATCAATGCCTTTATTGAAAGCGAAACGTTGCGATGGCTTTATGTTGCCACGTGAGAAAGGGCCAAGAAAATCATCGCTTTGGATGTGAAAGTTTAAGGGGACGACCAAGATGTCAATGGTCGGAGGATTTGGAGTATGAATTTCGTCGATGTGGTATCTCACGGTGAGAAAAGGCTGTCAGAGTCGAGTAGAACCGGTAGGAAGATGTGGATGTAGCCCTCAAAGGGCTGTAGAGTTATTTGGTAGGTAATAAAAATGTTATTCATACTGACCTACATGTTTCATGGCTTACATAACACCTCTTCATGGGCCATCCCTTTTCAAAAAATAATAACATTAATTTAACAAAACCCTAATATAATTCTTTGCTAGATACTATATTAATAAGTGCCTACTTGCATGATATATTTATTAAAAATAGTTACAGAATGCTACTTACATTTCTGAAGTGCTCGTTCCCTCTTACGTTCGTTGCGACTGTCCCTTATTCACTGGGGAGGTCGCTGATACTGAGATTCCTTAAGTAGGTAAAGTCAGCTGACTACAGATCGATTATGTACACGCCAAGCTTGAATTCGATTATTCCGAGTCATAATTTAAAATCGATTATTTTAAGATAAAGTGTTATAGAATATATGATTGAGGTATTTAATTTCAGTTCTTTGTTTGTTTACTGCTACAATTTTTTATTATATGAATATTCCCTTTTATTTTTTGTTGAGTATTATTTCTTTCTTTATCAATTATTAGACCTTTCTCAAAATTGCAGGTGTCTTTCTTGGAGATGAAATGATCCGTCAAGGCAGTTTTATTTTCATTATTGTTAATACTTTTTACATGTTTTGATAACCTTTTATTCAGCAGCTGCAAGGATTCACCAATATAAATTCCATTGCAGATGTTACAGATTTTTTTTTGTATATATAATATTTAGATTTTACTTCTATTACTTTATCTTATCTGCCAAAAACGTTTTTTGCATTTGTATGTTATATTTCCAGGCTATATTACATACCTCATTACAAATTATTTTCAGTATTCTATAAATTTGTGGGTGATAATAGAATGAATAGAACGGTTGTAATTTAATTTTATTTAAATTCTCTTTCAATTGTTTTTTACTATTTTACAATAAAATGTGAGCATTAAGTTTATTATTTTTGCTAATCTGTTTGTGATTTATTAAAACTAAGAAATATGTCATTGAGGTTTGTTGAAGCTTCTTTTTTTATTGGTTGACATGAAACTATGAAGAACATAAAGATATTGGGTCCAGAATAAGAATAGTAATGCAAAATTAAATACCCTCAAGGGGTGATTAGTCCAGCACAAAGGGTAGTGTATGCCGGCTGGTTTTCTCTCTTCAACTCATTAAAGTTGAGGAAAAAGACAAAAACCGTGGGCTGCAAATAGAGTTTCTGGATTTTACCATAGCTATTGTTAGTATACCTGGGTACCTGGAAGTACTTTGCAGGAAAAAAGAGTACGATCCCCTGGGACTGTAGTTGTTATAGAGGAGTTTTACAAAAGTTAACGGGAGTGGTCCGCCTCAGTGGGAATTCCTCTGAATAATTTAACATGAATAAGGGTGTGAATCATGGTTATACCCTCAGCCTCTTAATGTTCTTTTAGCAGATTTCCCTAAAGGGAAAACAGTTATTGAGGTTTTCTTATTCATGGGTAAGGACAGAAATGATTCCAGGAAAATAGAAAATGTAAACTTTTTTTTATCCTTACTTATAATTCAAAGCAGACAAATGAATTGCCTTTAGAACTGAGCTTATTATGAAATCATAATTTACCTAAGTTTGGAACCACAACCGCTACGAGAGATCATCAGCACTCACAGAATGATATGGAAGAACGAAGTTACCCCCAACAGTAGCCTTGACTTAATCAGGAAACTCTTGTCAGGAGTAAAAATGTATTGGTGGTTAAAAATGCACACACCTTATACAGCAACAAAACAGGGTGGGGAACTTACGAAAATACTCCCTGTCAATGAGATTTCCCATTTAATTCATGCTTATTTGATACATAACATATAGTACTTCTAAAAGTTTACTTATGATTCATATTATATATTTGACTGTAGTTATATGTTTATTTATATAAATTTAGTAAGAGCTTTTAATTTTTCATGAGTTAAATTAAATTGCCATGCATTATCAACGTCAACAGCTGATTACTCCTTTACTACATATTGGTCGAAGAAAATGAGAAAAAATATGCAAGAACGCAAGAAATTCCTAAAAATATCAATTGAGATGTTTAATATGATTGACTTTTTTTGTTTTTCTTCATAACATCACCTCCCCACTTCCGCCACCCCCTCTCCCAGCACTACCAAAAACCATACAGCTACGCCTTGGCTACACTGATCATATAAATTGAATTTCATCTCAATTCTATGATAACTATGATCGCAATCAATTCACAGTCAGAAAAATTACCTCCAATATCTACAGCAGGGACCTGCCTACCAGTTAACAGCTGAGGTCATATTGAAAACATTTCCAGCAACACTACTTACTTGATTCATTTTATTGTCAATAATGGTATTTTCTCAAAGTTTTGAGTTATGAAAATATCCACATGATTAAAAACAAATGCAATTTTTTTAACAAGAAAACTGAAGAACTATATTTTAATGAAATCGATTCAAGCAACAACATCAGTAATACTTAAACTTAAGTCGATTATAATGCTTATGCAATAGATTTTTTATACCATGTATCAATATATTCCTCTGTCTTGTATTTGCTCTACTCCATCTAGTTAGCGTATGTGACTGCCCCAGTGGTACGGAAGAATCTCATAAGTCAGTGTACAACTCCTGAAGAGGCGTCACGTGGGACATGAAACACTTAGTACGAAGAAGACAAATATATATAACAGAATATGATCTTTTGATCGAATTCACAAGCACGTCAGTTACAACAATGTTGAAATTATTAATCTCCTGTGGAAACTATAAAATATAAATTACTTTTCTAGATATAAATGTTCTATTCATAAATTAAAAAGGTCCTTAAAAGAAACCACCGAATATTTAAGAAGTGCATGGAAAATGTCAATGTGTTTTTGGAAAAGCCGTTCATTAAAATTAGTGACACCACCAAAGACTGTAATGGTTTTGTAATATTCAGTAATTCAATAACTCATACTTAACTTATGCTCTTAAATATTTATACATGAGTATTTCACGGTATTCCTTATAATACTGATATATATAACATATGACTTTTGTTGGCCTGATACAGTCCATAATGTATTGAGACAAAAACCTATTATTTCTAATTTCTACTAAGAAAATGACATTTATTTTGTTAAGTTTAGAGACGAACTTACCAATAATACAAGAACAAAATATTCATATTTACAAAAATAAAAACACAAACACATGGTACGTACATCGTAACCTTTTGTCCGGTAATAACCTCGCCTAAGTTGCAGTGTTCGAATGTAAAATATAACTCACGGCTTGGGCTCCTGAGTGTAGTTAACAGTCTTATGGCGACTGTAATTGTTGCACTCACGTTCACTACCGTTCAATAGTTAAAGCGGGCACATAACTGTCTTTTTAAAATGTTTTAAGAAAGAGTCACTCGCGACATGCACATTGTTTGAATGGTAACCAAGCACTGAGATTTATATTAATTAAACATATGTTTTTTTAAAATAACCGCTACAATTTAAAATATTCTGAAATTCCATTACATTCTTTGAGGACATCCTAATCTGTTAGAAGACTCAAAATATACGCCTTAATCACCGGCATTGAGTAAAGTGTAATTAACATCAATCAATGTCGGAGATTAAGGAGTTAACATTAAAGTGTAATTAACATAGAGATAGTTTATTAATGATAACCCCGGTTTGCCATAGAAGCAAAAAGGAGAAGATGATAACTAAATATTAATACTAAAATATAGTCTATATAATAGACTCGATAAATATAGCCTGAATTCTAGAGGCAGATGCATGACTGGATAATTTCCAACGATGAGGCTGTCTTTAAATCATTCGTTTGTCATTCGCATACTTGCTTGTCATTCGAAGCAGTCTTTTTTTTTTTGGAAGTAAAATGATACTATAAAGTTTTTCAACAGTAATTATAAAAGAACAAAATTTTGGCAAATAATGTATTATTACACAGATATGATTTTATACGCAGAATTTCAGAAATTTATTTGTGTAAGAAACTTAAATGTAAATTTTCATCTACTACTTTTTTTCAATTTACCTCCATGTACACTTATTTCTCATGAACAACTAAGGGGAAATATAAATAGGGTAGCAATGAAGAAATCTGTATCTATTAGTATAGAGATTACAGTTGTAATATTAAATATTCAAAAAAAATGTTTTCATTTTTAACCATGTTAGGTTATACATGCAAAATGCATTTCTGACCCTGAAATACGACAGTTCACAGACTGAAAACCATTAATGTCGAATTCAATGAGCTATACTTAAACGATAGAAATATTTACTCATTGGCATGCCAAATTATATTTCTACGTTTAAACTAACTATATATACATGTAAGGCGAATATTTAATAGTAAAATCATTTTAGATTAAGAAAAATTATATTTCTTAGTGTATTGTATTTTGTAAAAGGTATTGATGTCAATATATAGGTCTCTCGGAAAAGAAATTAAGTAAAAGAAAGAAATCACAACGTTGCTCACAAATTCCAAAAAGAAGGTATACAGTTGAAGAAACCGAGTGTTCACTATGGTATAGTATATGATTATTATTTAATTTTTACTTCCTTGTACGAAGTGAAGGAAGTATTGAAATCGCAAATATTTTCGATTTTCAGATATCAAAGGAATTATTTGTTTTGGCCTTGCCGGGCCAATTTTTGACTAGTTTCGGCGAGACTTTCTGACTGTACTTGAGTCAAAAACGACTAGCCTCGGATTGTTGAAATGCCCTATTTAAAACTCCTGTGCCGTCTTGTTGTATACCTATTTTAATGCAAATCAACTAAGGGGGAGCGAAGGGTTTAGAGGGCAGAAAGGAATAAAAAATTTCAAATGTGTACATACCTGTTACAGATACAAACAATTTGTACAGAACTTTTCTTTTTGTTTATCACGAAAAGATCTATAAATTATGTTATGTAATTTTTTTGACACATGCATTGGAAAAATATATCGTAAATAACTTTCAAATGAAATAATTGGTGTAGCAAAGCGTTACGATACGATTTCCAGTGCTCACGACTAATTTGAAGTGTAATAGGAAGTTACTCATGAGCTTCTCAACACTTTTAAGAAAACTAACCTAAGTTCAGTTATTTTTAATCATTCTTTCCTGAATGAGAGAATTTTTCATAATGTTTCATTTTGGGCTAACTCTTATGGATTTATTTATTAAGCATATGTTTCTATCATCGACCGTGAATTAATGTTAGAAATTCTAAGCTTGGAATATATCTCTGTCGTTTTCACTATTTTGTGAAATGGAATTTGCATTTCAGCAAAGCTTACTCCAGGTCACCGATTTTATACTACAGGTCGTGTTTATTTTTTGAAGGGGATGAGTATAGAACAGAGCATTAATAATACCCGCTCGGTTGGAGCAGATCCAACCCGGTGGCGTCTGCGCATTTCCCATTAGTGGATTCCAACCTCCGATCACTCTTGTAGGTTTTAACGGAAGCCAATTATAATAGTTGTCTTAACCCAAGAGCATCTTCTTCATCGATAGGCCAGTCGTAGGGTAGGTAAACGCTTATGCACTACTCGGATTTTATCACTAGATTACGCAAAGGCCAAACAAACTGACAATTTCAATTTATGGATAAAATTATTATAAAACTTCATTACACTAGTATTTGTAAAATATATTTTCGTCATTTCTTTTGTCACGAGAACCCATCAGTCCCAGGAAAGGTGCTCTGGTTGGTCCTGCGGTTCTGTAAGTTCTACTCGACTATTATTCCGCCTCTTCTGAAAGTCGATTCATATTAGAATTTTTGCAATCATTAAGTCATGTCTATAAATTACAACAGTTGCTTAACAAACTGCTCTACTTTATTAATTTAAAATCAGTCTACGCTCTCTCACACACACCCACACATACACATATATTTTTTCTGATGATCACTCTTCAGAAAGGATAATTTAAACTTTTCGTTTTTACTTGAAAGATCATCTATAATTTTGATTTAGGCAAACCGATCAAAATGATACTTGTGGTAGAGCTTGAAAATTCAATCACATAAAACATTAAAAACTTAGATGAGATTGGGCAATCAAGTTAAATTTAAGGAATTTTTATGTATTAGATTTTAAATACTTCATCTTTTATTCTGACTTTCCTTTCAAGAATTCAATTAAATTCCACAATATTTTAAGCGGAACACCTAGCAATTTTCTGTTTTCTGAAGAAAAATAGAAATGAAAAAAAAAAAAAGGCAGGAGTAAAATAGTTGAATGGGAAGCCGTGGTCGAACCATTAGTATTAAATGATTGGATGTTCTGGAGAAGTCAGTCTAGTATAAGACTGTAAATTCAGAGAAATACCGAAGAGGAAGTTTTTCTTAAATTAATTAACTTGTAGAATCCATTAGCTTTAATTAATTAATATGAAGGGAATCAGAAATAAAAAGGAAGAAATTCAAGAAGGAAAGAGAGCTTAAATGAATTGAACTTATGGGACGAATTCATTTAATTAAAAAATAATTATTAATCTCTTCAGGTATTCATTGTCAAATGAAAAGTAAGTTATATCAAGGAGTGGTTGTTTAATCTATTTAGACCAAGAAAGAAAGCTGTACAAAAATAGATATGGATTTTCAGGAGAAATTTAATTACTTAATAACAGAGAAATTTGGAGTCCTTATATACTAATTCATTTAAAAATAGGGGATGTAAAAGTGAGAAAAAACGTATAATTTGTATGAGGTCCGTCCGTCCCAAAAAATCTTAAATTGTCCAGAAAAATCAGTGTCTTTCTGCATCATTTTTTTATACTTCACCTAAGAACTATTCCCGAAGAAAACTCATCGGAAAAAGGACTCTAATTTTTTGCTGCCGCAGTGGCCATTGAGAATTTAGATATTCTTTATTTATTGGTTTATTTTTTTCTGTTTTGCTTTAAATATTTATTATTCATCAAATTATTACAAATCTATCAAATTGTGAGTTCTGTAATTTATTTTAATAAAATATAGACTACGTGCTTTTTTTTGATTTATTGTACTTTTTTCATTAATTCAGGATGGTCAAATGTACACCTACCATAAATATGCATCTACAGTAAATATCTAAATTCGATTCCCTTAATAAATAATCCTTACGATGAATAACTTTTGAGGAAAAAAATTTAATATTCCTCATCAGGTATCATATATTACGTCCTAAATGATTAGCAAAATGAGTTTGGATACGTTTTTTCATAACTATAAAATCTAATCGCTGCTGTGGAACTGAGCACTGAGGTGATTTTCAAAAATTGTCTTTTGTCCAGTATTCATCGATTCTACTCTACTGATAATAAAAATGAGATCCGTTCGGTCTGTACTTTGATTTGAACTTTACTTTGAACTCGAAATTTCACAATATTTTGCGTTTCTCATGCAATTAAAACTATATCAAAAATTGTTGGTTTTGGTGTCTGCTTGCTTACGAGTGTACAACTGACCCAACTTAGCCTTTAAGAAATACTAATATTCTCAGAGACGAACAGAGGTGAGGCTGAAATTAAAAAACGCAATATTTCGTTTCCTATTGTTTTTTTGGGCAAACATGCAAAGCCACCTTTGGATTGTTTATTATATTATCTTGAGTCACTTTTGTTATATACATTTTTGCCGTATAAAAAAGTATAAACGAGATATACGCTAAAAAATATAGCGGGAGTCAACAATTTTATTGGGCACAAAAGACTGAACCGAACTAAAAAATACTAGGTATGTGAGTTAGCATTAACACCTCCATGATAAAAATATGTATCAACATTTCTAGGGACGAACATGAGCGGGAAGCCTTAAATGAAAAATCGGGATAATTCATTTCCTATTGGTTTTTCGGCAAACATGCACATAACTGAAGGTGTCTACTGTGATATTTAGAGTAATTTTCGTTATAAACACTTTTCTCGTATAACGAAGTATAAACAAAATATACACTAAAAACTATAACGGGAGTCAACAATTTTATTAGTACTCATGAAAGTGTATGAGTGTCGAAGCTATGGTTATAGAATTATATTATAGTTCTAAGTAAGATCTGGATTAGTGAGGTTGTAGATCTCCGTCGCTAACCTCAATTGTTATTTATTTTCTCTAGAAACTATCTTCGTTATCTATTTCCAATAGAAGTGTCAACTATAAAAGCATTTCGATTATTTAATATTTAAAATGTATTATTTAAATAAAGTTTTTTTGTTTTTAGATTTTTGATTTTGGTCAAAAAGTTTTGATTTTTAGATGGGTGGTAGACATTCTACACAATTTTAATATTCCTTCTACGTGTTTCTGTTAAGGTACAATATTTTAACTCATATAATACATTACTACCTGGGATGAGTGCTTTGCTAAAAATCATCACACTAGGCCCCTCCATGGTAGAGAAACATTCTTCATTTCATGACTAGTGAAACGCTGATGTTATTAACTAGGCGTCATATGCGTTTCAGTGGCAGTTATTTTAATGAAATTGCTAACATCTCCATAGCAAATTAAGACAGTGCGGCAACATACATTTTTTGAAATTTTCTTTCGTTTTTCATTTAAATTAATTTAATGTCCCACCCACCTAAATATGTATTCCCAGCTACAGAACTAGAGAAGTCTTTTTTTTTTCTTTTTTTTTTTTTTTTTGATAAATCTATGCAAGTTTTAATCCTTGTAGCCTACTAATGCAAAAGTCGGACGAGATTGGATTGGTGTATCCAGAAGTAATGCCTGAATGACAAGTTCAAGGGCATTACGTGATTTGTTATTATTTTACATTACATCATAAGGATAGCATTTTTTTTAAAGGTATTGGAATATGACTATTTTCAATTGCATTACAAAATTACTTAACGAATAATTATTAAGAAAGTAAATAAATATGATTCCACCACCAATTTTAATTTTCTTCCCCGTTCAACCCCTTATCATTAAATACCCCTCCATTAAAACATTTAAGGAAATATATATTTCACTTCTTCATTAATTTCTTTCTCGTTATTCCAAATTATTTTTTTTATATGTCACTAAAATGCCGGCACTTCCAAAAAGGAAAGAATTTAAATATACCAAAATTCCTGGTGCAGGGCACTTTACTGCCAATTGTTAGCAGATTTCCCTTATAGGAAAGCAGCAATTAGGGATATAATCTTGACGAGGTTTTAGAAACATTTCTTCGATCGATCCTACCAATGAGATGACAAAAGTGAGAATTTGTAATGACACCATGACTGTCTCTGCCCGAAAATGAGGTCCGTTCAAAGTTCCATATATAGATATATATTTGCCTGTTATCACTCTAGGGTCGACATTTTTATTTGATCGTTACCAAACTCGATTTATAAGAATTTCATTTAAAACTGAAGTTAACAGTTGAAATCGGACGGGGGTAAGGGGGAGGGGTTAGAGTGGGAAAACACCTCCTGTACTATGAGCGGGATCGGAAAATTATAATTTTCCAATCATGTTGTAAATTGAATTTTGTAAGCATTTCGTTCTATATACTTTTTCTCTATCTTCTTATTATTCTTATTTATTAACGTCCACGTTTTGCTACTATGGCTAATTGGGACCACCCATTTCTAGCCAGAGTCAGACAAAGGATTTTATTTATTGAGGCCGTCACTAAATAAATTCCTTGTTGCCCAGGCGGGAATTGAACTCGCCACTCTAGATTTACCATGTGAGATTAAAGGCAACCCTTTAACTCACATAGCTAACCTGAGCCCCTTTCTCCATCTTGAGTATCAACCAAGAGTTTTGGATTTTTTTAATTTTCAGCGTTATTAAAATCCCCAATTTCAGTCATCGCACTTTAACAATAAGCGACTATTATGCAATGCCAAATTCCAAGCTTAAATCTCCAATATTGTTTTCAACAAATCTTTACTTAATGAGATACATTAAAATACGTCATCAATTAAGATATTATTTACCGCTCACCAGGGCCATATGTGCAAAGTGTGCAACGCACACGGGCTCCATCCTTTAGGGGCGCCAAAACCAAGGGCCCAAAAAAAATAGATTTTATTCTGTTTATTTTATTTTGATATTTTAGTCTACAAATAAATATGACTTTTAAAGTTCAGTTCTTTGCTTCATTCAAGCACCTACCTACCATAAAAAAAAGATAATTCAAAATGCCTTAAGGGGCGCCAAAATCCTTTTTTGCACAAAGGCGCCAGTAGGCCTTACGGGGGCCCTGCCGCTCACTTCTGCTTGTTGGTTTTGTATTTGATAATAAAGAATGTTTAGTGAAATGACATCAGTAGTGCGTCATGTATGGGAAATATATATGTTTATTCAGCCTTGGTTCGTGTCTGGGGGACTTTTTTAATTTAAAACTTGCTTCCTAACTGAATAACAAGCTGATAGTGACATTGTAGAGCGCCATTATGAACTTACGAATTGGCAGCTAACGATTACAGCGGAAGTAGTAGATGCATTATTCACCTTTCAATAAATTATCATTGACAAACTGAATTCCTATTGGCATGACATCGTAAAGTCGCTTGTAGCTTGGGTGGATCTAAAGTTCATGAAACTTTGCACAAGTATGCTCAAATGCTGCGTACAGTACGAGAACACTCGGCAGGATAAACCGTCATTTTCAGGAGCCAACTCTTTGAATCATTTAACCCTTAATTGGCCAGGAACTCAAAAAATGACTTGAAATGAAAATTTTTCTTAAAAACACATTATTTGCGTTCCTAATAAATAGAATATATAAGGTTTTACTTAATTTTTTTTTTCTGAACAAAAATATTACATGGTGTCTTTAAGTACACCTTGGCCAGTTACCCTAAAACCTTAGTGGTGTCTTTAAGTACACTCTGGCCAATCACCGTAAATCAATGGTGGTGTCTGTAAGTTATGTTAATAAACTGAACTAGTTTCTAAAAGTATAATTAAATAATTTATTATGTAATAAAAGAAACGTGTTGTAAATAAAAAATAAGTAGATTGTAAACAAAATATAAATTCGTCAAAAATATCATTAAACCTTCCATTCATTCAAGAAAACAGGGCCTTTTACGGGTGTTACAAAGTTTCACATTACATTTTCAGCATAAAACACCCGTTTGATTTTGGTGACAGTCTGCACTTTCTTTTTGTAGTGACCACTTGTCAATGGTGCATCCCATCAAGTCTTGCTGCATTGGCTATGAGAGCTGCAGCAGTTCTTGGCTGCAATTGGTGGTGTCTAGCCCTTTTAGCTCGCAGGTCCAGCAGAATATACTCTGCAATGTGTATTCGAAATTGTTTTAAATTCATTTTTTATAGGGTGTTTCTTTTGTGCAATAGCAATACGTTATTAACCACCAAATCCAATTATTAGCTGAAAATGTTCATGCAATATTTGTGGGAGCGGTAACCTGTTCTATAAAGTGCAACGAACATGTCACTAAGGTCAACACTTTGTTGTCATTCCATTTAATAATGCTGATACACTTTTTGTTATCAACGTATTCTTCATAACATCCTCTTCCCTCTTTCACCCTCAATATTGAAATGTTCCAATACTTCATTCATTTCAATTTGAAAATTTCCTTCATCCATTTTGGGGCATCCGTCTGCATTTTCTCCTTCATTGTTGCTTTCTTCTTCATCAGAGCTGATACTAAATTTTGGTAGCAAAGAGAAAAATGGTTTCACCTCGACTTTTATACGTATCTGTTAATTAAAATGGTAAAAGTAAGAAATAATATAAAATCATGCCCCTTGGGCAAATTTGTTGGTATTTGGCCAGGGTTAACTTAAGTATACCATCCTTAAAATCCATGCTAAAACTCTATTTCTCTCCTGAATGGAAAATGAAACACATAGGAACTTAAATACAATCCTTTACAACTAATTTACCCATTTTGGTTCATATTTAAATCGAATAGCGTATATTTTAATGAATTAGAAACTTCGCTGGCAACTAGTGTGAAGTAGGGTGGTAAACAATGATGATTTTCTTCAGTATATTGCTAGCAATTAGCTCCAATAACAATAAATGGACTTGTGTCGCATATGTCCATGCTTGGGAGGTTACAGGGGTGTGGACTGTGACCCAAAAGGGGTAAGAATAGAAGCAGTTGCTCTCTGAAAGGGTTAAATATGAACGGTGTCTTTAAAGAAACCTTGGCCAGTTAAGGGTTAATACATGCAACTTAAATAATCATGCAAGTATATAACCTGAACTACCAAAACACTGTCACGCATGGGCTGAGTAAACTAAACACATTTCGCAGGTACTGATATTACATACTATTTATCTCATCTCACCATATATTGTCAAAAACCTTTTACTGTAGGCTGAAAACTAGAAAGTACGAATAACGTGCTTAATATTTCACCTACAAAAGTGTGAATGGGACAATATGTAGAATATCAACTGTTAAACAAGATTGGTTCTAGAAACTTTTTCGATCCCACTCATAATAACGGAGATATTTTGAATTATACAATTCCCCCTTAAACGCCCCCTATTCGTCGTCTGATTTCAGCCGTTAATGACTATGAACTTAAGTGTTAAATGAAACGGTTCAATTTCACGTTTCGTATAGACCAAATAAACATTTTTCGGTCAAGAGCTAAAATATTAATTGATAATTTCCATTTATCCCACACAGTAAAGGTTCAATGAAAACAAAACATTTGGTATTTAACCGTTGAATAAAATAGCTCATGATATAACAGCTTGCTGACAATATGACATGGGTAGGATGGGGGTTTACTCAAATCTGAAAACAAAAAAAATATCTTGGTTAATATTCAAGAATGAGGAAAAAAGTGTATATAAGAATAAAAATAGAACATTAAATTTCCATTACGATGGTTCTATTAAATTTTCCGATCCGACTCATAATAACAGAGAGATTGTAAATTTTCGAAATTCTTCCTTCTAAACCCTCCATTCCCATTCAACTATTAGCTATATATATATATATATATATATATATATATATATTATTTAGAACGGACTTAATTTTCGTCACCTACTAACAAGGACAGGACGGTATTAGGAAATCGTGTCATGAGTACAATCCCAATAGCTGATTTCCCTCAAGATAAATGTCCTAAAAATGACATATTTTTCTGAATGAAACACCGCAAGAAAAAATAAATTATACTGTCTAGGTATAAAAACGTTTTGACAATTTATTTCTAACACAAGAAATTGATGTAGAAAGTGGTATTTTATTGAATTATTCATACACTTTTTTAAAAAACAACAACAGAAAAACGTGCTCTATACTGAGCTGTTTTAAGCAAATTTGATATTGAGGTCGTACTCATGACGCGAATTTCAAAAAATTTCCTCAAATGTCCATAGATCCTATCAAGGAGGAAAATGAGGTCCGTTCAAAACTGTTTATATATATAATTTAGAACTTAAGTTAGGACTTAATTTTCGTCACCTCCTGAGTAGGACAATTTCAATAGCTGATTTCTCTTAAGATAAATAAATGCCCTAAAAATGACCTATTTTTCTGAATGAAACACAGCAAGAAAGAAGTATTGGTTCATTGTGTGATAAAATATGCGTTTTTCATTTTTCGTTGCAACATTGTTGTGTCTGGATTATACAACGTTTTGTAAGGTTTCTCACGGCCCAGCCCCCCGAACCAAAATCCTCTCGAATTTTGGTAAAAATGTATACTTTATATAACATTATTTTTCGTCCTACGTACGAAAATTAAGAAAAACTGTTTATAAAAATAAGAATGTAAAATAGGTAGT
The DNA here is from genome assembly GCA_019009955.1 of Riptortus pedestris. Classification (NCBI taxonomy): domain Eukaryota; kingdom Metazoa; phylum Arthropoda; class Insecta; order Hemiptera; family Alydidae; genus Riptortus; species Riptortus pedestris. The sequence continues at coordinate 40,279,416 of CM032233.1, read as the reverse complement.
TCGCGAACAAATGTATTTAAGAAGAAACAGCATAAATGTCAAGTAAATCAATCAAGATTTAACCGGCCAGCATGAAAAACTGATTTAATTTAATGCTCTCTTAAAGATTTATACATGTAACACTTAGTGAAAAAAACGTTTTCATCTCATTTAATCGTACACCGTATAACTTCCCCTTTTCATTGATATTCTTCACCATCCTTGCTCTTCTTCACCGATTTCATATAATAATCATATGGCCTCGAGTGAATTATCTGTTAGAAAATGAAACGCCGAACGATTGTGTTTCTTGAGATTGTATTTGCAGCAGATTCGTCCGTCGTCGTTATTTGCAGCTTATATAATGTTTGAGAATCCCTCATTATATACACAAACAGCACTCTTACTTATTGTTATTACTATAAACTGTTTTAAGAGCTATTGGCAGAATCATAAGGGATGAAACATTCATACTTTCTTTGGGATTATCCGCCTAAATAACGATTAGGTGTCAATATAAATATTCCTTTATTGCATTTAGAATGGACTGCTCAGCAAACGCTTTAAATCTTAACAAAAGGCACAGCGCTTAAAAAAGAGTAAAAGAAAACCTTTTTTTATCAGATTTCTCTTAATGAAAATCAGCTATTGAGGTTGTACTCATTACACGATTTTCGAAAAATTTCCTTTAGCCATCGATCCTACGTAAGAGATGGCGTAAATGAGGTCCTTCCAAAATTTTATTTACAATATAGATTTATATATTTGTCTGTTAACGCTCTAGCGGTCGTAAGTTTGGTTTGATCGTTACCAAACTGGATATTTTTAAGTAATAATAAAGATCATGTTCGTTATCGGCTGAAATCGGACAGTTGGAGAGGGGTTTAGAGGGGGATTTTGAAAATTCAAAATATCCCCGTTATTTTACGTCGGTTCAAAGAAGTGTATAGAACACATCTTATTGCATATTAAATGTTCTACAAATGTTTTTATGAGCCATTTTTCACTATCTTGATTATTAACCCAGATATTTGCATTTTATTTTTACTTTCAGCATTCAGTAAACTCCCCTCTCCTACTTATGTCATGTTAACAATAAGCTGTATCATGAACCTATTTATTTGTAGCTCAAATGCCAATACTGTTCTCGCTGAACTTTCACTTTTTGAGATAAATGTAAACTCGTGGCGCACGTGGAAAATCTGCTTAGTTAACCCTGCCCCTGCGTTTCGGACTTTTTATAATATCACACAGGCTCCTTATCTTCAAATAAAAATAAGATGACCTGGAACTGTAAAATGATAAATAATGATTTAATTTTAAATTGAAATAAAAGTAGATGTGTGATTTACGGAGTGACTGTCACTTAAGCGGAACTATATGGGTCCTTTCATTTAATTCTAGCGGTTAGAAGTATTAGCAGAGTTCCTATGAAAGAAAAGATAGATTAGACTTATCAGCAAGATCCCTAAAATGTAAAGGAAGAAAAATTAAGAGAGTGGATGCACTATGTAACGGTTACAAGCTACATAATAAGAACTTAAGACGGGGGGGGGGGCAACAGAATATATTTGCATATATCTCGTATAATAAAGGTCTCTTGAAAACAATATTTGGTATTTAAGCTTCAAATAAAGTGGTTTATATTATAACAGAGTATTGGTTATGTGACATGAGTAAGACTGGTTTGCTCCCGTTAATGAACTTTATCTTCATTTTTACAACAAATGTTTAAATATCGAGTTTGGTAACGGTTAGACAAAAATTGCGACCGCTAGAGCGCTAACACACACACACATGTATATTATATATATATATATATATATAAATTTTTGAACGGACCCCATTTTCGTCATCTCCTGGGTAGGGAAATTTTCTAAGAACAGCTCGGTATAGAGCCCTCCCCCCGTTGCCGGTTTGCTGTTTTTTAAAAATACATGAATAATTTAATAAAATATCTACTTCTTATAGATTGTGATAAAAATTAATTGCCAAGACGTTTTAACACCTAGCCAAATAGTATAATTTCAGTGACATAACTTACTAATAGTTATTATACTAAATTCATACACTCACAATTTGGTAACTGCCTCCATTGAGTCCAAAAGTTAATTAACATTTATCATACACTGGTTCTTTCTGAAAGTAAGAGTTAATTGGTGAAAATGAAGGAGGGTCAGAAATTCTGGCAGGTGTATAGTGCATTTAGGAAGTGCCAAGAGAGCATATATTTCCGCAAGATGAATCAGTTTTGAAATTGCAATATGCCATTTAACATCTATTATATGCCTCCTTACTTTCTCATGCATTCTTAATTTTCCTGATTTGTTCATTCACCCTTAATGTTCCCACAACATTTATTACTCTTTAAAGTTTCAAGCTATTTATGTAGTGATGCATTCTAATGTAATTCTTCCCATAATATTCAAAATTCTTCAACATCGAAACGACTGTTTCCTTTACATCTTATTAACATCATAACATATTCTGGAGAAGAAGCGGATGTGAAATTGTCAGCCAATTGATTAATGTTAGTTAGAGCTTCTTCTCCATGTCTATATCCACGGCAGTTCCAAATTTTGATTAACATTTATATTTTATAATACTTTTCACAACTAAACACTTGCCTCTTTCATTTTAACAGATTTTCCTAAAAGGAAATCAGCTATTGTGGTCGCACTCATGACGTCATTTTCGAAAAATTTCTTCAAATGTCCATGGATCCTACCTTAGAGATGACGAAAATGAGGTCCATTCAAATATATATATATATATATATATATATATATATATATATATATATATATATATATATTTGTCTGTTAACACTCTAGTGGTTGCAAGTTTTGTTTGATCGTTACCAAACTCGATATATAAGTGTTCGCAAATAGCTGAAATCAGCCTTTTTTTGGGGGGGGGGGGTGGAGTTAGAGGGGGAATTTTAAAAAATCGTAATAACGCCTTTATTATGTGTTGGATCGAGATATTGTATATAACCAATCATATTGCAAGTGTAATGTTTTATAAGTTATGTGCGTTTTTCCACTATGTTTATTATTAACGGAGATATTCGCATTTTTCAGTTTTCGGTCTATAGTAAACCCTCCCTCTTACTCATGTCATATTAACAATAAGCTGTTTGTATTATGAAGCACTTAATTTGAAGCCTAAATACCACATATTGTTATCATTGATCATTTAATTTTTAAGATAAAGGTAAATACGTCGCCCGCGTGGGAAATCTGCTTAGTTACCGCAGCCCTTGCGTGCCCGACTTTTTGACTTATGTGAGATACGTACAGACGTCACGCAGAAAAAACTCAAACTGGGATAAAGGAAGTCCAATACGGAAAATTCTGTTGTGAACTGAAAACCGATAATTTTCGCGAATGCCATTCTACCTTTACTTCATGCATTTTTTAATTTATATTATTTTATTTAGAATATTACAGCCTGCATTTAAATGCATTTGGTAATGTGTGATATGTACAATACAATAGTTCTCCTACACTCTTGACAGAAGCCACACCTATTCGCCACAATGAGAAAAGCAACCTCTCCCTGCCTGGCAAGGAAGTGAAGAGCTAAGGAGGAATGACACTTAGAATAAGAAAATAGCCACTTCTATCACTTCACTTTACACTTCTGTAGGAGATCTCTGGGCCATTGTTTCTTGAGGCGCCGCGGAGGGGAATAAGGATGAGTGGTACTGGAAAGGGCTAGGACTTCTGGATTAGGATGATTGGATAGCCTGCTGTGAACTTTTCTGAATCTTAAGGGAATTAGGTTTTTTACAAATGGGATATTAAGATCTTTATGGAGGGCGTGGTTTGTAACATAATATGGAGCATCTACTATGGTGCGCAGGACTTCGGATTGGAAGGTCTGGATGCGTCTGATGTTCGAAGGTTTTGCTGTACCCCACACTTATATTGGGTATGTCCATATTGGTTTTAGTAGTAGCTTGTATATTGTCAGTTTGTTTTCGGTAGACAAGTGAAATCTTCTGTTTAGCAATCTGTAAAGTTGTCCGAATCGTCTATTTAGTTCCTGTCTTTTAATTATTGTGTGGGATTACTTCGTATAAGGAAGTAAAAATATTATTCCCACTCACATCAATAGAACATCTGAAGAAAGATCTCACATAGACTTGTAAGTAATCAGTTGTACATAACTTTGCAGTTACGATGGGGCAAATGATATGTATTGATCCTGTTCAATGAGGATTAGGCTGTTTCGCTCAAATTATCAAGCCATTTATCTGAGTAATTGAAGGCAGAGCATCCATCACTGTTTTCAGTTGGTAATATTCCAGCTAAGCAGGAATAAGTGCAGACAGTACGCCTCCTGTAGGAATAGCATTTTCTTGAATAAATTCTTTGTAGGATGTCCATTCATTTGAAAAGTTTTGTCTTTGAATAATTAACTGTAAAATCAACCATATAACTCTAGTCTCATATTTCTATTAAATTGCCAATAATTTGGAATTACCAGACTCAGAAAGGACATTTTTTAAATCTATGATTCTGCAAAGACCACGTATTGAGGTCGTATTCATGAAGTGATTTTCGAAAAATATCTCCAAATGTCCATCGACCCTGACTAGCAGATAACGAAAATGAGGTACTATGAAAATTTTATATATATGTCTTTACATCTCTAGCGGTAGCAATTATTGCTTCATCGTTACTGAACTCGATAAATAAGCATTTCTTGGCAAAATTAAGATTAAGTTCATTAGTGGCTGAAATCGGATCAACGGGAGGGGCGAGCGTTAGAGGTGGGGTTAATTCAAAATATCTCCGTTATTATACGTCGGATCGAAAAAATTTGTAGAACCAATCTTGTTGAACATTTAATTTCCGATAAACCTTTTTCTAAACATTTTTCTTGCCTGGAATATTAATAAATATTAACCGAAATATTTCCATTTTTTTTATTTTTCAGCTTTGAGTAAACCCCACTCCTATTCATGTCATATCCACAATAATCTTTTATACAAAGAACCACTTTAATCGAAGCTTAAATACCAAATATTGTTATTAACTAATTAAAACTATTTGAGATAAATGCAAGAATGTTGTTAGATAACGTCATCAATTTAGATTTTTACTATCCTGACTCGGAAATATTTTTTAGATCTATACCATTCTAGATATTTAACACTTTTATTCAATGCTAAAGATCACATAAAGTAATGACTGAACTCGAACTTGGGGGAGGGGGGGGGGTTAGACGGGAGAATAATTGAAAATTCGATATATCTCGATTACTATGAGTTAGATTGAAAAAAGTTTATTTGGCCAATGTTGCTGGAATTTTAATTTTCTTCAATTAGCTTCGTTTGACCCACATTTTTAATCGTCTCATTTGTACAATAAGTAACTGAGTACAATTCAAATTCTGTTTACTTAGGCTTCTTACTGTGAGAGAAATATGAAATAGATAGTGGGATTTGATGAGTTCAGTACCAGCACAAGGGAAATTGGCTTAGTTACGCAACCCCAGCGTGATGGGCCTATTTATATATCCCTCGTAGATGCATTTTTTTTTGGTAGTTCAGGTTTGGAAAACTTAAAAATGCATGACAACTAATTATCCTTTAGATCATTTTTAAAATTTATTTTCAGAAAAAGCGATTTGATGTAATGTAAGATTTAAAATTTAATTTAATTTTTCTTTGGGCATTTTCAAAGAAAAAAGTTCCAGATTTTTGAAAACTTATTTCTTCATATGGAGACTTAGTTCATTTAAAAACTAAAATGTTGTAAATAGTCTGAAATCGTTACTTTTTCAAGATTATCAGCTTACAGATATTTACACATGTAGGACACCAATATCCCTTTAGGTTTTCGTAAAAAGTTTGAGCGCTCCTAGTTTTACTAAAAATAAGTAGTTATAAAGTAAAACATAAAAGAGGTTACAAAAAAGGAGCGGTCATAAACGAAGAAGAAAGAAAAATATATTGAAAAGGGAGAAAGAAATGAAAAGTAATAGGGTTACTCCCTGACTAAAAAATGGAAAGCGTATAGCTCTGATCCTTTGGAAGGGCAAACTGAGACTGCTCCTTCTTTGAGTAGGCTTATGTGTCTTTAGTTGGGATTGAAAGAGCTCTCAATGGCTCTTTCTATGTCTCTTGCTGATTAAATGATTTCGATTACGTTCCAGGAGATTGTTTTTGTTGACTTATACTAAATGTGGGCCTGCTCAACGATAGGTACAATCAAGAAAATGTCTGTTAACAAATGAAGAAAATTGCATTTCCAGGTTTACACAAATATTCAGATTGTACTGTAGTTAAGATTTGAGTCTCATGTTTCATATATATATATATTTTCCTCCACGTTTGAGTAATGGTGGCACTACACTTTTAACTGAGCTATCTGATATAGATTTTAGGTGAGTGGATTTAAATACATCATCCAGGTTTATCTGGGCGGATCGCTAGTCATTATAACTTCTCATCAACCCAGTGATTTTTATTAGCAGATTTTCCATAAGGGAAATCAGCTATTGAGGTCTTACTCATGACGCGATTTTCGAAAAATGTCTTCAAATGTCCGTCATCACCCAGGGGATGACGAAAATGAGGTCCGTTCAAAACTATACACACACACACACACACACATCTATATATATATATATATATATATATATATATATATATATATATATTTATATATATATTTGTCTGTTAACACTCTAGCGGTCGTAATGTTTGTTTGATCGTAACCAAACTCGGTATTTAATCGTTTTATGTAAAAAGAAAGATAAAGTTCGTTAATGGATGAAATCGAACCAGTGGGAGGGGGGGGGGTTAGGGGGGAGGGGATTTCGAAAATTCGAATTACTATACGACGGATCGTATAGATAGCCGGATTGTATAGAATCAATCTTATTGTAAATGCAATTCTCGATAAATTTTGTTATGTACGTTTTTACTCTATCATGATTATTAAATGAGATATTTGCATTTTTATTAAGTGTATGTGGATAACGGACGAAATAAGATCGGCTGATGTCGGTTCTATTCGTGAGTTTCCGAAAGCTAGTTCGGCCGTTTCTGTAACTGTTTGGCTCTTGTAAAATTGGTTTAGAGACTCTTTACTACTACTACTGATACTAGTATGGAGATTTCTCTATTGTAAAACTTCACGTCGGAAATCTGCTTCGTTTACGCAGCCCCTGCGTGACGGACTTTTTCAAAAACATTTAGACCTCAGAAAAATTTCTGAACATCATTTAGATATCCGATAAACACAGGAGAGCTCGAGCTGTCTCCTTTTATTCATCTAATGTTTGGCATTTCATTGATTTAGTTTTCTTTATATTTTATAACAAAATATGCTGAATTATATAAGCTCATTAATATTCTCAGCATTTTACCTCCAATGCCTACATATTAAATATATTGCCAAAGTTTTTCGTGATTCACTGAGTCGAGTGTTCTTTTGAAGTCAATGAAGAGAACAATGACTTTCCTCTTTTTTAACCTTAGGGCTATATTTATAATTGATGAAAGGGTAAATATATTCCCCCTAAATTTCATTCTTTCCACGATCCAGTCTGAATATTTCGAATAAGCTATTTACGTTCTGCCAAGTCTAATAGTCTTCGATTTTAATGGTAGTGAAGAACTTCTTCAGAACCTCATAGACATCCACGTCCTTCATTCGCGATGTTGGAATTGTTTTGTCTTGCCTTAGCTCGTTGAATACTTACATAATAAAGAACCCTTACCTAGAATGGCGAGTTCGACTCCCGCCTGGGCAATACGAATTTATTTAGTGACGGAATTCATTAAATAAATAAAATCATTAGCCCTGTCGGCAACCTGTCCCAATTAGTGTTAGTTGCTAAAAGTGGACGTTAATACATAATTTAATTTACCTCAAAGAGTTCATAGCGGAATGTCAAGTTATATAAAAATTCAAGTGACTTATATAATCATTGTCCGACAAGTTCGGCGCCCAGATGACGGCTCATCAGGAGCTCTATGGTAGGTTAAATCACAACTAAATTTTGTGGTACGATCTTCTATTAGCTAAGTGAATAGAACTCAGGAATTCGATCCATTTTGCATTTATTACTAGAAAATATTAATTAAGCATGAGGTCTAAAACAAGTATTTCCTTATATTTATTTAAATACATTGCCTGAGTGACTGGTAGAAATAGACGGTATACATTTGAATTAATTTGTTACGAGATGATTTCATGAGGAATTACGTGACTGCTCCCTCAGAAATTCTTTAAATTCTTTGCTTTGTTATATTTATTAGCAGATCTCCTTTAATAAATCAGCTATTGAGGTTGTACTCATGGCGCGGTTTTCAACCCCACGGGAGATGAAAATATATATTAAGGTGGCACAAAAAAATAAAAGTTACTTTTTTAACCCATACCCTCTAATTGTTATTAAACGATGCCAAAACAAATGGAAACGAAAATGCGTACACATAGAACAACGGTGATCCGTGCCGAGTTTCAGTACTTGTGTACTAAAACGGCGGATGCTAATGTTGCTGTTGCCTGCTTTTGCTTGCTTATTTTATTAGTAAGAGTATTTCATTCTTTCAGTCAATATGTCAATGGAATTGCACCATTTTTTAAAAAGGAAATAATTTTAATAGGGAACGCAAAACATCAAATTACCATTTTAAAACTTCCCTCTAGTGGACAAGTATTTGTATTGGGTTGTAACATATGAAATGACCGTTTGTAGAATCAGGAAAAAAATGAAAAATTGAGATCGAATCTGAAATATTATTCATTCAAAGTATTTACCATCATTTTCAATACACTTCTGCCAACGACTTACCAAGTTTTCTATCCCACTTTTGAAAAAGTTTGTGTCACGTGTTGAAAGAAATTCAGAAAATGCCTTTTTAATGTCTAAAATATCTGTAAAAAATTTTCCTCGCAAAAAGTTTTCCAAACTCCGAAAAAAATGGAAGTCTGTAGGAGATAGATCAGGGGAATATGGGGGGTGTGGTAGGACTTCATAGCCCAACTCCTTTAATTTGTTCACTGTCTGCATTGAAACATGTGGACGGTGGTTCTTTGACGAGCAAGCAAAGAAACACACGTCTCTTGGCGATTTAACTGCTGACATTCGTTGAGCTCGTGCGGGACCCAGGAATCGAGCTTTTTCACCTTTCCAATCGTTTTTAAATGCCTGGAGACCGTCATATGACTTGTGCCTAGCTCTGACGCAAGTTCTCTGACTGTTTTATGAGGGTCTTCTTCAACAGCTTTTTTAAGATCTTCGTCCTCCACTGGTGAGTGAGGTCATCCACGGGGCTGATTTTCTAAAGTCGTATCTCCTGAAGAAAATTTTGAAAACCAACGACGAATAGTTCTTTCATTAGCACATCCTTCGCCAAACGCAAGATTAATATTCCTTGCTGACTGGGCCACGGAATGACCAAGTTTATACTCGTAAAAGAAAATTATCCGGAAATCGCGTGTTTCCATGTTCCCGATTGATATTAAACTAAAATATGTTAGCCTACTTGGGACAAAAACAAACATAGCTTGCAACTAGAGGATTAACAAATGTTTATTATAGATTGTAAATATTTTGCTTGGAATCAACACACAACGTTTTAATCCTTTATAAAGATTAGGGTTTAAAAAATCGGACACTTCATGTGTTACAACCCAATAGTTTTGTTCTATAATATTCGTAAAGTGAAGTCTTGACAAACATTATGCATAATTCAATTTACATTATTAGAAATATATTACTAGAAATCGATATTTAAACACCCAGTGTGAAAAGGTTCAGTACTTTAAAGAATTGAGTAGTAAGGTTAAAAATGTAAAGGATGCAAAGGATTTTTGGACTCTGAACGAAAGCTCTGAACGACAAAAAAAGTTCCCCTTTTAGCACTAATATTCACTTAGAGGAGTGGATTTACCAGTTTGGGATCTCCCTTCAGATTTTCTAGTCTTATACGCCAGGCCATTACGTATAAACCCAGACGTGGATGGGCCATTCGATTTGTGCCAATTACTAGATGTTCTCTACCGCGCTAAGGATAATAAAGGACCAGGATACGACAGCCCTATGAATTCTATAAAAATGCACCTAGCAATTTTCATGAGTAACTATTGAGATTTTACAACTCTATTCTAGATAAATAAATCGTCCTCGTAAGCTTTACAAAAGCCTTAAATTATCCATTATTCCAGAAGGGAGATATAAATGATATGAAGAATCATAGGGGAATTTCTTTTTTAAACTTTGTCGCGAAAATATTCACAGGTCTCTTTCTAAAAAGAATCGAAACCTTCATTGAAGAAAATAACATTTTATCTGAAGTCCAAGCTGGCTTCAGGAAAGGGAATCCCACCATAGACATCTTGAACCTTATCAGTTGTAAAAATAAAGTTGGCAAAAAATGTACCAAAGTCTAGCCTTCTTTGTGGATCTTAACTCAGCTTTTGATTCTGTAGATCGTCGTTGCTTTTGGTCAAGCTTTATAACATTGGAATCTCATCAAAGATTTTAAATATAATAGAAAAACTTTATACGAATATTTGGCTGAAAAACACTATTTCTTCCTTGTTTCAAATTCAAACTGGTGTCAAACAAGGAGATAATTTAAGTGCATTACTATTTATTTTGTACATACAAACCTTCCGGACTTTATAGGATGTGGAATCACAATTGATGAAATTGTTGTCAACTGTCTTGTATTTGCAGTGACATAGTGTTTTTAAGTCAAGATAAAACGTTGCTACAGATTATGGTTAACAAACTCGCAAATTATTGTGACTTATGGAACCTTACAGTTAATCTTGATAAATCTAAAATCATGGTTTCTCGAAACGGCGGGCGCCCAGCTGGAGTTGAGGTTTGGACATAAAGAGCTCAACAAATTGAGGTTGTTGATCGCTACAAGTACTTGGGTATACCATTGGCCCAACATTCGCTCTGCATAAACATTTTGAACAGAAAGTCTCTGCAACGATGTTTGGCTTAAACACCACATGTCGTTCATACATGAGAAGGAATGAAGTGCCAATATCTGCAAAGTATCAAGTTTTTGATACTAATACTAAAACCGTTCTCTGTTACGGAGCACAGGTGTGGGGAGGCAAGCACTATGACAAGGTAGAACAGGGACAGAGAAGCTTCATTAAACGGTGATTTTACCAACCAAATACCACACCCAACTAAGCACTTGGACGTATTTTACATACTTTTAAATAAATCCTTGTTTATAAGTTATTACTAATTGTACTTTTATTAACTTTTATAAAATATTTTGTTTTTCGAATTTAACATTATGTTTTTGTTTTTTTTTATCAGTTATTCATGTTCTGTTTCTGTTTCCTTTCCATAACTTTCTGTGTTCAATAATTTTCTTTGTTTTAATAGTTTTTATTTCTTATTTTATTTCCCACTAATATGATCGCCCAGCAGCAACTATGAATTTTTATTAACTACGAATATATTCAATAATTTGGAGTAATTTTACATGATAAAGGGTGTAAATCGCTAATTGCTAGACACCAAACAAACAAACAAACAAATAAATAAATTCTATACGTATACACCCTCAGACTCCATCTTAACTATATTCTTGAAGTCCTCAACTCTCCAAACGCACGATTGACAAAACAACTGGCTCAGTAAATTGTCTCCCAGAAATTGACGTGGTTCCGTGACATCCATGAAATCATTGGTAAGGTAGAAATGAATATTCACGATTTTCTGAACACACCAGAACCACGACGGATAGCGATGATAATTTTGTGCCAGCCGTGTCAAAATTAGAAGAAAAAATATTGCGCGTGACATCAGCGAAGGCAGAATTTCATTCTTTATATAAAACATTAAAATTTGAATCAAAGCAACTTTCAAACATTAACGATGATAATAGTATTCATGATTAGTACGATGATGAGGAGCAGGACAGAAACACCGAATCTGAACATCTGAAACTTAGGAACTTGGAAGACGCTTCTGTTTGCTCGCTGTGCAACCTCGAGAAGCCAGAAGAGGTTTTACACTTCCTTTCAGTCTGCCCTATCCTCAGCGAATTCAGGTGAAATTTGTTTGCGAAGAACACATTCACCGAAAACCAAGTCAGAAAAATGCTAAATTGGCAGGATTATTCACTACTTTACAATTATGTAAATAGAGCAATAAGTATACATTTGATTATTTATTAAAATATATATAATAATATTTTGCCATTCTGTAAATTTCGATTTCGTTTTTTGATTTGTTAACTTAAGTATTTATTATTTTATTTAACATCCAATAGTATTAATTTACATTTATTTCCAAGGAAGAAAAAAATAATCACTCTAACTGATGGGCTAACCCAAGCTTCTTTAAATTTCTTTATATTGTAAGAATTGTTAAATATGGAAACCAAAATTAAATTTTGCTTTATTTATTTTTTTGTATTATTAACACCCAGTGTGAAGTTAAAGATTGAAACAGTTAAAGTCCGAAATTGGAAAAGAAGGTGGTGTTGAGAGAAGAAATAAAATGTAGAATTGTAAACCTCTTCATGATTATGAGTCACATCGAAAATGAAATATAATCAACCTTGTTGGCAAAATAATATCCTGGAATTCGTCATCAATATATTTTTCCATTACTCGAATATAACCAAATTTATTTGTAATTCTGAATTTTCAGCCTTCGGTAATGCTTTATTCCTACTAGTGATTTTTACTTAAAGCTATTGCATTACGTCAGTAAAAATTACATGTGATCAAACAAAGAATCTTATCATACAATGTTACATAACCAATTTTGTTGTATATTTAATCTTTTACAATTTTTGTTTAATACGTTTATTCTCTAAGTTGAATATTAACAGAGATATTTGCTACTTCTTAGTTTTCAGCCTAGTGTAAACCACTTCTCTTACTGGTGTGATTGTTTCTAGAGCCTCTAAAAATCTGATGTCCGACTTAAATCCTATGCCCCGCATACATAGTCTTATTATTACAGGAAAAATAAAGAATAGATGATGCAGATCGTTAGTGAGTTTGCCTATCTCCTGCGTTACTTTATTTGATGAGGGAGCAGTAGAAAATAAAATATGACATATTCATTTAAGTGGCATCCCAGCAAGTGGAAAATCTGCTTAGTTAACCCTGCCCCAGCGTGACGGACTTGCTTTATAATTATTTCGAAAGCGAACTATCTATAGTTAAGTTAACTAAACCATATTTACTTATAGTTTTCGTTTTTGTAATCAACATGAAATGAAATTATAGAAGTTACAATTCATTGCAGAACTTTGACACAAGTTTATTAAGTAAATTTATGCCCACTCAACTGTGAATACAATTTACGCTTAATGATGTGGAAGAGATAACACTTAGTTAGACCTTCTGAGCGGAAACCAGATAATTCTACTCCCCTTAAACACGAAATTCCATCGATAAAGGGCCTTATTGGGGTTCCATTGTCAAAAATTCGGGCAAACATTAATCAGTTCAGTGACTTTTGTGTACCTTGCAACTGTACTAATGTAATTAATATGCTGCAATCTTATACTAATGAGAAGCGGAGCTTCACATGTCTTTCTGAATTTTAATTTTAGTGTGTAATTTCTGTTTCATGGCATGAACTAAAATTACACAAAGATATCTTCATTATTTATTTAGATTTCAAATACATCATTCATTCTAATTGATGTTGTGTGTGAGTGTGAGTGTTTGTTAGAGACATAGCGTCTGAACGTAATGTCCATCGTACATGAAACTCGGGATATAACCGTTTTTAGATCTATTTAGATTAGCACGAATCATCAGTGAAGGGGAGGATTGGAAAATTAAATTACAAATTTCTCCCAGTCCCAATTAGAAATAATTATCTTGCAGGAAATTAGTTATTCATCGTGCAAGTTAAACTAGTTATTGAATACAATACTTTATTACCCAATACAGAGGTTTGCTTCCTACAGTTCACCAATACCCATGTCTATATGTTTGGTAAGCGGAATATGTTTTAATACTCGTTTAAACTGTTGTATAAAAAGAATCTTATTGCAAATTCAATTTATTATAAATATTGCTATATAAATTTATTCTGTCTTGAATATTAACAGAGATATTTGCATTTTTTCAGTTTTCAGTCTTCAGCAAACCCCCACTTCTACTAATTTTACGTAAACAATACTGTTATATAATAAACCACATTATTCGAAGCTCAAATGACAAATATTGTTTTCCAGAGACCTTTATAGATGCAAATATCTTCTTGTGACCCCCCCCCCGCTCTTAAATTCTTGGACTGCTAAAATTTGATTGATTGAGCTCAAATATATTCTGGTTCATTATAAATTACAGGTATAGTACATAGTTTTTAATAAAATGAAAATGTTATATTCTGATATGTTTCTGAGCCGTTGGCAGACCTGTTTGTTTACATTTGAGACGCTTCCCGCCGAAGGGGGAAAGATTTATTCACTTAATATTCTCGGTGGTGTTGTGTTAGCAGTATGTAGGTGTTTCTATTATTAATCTTCAATAGGGAAATCTGCTTAGTTTACGCAGCCCCTGCGAGACGGACTTTCTAGTTCTTCAGCATCAAATAAAGCCACGCAGGAGATATGCAAACTCGCTAACGATCTGCACCATCTATTCTCTATTTCTCCTGTAATAAAAAGGCAATGACATGAGATTTTTAGAAGCTCAAGAAAAAATCACACCAGTAAGAGTAGTGGTTTACAGTAGACTGAAACCAAGAAATAGATAATATCTCTGTTAATATCCAACATAGAGAATAAACGTATGAAACCAAAAATTGTAAAACATTAAATTTACAACAATATTGGTTATGTAACATTGTTCGATGAGATTCTTTGTTACTGACGTAATGCAATAGCTTTAAGTAAAAATCACTAGTAGGAATAAAGCATTACCGAAGGCTGAAAATTCGGAATTACAGATATTATTTTATTATATTCGATGGGGTTCTCCAATACCCATGTCTATATGGTTGGTAAGCGGATTATGTTTTAATACTCGTTTAAAACGTTTGAGGGCCTATTGTCATACAGTTAGTGTTCATAGGTGCGCTTAATGTGAAAGGTGTTTTATGTAAAAGGGAAGATGAAGATCGTTAACGGCTGAAATCGGACCTGAGTAAGGGGGGGGGGGTTTGGAGTGGAGGAATTTCGATAATTCGAAATATCTCTGTTACTATACGTCGGAACAAAAAATTGTATAAAAACAATCTTATTGCAAATTCAATTTATTATAAATATTGCTATATACATTTATTCTCTGTCTTGAATATTAATAGAGATATCTGCATTTTTTCAGTTTTCAGCCTTCAGCAAACCCCCACTTCTACTAATTTTACATAAACAATACTCTGTTATATAATAAACCACATTATTCGAAGCTTAAATACCAAATATTGTTCTCATAAAACTTTGATTTTCTGAGATATATGCAAATACGTTCTGTTGACTCCACCCCCCCTTCTTTTGTTCTTGGATTACTAAAATTTGAGTGTTTGAGATAAAACTGATTCTGATTCATTACACATTACAGCACTAGCTGTAATAAATTGTTTTGAATAAAATTAATATTTTATATTCAGATATATTTCATTAATTGTTTTTTCTTTCCGTTCTATCTATCTATTCAGCCCTACGAGGTTGGCTGGCCTGTTTACAATTCACCAGTTTTACGTTGTAGAGATCGTTAACTTGTAAATTGACTGAAGGATTTCTCATATCCGTTTGAATTTATTCGCATAACATTCATGGTAGTGTTAGCTGTATGTATATTCATCTATTGTATACCTTCGCGTGGGAAATCTGCTTAGTTTACTCAGCCCCTGCGTGACGGACGTTTAACTATTTAAGAATATATATTGCTGACACATTCAGAAATTCAGAATTAATTGAAATCTCGATATGAATTTCTTGACTGGATATATCGGCCTGCGTTCTTTCGATAAAGAATTTTAATTTGTACATCCCTGATGTACAAATTAAAGAGTCATGCATGACATTCTGGACCTTAGCCATAAGATTCCAGTCAATGAATTAGGTGCATTTGAACGGTCGGTATGTCTGCATTCTCGTTCCATTCCGGCTGTGTTCTACACCCCCACTCACCCAGTCTTGAGATATATACTTAAATAGAACTATATTTTTTTCTCAGTATTTGTATTTAAATTTGGGAGGAATAAATGTGACTGGCGAGTCAGATCATTAGAGGACTAATACCGTTAAAATTGGAATTACTTGTTTGTCATTAAATCGACGGTACAGATTTCTACTTGTCAACATATCTAAACTATCACTACATAACAAACGGTTGATTTATACGACGGTACTCAAACCAATATGGACATTTGGACTAGAACTTTGGGATTTCACCAAACCTTCAAATTCCTACAAAATCCAAACCCTCCAATCCAGAATACTCCGCAAAATTACAGATTTCCCATTTTATGTATCCAATTTAACTCTCCATAACGACCTCTACATACCTTTTGTCCATACCCTCGCCAAATCCCAATATCAGAAATTCCACTCCACTATCCTAATCCTTTAAATCACTTTCATCTTCCCATATTCCAGAAAACCCGAGACGACGTCTGAAGCGCAAGTGGCCTAGAGATATTCTTGTGTAGGCCACAGTATAACTCCATAATACAACCCAATGTTCCCTCCATTGTGGGTATTGTCAATGGACAACTTCCCACCTCAAGTCAATAATCAAGCCAATTGTTATATCATTCATATCATCTGCTTGAAATATTTATATATGTTGTTGCAAATAAATGAATAAATATTTTTAAAAAAATAGTTTGCCTGCCTGCCAACTCGTTTTGACTTAATAACATTAAAACTGCTAAAACGAGTAACATGTATTTTTATTCATGTGTGACAACCATTGTAAGATATAACATTGGCTATACGGGAATCCAATTTCCAAATACTTTCCAAGTGGAGGTTTACTTCGGAGTCAGAAAATATATATTTAGACTTAATCACTGTTAATGTTGATTAAATGTAAATAACAAATCGTGTTTAGAGTATATTTTTTCATAACTGAAATGTTTTTATTATTTTTAAAAATAATTACGTCTAATTTTTGGTCTTGGATCTCATTTGGTTCTTTAATTGTATAATTCAATCATATAAAAACTGCATTTAGTTATTTAAAGTCATTAAGCCATTTTTAGTTGAAGGGAAACAATATTTATTTTAAAACAGATTGGATATTACAGACAACAATGTAATCATTTTTAATCTAATGCTAATATGTAAACAACATTTCTGAACTTGACATTATCTATGTAACATCTATGAATTCATTGTAAATTGTTAAGTATAAATTAGAGTATAAAAAATGTATTGCACTTAGAGGTGCATATTAACTTTATTACACGTTATGTATTAATCTGATGCAACCGGCATGTCAAGGGTGGCTATGGCATATTACCTAATTTATTAAAATAAAAGAACATGATGCACACAATACGATAGAAACCCCACTGCGAACAAATAAATATGTATATAATGACGTGAATAAAATATAGAGCATAATAACCTAGCAGTTGATTGCCCAAATAAATCCTAATCGTATAACAATAAATGATTTAGATTATTTAAAGTAGTCAAAAAGTGTGTGTGTTCTATTTCCTTGTACAAAACAACGAAAGTAATGTAATACCGAAAATTGTCGGTTTTGTTCAAAGTAATTATCCCATTTTAACCTTCCCCGAACCCATTTTCACTAGTTTCGGTGTGAGGTCTATATGTAAATTAGCATACATAAAATACGACTATTGAATGTTAAAATTTCATATTTTGAAATCTTTTAACGCCTAGTTATGCTGCTTTTGATCAAAATAAACTAAAGGGAAGGTGGGTTAAGAGGAAGCTAAAATAAAAAAAATGCAAATTTCTTCCTACCTACTAGAGATTAAAAAATGTTTATAGAACCAATTGTGATTATCATAATCAGATCTATAAATAGGTTTTATGAAATGTTTTGATCCGATGTATTGGAGCGGGGATATTGCATATCACTTTCAAGTGTAAATAATTTTAAACGAAGAGGATAAATACAGTTTATTTATTTAGTGTAATAAGAGTAATGGAAGTCTTGTGATCCCTTCGAATCATTTTTAAAGAACTACTTAACATTTTCACATAAGAAGAAAAAGCGACCTGTTAGTTATGGAGTACATTCAGTAGTCTCTCACTGCAAGGCAGTGAGTACCGTGATATATTAGTAATATCGGGGTGGTAATCTAAAAAATAAAATAAATTATAATTGACGAAAGGCCGACCCTAGCCGATCACAGTTGTGGGGGAACTGACCTCGGCAGAGGGACTGGGATGCAAGCCCGAGGACTATCTCCCTTGCTATATTCAGATTTGGGCTAGGTTGGCTCTCGGCCATCTCCAGATCTTATACACAATGCCGGGCCCATCTTCAACCTACTCCTTATATGTCTATCCGAAGGAATCAAGAGTATGCAATAATTTTTTAAAAAATGGCATTGAATTGAGAACCAAAATTAAGAGTTGTATTGCCAGTCACCTGATTGTACAGGTCACCTGTGCAATTGTAAACTTACTAGAAATATAATCGTAAGTAATTATCAAACTTTTCGGAAGGTAATTTACTTGGTTGTGAGAGGTGAGTACCATATAGGAGTAGCCCATTTCGTATCGTATTAATGCGTAAAGAAGCCATAAATATATCGTTTAAATTCTAAATATAAGCATTTTATAAATAGCACTTAGATGCCTGTTTATAGTTAACATTCCTATATATAGACATCTATAAAGAGCAAACACGCACACGCACACACGAGCATACTCATTTTAAAGAATATAGTATATAATTTGCCGTCTAACATATAGACGGACTATTAAAAGTAATTCTAGATATGAAAGAGTTTTTTTGTCAAAATATTTGAAATAGCAATAAAGTAAATTTATACTCGGGGTTCATTTATTTATATATATATATATATATATATATATATATATATATATATATATATATATATATTAAACGCTGTATATAATTAAAACCAAGATAAAATAATTAATTTAGATTAATATCCATTATTTACAATGTTTTTAACATGAAAAATGTGAATTATTCACACATGAAATTATTATTTCCATAATTATTATGAACACCAGAGTTTATAATTTTCATTGTAAAATATATTTATTCACTACAGAAATTACTATTGTAATTAATCTATTTAATGTAATTATTTACGTCATTACAAATACATAGTACCTCTAAAGAAAATTAAAATAGTGGTCTATTATTAGAATATATATGATTATAATTGACGAAGGAAGTCCTACATGATACAATCTGAGCAGTTTCTGTGATAGTGATTATAAAAGAGCTTATTTGTTATGCCAAAACGTAGAACCCTTTAACTACATATAGATCCCGTTTTTTTCTTCTTCTCATAGTAACCCTATCGTCCATAGTGGATTATTAGTAACCCCTATGTAAATTATTCCTGATCATGGATTTTTGAAATTATGCCTAGCTAAAGGGGGCGTATTATTTACGTGAAGGGTGGCACGGAATTAAAGGCAAAATGCGATACCCTTTTAAAGTAATGTGTAATTCCGGTTACTGAATAGCATTTTTACTTAGCCTCTGCCTTTAGGAACTTATTCTCGAAATACCCCCTTTTTCTCTTTCTTTTTTTCACCCCCTCCCCATAGTAACCCTATGAGGAGTTATTTATTTGAATACATGCTCCATTGCCACATGACATATTACATGTATGACTATGTTTAAATACATTTTTATTTTACAAAATATATAAGTTAATCAACTATCTACTCAAATATTACATACAAGAAATAATAATAATAAAAGAAAATATTAAAATAAGTAAGATAATTACAAATAAAACTAATAAATATAATGAAAAATTAAATAAATAAAATAGTTACAAAAAACATATCAATTAAAGTACAACTCAACCGATGTTTAATATAGATCACGTTAAAAATGATTAAAAAGTGGTCCGTAAATCTGAGGACTCATAAGAATTAGAATTAGTGGGCAAATAGATATACACATAATTAACACAACGTCGATTAGCAATAAAAAGATGTATCTTATGTCTCTTTTTGTGTAATTTATATGTCCTTTCAAAAATCTACTAAGGTTATATTACTTCAAATATTGGCGATTCATAAAATAAAAATAAAAAATTATTCTTCTTGAGGATTATCAGTCATCACTTAATTTGTCTTGACGTTCAACGTACTATTTGTGTCTTTGAGATACATCGTTTATCAAAATTTCAATGGCTTGTCTCCATTTTGAAGAGAATATACTGTGTGCCAATGTTCACCCAAGATTTGCATTTATCACTATCTGTGGGGTAAAGTGTTGCCAAGGGGAGGAAAAGAGAGAATGACAGCTATAATGGTTATTAAAAAGGGAACGTTTTCATTTTTTAGAACATTTTTTTCCAAATAAAGATTTGACAGCAAGTTTATTTACGATTTTCTTGCAAAATATAATAAAACAAATGATTTTAAGCAATTGTCTTTGAAGAAATCCATTGAAGATTTAGGAAGGCTGCACAAATTAGTGATCTTAAACATACTTTCCGTCCTTCAATGTAAAAAATCGAACAAATTCCTTCGAGTGAAGCTCTAATCGTGCAAGAACATCAATTCTGTAGGGTAGACAACAGTTAACCATTACGAGAGGCTCTCTTCTAAGAGGCATTACAATAAAATACTATATATATATATATATATATATATATATATATATATATATATATATATATGTGTGTGTGTGTAATGACCACATACCCCTGTCACCCACGAGACGAGGTATAGGGATTTTTTTTTTACAGACGAATACATTTATATGGAACCTAATGAGAAAAAAGGCATTTTAAATTACGCAATAATTTATTTTATTTGACTCAATGTTGATCGAAATAACATATTACTATAAATGAACCCCGTGTATAAATTTACTTTATTACTATTTCAAATATTTTGACAAAAAAATCTTTCATGTCTAGAATTACTTTGAATAGTCCATGTATATATTGGACGACCAATTATATACATTATACGTTGAAATGTGTATGAATCCGTGTGTGTGTGTGTGTGTGTGTGTGTGTTTACATATCGTTGGCGATTTGAAATAAAAATAGTACATGGGAGAAAATAAACTTTGGTATAACTTAACAACTTCATAATACCTTCATTTTCAATATATGAAAAAATGTTCTTCCTCTACAGTATCTTGTTTTAGACTTGAAGCAAAGTTCGTTTGTTCAAATAAATATCCCTTTTCATCAAATTATAACACCGTTATAACTGAATCGTTATACTATTAGTGGAAGAGATGTGTTAAAATTATGTTCAGGCTATGTTTTTATACCAGTAAAGAATGAGGTAGTGCCCATTGGACCATTTTGAATTTCATATTACAAAATAACATTTATTACTGAAAAAAAAAAATTAAATGCGATTGTTGTGTTCTATTTGTCTGGCTTTCTATTTTTTTAATATATAATTATCCTTTATTGAATAACAAGAAATTTACAAAATAATTCATAGTGTTCCTTCTGTCCACTACAATATTACAAAAATAAATAAAATAAGATTTTCTATTTAAGTAGATTACTTATAAATGCAATTGACTAAAAGTAGGCTGTCATATTACAACTTATAATAATTCTGGCTTTCTATTAAATCAAAATTACCGACGACATTAACATATTTGTCTTTAATTACAAGTAAACCCCCACTCCAGTCACTGTTAGTATGTATGAAATAGTACATATTGACAATATTTATTTCCTTAATTCATTTGTAAAATATTTTCCATTATATGAAATCATTATCAAGAGAAATTAATAAATTGAAGTCGGAAGTCAAAGTATTAAATTCATAAATTTAAATCTCGATTTAGGGCGGAATAGTATACTGTTCTTTACGTATTTTCGAGAAAATCAATAATATAACGACATCAAAAATTCGAAATCTTATATATTCTAGTTTGTATCTAAGAATACTTGGCTTGCAGTAATAAAATCCATTGAAATATTACAAGTCGTTTTTAAGTGATTGGATGAAAAAAGGGTGGACATATAAGAATTTCCCAAACTACTGAATTTAAATTGAATTTCAAACACTCCTTTGCGTTATATGTATATATTGTTAAGCAAAGAAATATTAAAATGGAGAAATAGGAATATTTTGGCTTCATTTCATGCTACTTGATTAGTTCATTACATCTAACTTCATCAAGGATGAATAGAGAATCACTTTATTGTACAAATGTATATACAGTTTGTGGAGCTTCTCAATTACATTGAGATGCTGAAGCACACAGCAACTGAAGTCAATCCCTAGGACAACAGTAAAACAATACATATTGTATTTAGTCAGCTCAATAACTAAAATAAACACAGTCAGCAACCTAAAAGGTGAATGTCACTAGATATAAATTAGAAACTTTATTATTGTAATTACACGATCCGTCGATCTATAATAAGATCTCTGGTCAAATCTAAAATTAGTTTAAATAAAATGTACAATAAGTGTTTATTCCATATTTTAATCCTTGGCTAGCATCTTGGAACATCATAAAGGATGACTTGCTGACATAGTCTACAGGTACACTCACTGGCAAATCTTGACTACCATGAAAAAAGTTGGCTAACACGTATTAAGTATATGTTTATGTTCCTAATTTAGCATTGGGGAATCAACAAAAAAGCCATATTTCATTAGGAAGAGTGAAGAAGAAGTTTATAAACAGTTTTAGATCTGGGAAGTATTTTTAACCCTTGTTTAATACTCTATGAACCGCATTCAGGGCTCCCACTAACCAGAACTGTTGTTAGATTTCACGGTAATGGGTAAGCCGCGGTAGCCCATAATCCAGAATATTTGAAAACACATGCTCTTATTTATAATTAGAGACAAGAATTGCAATTAATTAATGGACTATTTGTATTAAACCATTTGGCCGAATTCTTTATGTCTAATAAAAGTATTCTTTGTTTAAACATAAATTAAAGAAATTCATCTCTGAACTATCAAAAATGTTCAATTCTTAAATAGAACTCTGAAATATTTGTCATAAAAATCGCTCAAAATATAATTAGCTCAGGTACATTGTGCCTTAGAGGTGGGACACGTTCTCATCATTTATAAAGTATGTCTACCTTTAATACATTTAAGACTAATAACCAAGCATGCCAATAAATTAAAAATGCATGTTATATAAATATTTGTGGTATTATGATTGTTAGCAAAATTAATTTGTTATATATAATTATTTAATTGATAGATTTTATAAAATGTATTCAAGGAATTTGAGCTGATTTTATAACGCATGTATTATATAAACATAAATGATATTTAATAATATCTACAGAAATTAATTAACTTAATACTAGTAAATGTTTAACAGTAAACATAAATATTTATTTGACTTACCCTATTATCCTATGATAACATGGAAATAAATAAATATATGTCAATACATCGCATTTGTGTTTGTAGTTAAAGTCTAGTTATTATTCAGCTTCATTCATCGGTTCATAAGAATTATTACCCCATGTATTTGAAAACTATGGCTCTTCATAAACATCAGACGCTCTGGTACTGCTTAAACTAAGCACATTTCTCTTTGGAATTCTAAAAAGCCCATCGAAGGGGGTATCAATACATATCAAATGTAACTCACAACAACTACAACACAATTAAAAGTCACCATCACAAATGCACACAATTTCTAACGGAGCATGGACAGACAGGACATTATTTAACAAGATTTAAAATTCAAGACAATGACAAATGTACTTACGACTTACAGACAACACAAACGTTTTTACGTATACTTTATGACTGTTCAACATTTAATCAAAAAAGATCAAATTTAATAATGAACATAATTTTAAAAGAAGGTAATTGGTCAGAACCACCTCATATTATATTTAATAAATATAATAAAGAACTTATAAAGTTTATCAAAAATATAAATATGGATGTAGCAAAAATACATTAGAATGTAAAGTTGATTGTGAGGAATGAGAATTATAATTGAATATATTTACCTTACATAGACTCGCAAATTAAACATCGGTTGAGTTTAACTTTAATTGATTGTTTGGTTTTTATTTTATATTATATCACTATGAGGAATGAAAAAAAAAAGGATATTTCGAGAATGAGTTTCTAAAGACAAAGGATAAGTAAAAATGCTATTCATTAACTGGAATTACACATTACGTTAAAAGGGTATCGAAGTTTGCCTTTAATTCCGTGCCACCCCTTAAGACCTCACGTGAATATTACGCCCCCTTTAGCTTGGCGTAATTCCAAAAATCCATGAGTAGGAATAATTTACATAGGGGTTACAAATAATCCACTATGGACGATTAATTTTAATTAAAAGTAAATTAAACAATATTAAAATTATTTTGCATTAGATTATAGGAATTAAAAAGTTCAGAGTCATTTTAGTTTATACATATGCGTAGTTTTTTAGAAGAAATCCAATATTGGGCCATCTCCATCCATAATCCATCTCCATCGATATTTCAATCCAAAAACAGAAATATTATGGATATCCAATGTTATAGACCACTGTTTTTTTAAGTTTATGATTCACTACAACGATTCAGGTGTAGGAGGAAAATCAGAGTTGGGCAAAATGGAACTATAACTACTAACTGCTAACTACAACTACTTCGGTTTGACTCTAGTTACAAATACTAATTACATGTGTAGTACTAGTTAACAGGAGGCAACTACATTTCTAGTACCACTATCAACTACCGACAATAACTTAAAAAAAGTAGTTACAACGTTTTTAACTACTGACTACGAATGTAAGTGCGATGTAATGCTAACTACTAACTGCTAACTACAACTACTTCGGTTTGGCTCTAGTTACAACTACTAATTACATTTGTAGTACTAGTTAACAGGAGGCAACTACATTTCTAGTACCACTATCAACTACCG
This sequence comes from Riptortus pedestris, assembly GCA_019009955.1. Lineage (NCBI taxonomy): Eukaryota > Metazoa > Arthropoda > Insecta > Hemiptera > Alydidae > Riptortus > Riptortus pedestris. Next base: position 40,254,422 of record CM032233.1, on the reverse strand, counting down.
ACAATAAGTTAAAAAAAGTAGTTACAACGTTTTTAACTACTGACTACGAATGTAAGTGCGATGTAATGCTAACTACTAACTGCTAACTACAACTACTTCGGTTTGGCTCTAGTTACAACTACTAATTACATTTGTAGTACTAGTTAACAGGAGGCAACTACATTTCTAGTACCATTATCAACTTCCGACAATAAGTTAAAAAAAGTAGTTACAACGTTTTTAACTACTGACTACGAATGTAAGTGCGATGTAATGCTAACTACTAAATATTCACAGAAATGGCGATTATTTAACTTTTAACTACTGATGGTTGTTAAAGTACTTCGTGATATTACTGGGACAGCCTTATCGGCCTATTGTAAGCATTTTGAAAGGGAGGGGGGGTCGATATTTATAAACAATTTTCATGCTTAAAATACCAGAAACCAGAATAACTTTTTAGTTAAATACTTTTTCAGTTAACTACCCACTAGTAGTTTGTAGTTGGTAATATTAACTATTTCTTTTAACTAGTAGTTGCTAGTTGAGAAAACTAAATATTTCTAATGTAGTTGTTCATTGTCAACTACTAACTGCTTAACCTGTAGGTAGTATTTAAAAATGTAGCTGACTGCCGGAATTAGTTGACTAATTCCCAACTCGGAGGCAAATTTTCACAAAGGATCTATATGATGCTCATGCATAGCTTTCGTTCTTCAATACAGCTAACTGTGCAGAGGCAAAGCAATCGCTCCGGTTTGAAACTGACAGCGTGCCAAACATTGTTTCTCAGAGCTAACAATAAACTAAATAATAGCCATGCTCAAAAGACAAGTAGAAATCATCACAACTCTCAATCTGCAAAGTTAAGATGTGCCTCGCCGTGTAAGCATTGATGGCCATAAGCTGATACAAAAATATTACTTTAAAGTTATAAAATATTATTAATAAAGGATTGCACATTGAATCGCCCAATTTTCATCAACTGCGCAATAGTATTTAAGATTAATATTATTTTATTTATAATAAAAAAATGATATATTAACGTCCACTTTTTGCAACTAAGGCTAATTGGGACGAGTTGTCTACAGGATACCACCCTTGTCTAGCCAAGGTGGGATTAAGGATTTTATTTAATGAGATCGGTCACTAAATAAATTCCTTGCCAAGGCGGGAATCGAACTCGCCACTCTAGGTTTACCATGTGAGATTAAAAGCAACGCTTTAACTCACGTGGCTAACCTGAGCCCCCAATTTATAATAATTGAATTGTTTTACTGCTATTGTAAAATTAAATTACGTCTTTAAGTATGAAATATTTGTATGAGACACCTGATATCTTTAATCTTAAAGACGCTCTGCCGAAGGAAGGTCAGAGTGAAATGAAGAAGAAAACAATTTTATATAGAATATAGAAATGTTCATCGTAAATATACAGGAACTAAAGAACAATTCTACCTCTCATTCTTCTGTTCTCTGTCCTTTGGTACAATATATCTGGAGATCGTATAGAATAAAGTTATAAATTGGAATTTTTTTTTTTTTTTAATTTATAGAATTTTAATCAGAATTCTCATTTTGATTTTTTTCAGATTAAAAGTTCAGTCATGAATTTACAAAATTTGTCAAATACAATGCTCCAGAATAATTGAAAATGCTGTCGTTGCGTGAATGAAATATTCCTTTGTTAGTATCAGCAGACAGTTGTCATGACGTTACTGTAAAGCGGGTGAGTATGTTCAAGGCGTTTCATGTTTACAGTATACAACCCTCATTCTCGGACTCGTGAAAGCATAAGTACAGATTAGTACAGTTCTATTCAATTCATCAGTATAAATAATCATTATATGAACTATTTTATTTATTTTTTTAAGTTTACTTGAGATTAAGACATTTTTATTTCCTTCTTGCAAACTAAAATTGAAATATTTATGAAATAAGGTTTTTAATGGCGAGTGGGTAAACATTTTTTCCTTGACAACTGTTCATTACACTACAAGAATTTATTCCGTGCTTATATTTGTCCATTAATAATATTTCAACTGGAAGCTATTTCTGTTTCACCCGTCAAATACACATACAGACACACAAAATGTGTTTATTAAGGAAACTCATTTTCGTTGCCTATTAGGTAGAAAGGGTGGGCATTTGAATAGTAAAGGTTCATGTACAATAGCTTGCTTTTGTTCTTCCTTTTCAGTTCCCTATAAGAAGAAATCAATTCACAGAGATGTAATTCCTCTAGTACATTACAAAGTACATTAATGGTTGGTTTAGGTTTTTTTAAAACCCAATACACTCAATAGTAATAAAGAAATATGTCTCTGCCTACATTTGTTATGTAATGTAGTCATATTTAAAGTTTAGAAAGAACAAAGAATTCCGGTGCTAACAATGAAATATACAGATGGTATTTAATGGACTAAAATAACTCTCCTAGCGTCGTGTTTCGTTCAGGTCATTTGGCATTAACAAAACAATGGTCAAGATGGTGGAAACTCAACTTCCGCTCTCATATTAAGGTGGTCTCAGTGTTAAATACATACATCGGATAATTTCCCGAAATCGTACTAGATTGATATGATGATAATTTATTTGCCGTAGGGCGAAATTGCTTTATAAATTCAGTTGTTTATTATTATTAAGTGAAATAAAATCATTAAGTAAAAGTATTAAAATTAATATATACATCCAATCAATAAAAGAATAAATTATTGTTTTTGTACGAGCTATTCTTCACCCAACAATTTTACAAATCTTCGTAAATAAAAACAATTTCTCTGCACTTTAAAATCACTTTATTGATTGTTGCCCTACATGTTTCATGATCTAATCTCCACCTCTCAGCTGCCCAAATAATCCCACCAAAGAAGTTCTAGTCTATATTATAATATTGTAAAGACCCTTCTGCCATTGTCTGTCACATACTAAACTATTATATGTATATACACAGGGTGCCCCAACATCCCGTGCCACCCCCACCCCTTAAAATCTCCAATTATTTCAATACAAGGCTGAAACTTAGCGTGCCATAATTGTGACCCCTGAAGAATCTTTTCAGTCCACACTCATCCACGTAACCTTCTCCAGTACTTCTTCAGCGACCATAATTTAGGAATTTCCAATGGAATGCCTTACTTTTTATAGCGGATTCAGGTATTTCAAAGTATTTCAAAGGAATATTAAATTTAGAGACTTGTCCTACGGAATCTAATAGGGTTAAACGATCTGATAACGCTGTCATTGAGGGAGCGATACCTCGCAAAAGAGAAGAGATAAACGAAAGAATCACGTAACCTTGGATTAATTGGCCCCAATGGCTTGACGATATTCCTCCGGATCTGTTGACCGAGAAATGAATATGGATGAGATGAAGCAGTGGCTTGATATAGTGGGGCGGGATTGATAAACCACTGTATATGCGATGGAACCGATCATTGGCATTATTCATAAAAAAGAAGAAACTAAATTGTGAGAATTAAGAGGTATAGTTCCTCTCCCCAACATCTAACGACATCCTGCCTTGCGGCTATTTATTGGAGACTAGTGGTTTTAGCAGATTTCCCTTAAGGGAAATCAGCTATTGAGGTCGTACTCATGACGCGATTTTCGAAATTTTTCTTCAAATGTCCATCTATCCTACCTAGGAGATGACGAAAATGAGGTCCGTTCAAAACTGTATATATATATATATATATATATATATATATATATATATATAGTGTCTGTTACCGATCTTATTTTTGTCTTATCGTTACCAAACGTGATATATAATCGTTTTATACAAAAAGAAAGATCAAGTTTGTTAAAGGGTGAAATCGGACAAGGGGTAGGGGGGTTTAGAGGGGGAGAATTTTGAAAATCCTCAATATCTCCGTTAATATGCGTCGGATCAAATCATTGTATAGAACAACTCTTATTGCAAATGTAATTTTCTATAAATTATTAGCATTTTTTGGTTTTCGGTCTTCAGAAAAGCCCCTCTCTTACTCATCTCATATTAACAATATTCTATTATGTTATGAAGCAGTTTATTTGAAGTTTAAATACCAAATATTGTTCACATTGAACTTTTAAGTTTTGAGATAAATGCAAATACGTTGCTCAAGTGGGAAATCTGCTTAGTTTACGCAGCCCCTGCGTGACGGACTTTTTGTCCAAGACGCTCGACTACGATTTCTATCTTCGCCTATAAGCATATAGTTAGAACCCCTCGAAGTAATAATTCATAAATAAAATCTAATTCGGATTTTATCATCTACAATAGGATCACTCAACCCGTTTCGTGACTAATGGATACATTAATGACTGGTATAAGCAAAGCCAGGTGAAAGAGTTTGAACAAGAGCGCATAGCTTAGGGCTCTACATAAACGAAGGCAAATCGAAGCGTATGAAAACGTCACGACAAACAACAGAGGCAGATGGTTCTACTGTTCAACTGGAAGTTCAAGTTCGCAGCTCCTTCATCATTTGACATTAATGCCGGAATGATTGCTGGGACCGTTTACTGTGATTACTATAGAGAAGGCCCCGTAAGAATCTGTCATGGAAAATACTTGTTGAAGAAATACAAAACATTTACGATCAAATATTATAACTGAAATGCACTCTCACAGATAAAGATAAGACAGTCCTGCTGGTCTGGAAAATAAAACCCATCATACACACACACACACTCATATGTATGGATAGATAGATATTTTATTGTCTTACGTTTACAAACATGTTGCCAAGAGTCTGGCCAATTACTGTTAATATGGTTATTAATATAATATAACGTATTAAAAAATGTGTAAATAAAAGTAATAATATTTTCTAAATTACAAATTGACACAATATACATTGGTATTTAACATAATATAAATATTGATCCAAGTAATTATAATACTTAATTCAATAAATCATAATTTAATGTAAATGCAGAATAAATATTTGTTTTAATGTCTAAATAACGATCAGTTTTCTGATATATCAAATTAATATAATTCTTCTCTAAGATTTATAACCAACTGAAACTAATAATAAGTATTATTGAATATAATAAATAATGTGCCGATTATTGTTGTTTAAGCACCCCCATAAAAATAATAAAATGTATTCTTTAATACTGTTAACTTTCGCTAACTTTTGATAAGAAACAGAAAACATCATTAACTTTATTTTCACTGTTGTAATCCACAATGTTTACCAATGATAGATATTCTCTTTGAGGCTCTATATATTTGTTTAGGAATTTTACCCTGTGTGATGTAAAATTGGGGCAATACAAACATCAATGATTCAAATGTAGATACATATATTTTTGGCGCCTCTCCAGTTTTTATAATGTGAGTCATGTTTTTAGGATAATTTTAAATATTCACGAGACGAAATCGTTATTTGACAAATAAGTGTAATTTTATTTATGATTGTGTGAAACGTTAAATAATTTTCAGGGAGAGAGTTGTTAAAATTACAAATACTTCTACAGATTCGGCTGCAACTAGAAGAACTCTATCAACGTTAACGGAATGGAAACGGTTTATAATTGTTTCAACGATTGCATTCTTGTTGGCTAGCAAAGTTTGTTGGTCTAAAGATTCCAAAAAATATTCTTCAACATCATTATTTCCAGCTACAATTTTACTTGTGACACCCAATTATATTTTATGTCGCTTTTCATATTGTGTAAACTAAGGAGCCTAAGAAAACATTTTTTTCGTAGTCGGCATTGAGAGCAGTTTTACATAGAAATTAATAATTTTTTTTAAAAGTAACTACCATTAAGTGAGCTCGACCAGTTTCCAAACGGACTATGCAATTCGGGGTACTTCTTGGCCAAAAAAACAAATACTTTAAGAACCTTAGCTGTTCAGATTCAGCAAGGTCCGAATAATTTAGAGTCCAAATCTCTGCTCGAGAAAGAAGAGTAAATGAGACCATCGAATCAAACAGGGCTATTCTTGCTTCCCAGGAATCACTCTTTCCTCTTCCCAGTATTTCCCTAGCCATTGCACTTGCCACATTTGATCTCGGGCTGAAATGATCTGCGGCTTTCGAAATTCTCCCCCTCTAATTTTATAAAACTTGGTATGTATATTACTACTAACCTAACTTAGACTTTAGGTTATATTAATTTTCTCTAAGACGAACAAGAGTGGAGGTTATAAGGGAGGCCTGAAATTAGAAATAGCGATATTTCGTTTCCTATTGGTTTTTCGGCAAATATGCACATTAAAAAAGTTGTTTATTTCGTTATTTAGAGTAACTTTTGTTGTATACACTTTCTTCGTATACCGAAGCGTAATTGCGGAATACGCTAAAAATTATAGCGGGTGTAAACAATATTATTTGGCACATAAGACTCAACCGAACTAAATAAAACTCGGTATGTGTATTAGCACTGACACCTTAATTATCATAAGCCATTCCAACATTTCTAGGGGCGGACAGGAGTGGGGGGTTGTAAGGGAGGCCTGAAATTAAAAATTTTGATATTTCGTTTCCTATTCGATTCTAGACAAACATGGATATAACAAAAGTTGTTTATTTTGTTATTTAGTGTAACTTTTGTTGCATTCACTTTTAAACACGGGATATACGCTAAAACTATAGCTGGAGTCTTTAATTTTATTAGTGCTTATTTAAGTGTTTTTAATGAATGCATATTATGTCAAATGATTTTATGTTTTAGTCACATATGATAACTATAAATATGATTCGGATTAGTGAGGTTATATATCTCTGTCACCCCCTTCTCATTTATTTATTTATCCTTAACTTTGTTATTTATTTCCAATAGAAATGTAAAAATAAGAGCATTTTCGATATTTAATTTGTATTATGTATTATTTAAACAAAATCATGCTGAATTGGAAAAGGTGTGGTAGATAAATATTACTTTGATTGCAGGGACTTCTACGATCTCTTCCCCTCACCTAGCTTTTTAAATATAAATGAAATTATTTTTAGAGTAGCACTATTGTTTAATTCCATCAGGTAGATAAATTATTATAATAAAATTTTGGATCAATAATTTAAGCAAATCGATAGTGATGCGGGAGCGGACGTCGGTGGGAGACTAAAGGCGTTAATTGAGTTTACTTATTTCCTGTGAAATACTGGCATTACTGGAAGTGATGTCCACTGATTGTGAGATTTACTATTATGAATATAATGTACAAAACTATGCTTAAACTATATGTGCTCGGATTGGCTTTAACAGGAAATATGTTCATTATAGATATTATTTAATTGTAATAAATGCTATCCATGATTATGGTGTGGATTATTATAGATTAGGAACACATTTTCATTTATTCTTCAAAACTAAAATTTCTATTCTACTAGTCCCTAAAAGTTACCCTTTAGGATTGGCTATTTCGGAAATACATCGTGGAGGGTAGTATAATTGTAAAGATTGATGTATTGCTGTAAAAATACCATAATTAATCAGTCAACAATGATTTCCCGGGCATCGCCGGGTACCTTAGCTAGTGTATATATATATATAGTTTTTAAAGGGCTTCATCTCCTAGGAATATATGGGAATTTGAAGGATTTTTTTTTGAGAATCGTGCCATGACTACAACTTTAATAGCATATTTCCTTTGAATGAAATGTGCTAATATTTGCTAGCCTAAACTGTATGTGCGTCGGGGTGCATGTTAGTGAATCTGTGAGGGGATTTGAAGCTGGATAGGGAGCTGAATGCAGGGCTGAGGGTGGAGGGAGGGCTCCCGCGGCCAGTGACGGATCGATAGGGCCCCGGCTTTACAGCATCCCTCCCTCACCTTCTCTACTCTCACTTTCAATACTACTCTCGCCCTTACTACTATCGTCCTCCCTTTGTATTCCCCTCCAGGGACGGGGGAGCTTTTACAGGCCCGTATGTTCCCTTGTTTTCCATCTCCCTCCATCTCTTCCTTTGCAGGGACCAGCTTAGGCTCTCCTATTGGGCGAATGTAGGTCAAGCGGGCTGTTGGGATTCTGATGACAAATAACTGTGAGCACTCTCTTTCGCTCTCCCTTAAGAGCTCTCAAAGTTATTCTAAATTTGCCGAAGATGAGGTTTTCGTAGAGGATTATAAAACAATTCCAATATGAACATTGACGCTTGGTATATTTTACTAAAATCTTAGCATATTACCGTTAAGTGTGTGAATATATATATATATATATATATATATATATATATATATATATACACTCACAAACTATAACTTGAAGTATGGCATAAGTTGCAAATCTGATCGATATTACCTTGTTCTGAAGATCAAAGGTTTTAGAATTAATTTACGATAGTATGAATGTATGTTCAGGCAAGCTCGAATGTATGTTGTAAGTTGTTATACACTAATGCAGTCGTCCTTAAATTTATTTATAAATATCTCTGGAATATGGTGGACGGGAGAGGAACCAATTGATAAGGATCAATAAGAAGGCCAAGTCCTCTACTGTTTTTTTAATATTATGCAGAGTGCAGAGAGAGTATTTATAAATATTACTATATAGCCTCGTACACTCCTTATTTCTGAATAATTAATTATTTTGCTAAACTAAGCAATGTTCACATTAACATTAAACTTTCATTTATGCACACATTGTCTAATTTAAGAGGCTTATTTTTCATCTTGAAGAAACCCAGCATAATTGGTATGAGCATTCGTAATTTGTACATGATGAAATAATTTGAACTACCTCAGACATATCACATTAAACCAATTTTTAATATCTATTAAAAATTATGAATGGATGTGGCATTTCATCTATCATCATCTATCTACCTTCCTTGAGATAGCGGCTTTGTTAACCCTAAGACAAACGCATATTCAGTAATAATACCTACCTATTTTTTTTTCATTGTCGTTTTATTAAACATAGCTTCGAATTAGGTAAGGTCATAAAGAAATTCATACATTACACATACAGTCATACATATGATACGTTATATTTCATGTAACTGGAAATAAGGCTCAATGTTGTCACACGAATTCAACATTTCTAAATTAATCGACTAAGGCGGGAGGGGTTATCTGTACCCATTATAAAGGTAGAAACATTTTTATAAAGCCACAATTGTCAGATTTCCGCCAGTAAAATCAGCAATTTAAGTCGTATTCATGACGCGATTTTCAAAATTTGTCTACTAATGCCCACCGATCTTACCTAGTAGACGACGAAAATGAGGTCTATATATATATATATATATATATATATATATATATATATATATATATATATATTGACGGAGTAGCCATTCTGGGTCAAAAGAAAAAAAAATATTTATTTTCGTCCCCCCCCCCTCCGTTTCGAGCATTGTAGGTCCTTATCAAGGGGTTCCTTTTTCTATAATTTGATATGATCAATATGTGTAAGCTTAATTAGCATATTAAAATTGTGTTTTATTATCAGACTAACTGTACATGTTAGTGTGATAATAAAACATGTTTATTTTCAATTCCATTAAAATCACATCTATATAGGATTTAATACAAGTGGTTAATGATTATCATTATTCCTATTTATTAACGTCCAATATTGGCTACTACGGCTAATTGGGGAGGTTTATCTACAGGTGAGCATCCTTTTACGGCACGAGTGGGACTAAGGGTTTTATTTAATGAGTTCGTCACTAAATAAATTCCAAATCCCAGACGGAAATGGAGCTCGCCACTCAAGGTTTCCATGTATGATGAACGCCAACGCTCTCATGGCTAACCTGAGCCCCCAGATCAATGATTAAAAAAGAGTGTTATAATACTGTCATTGTCCCCTTGTAATAGAACCAATATAAATGTAATTTTTCACATTAAAAATAGCTTTTTATACATGTCAGTGAGGCAAGAAATCAAAATTTAACAATGCTAATTAAGGATGTGCATATTGACAAAAAATATATAGAATAAAAAACCCCTAGATAAGAAGATGAATAAATAAGTTGTTTTAAAGGAGAAAAAAAAATGTTTTGTTTTTGAAGCAGTAAGCCTTGCTACACTTTCAAGCAATTTGAGGAGCGGTCATCTATTATAAAGAATATATATATATATATATATATATATATATATATATATATATATATATCGCCAGTTATCCCTACACACTTAATAAAAATGCAAATATCTATGTTAATGTTCAAGATAGAGAATAAATGTATATAACAATATTTATAGTAAATTTAATTTGCAATAAGATTGGTTCTGTATAAGTTGTGGATCCTACGTGTAGTAACGGAGATATTTTGAATCGAAATCCTCCCCTCTAACCCCCCCCCCCCACTTCCCACTAGTCCGATTTCAGCCATTAATGGACTTGATCTTTCTTTTTATATAAAACGATTAAATATCGAGTTTGGTTACAATAAAGCAAAAATGGCGACCGCCAGAACGTTAACAAACCTCATTTTCGTCATCTCCTGGGTTGGATCGATGAACATTTGAAGACATTTTTCGAAAATCGCGTCATGAGTACGACCTTAATAGGTTATTTCCCATGAGGGAAATCTGCTAAAAAAAATGTTAATTATTAACGTCCACTTTATGCCAATAAATTAAATTGGAACGGGTTATCTATAGGTGGCAACGGTCGTTTTTTAACTGGTTAACATAAGAGTTATTGGAAAAATGCACCGTATAGCAATCATAGGAATTAAATTGGCAATAAGATTAGGCTCTGGTATTCCAAATAGTAATAGGCATATTTTATGGTTGATTTTGCTGGAAATCTTATCATAGGACCCTTGTATCAGGACATATTTTGGCTGAATATACCGTTTGCATCTTTAAATCGACAACGTAAAATAAATTTCGTCTCAGTGCCTGCGTAAGCAGATTCCCTCCTACTACAATGTCAAAATGAGATTATTACACATCCGATTCCCTTATCATCTTTTATTGGGATATTTATGTGAAACGGAAGTTTAATCGGAACTTGAGATATTTATTTACACAATTGCAGTAATTGTGAATCGGATGATTAAATTGTGAGTCAAATGAAGGCTAGGAACTTAAACTCCACTCTTTCCTGATGCCTTTATAGCTGGATGTTTATGTGCCAAATCCAACCGGAAACCACTGCATATCATTCCAGCCCTCTTTTTTTTCTTTTCCGTTTACGCAGAACTCAGGATTTCCTGTCCACAGGTACAGCCCATTAGATATGCAGGTCCTGCAGACATTGAACATGTATCTGTGTAACATTATTAAAGTTTCAGGGAAAATAGACCAGTAGAAAACGTTATGAGAATTAGAGTAATATAATGTAAGGAGAATTCGATAAAAACACATGAAATCTATATAGCAGAAGCAGTTCCCGGGACCATACATACCTTGGACATCAAGACCCATAAGATTTTATATAATTATTTTGAATGATCGATTTACAACGAATATTAGGAATACTTAATATAAAACTATGGAAATAAACTACAATTAAATCAATTTAGACAGCATCGATTGAAACTCATGTAGAAAAAATGAGACCAAAAGAAGAATGAACTCTGTTGAATAATTTAAGAATCATACGTCATTTAACCTGGAACGAATTAACTGAGTGAACTCTATGGGGCGAAAAATTGTTCAGCTGATCAATCGACTCCTCGTGCATTTAATGAATTCCACTCTTTGGTGAAAAAATACATTATGCACTCCATGCGACACTCACTAAAGTTTTAGGAGTAAACTATAACCATTTGGATCTCCTCTCCGACTAGAAAGAATCCGACACCTGGCGACAACACACAGAATACAAATGCAAATATCTCGGTTAATATTCAAGATACAGAATAAATGTATAAAACAATATTTATAGTAAATTTAATTTTCAATAAGATTGGTTCTATACAATGTTTCGATCCGATGCATAATAACGGAGATATTTCGAATTTTGGAAAATCCCCCCTCTAAACCCCCCCTCCCACTGGTCCGATTTCAGCGGTTAACGAACTTGATCTTCCTTCTTACATAAAACGATTAAATACCGAGTTTGGTGACGATTAAACAAAAATTGCGACCGCTAGAGTGTTAACAGACAAATATATATATATATATATATATATATATATATATATATATATATAGGGTAAATTATATATATATATATATATATATATATATAGTTTTAAACGGACCTCATTTTCGTCATCCTGGGTAGGATCGATGGACATTTGAAGAAATTTTTCGAAAATCGCGTCATGAGTACGACCTCAATAGCTGATTTCCCTTAAGGGAAATCTGCTAAAAACACGATGTATTTTTTTCAGTAGACAAAGGAGAAAAGGATGTTCAAGGAAGGGGAAATATAATAAATTCAAAATATCTCGGAAATTTTATGGGTCATTGACCGAGTTATTTGTATATTTATTGCTTTTACTCATACTGTTTTTAATTAAAGCAACTCTACTAATAAATATCTCATGTTCCGCTTACGTTTCAAGTCCTGCTCAAAAAGATTTATTTTTATGATAAATTAGAGAATAGGAAGTGGAATGTTGTAATCAGCTTGACATAGCAAGTGGAGAAAACTACTTAGTTTACAGCATGCCTGAGTGACGGATTATTTAACCATACTCATGATGAGACAATTTTTTTTCCAAAGAATAGAATGGAGACGCTAGGAAGTCCAAAAATGGGCGTTACTTTCTTTTCAAATACTGAATTAGAAATAACACTAATTCTACAGTATGCCACATTAGCTTGTTTTATTCATGATGCCAATTTGTTTTTCTTAGAAGTAGGAGAGCTAAGAATAACTTAACTTCCTAGACCCTTATACTCTGCAGGCACTTAGAATTACGTTCTTTTTCTAAGCTGTTACTAAATGGGTGCTATTGGTCCCAAGTGATACTTACTAAAAGATAGTAGGTATGTAATATATATATATATAATGGGATATTCTACCAAATCCAAATGGTTTTCTCACAAATTCTCGCTAATGCTCACTTTAAAGGTAACGCTACATTTTGGCGAATCGTTGCATAGTAAAAATATTAGTCCCTCGGCAAGGTCAGAACTAGGTTAGTATACTATAGTTGCCTCGCTCAATTGATTTAAAGACGTGCTAAAAACCTTTTATCAAATTACAACTTTAAAGACGAATGTATTATATAATAACCTAGAGCGGCGAGTTCGATTCGCAAAGGAAATTATTTAGTGTCGAAATTCATTAAATAACGTTCTAAAATCCTACCCTGGCTAGAAAAGGGTGGTAACCTGTAGATAACCCGTCCCGATTAGCCTAAGTTGCAAAAAGTGGACGTTAATAAATAAATGAATAAAAAATATTATATAATATGTATCATATATTAAAATATAAGGATTATTTTTATAGAGCGGCGAGTTCGATTCGCAAAGGAAATTATTTAGTGACGAAATTCATTAAATAACGTCCTAAAATCCTACCCTGGCTAGAAAAGGGTGGTAACCTGTAGATAACCCGTCCCGATTAGCCTAAGTTGCAAAAAGTGGACGTTAATAAATAAATGAATAAAAAATATTATATAATATATTTCATATATTATAATATAAGGATTGTTTTTAATTTTTATTGATGGCTAAATAACCCTTTGAGAAGTATTGCTGACACTCAAAACGAGTGGGGGATATAATAAATGACTATATGAAGACATTTTTATTTACTGACCTTATGGCTAAAAAAAATTCTTAAATAATAAATGGTCAGTGTATAAATCTATCGCATGTATATATATATATATATATATATATATATATATATATATATATATATATATATACATATTAAAATATTGACAACGGAATTCCTTGTCAAACTCCTCTCTCTTCTAGAAACTCGACTCCAGGAAGGTTGTATGACTCTTTACCGGCAACTTGAACTCATTCAACCCAATCAACAGCCTTTACAGTTTTTATTAATGTTCCATGAACATTTACTTGTTTATGTTTTCTTTTATAAATTAGATTAGTTTTATTTTCCTCAATGTTCACTTACATTTTCCTGGTTTAATATGAAGGTATCCTTTCCTAATTTCATACTTCATAAAATATCTTTAATCTGTATTTTTTATACGTTCTTATACTATTTACTATACTAACTATCTTCTACTACTTATATTTTTTCCCTGGAAATGTTTTGATGTAGCAAACCTTCACTATTTAAAGAATTAGTGAATTTAACCTTCTGAAAATATTAAAACGATCTGTCGACGGAAGTAACATGCATTTTAGGTGGTTATACACTTGGATTTATTCAGTCCTCCCTAAATTATAAACACAATGTTGTTATTCGAACAACAAGTTCCATTGTTACGTGCTCGTGCAACGAAGGATGCTAAGGGGAAATAGTCTATTGTAGCCTCGATGCTGCTATGGTGCACACCAATTATTCGAAAAACTCATTGCCCGTGGTTGCAACTATGACCGGGAGTTAGCTACTCTGGAGGAATAAAGCCATAGAAATTCCTTAGAAGTCAACACTGCAAAATCAAAAATTATGAAATTCCATAAGGGGAAATCCAAAAAGGAAACCGATTTTTTTTACTCAGGTGAAAAGTTAGAGCATGTGAAAAAGTTCATTTATCTGAGTGTAATGTTTTCCTCTTCGTCATTATTCCTTGAAGAATCGTTGTTTTCCATTACCAAATTTAAAACGGCTATATCCGTAGTATTTAAGATACTGGTGGGGCCAAAATGCCTGCCACAGTAGGGATGCAACCAAAAAACTATTAAATTCTATAGCTAGGTCGGTATTGGTATATGGAGCTCCAGTTTGGAGCCTTAGCTACCTCAATTACCTAGAGCAAGCAGAAACAAACATTTACAATCATTTATTTCAGCTTATTAGAAACACTCCTAGCTACATCATTAGACTAGAAACAGGCTCGGATTTTGTGTCAACTCATATTATGAAGTCAACCCAGTGGTTGTGTAAAATATTATCAATGGGCAGAGAATGATTCCCCAGGATCTGCTGTAATAGGCTCCTATTTTTAGATTAGAGTCCCACAAATATTATCAGAGTTAATTGGGTATCTCAAATTAAAAACCTGCTAAACTCTTTAAATTCCATTGACATCTGGCTTACTCAAGACAATAACTTAATTAAACACATTAGCTCAATAGTAGAAGCACACCAAAGTAAATTACTTTCTATAGACCTTGAAAAACTTCAAATTTCAAATTATAGTCCGTCACAAAAGGCAATTTCCACAACTGCCGGTTCACCTCAGGAATTTCTAACTATAGGTTTGCCATTCCAAATTGTAAAAACCATTGCACAGCTAAGAACAACTAGTGTATAAAGTTTTCAATGAAAAATGTATTCTATAATATTAATCCAAAAGAAATTTGCACATTGTGTAATTTAAATATGAATGAGGACATTTATCATATAATGCTTCATTGCCCTATTTACTCCCCTTTCAGAGAACAGTATTTACCATTCATCAAACAGCCTACTGATAATTCACAGCATAATATTCTAAGTAGTGCAACTAGAGAAGTATATATTAGCATTTTTAAATATTTAAGAAATAGTTTCAAACTTCGCGAATCTTATCTGAGTTAACATTTTTAAATTTCTACATTAAACATAACTCTTAAACATTTTTAGTACTGTTATACCTATTTATTAGTAAATTCTTGTCAGTTATACTCAATTCTGGTTTGTAAAAATATATAAGTTACTAACATGGAAAAACTAACCTCATTATACAAGGCCAACTCCTTGCTATAAGGAAAATCCATGTAAGCAATAAATAAAATAACTATGACCGGGTCATCAAAGTTCAATCGTCTGTTAGGTATCACAGTACCCAAGACTTCATTTTAGCAGATTTTCGGAAGAATTTTCAAATTCCCATCAAACCTACCCATGACAAGACGAAAATGAGGTCTATTCAAAACAATATATATAACGAACTTGATCTTTAGTTTTACATTAAAGGTTTAAGTATCGAGTATGGTAACAATCAAACAAAAATTGCGACCGATATATATATATATATATATATATATATATATGTGTGTGTGTGTGTGTGTGTGTGTGTGTGTGTGTGTGTGTTTGTCTTACGCACTAGCGGTCGCAATTTTTGTTTGATCTTTACCAAGCTCGATATTTAAACGTTTCATGTAAAACTAAATATGAAGTTGGTTAATAGCTGAAATCGAACCAATGGAAGGGGTGGGGTGGGCTAAGAGTGGGGATTTCAAAAATTAAAATATCTCCGTATCTACAGGTCGGGTCAAAACATTGTATGGAACCAATCTTATTTCAACTTTAATGTCCTATAAATGTTGTTATTTATGTATATATTTTCTCAATATCTTGACCATTAATCGAGATATTTGTATTTTTTTAGTTGTCAGCTGTCAGTAA
Source organism: Riptortus pedestris (assembly GCA_019009955.1). NCBI lineage: Eukaryota > Metazoa > Arthropoda > Insecta > Hemiptera > Alydidae > Riptortus > Riptortus pedestris. The sequence continues at coordinate 40,238,112 of CM032233.1, read as the reverse complement.
ACCACTTCTACTCATGTAATATTACTAATATGCTGTTATATAATGAGCCATTTTGTAAAGCTAAAATTCCAAATACTATTTTCATTGTACTTTTAAGACAGTTATGGGCAACCTTTGACGTGTTGTTGGCCAAACGTGTTGTGTTCGTAATTTTTAACGATAGATATCAGACATGAAATAATATGACAATGTAATTATAATACAAATAATAAAAAAACAAAATGAAATGGAAAAAAAAAGTCCGTCACGCAGGGGCTGCGTAAACTAAGCAGATTTCACACGTGAAGTTTTACAATAGAGAAATTTCAGAATAGAGAGTCAAACAGTTACGGGAACGGCCCGAACTAGCTCTTGACGTAAACTCACGACTAGACCCGAAGTTAGCCGATCTCATCTCAGAAGCTGAAAACAGAAAAATGCAAATATCTCGGTTAATATTCAAGATACAGAATAAATGTACATAACATTATTTATAGTAAATTTAATTTGCAATAAGATTGATTCTATATAATTTTTCGAACCGACGTAAAGTAACGGAGATATTTCGAATTTTCGAAAATCCTCCCCTCTAAACCCCCCCTCCCAATGGTCCGATTTCAGCCATTAACGAACTTGATCTTTATTTTTGCATAAAACGTTTAAATATCGAGTTTGGTAACGATCAAACGAAAATTGCGACCACTAGAGCGTTAACAGACAAATATATATATATATATATATATATATATATATATATATATATATATATATATATATATATATAATTTTGAACGGACCTCATTTTCGTCATCTCCTGGGTAGGATCGATGGACATTTGAAGAAATTTTTCGAAACTCGCGTCATGAGTACGACCTCAATAGCCTTAAGGGAAATCTGCTAATAGGTGCAGCATTATAATTAAATCGTAAAATTTGGAATTATCACAAACAACGAAAGAGAATAGCGGCACTGAAATCAATCAGACACTTGAGCATGAATTTGGGAAACTAATCCATCGATGTTTGAATTATTTCCACTGGCGCAGAGACGAAAAGAATTTTCCAAATTATCGTCAGTCTGCCTTGTATGATGTTTTGATTTATTAATTTTCATGATTGAAAAAAACTATTCGATTTATAAGTACTGCCAAACGCACAAATCTCTCCTCATCTTCCTCATCTGGAGTAAGTAGTGTAATATTTTTGTTTAATTGGGTTTTTCAAAATGTCTCGCGGGCCGAATCAAACCTTACCGCATGCAGGTGGTTGTCCACGTATGATTTAAGTTACTACGTTCTAAACTACATTATTTTTATTTGGTCAACACCACACTTGATACTTAACAGTTTCATGAAAAATAAAGATTATATTAGGTAATGGCAGAAATTCAGCTTATCATATCCCATGAGCGGGAAATCTACATTAATTCATGCTTCACCTGCGGAACGGACTCTGGATTTTTTAGTGCTCTTCTCTAATTGACAGTTTCCAAGAAATGTTTCTAAAAACCAATTTAAAAGCCAAGTCTTCAAAATGTCTTCCTGAGGGTGAAGGTCTGTGTTTATATAATTTTCTACATAGCTCTTGATTGGTAAGGTTAAAATTATTAAATTATTTATTAACGTCCACTTTTTGCAACTAAGGCTAATTGGGACGGGTTATCTACAGGTTAACACCCTTTTCTAACCAGGGTGGGACTAAGGATTTTATTTAATGAATCCCGTCACTAAATAAATTCCTTTTCCCAGGAGGGAATCGAACTCGCCACTCTAGGTTTGTCATGTGAGATTAGGGTCAATGCTTTAACTCATATGGCTAACCTGAGCCCCAGTGAGGTCATAAAAGGAGAAAACAATGTTATGAAAACTAATGTTGTTCCCTATTCAGTCTATAAAATCATTTCCAGACGATTAGAATGTTCTTGAGGCGTCTCTTTGTGGAGAATTATTATGACTATGTTGGCCTGAGCCCAAGAAACGAGCGGTTGGCATTGTTGAATCCCGAGCCACTAAGTCCCTCCAATAGCTATTAAGAAATAGACTCCAAACAATGTTTCACTGTGCTAAACTTCTCCGTTGTCTGTTTGTCCTTGACCTAGTATTGCTTTTGAACAAGACTCCAATACAAGATAAGCTGACTTAATAAATGAGGACAATTCTTCTTTTATGAATGTGAAATTACGCTCAAGGGCACAATCAACATAATTTTATTGTTAGGTTTAATTATTCTAAGCAAGTAATTGAAGATAAGTTTTATTTTAGGAACTTGTAGTTTTGGTACGATAAAAAAAAATTTTAACCGTACTGCGGCCGGGTTGGACTTTTAAATAGCTAACAATTACATAAAAATAGTTTTAACTAAAAGATAAAGTGCTCAGAACAAAATGAAGTTATTCATATGAGGTAAATATGAGATATGAAGTAGAGCTACTATTACATACTTTTGTATGTATACAAAGAAAATACCATTTGCTTATAAGTAAGAATCCCCCAGTTCAGCAATGATTAGTTCAACCTAAAATAATAGCCGCTATTCTGGGCATTATGCATGAATAATTAAAATTTCAACTAGGCTTTCAATATCCATCTATAAAATATATTACTATATTATAATAAAGTTAATAAAACATTTGGACAGGGATCAAATTAACTCATTGGGTGACAACTAATTCGCCTTCATGCCTTTCAGCAGATTTCCCACTTGGGGAATCGGCTATTGAGGTTGTACTCATGATACGACCCCCCCCCCCTTCCAAAAAGAAATTTAAATGCCCGTCACGCCAATCCCACCTAAAAAATGACGAAATTGAGGTCCGTTCAAAATAAAAAATCCGTCAAGCAGTTGATGCGTAAGCTAAGCAGGTTTCCCTTTTGACGTTTTACAATAGATAAATCTACTGTGCTAGTACTTACTACCGTGAATATCAAGTGAATAAATACAAATAGTAATTAGAAATAATTCCATCAATTTTAATAACCTCCCAACGGAAAGCGTCTGAATTGTAAACAACCAGGTCTGGCAACCTCTCAGAGCTGAACAGTTAGAGAGAAATATTCTTCACTGAAAAGAAAAACAATTACTGAAATATATCTGAAAATAACATATTAATTTTATTAAAAACTATTTACTATATCTATTACTGTAATTTATAATGAATCAGAATAATGTTTATCTTAATCACTCAAATATTAGTAGTCCAAGAACTTGAGACGTGGGGGGGGAGGGTCCACAGAACATATTTTTATATATCTCGTATAATAAAGGTCTCTTGAAAACCATATTTGGTATTTAAGCTTCGAATAAAGTGATTTATTATATAACAGAGTATTATTTATGTGACATGACAAGTGGGGGTTTGATAAAGGCACAAGCTTGAAAAATGCAAACAACTCGGTTAAGATAGAGAATAAATATATATCATGGTATTTATAGTACATTTAATTTGCAATAAGATTAGTTTTATAAAACTTGTCGATCCGACGTATAGTACCGGAGATATTCGGAATTTTTAAAAACCCTCTAAACCTAACTGGTCCGATGCTAACCGTTAACGAGCTTGATCTTCGTTTTTGTATAAATCATTTGAATATCGAGTTTGTTAAGGATCAGACAAATTTTCGACAGCTAGAGCGTCGATTTATATATATATATATATATATATATATATATATATATATACTAGCTCAGATACCCGGCTTCGCTCGGGAATTCATTTGAGGCTGAATGGTGATGGTATTTTTTTGGCAAAGCTTTACTTTGCACAATATTTTGAAATTTACCCGTCCCAGTGTTTAGTGTAAATACCCGTCGTTTCTGTGGATTTGTTAATATTAAAATTATTTTATATGTAAGACTTCACTGTCCTCCATATTGTCATATTTCCTGTTTTCTGTGCATTATGCATGGATTTGAATTATTAAGCACAAAATATTAACATACATTTGAATTAATTTTTCCCGGTGAGGTTCCTAGTAGTTCCAAAGAATTGATGAGCAAATTTCTCTAAATAATAAAATAAACAACTTTCTTATGTGCATATTTGCCGAAACCCCAATAGGAAACGAAATATCGCTATTTTTAATTTCAGGCCTCCCTTATAACCCCCACTCCTGCCCGTCCCTAGAAAAGTTAGTATGGCTTATTATAAGGAAATCGTTAGTATTAATTCACATAGCGAGTTTGGTTTAGTTCGGTTGAGTCTTTTGTGTCAAATAAAATTGTGGACTCCCGCTATAGTTTTTAGCGTATAACTCATTTATACTTCCGTATACGGCCAAAGTGCATATAACAAAAGTTACTCTACATAACAAAATAAACAACCTTTGTTATGTGCATAGTTTCTGAAAAAGCAATAGGAAACGAAATATCGCTATTTTTAATTTCAGGCCTCCCTTATAACCCCCACTCCTGTTCGTCTTAGAGAATATTAATATAGCCTAAAGTCTAAGTTGGGCTAGTAGTAATATACATACCAAGTTTCATGAAATTCGGTTCACCGTTTATGCGTGAAAAGGTAACAAACAAACAAACAAATAAACAAACAGACACGAAAGAAACAAAATGTAGTTATGGTGTCTATGACATGTGAAACGAAAAGTTATCGTGAAATTTCGCGAAAAAAATCAATGTACAGACAGAGGTTACAATTTTATATATATATATATATATATATATATATACTAGCTCAGATACCCGGCTTCGCCCGGGGTTGATTTGAGGCTGGTATGGTGATGGTATTTTTTTGGCAAGGCTTTACTTAGCACAATATTTTGACATTTACCTGTCCCAGTGTTTAAGGTTAATACCCGTTGTTGGCATTTGTTAATAATAAAATTAATTTTTTATGTAAGTCTTCACTGTCCTCCAAATTGTCATATTTCCCATCTCCTGTGCATTATGCATAGATTTCAGTTATTAAGGACAAAATATTAAAATAGACAAAATGAATATCACAAAACTTGCTCTAAATAACAAAATAAACAACTTTTTTCATGTTCATATTTACTGAAAAACGAATAGAAAACGGAATACCTCTATTTTTAAATTCAGGCATCCCTTGCAACCCCCACTCCTGCCCGTCCCTAGAAAGGATGGTATGGCTTATTATAATGAAAGCGTTAGTGCTAATACACATACCGAGTTTTATATATTTTGGTTGGGTCATTTGTCCCAAATAAAATTGTTCACTTCCGCTATAGGTTTTAGCGTATATCTCGTTTATAGTTCGGTATACGGAAAAAGTGTATATAACAAAAGTTACTCTAAATAACAAAATAAACAACTTTTGTTATGTTTCTATTTGCCAAAAAACCAATAGGAAACGAAATACCGCTATATTTAATTTCTGGCCTCCCTTACAACCCCCACTCCTACCCGTCCCTAGAAATGTTGGTTTGGCTTGTTATAATGAAGGCTATAGTCCTAATACACGTACCGAGTTTTATTTAGTTCGGTTGATTCTTTTGTACCAAATAAAATTGTTGACTCCCGCTATAATTTTTAGCGTATAACTCATTTATATTTAGGTTTATGACGAAAGTGTATATAACAAAAGTTACTCTAAATAATAAAATAAATAACTTTTGTCACGTGCATATTTGACGAAAAACCAATAGGAAACGAAATATCGCTATTTTTAATTTCAGGCCTCCCTTATAACCCCCACTCCTGTTCGTCTCAGAGAATATTAGTATAGCCTAAAGTCTAAGCTGGGCTAGTAGTAATATATATACAAAGTTTCATAAAATTCGGTTCAGCCGTTTATGCGTGAAAGGGTAACAAACAAACAAACAAACAAACAAACATACACGAAAGAAACAAAATGCAGTTATGGTGTCTATGAAATGTGAAACGAAAAGTTATCGTGAAATTTTGAGAAAAAAATCAATGTACAGACAGAGGTTACAATTTTATATATATATAGATACACAACATTTTGAACAGATCTCATTTTCTGTACCCCAAAGGTAGGATAGATGGATTTGAAGAACTTTTTCGAAAATCCCATCATGAGACCAACCTCAATAGCTGCTTTCCCCTAAGGGAAATCTACTAAAAGTAAACCCCCCCTCCTACTCATCTCACACTAGCAATATATAATGAATCATTTTACTTGAACGTTAAGTACGCCGTATTTTTTAATCAAAAAGTAGTTGTTTAGGGGGTTTAGTGAAAGGGTGTAATAAAAAAATCGAAATATCTCGTATTATTTTGACTCCAGTCGAAAAATATCTTAAATAAATCTAGTTAGAAATTTACTGTTCCTACTCTATTAACAGTAAAGACACTGGACGAATTTCTACAGCATGTAAACTCAATTTAGCCCAAGATAGAGTTACGATTAGAAGGTAGGAAGACCATTTTTGGATGTTCTGGTGGAAAGAGTATTAAATATACAGATAGGACACGGAGTTTATCGCTTACTCTATGAACCTCCATAGATAAAATAAAAAAAAAGAATTCCAAATTCAATTCATTTTAAGTTTATCTTGAAAAATCGATGCTATTTTTCTATGATGTTTTTGCTAATGACCCATGTATGACATTTTACACAATAGCTTAAACGTCATGGTTGGTTAAGGTGCCTACTGTATGTGGATTATGGTTTTCTCGCCTTTTGTGCCATGTAACAAAAGACGAGTACTTTCAAAGAAGAGAAATCAAGATTAGAAGTTACGATGCCATAAACACTTTGTGCATTAAAGAAGCTGTTAACGTAAGTCCCCTGCTGTTTCTATGTTTCATGTAGGTAAGGTGCTAGCCTTCATCACATCAAAAACAATTTACACTACTCCAAAGAACAGTTTATTCTTATCGTCATCTATAAAGCTTAAAAATCCTCTAGTCTCTTGTGCCACACTTAAAATAGGAATTAGTCTCAGATTAACGCCAAACGTCATTCCATTACATCCTTCCAACTGAGACTCATGTTTTTCCATTGATATTCATTGAAACTACGTTCTACTCCGAACTTTCTCTCTCTCTCTCTCTCTCTCTCTCTCTCTCTCTCTCTCTCTCTCTCTCTCTCTCTCTCTCTCTCTCTCTCTCTCTCTCTCTCTCTCTCTCTCTCTCTCTCTCTCTCTCTCTCTCTCCCTCTCCCTCTCCCTCTCCCTCTCCCTCTCCCTCTCCCTCTCCCTCTCCCTCTCTCCCCCTCTCTCTCTCCCCCTCTCTCTCTCCCCCTCTCTCCCCCTCTCTCCCCCTCTCTCCCCCTCTCGCCCTCTCCCCCTCTCTCCCCCTCTCTCCCCCTCTCTCTCCCTCTCTCTCCCTCTCTCTCCCTCTCTCTCCCTCTCTCTCCCTCTCTCTCCCTCTCTCTCCCTCTCTCTCCCTCTCTCTCCCTCTCTCTCCCTCTCTCTCCCTCTCTCTCCCTCTCTCTCCCTCTCTCTCCCTCTCTCTCTCCCTCTCTCCCTCTCTCTCTCCCTCTCTCCCTCTCTCTGGATGTATATATATATATATATATATATATATATATATATATATATGTATATATGTGTGTGTGTGTGTGTGTGTGTGTGTGTGTGTATGTGGAGGACAATTTTTAAAAAAAATGACAATGGTGAAGCAAGTAGATGGTGGACATAAAAGTGAGGTATGAAAATAGTAATAAGAAATATATGTAAATAGAGTGTTCAAAATTTACAAAAAAAAATTGGAAATTGTAATTTTAAATAAATAGGAACCTAATGATAAGGAGCTATATAGCTTGAAACGCGGTGGGGAATTAAATAAATCCGAAGTTTTAAGAAAGAACAGGAGTGCAGTTGTTTTTGCTCCCTGCTCTTCCTCTACATTAAATTGGTATGTACCATATCTAATTTTTCAATTTATTCATTTCTTTTCGTTGTAGTCTTTACATTAGTACAATCACACCATCCCTCCCTGTCACTTTCTATAAAAAATATTTTTGTTTATATTTACGCCCATTGTACATATAACAGGAAATATTATGTTTTTTCACAATTTTTCACAAATTAGTTACATCTTTTGTTTTTTGTTCAGCTCAGATGAAGGGAGCTAACCAATGGTGCCTGAGGCTGTTAGCACTCTTAATAAAATTCTGTATTTGAAAAATTAAGAATCTAGGTTTTATCCGACACCCAACAATCATCTACCATCACGCTTTAACCAGCGGCTAACAATACAACTAATGAAAAGGAGTGTTTATACATTGGCCCAATATGGCTGCATTTTCGAATAATTTAAGAAGCAGGTGATCAACAGTATGTGGGGTGTGTTAAAAGCAGATGACAATACTCAAGGACTAATAACAGTATTTTAAGAATAAAAAGACCGTCCCGCAAAGACTGCTTAAACTAAACAAATTTACCATTGGTATGACCTATAAGTGATTTCATTTCACTATATATTCTCTATTTCGAATACCCCCCCTCTCACATCCCCCTATTCCTGGTCTGATTTCAGCCATTAACTAATACGATTAATAGTGTTGGACGAAATTGGTTAACGTGCGATTATTATACCGCAACTTAAACACAAAATGTTTCAAATAAAAAGATGAGAATGAAATCATGTACTTTAAGAATAAAGTACTTTGCAATGAAGCCAGGAAAATACGACTTTAAACTGTTCGTAATACAGTGAATAAAAGCTATGCGGTAGCAACCAAGTATAGGTAAACAGTAGTCAGTCAAACTGACGACTTCATTTCACTAGCAAACAGCACAGTCATCGATAATCCTACCCCACCCGTATCCAAACTTCAGACACTGAATCGTCAAAGACGCCCTTCTACTCGGGTGGCCTCCCACCCTCAACCTCCCACACCCGCCTATAACCTCTCCTCCAACCCTTGTCTGAGATATTAGCTGATTCTCTACTATTGGAAAACTACTATTGAGGTTGTTCTCGTGATGCAATTTACGAAAAATGTCATCAAATATGCATCGACCCTAACTGGGAATTCACGAAAATAAGGTCTGTTCAAAACTATGTATATATATTTAGAGTTAGGCAGCGCTGAATTCTAGACCGGAAAGATGAACAATTAATTAAATATACCTGAATATAACATATTAATTTTAATGAAAACTATTTACTATAGCTAGTGGAGTAATTTGAAATTAATCGAAATAATTTCTATCTCAATCACTAAGATTTTAGTAATCCAAGAACAAAAGAGGGGGGTGAGTGAACAGAACGTGTTTGTTTGTATCTCGTATAATAATGTTTTGTTGAAAACAATATTTGGTAATAAACCTTGTAATGAAGTGGTTCATAATATAAGAGCTTATTAATTGACGCTAGTAGGAGTGGGGGTTTACTGAAAGCGTAAAACTATAAAATCCAAATATCTCGGTTAATAATCATACGGAAAATATGTATAGAACAATTTGCAATACGATTGTTTCTATGCAATTTCCCGATCCGATGTATAGTTACAGAGAAGAGAGATATTTTGAATTTTCGAAATTCATCTCCTCCAGACCCCCTCCCCCATTCCGATTTCATCTGTTAACGAACTTGATCTTTCTTTTTACATAAAACGACTAAATATCGAGTTTGGTAACGATTAAACCATATTATTAAATATTATATATATATATATATATATATATATATATATATATATATATATAGTTTTGAACGGACCTCATTTTCGTCATCTCCTAGGCAGGATCGATGGACATTTGAAGAAAAATTTCGAAATTCGTGTCATGAGTCCCTTAGGAGAAATCTGCTAAAAATGGACGTAACAACATTTATAGGTCATTAAATTTGCAATATGATTCGTTCGATACAATTGTTCTATCCAACGTAAAATAACGGAGATATTATGAATTTTCGAAATGAAGATTCTTCTGAAAGACACTCAGGCTATTATGTAAATATTAATTTCCATAATAGTCAAAATCGGTCCAGGAGGTCTGCAGGTTACGAAAATGCATAAATTTCGTGAATAGCGTCGTTATAATTCCTTGGATTGAACAATGTTGTATAAATAATCGTGTTGATAATGTAATGAACTCTCTTCAATTTTAGTTTTATTCATTTTTCTCATAAACCAAATATACGCATCTTTGTTTGAGTAAGCTCTTACTTCTGATTATGTAAACCCTCTTTGTACCTACTATATCACTATGTTATGTCAACCTTAAATTTCAATCTCAAATGGGGTTCTTACTAAGATAGAAATAAAGAATAAAATTTGATGTGACACCATCCTTCGTGCCACTCCAGCAGTACAGAAGTGCTTAGTTGACACACCCTCGAGTAACGGACTTGCTACTTACTATCATGTGGTCGAAAACATCCCGCCTTGTGGGCGTCGTCTGGGCCGTTAACCACTGAAGGTGTAGCCGATGGTTTTAAACGGATCTCTATTGTCATCTATTTGGCAAGCCAGCCAAACCACTTAACTTGCCAGGTTTCTCTGACGAATTTCACCTGCAGTCTCACTCACACGTCATTATTTCGCTTCATCTTCTTTATAACAACGAATTTTTTTACACCTAGAAATTATGGATTAAATTTCCTCTAGGCGAATATATGATTTACGAAGGAGCTCACAAAAAATTACAAATTTCCCGTAATCATGAAAATTGTGCACCTTAAATTTCGATTCAATTAAACGAATACTATTTTAATATTGAATTAAAACAAATTACAAGGAGTATCAAATAAAATTGAGTTCACGTAATGGTAGATTTTAAATCTTCGCTCCCAAGACTAATGAGCTCTTCCCTACAGTTATAGATGTAGTTATTTACTTAATAACTTTGCTTTCTATTAACTGATAACAGTATTTCCCTACCGACATAGGAATAGTTGTTCAACAAAGAACTGCATTTTAACGATGATTACATGATCTTGAATGATGATATATTCTACGAGAAAATAATTAGGCCCGGGGGTGGGATTTTATGGATTCTAAATTACATGAACAACAAAGTATTTTTAAATCACCTAGAGGAAAGTTTGGATAATATCATAAATACATTCTAAGACTACATAAATGGATATATAAATAGTTTATGGTGCTAAAGACAATTCCTTGATGCATCTCGTCAATCATAATTCATTTTAGCAGATTTCTCTTAAGGGAAATCAGCTATTTTAGAGTCCTTGCCTCCTTACATTATCCGGATAGTTTTTTTTAATTGTACATTTCGAAAATCACTATATTTCCTGTGAGGTTTCATAGATAGCTATTAAATTTTCTCTTGGACTTCCACAGTCCTTGTCGTTACTATTACAAATACGGATTTAGTCCTTTTCATTGTTGACGATTCGCGGAACGTTCTTAAGCTCTGCTTGATGAAAGTGTGTACAGAAAATTTGACTTTGACCTCAATGGTAAAAATGTATTTAATTTATTATAGCGCCATGCAGTGTTGAAGGTTTTTTAACACAATTATATATATATATATATATATATATATATATATATATATATATATATATATATATATATATATACTAGCTCAGATACCCGGCTTCGCCCAAGAATTCATTTGAGGTTGAATGGAGATGGTATTTTTTTGGCAAGGCTTTAGTTTGCACAATATTTTTGCGAATTTTTATTTCAGGGATACCTTATAACCCCCACTCCTACTCGTTCCTGGCAATGTTGGTTCACCTTATAATCATGTGGGATTTATCACTAATTCACATACCTAGTTTTGTGAACTTCGGTTCATCGTTAGTGCCCAATAAAATTGTTGGTTCCCGGTATAGTTTTTCGAGTATATCTCGTTTATACTTTGTCATACGACAAAAGTATATATAACAAAAGTTATTTCAAATAACAAAATAAACAATGTTTGTCATGTGCATATTTGCCGAAAAACTAAAAGGACACGAAAAATCGTAATTTTAAATTTCAGACCTTTCCTACTACCCCCACTATTGCCCGTCCCTAGAAATGTTGGTATGGCTTATTATAATTAAGGCTTAAGTGCTAATACACATACCGTGTTTTATTTAGTTCGGTTGAGTCTTTTGTGCCAAATAAAATTGCTCACTTCCGCTATAGGTTTTAGCGTATATCTCGTTTATAATACTTTATACGAAAAAAGTGTATATAACAGAAGTTACTCTAAATAACAAAATAAATAACTTTTGTAATGTGCATATTTGCCGAAAACCCAATAGGAAACGAAATATCGCTATTTTTAATTTCATGCTTTCCTTGCAACCCACACTCCTGTTCGTCTCAGAGAATATTAATATAGCCTAAAGTCTAAGTTGGGTTAGTAGTAATATACATACCAAATTTCATAAAATTCGGTTCAGCCGTTTGTGCGTGAAAAGGTAACAAACAAACAAACATACACGAAGAAAAAAAATGATGTTATGGTATGTGAAACGAAAAAGTATCGTGAAATTTCGGCAAAAAAATCAATGTATAGACAGAGGTTACAATTTTATATATATATACTAGCTAAGGTACCCGGCGATGCCCGGGAAATCATTGCTGACTGACTAATGATGGTATTTTTATAGCAAGACTTCAATGTGTACAATTGCACTTCCCTCCACGATGTATTGTTTTTTCAAAACAGCCAATCCTAAAGTGTAACTTTCAGGGTTAATAGAATAGAAATTTTAGTTTTGAAGAATATATGAAAATGGGTTCCTAATCTATCCCTCACGACTTTTTGACTCACGGTTTTTGAATAATAATTATAATTAAATATCATCTATAATGAGCATATTTCCTGCCAAAAATCAATCCAAGCACATATAGTTTTATACATAAGATTATATTCGTATTAGTAATCCTCAGAGGAAATCACTTCCCGTCATGCCAGTATTCCACAGGAAATAACTAAACTCAATTAACTCCCGTGAATTTCCGCTCTCGCAGGAGCGTTAGCATCATTGTTTTCCTTAGAATATTGATTCAGAATATTATTTTAATAATTTATCTACCTGATGGAACTAAATAATAGATCCCTAAACATAATGTCATTTATGTTCAAAAAGCTAGATGAGGGGAAGAGAGCCCCCCTGCAACCTAGTAATACTTTAAACATTCATATCGAGCATATATTAAATACCAGAAATACTCTTATAGTTTATATTTCTATTAGAAATAAATAACAAAGTTATAGGGAAAATAAATAAATAAATGAGGACGCAACGGAGATTTATAAGCTCACTAATCCGAATCATACTTACAACTATCATATAAGACTAAAAAATAACATCTCTTGTCATAATATGCATTTATTAAAAACACTTAAATAAGCACTAATAAAATTAATGAATCCCGCTATGTTTTTAGCGTATATGCCGTGTTAACTTCATTTACGGCAAAAGTGAATACAACAAAAGTTACTTTACATAACAAAAGTGAACAACTTTTTCTATGTGCACGTTTGCCGAAAAAAAAAAAAAAAAAGCAGTCAGGGCACTGCCGGTAGAAGTGAAAACTCCTTTAGCTTTGATCGCTCAATTTTGGCATTGCTGAGAATTTTTTTTTACGAAGTCTTATTTTTAAAAATATTTTTAGTTATTTATCAATAAGTAACAGTTATGTGCTATTTTACATGAAAAAATGAAATGACAAAAATAATAGTGATAAAAAAAAAAATAATGTACCACGAATTGTTTTATTTATCAATATAAAATACTATACATAATTATTTCAGTTCTTTTACATAAAAGAAAAAAATTACATTTCAGAATTATTACAAATGCTTTACAAAAATAAGTTAAGTACACTCAGAAAAATCAATTTCTATCCATAATTTCAAGAACTCTTGCACCATCATCAATTTCTAAAACTGATACAATCGGTATATGGTAGCTAAAGTAGGATACAAACAGTTTTGATTCGAATTTATTTAAATATCGGAATTTATTTAAATATTCGAATTTATTTATTTAAATATTCGAATTTATTTAAACTCCGGATTAAAATATCTATGAAAGTAAAAATGGTAGATATATAGTATCTGTAAACGAAATGATGCTGGTTTTGTCCTCTTTAAAATGGTATGCGAACGAAAACTCTAGCTAATTTGGTTCAGGAGTTATGAAGAAAAGAAGCTCTTTTAGCTTTGAGTTGAGTACTAGCGGTGTCGCGATTTCATACTTTTTTCCTCTCCCGCAAATGCTTCCTTACGGGGTGCACAACGTGCCTAAAGAAGTTTTCACTTCAATTGTAAATAAACTATAAAATGATTAGGTTATAAAATACCATATGATTTTATTTCTAAACCTTAGTACTAGCGGTGGCGGTGGCGGTGTCGCGATTTCATACTTATTTCCTCTCCCGCAAATGCTTCCTTACGGGGTGCACAACGTGCCTAAAGAAGTTTTCACTTCAAAAATTACATTTCGTTACCTTTTTACGCATAAACGGCTGAATCGACTTTTATGAAACTTTGTATATATATTACTACTAGCCCAACTTAGGCTTTAGGCTATACTAATATTCTCTACGAACAGAAGTGGGGGTTATAAGGGAGGCCTGAAATTAAAAATAGCGATATTTCGTTTCCTATTGGTTTTTCGGCAAATATGCACTTAACAAAAGTTATTTATTTTATTATTTAGAGTAACTTTTGTTATAAACACTTTCGTCGTATACCTAAATATAAATGAGTTATACGCTAAAAATTATAGCGGGAGTCAACAATTTTAATTGGTACAAAAGAATCAACCGAACTAAATAAAACTCGGTACGTGTATTAGGACTAACGCCTTCATTATAACAAGCCATACCAACATTTCTAGAGACGGGCAGGAGTGGGGGTTGTAAGGGAGGCCAGAAATTAAATATAGCAGTATTTCATTTCCTTTTGGTTTTTTGGCAAATGTAAACATAACAAAAGTTGTTTATTTTGTTATTTAGAGTAACTTTTGTTATATACACTTTTTTCGTATACCGGATTATAAACGAGATATACGCTAAAACCTATAGCGGAAGTGAACAATTTTATTTGGGACAAAAGACCCAACCAAAATAAATAAAACTCGGTATGTGTATTAGCACTAACGCTTCCATTATAACAAGCCATACCATCATTTCTAGGGACGGGGCAGGAGTGGGGGTTGCAAGGGATGCCCGAATTTAAAAATAGCGGTATTTCGTTTTCTATATTTTTTTCGGTAAATATGAACATGACAAAAGTTGTTTATTTTATTATTTAGAGTAACTTTTGTCATATTAATTTTTGTCTTTTAACAAAGTATAAACGAGATATACACTATAAACTAAAGCGGGAGTCAACTATTTCATTCGTTTTTAAACCGAACTTAAAAAAACTTGGTATGTCAATTAGCATTAATTCTTCCATGATTATTAGATATATTAAAATTTTTAGGTCAGAACGAGAGTGGGGGTTATAAGAGAGGCCTGAAATAAAAATTCGTGATATTTCATTGTTTATTTGTTTTTCGACAAACATTCATATAACAAAAGTTGTTTACTTTGATATTTAGATTAACTTTTGTTCTATACATTTCTCCAGGAACAATGTGTGGAGAAAATAATTTGCGTAGAAATATTATATTATAGAAAAATTAATTCAATCTATTTTAATATTTTGTCCTTAATAACTGAAATCTATGCATAATGCACAGGAGACGGGAAATATGACAATTTGGAGGACAGTGAAGACTTACATAAAAAAATTATTTTCTTATTAACAAATCCCAACAACGGGTATTAACCCTAAACACTGGGACGGGTAAAGGTCAAAATATTGTGCAAAGTAAAACCTTGCCATAAAAATACCATCACCATTCAGCCTCAATCCAAATCCCGGGCGAAGCTGGGTATCTGAGCTAGTATATATATATATATATATATATATATATATATATATATATATATATAGAGAGAGAGAGAGAGAGAGAGAGAGAGAGAGAGAGAGAGAGAAAGAGAGAGATAGATACATTGTACTTCAGTAATTAAATATCTGGAGTTTTCTCATATCCGTACCTTGCCTATTAGAATATAATAAAAGTCATCCCCGTAAGTATGCTGTAGACCAATTGTATTTTTATTCGTTAGGTGTTTGTTGCAGTATTTGCATATAGGGTTATCAATCTTAGTCATTAAGTGTCTATGTGTCAGGTATGTGTGGCCGATCCTGAGTCTGATAAGAACAACTTCCTCCCACCTAGTACTCGTATAGCTCGATGGTAACTCCTTAATAGTACTTTTGATACTGCGGAGGTGGTGCTTTACTTCCATCCATTCTGATTGCCATTTGTCTAGGATTCGGTGCCGTACATGTCGCACTGTGTCTTCGTATAGTAAGTTTGTTTGTGTATATTGAGTTTGTTGAGTAATTAGTTTAGCCTGGTGATTTGATGTCGTACTAAGTCCTGGCAGCAAGCAAAAGTATGTTTGTAGTTTATAAGTTTATTATAAATATATAAGTCAATCAATCATAATAAATCGATAACTTAATTTAAATAACTCCATTGAATTTGTACATTAAGTTATTCTAAGGTTACTAAAATGAATAAGCAAAGGAGATCCTTGACCTTATAAACATTGTACACGTCATTACCCTTGGCACTGCCAAAGGCCAGTTTAGATTGCTGAGGAAACTTGGTAATCATGACCTTAGTGGTTTAAGGCAGTCTTGAGCCTCCTGTAGATTTCTCAAAATAATATAAGTGAAGGAATGAATGATTTATTTCTTTTTGGAGCAGTTCTAAAGTACAAAAGGAGTATGCTTACAATCAATTATTAATTAATTTACTATAAGTAACACATAATTATGTGTAAACGCTACTTTAATTATTTTGACTTCAAGATGGGAGCTTGTCACATTCATCAATTACTTTCTTACCTACAAGACTTGCATGTAGTATTAGTTATAATAATATTTATAAATAAATCCTAGGACATCTAGTATTCCTTTTGAAGAATAAATATAGTTAAGGATAAAGTATTCAAAATAAATAAAAATGTCAACACAAGTAACAATTTACCCTATTAAAAATTTCATTTGGGGCTTAGTTTAGCCATGTGAGTCACAGCGTTGGCTTTAATCTCACATTGTAAACCTAGAGTGGCGAGTTCGATTCCCGCCTGGGCAAATAGAAATTTATTTAGTGTCGAACTCATTAAATAAAACCCTTAATTCCACCCAGGCTAGAAAAGGTACCTGTAGATAACCCGTCCCAATTAGCCACAGTTGCATAAAGTGGACGTTAATAAATAAAAAAAATCATTAATCTTAGTTTTAACTATTTCCTTTTTGGTGATTCGTTAATTTAGTTTTTTTCAAATTAATTTAATCACATAACAATTAGTCAATGAAACCAAAATATCAGTATGAATTCCTGAAATTGATACAATGAATACAACATTACTTCCGAATTCCTTTACTTAATAGTATAAAAAGATATTTCCTTCAGAGAGCATTCATCTTTATAATTAAAAGTGTTATTTAGAGTGTGGCTCGTTTCACGTACTTTTTGAGGAGTATTGTTCTCAGAAATGTGAGTTGGAAGGATAAGTTACAAATCTATCCAGAAATAAATTCCAGTACTCGAATGGCTGAATCCCCTTAATCTGCTAAAACTTGTAAATAAAATAAAGCTTGATAAAATGACATAAAACTTGTAAGACTTAGTACATTCTATAGTTAAATTATTCAAATCATTAGCTTTGAACTATGATCTACAGATAACCAGAGTTCACGACGATTTTTCCTAAAATAACCTCGGATTTAATAAGTTTCTAATATTTCCATTATTAATAGCTATATTCATTTATAAATTTTATATACCCAATTAAATGTTCAATAATCTTTTGATACAACTGAAAGCTGTAAATAAAGTTCTCGGCGTCTTGCGTCATCCATCTAAAGTGGAATTAGAATCTAATTAATAAAATCAAATCAATAATGATTTCTATTAAATTCTAGACGGATAACCCAAAAGAGTGTATATTATTGATACAAGATGTAAATATGATTTTTTTTTATTTTATTAAAATATCCTGGGTAGCAACAAATAATATTTGTGTTTTCTAGAACAAGAAAATAAATAATATCCTCTTTGAAAACTCTAATGTGGGCAGCACATGACGGCGTCCTTGTACACCTGTTACATTAAATAAACAAAATGTTTTGATGCGCTACATTTAATATGACTTCATTTGAAAGTTATCTACTTTCAGTCACAGATAATTTATATCTCCGCCCCAATGCAAAAGATCAAAAACTGTCAAAGAATTTAATTTACAGATATTCTTTGAAAAAAATGGTTCTATACAATGTTTTTTGTGGCATATAAGTACAGAGAAATTTGCAATGGTTTTTACATTCGCTCCTCTCTACGCCCCCCCCCGCACCCTTTAGTAGATTTTGATAAAAAAGAAAGGTGCACAACTAGATGATACAACAATCCTAAATATACAATTTCAACAATCTTACGAAAAGAAATTTCACCGAAACTACCCAAAATGGATTCAGGGGGCTGTCAAAACGGGCAGTTACGTTGAAAAGAGCCAAAAATGTTGGCGATTAACTATACTTCCTTTACTTCGTTCAAGGAAATAATAAGTTCACTTTCTATCATCCATGAATGAATGAATCTCATTTGCAATAATGCTCTTTCATTTTACTACCGCAACCTCTTTTGTATTCTTTAGTTAAAATAAAAATCATATTTATAGTTTACATAACGTTTTATGCCTCTAAATTCTTCACTGGGCGTAATAAAAGAACTAGTTTCCAGCTTATATTTTAATTACACCTGATCAATCTTTAATTGAAAAATAGTGTAAAAAATTATAAATGGGTCTGTTATTAAGTTCTCTCATAAGGAACGCAAATGAATAAGTATCACCAAATGGTTTCGTTGGTGAATTATCTATTAAAATTTAAATATAAGAGTAGCGTTGGGTAAATTCAAATTAACTTTTTACTATTACAACTTTATAAGTGTTTCACCTCAGGTTAATATTTTCTTTTAATTCCACTAAAAATTGTTGAATTTATTTATTGCTTTCCGCATCTTTTTTGGGCACCATACAAACACACTAAGTGTAAAATTAAATGAACTCGGTCTTGCGGGCTATCCAATAACAGTGAAGTGGAAATTCGGATGCCTCTACAGTGTAACACTCTATTCAACAACAATTTTCCGCCTGAATTGATTTTCCGTCATTATGAGTTTATCCAACCAACTCGGTATCGTCCGAGGAGATGTGATGTGGACTAAATTTCCTTCCACCCTCCTAATCCATTGAATATGCATCGAAATACATTATGACTGTTCGTGTGCAAACTAGTAACCCTACTCTTTACCATGTTTCAAATTAATGTTTTCTGTTGAAAATCTACATATTCCCATATTAACATATGATTCCACAGTCTACATCTGATAAATGGTCCCCGTGAATTCCCACGAAAAAGAATAAGGTAAGGTAGAGAGTTTTAAGGACATGCAGTGATTTTCTGTTACCTACTGCAGGAAGAGAAAATCAATTATGATCCGGTCTTCAGAGACCAAGTGAAATAAGTAAAGATACTAATGCTCTTTGTGAATACAGATTTTGATGACAAGAAAAGGTAAAAGGTCAAGAGAGGAAAAATTAGTCGAAAAAAGTGGACTGTTTCGAAATTATGGCTTAAATACCGCACAGACATACAAACGTGAACAATAATGAACTTCATGAGTTCATGTAAGAGGATGTCAGGTAAGAAAAAAAAACGCCTCGTTCCTTGACTGTTGATTATTCGTTGCGACAGAGGGCTTTCAGAGCATACGCTCCATCATCAGTGCCCTGCTCGCAAACATCGCACCTGATTGAAGTATCATTAATAGAGCTTTTAGTCGTGCGTTAATAGTCGAGATGGTTATATGAATGCAAGAATGCAAGGTTAAACTATTCATTCTCAAAATCATCACTATTTGAAATATAATATAAGAAATTTTCGGCGTTGAAAAGCTGTATATTTCATTTTCCCTTTTCCCCAGAACATCAAACTGACATATCCGTCATTTCAAACCTTCTTTGCTCCCTTAAGGGAAATCAGCTATTGAGGTCGTACTCATGAGGCGATTTTCGAAAAATTTCTTCAAATGTCCATCGATCCTACCCAGGAGATGACGAAAATGAGGTCAGTTCAAAATTACATATATATATATATATATATATATATATATATATATATATATATATATATATATATATATGTCTGTTAACGCTCTATCGGTCACAATTTTTGTTTGATCGTTACCAAACTCGAAATTTAATCGTTTTATGTAAAAAGAAAGATCAAGTTCTTTAATGGCTGAAATCGCACAAGTGGGAGGGCGGGTTAAGAGGAGGGATTTTCGAAAATCCAAAATATCTCCGTTATTATGCGTCGGATCGAAAATGTGTATAGAACCAATCTTATTGCAAATTACTTTGACTATAAATAATGTTATATACATTTATTCTCTATCTTTAATATTAACCGAGATATTTGCATTTGTATTAACTGAGTGAGGAGATGAGTTCGGCTAAAGCTTGTTCTATTCCTTTCCGCTGAAAGCAAGTTCGGCCGTTTCCGTAACTGTTCGGCACTCGCGTGGAGATTTCTCTATTGTATAACTTCACGTGGGGAATCTGCTCATTTTGCTCAGCCCCTGAGTGGCGGACTTCACAGTCAATGAAGTTAATAATTAAAACCATATGCTGATATAAAAAGAAAAATGAATCTCAAGCTTCCTTAATTCTTAGCACTTTGGAGACACAACTCTTCCTATAACGTCAATGCTGGAGTTCACTTGATGAAATTAATAAATACTACACCCTCGAGTTAACATTTTTCGGATGATGAATAGAAGTCAGTCAAAACGTTTACTCATAACCAGGAATTAATGAATATAGGTCACAAATGGAGAGAGGGAGAGATGGGTTAGGAGTATTAGCCCATTCCTTTCCGCTATATTAACGGTCCATAATTGCACTTACCATGCCACAGTAACAAAAGTGTATGAATCTTTCAATGCTGTGGCTCCTTTAGAAGGTTAATATGTTGCAGCAGCAAACATTTAAGGCTCCCCAGGAAAATACGACACCAACCATTGATTAGGTACACGAAATCCCTTGCAAGGTGTAGATTTGACAATAGCATATATAAATATGTATATGAAGTTTCTAGAAATGGGAACGGGTCAAGTTGTAATCGAATGACAGATAAATAGACGATATGCAAAATAGTCTAGTTACAGCTGAACCAAGCTTCGCTTAATCAGTTATTAATTAGTGGTTTAAAATTAGGGCCTAAATCAAGTGTGTTAATTACTTTTGAAAAACGTGAACAGAGCTTGTCAAACGAAGAGTGCCCTGTTACCGACTAAGTGCGCTATGGTTTACTCTCATCTGTTCTTTGAGCTATAATTCATAAAAATCGCTACCTAGAGATGGGAAACCAAAGCGTGTCCTTATAATTTTATTTTCACAGCCAGCGATGTGAAAATCACTGTAAAATTATGTGATTGGAAAGCGATTAAATACAAATTAAATTTAACAAGCCATGTTTTCATCTATACTTAACTGAAACAAAAGGAATAAAGCTTTATAAGAAAAAGCCCGCCACGCAGGGGCTACGTAACCTAAGCAGGCTTCCCACGGGAAGGTTTATAACAGATAAATCTAGACACTGGTAATACCAACGGGAATAAATACGAACGGTAATAAGAAATAATTCAGTCAATTTACAAGCTAATAATATCTACAACGGAATGCGTCTAAATTACAAACAAACAGGACAGCCAACTTCGCAGCGCTGAATAGAATTATTCTAGACCGGAAAGATGAACAATTCATGAAATATATTTGAGTATACCATATTAATTTTATTTAAAACTATTAACTATAGCTAGTGGAGTAATTTGAAATGAATCAGAATAATTTCTATCTCAATCACTCAGATTTTAGTAGTCCAATAACGGAAGAAGGGGTCAACACAACGTGTTTGTTTGTATCTCGAATAATAAAGCTTTGTTGAAAACAATATTTGGTATTTAACCTTATAATGAAATGGTTCATGATATAACAGCTTATTATTAATATGACGCCAGTAGGAGTAGGGGTTTACTGAAAGCCTAAATCTATAAAATCCAAATATCTCGGTTAATACTCATTATAAGGAAAATATGTATAGATCAATATTTATAGTAAATTAAATTTGCAATAAAATTATGTCTGTACAAAATCCGGTTTCAGATGTTAACGAACTTGATCTTTCTTTTTACATAAAACGACCAAATATCGAGTTGGTAACAATTAAACAATAATTGCAACCGCTAGAGTGGTAGCAGATAAATATATAGATAGATAAATATATCTATCTATCTATAAAGTTTTTAACGGAGCTCATTTTCATCATCTCCTAGATAGGATCGATGGACATTTGAAGAAATTGTCGAAAATCGCGTCATGAGTACGACCTCAAAAGCTGATTTCCTTTACGGGAAATCTGCTAAAACAAATTAACCCTTTCTATTGAGCTTAGTTCTTCTTATAACCAGTTGAAGTGGAATGACGAATCAAAGAATTGTTATTGTGTCTATTTGGAAACATTACATCTAACTGATAAAATGGGTCTAGTAGAATATATAATTATGTCATTCAGATTAAATATGTTGAATTCCAACAAAATATTCCAAGCACCTTCCCGTGTGCGTCATACATGTGAACGTTTGAATTGATAATGAACGAGAGGCCACCTTACCTCTCCAGTATTTCTCGAACATCTTGACTCAGCCAAGGCCACACTGACGTAACGTGAGCGAATGGCTCACTTCACACTTCCTTTACATTACAGACCTCCACCAAGCACATTCCATTTGGTAAACAACAAAATGGCATTATATCGCCTTAAATCAGACAAGTTTTAAACGCGAATGTTCTTAATTGAAGGGTCAAACCGTCCTACAAGATACCTAAGATTTCTGTTAGAATATCAAAACAAACAAAAAGTCCGTCACGCAGGGGCTGCGTAAACTAAGCAGATTTCCCAAACGAAGGTTTACAATAGATAAATATACATATTGGTAACACCACCGCAAATATTAAGAAAAAAATACATACGGCAATGAGAAATATTCCAGTAACAAATTAATAACTCTACAACGGAAAGCGTTTGAATTATAAACAAACCTTTGAATTATTAGCCAACCTGATTCTAGACCAGAAAGAAAAATCATTAATAAAATATATCTGAATATAACACATTAATTTTATTGAAAACTGTTTACTATAGCTAATACTGTAATTTGTAATGAATCAGAATTATTTTAATCTCCATTACTTAAATTTCAGTAATCCAAGGGGGGGGGGTCTACAGAACGTATTTGCAAATATCTCACAAAGTAAAAGATCAATGAAAACAATATTCCTTATTTAACCTTGTTATGTAATGGTTCATGATATAACAGCTTATTAATAATATACCATGAGCAGGAGTGAGGGTTTACTGAAAGCGGAAAACTATAGAATTCAAATATCTCGGTTAATATTCATGATACAGAAAGTATGTATAGAACAATATTTATAGGCCATTTAATTTGCAACAGGATTGGTTCCTGAGAGATATTTCGAATTTTTAAAAATCCCCCCTCTAAACCCCCCGCCTCCTCCCACTGGTCCGATTTCAGCCATTAACGGACTTGACCTTGTTTTTACATAAAACGATTAAATATCGAGTTTGGTAACGATCAAACAATAATTATGACCGCTAGAGCGTTAACAGACAAATATATAAAAATACTAGCTAAGGTACCCGGCGATGCCCGGGAAATCATTGTTGACTGACTAATGATGGTATACTTATAGCAAGACTTCAATGTGTACAAATATACTTTACTCCACGACGTAATGTTTTTCTGAAATAGCCAATCCTAAAGGGGTAATTTTGGGTATTAATAGAGTAGAAATTTTAGTTATGAAGAATAAATAAAAATGTGTTCATAATCTATCCCTCTACACTTTTTGACTCACAGTTTTTGAATAATTCAAACCATAATCATGAATAGCATTTATTACAATTAAATATCATCTATAAAGATCATATTTCCTTTCAAAAACCAACCGAGCACAATAGTTTAGGCATAGTTTAGCACGTAAGGTTATATTCGTAACAGTAGATCTCAGTGGAAATCACTTCCCGTAATGTCAGCATTTCACAGGAAAAAAGTAAACTCAATTAACTTTATTAGCCTCCCGTCTATTTCCGCTCTCGCATTAGAGTTATCAACATTCTACTTCTTAAATTATTGATTCAAAATATTATTGTAATAATTTATCTACCTGATGGAATAAAATAATTAAATAACAGTGCTACCCTAAAAATAATTTAATTTATATTCAAAAAGCTAGTCGAGGCGAAGAGATCGTAGTGCTCCCTGCAACCTAAGTAATACTTTAAACAATCATATCGAGTTTAAAAGCATATTGTCTTTTGTCATAATGGCCTTACTATTAACGTTTAATTGTTATGATAGTACATATTTGTTTCAATAACATGAAGATATCGGAAATAAGATAACATATTACCAAAATCAAAGAGATTGATTCCCTACTGCTTCCGCTATCACTCATAGAGGAAATCAGGATGATTTTGTTTAAATAATACACTATACAAATTAAATAATGGAAATGCTCTTATAATTAAATTTCTATACGAAATAAATAACGAAGTTCTTTTCTGGGGGAAATAAATAAATGAGGAGGGGGGCGCGGAGATTTATAACCTCACTAATCCGAATCATACGTAGAACTAAATAATCGAAATAGATAATACTAAAACATAACATCATTTGTCATAATATGTCTATATTATTAAAAACCCTTAAATAAGTACTGATGAAATCGTCAACTCCCGCTACAGATTTAGTGTATATCGCGTATTTACTTCATTTTTCGACAAAAGTGAATGAAACAAAAGTTACTCTAAATAACAAAGTAAATAACTTTTGTTATGTGCACATTTGCCGAAAAACAAATAGAAAATGAAATATTGCGAATTTTTACTTCAGGCCCCTCTTATAACTCCCACTCCCGTTCGAACCTAAACATTTTAATATAGGTTATAATCATAGAAGAATTAATGCTAATTCACATACCAAGTTTTGTTAAGTTCGGTTCAATCGTTAGTGCCCAACAAAATTGTTAGCTCCCGCATTAGTTTTTAGTGTATATCTCGTTCATGTTTTATTATACGACAAAAGTGAATATAACAAAAGTTACTTTAAAGTAACTTTTGTTATATTAACTTTTGTATTTATATAACAAAATAAAACACTTTTGTCAAGTGCATATTTGCAGAAAAACCAATAAAATACGAAATACTGCTATTTTTAAATTCAGGCCTCCCTTATAACCCCTCCTCCTGTCCATCCCTAGAAATATTCGTATGGCTTATGATAATTAAGGCGTCAGTGCTAATATACATACCGAGTTTTATTTAGTTCGGTTGAGTCTTTTGAGCCAAATAATATTGTTGACTCCCGCTATAATTTTTAGCGTATAACGCATTTATACTTCGGTATACGACGAAAGTGTATATAACAAAAGTTACTCTAAATAACAAAGTAAACAACTTTTGTTATGTGCATATATGCCGAAAAGCCAATAGGAAACGAAATATCGCTATTTTTAATTTCAGACCACTCTTATAATCCCCACTCCTATTCGTCTCAGAGAATATTTACATAGCCTAAAGTTGAGTTAGTAGTAATATACATACCAAGTTTCATAAAATTCGGTTCAGCCGTTTAGGCGTGAAAAGGTAACAAACAAAGAAACAAATAAACAAACAGACACGAAAGAAACAAAATGCAGTTATAGTGACTATGACATGTGAAACGAAAAGTTATCGTAAAATTCCGCGAAAAAAATCAATGTACAGACAGAGGTTACAATTTTATATATATATATATATATATATATATATATATATATATATAATTTTGAACGGACCTCATTTTCGTCATATAGGATAGATGGACATTTGTAGAAAAATTTCGAAAATCGCGCAACGCTTTAACTCACATGGCTAACCTGAGCCCCATATTATAGATGTATATTTTAGTTGTTTTTTATTAGGAGCATGTCTAGTCCTGGTTCTGTTAAGTTTTTTGATGGTCAAAAATTTTCTTAAAGGGTATCAGGTGCCAGTTTCTTTTTAGCAGGCATTGGTATGTCTCCAGAGTTAAATGGATATCGGAGTATTGTAGAAATATCAGAATGTCAGTACATTTTAAATAAAACTTAGGTTATTTAATTTTTACATAATTTACTAATGGTAATATTCCTTGTTTTATACAAATGCAATATTTGAAATAATTAGTCTACACAAACTAGATTTTCAAGTCCGAAACTGAGTTACACAATAGAAGAACGTCTCTGATAATAGGCAAGGAAAAGAAGGAGAAAATGTTAAAAGAAAATATGAACGCAAAATCCCCCCGCGCCCTGCGGTCTGATATTGATTAGTGTAGAGCGAGGATGTAGCTAGTCTCTCCCAGCGTCCAAGCACAACCTTTCCCTCTCACTCAGAAGCAGAACCACTTCGAAATGAGAGATACTAACGAGCTGCTCAAACCCTTAGGAGGGCCCAGCCCACATCTGGCTAATGAAAGTCACCTCCCTCATTGCTCCCTATTACTCGACCAAGGGGTTTTCACGGCTCTCCTTACCATTCCTACCCTAATGACTATCGTACCGTGACCAACGACAGTAGTGTTTATGTAGGGTACTTTTGAGCAAACAATTTTGCTTTTCTTAGTAGACTGCTATGAGTAGCCCTTAAACTGCAATTGACAATGTTTAACCCTCAATCATTTATCGCTTTACAACCAAATATCCATTTACATTTCTTTGAGAATCCTTTTTTTTCAAGCTCCCCCCCCCTCCTTTATTCCTCTTCCTCATATTCCCCACCATGTTTAGCTGAATTAAGCAAACTTCACGACGACATATTTAAAAATTTCCATCACTCGGTTATTTGCAAATATCTCGGTTAATATCTAAGATAGAGAGTAGATAGATAGATATTTGTTAAAGATAAATCTTGTACAAATAATAACAATATAGGCACATTTTGTTTCATTTTGAGTCTGGCAAATCCTACATGCTTTTACAATAAACGGTGACATAGATTTTATAAAGTGAATTTAGTATATATTAAAATTAAAATATATTATATTCAATAATTCTAATCTAATTTATTAACTAATTCTAATGGTAAAATTACTTTAACGCTGTTCAATGATATCTCTATGATTGCAATTTTTTTAACAGCTAAAATAACAATATAAGTCCTATACGAATGTTCGCCTTGAAAATGTGCACAATAGAATAAATTACAAAAACACTCACAAAAAGTAATATATTCACAAATTGTTCATGATATGACTCACTTACACTAAGGGAGTCAAACGTTTTCAGAACGGCTATCATGAATGTATAAAGCCTTTTCAATTTATTGACATCGTTAATATTTAACATATTTTGTATTGACTGATGATCAGAGAATGTTGAGATGGATGGCTTTAAAATATTCTGTCTGTTTTCTTGGAGTGCTGAACAGTGTAGGAGAAGGTGGCGTAGGCTATTGTTATTGATATACTGCTTGCAAAATGGGCAGAGATCAATAGAGAATAAATGTATAAAACAATATTTATAGTAGATTTAATTCTCAATAAGATTTGTTTTATAATATTTTTCGACCCGACGTATATTAACGGAGATATTTCGAAAATCCCCCCTCTAAACCCCCCTTCCCGCCGGTCTGATTTCAGCCATTAACGAACTTGATCTTTCTTTTTTCATAAAACGATTAAATATCGAATTTGGTAACGATCAAACAAAAATTGCGACCGCTAGAGCGTTAACAGACAAATATATATACAATCTAGCGGTTGTAATTTTTGTTTGATCGTTACCAAACTCAATGTGTGTGTGTGTGTATATATATAGGTGTGTGTGGTGTGTTGTTCTTTTCGGAGCTTTGGTCAATGTTGGTGAATGTTGAGCTTTGGTCAATGTTGGTGGTTTATAACAATGTATAACACCAATGTGCAATATTATAATGTAGTACATGTAATTTTTACAGCCCTGAGGAAGAGAAAATAAAAATTCTCGAAATATTGGCACAAACAAAGATTCATTTCACCAACATTGACCAAAGCTCCAAAAAGAACAACACACCACATATAAATACAACCTGGTCGAAAACATCAGCACAATTATATATATATATATATATATATATATATATATATATATATAGTATGTATAATTTTGAACGGACCTCATTTTCGCCATCTCCTGTATAGGATCGATGGGCGTTAGAAGAAATTTTTCGAAAATCGCGTCAAGAGTTCGACCTCAATAACTGATTTTCCTTCTAAGGGAAACCTGCTAACTACCCAAGTTTTTACTATATGTGGAGATATACATTTTGGTTTAAAGATTTTACTTTAAAAAAAGCCAAGTTTGGGAGAGACATTATCAAAATTATTCCTCTCCTAAAATATTAGGGTAACTAATCCACTGTAACTCTAGAGCCATCGTGTTGATGTCACAGTTCCATACTGTTTATAGCCGTCCAAAGAAAGAAAGCAATATGGCCAGATTTCATTAAGGGAACATATTAAGAATACAACGAAGACAAGAGATTGCATATGTTGCAGTCCCTTCCAGCAGTCATTGGCTTTATTTGATTTTCCCTGACAGTAATCAGTAATTGCTGTTCTAATGACCCCGTTTTACTGGTTTTCAAGGCCTTCTTTGAATATCCACCTTTCTGCGTAGTTCTGGAAATCAAATATCTTTACATTTTTATTTGGAAACGCTATGACTCTGTGGTTATTATTTTATCATTTCCAGTGGCATTCTTTAAATGTTTCCTGTGAAACTAAATGCCAAGTTCATTATCACCCAACATCGGAGTGAGGGTTTAAGACAACACATTTACGTATTATTTCACTAAATGCCTCACGTATATCTTATATACCACGCTTTGAATAAAGCAAATACAATATAAATGGGATACGAATATTTGCTCATGTATATATATACATTCAAAAACATGTTTATAGACTATTTTTTGCTTATCATAAAAAGATCTATAAAAGATTCCCTATAACAGTTTTCGATCCGAAGCTTGGCACGGAGATGTCGTATATTACTTTCAAATGAAATTACTTTAAATCAAGTACAGAAAATATTTTGTGGACACCACAACATCAGAGTTCTGGTGTTGACTAATGATTTATAACCAATCTAATGATAGTATAAGCTACAACCAGCAAGAGTTTAGAATATCATAGAAGTTATTTGAATATTATCAATTCCACTTTTAAGTAAACACTCCTGCTTACCTCTTATTTCAGATTTTGCTATTATATAACCGAATATATTGTATCCAAAATAAGTGCTTCGAGTAATAAGCATCAACTTATAGCTCTCTAACTTAATTAAGATTAAAACATGAGACTGAAAGTGAGATCTATAGTAGCCTAGGAGCATTCATGCTCCATTAAAATGACAGAACTGCATTTTCAATTAGACCCACTCTGCATCCATCTTTTTTTTTTTTCAATCCATGTTTGGCTTCGAGTAGAAAGCTGTACTTTTTATACCACAAACCAATTTGTTAATAATCAATAGCTAAGTCTTAAAATAAAATACCACGAAAATTGTAAATTTTCTATTTTGAAAAAGCTGTAATTCAGTAAATCCATAAAAGTTAACTGCTCTGAATGCACTTTTATTTCTCAAAATATGTAAAGCATATCATTAGCTCACAAAAAATTGAAAATAAAAAATTATTAAAATGGTCTAAAGTTTTCTATTGTTAAAGGTACATTTTATTTGTATTATAACTGCATGATAGAATTCAGCTGAACATTTTCTTAATAATACCCACGGTTCAC
The DNA here is from genome assembly GCA_019009955.1 of Riptortus pedestris. NCBI lineage: Eukaryota > Metazoa > Arthropoda > Insecta > Hemiptera > Alydidae > Riptortus > Riptortus pedestris. Next base: position 40,208,260 of record CM032233.1, on the reverse strand, counting down.
ATGTAATTTATAGCATAGAAATATAAAAGTTTGTCTTATGCATCCTTGCCGAAAGATGTCTAGAGTAGAATACCCTGAAATAGAATCACAGTTAATAGATGTATCCTTTAGAAAAGTGACTTTGTAGATTCTTCATTGAATTACCCTTTATGTAAGAAAGGCACTTCTAATACAATTTAAATGCCACTTTAGCCCATTAGGAGGATTTTTTATTTACAAAGGAAGCCAAGTTCCACACATTTGCATAGTAAGGTTTCACACTTTGACTGAGACTTCCATAACAACAGAAAGCTATCCCCTCTCACTCATTCATGTTCTCTATCTCTCGCCCCTTTCTATCATTTTATTTATTCTTAAATACGCATTACATTAACCCCTTCAGACCCAACTCAAATATTTTGACTAAAAAAAATGTTTTCAAGTTCTATATGTTTACAGAAACATGGGAAAAATAGTGAAAAAAATTCCTAATTTCATAATTGTAATTTTATTGACAATTTTAAATTGTGTCCAATATATTGGACATCTGGTCTCAACAGGCATATTTTTTACAAATTATTCTACTGATAATAATTTGGATAAATAAATAAAATACTCTTTAGTAATATTTTTTTAAGTGATAATAAACAAATTTACATCATAGAAAGTTACAAATAATAAATATTGAACAAAATTTAACTGTGAAATAATATAAAACAAATCCTTATTTTTGTAATGCACAAGTGGCATTTTCATTTAACACAATAAAATTTAGTTTTTTTTTTGTGCAACCTTTCATTTTGCATCTACTTGTATCTTTTTTATCATCAATATCTGGAAAATGTTCAAATCCATCATTCCTAACATCAGAATTTGGTCTCACTTCAGCTCTTGCTTTCTTTGCAAGGGAGGGGTTCTTCACTACTGGATTCTTCGAGACTAGGTCTTCCTCTTTTTTTCTTTCTATTTCTGAGGTAAAACTTTCAGCAATTTGCATTTTAAAATTTAAAAGATCTAAAATATTGTTTATCACATCAAAATAATAACCATAAAAGTCAATAAGTAAATTCCTCCATAGAATAGAGGTATTAGTGAAATGCAACACATGAGACCCGATGTCCAATATGTTGGACATCCATATTTATTAGAAAATACAATAACCAGGGAAAAAAATATTTATTTTTTTTAACAAACACGACTTCTAGAGGCTTCTTGCTACTTAAAAATAATTTTTTCACTTATATACATGCAAAATTAAATCTATGAGACATTTATTTACTCATGGTTTTAATAGGTGAAACAGCAATATCAAAAATTGGATGTTCGAAGCGCTAGAAATGCCACTACAACAGGTATAAACCAGAAAAAGGCTCACAATTGAAAGGTTAATACATAAAATCATTATTAAAATCGATTTTTCTGCCAAACAACATCAATCCATGAAGATATAGCATTGAAAAAGGCATGTCCAATATATTGGACAGTGGGTCTGAAGGGGTTAAGTCAGCCCTTATCAAAGTACCACTTCCTTATTTCCTTTTTAAATGTTTAGTCTCCGAAATGAAATGTAGGTCAATGATATCTTATTTTAGGCCTCGTTTAAATATAATGAACAAAGGCTGGTTATTGTTTAACAATAATCAGAGGGGCCGATAGTTATTTGAGAAAAGTTATGATCTGTGTATGGTGGAATTTCGAGAGTATTTTCAACTTTCCCTTGGCCACTGAAACTCGAGCATTTACTTCAGAGGTTTCTTCTTCCCACCTTGAGAAAGTACCTCAAGTCCCCAATCCAGTAATTGTAAAGATAAAGCATGTTTGCTACGGGACAATGAAAGAACAAACATATTCAAGATTACAAAAACATCAAAAAGCCCGACACAATCAAGGGTATAAAACAACCATTTACAGAAATATTGATTTTATACATAATATCGATTCGACTCATAGCAACTGAGATATTTATAATTTTCTATATTCTTCCCCTCCAGCTAGATTTTTAGTTGTACACGAAACGCTTATATATCGAGTTTGGTAACAATCAAACAAAAATTGCGACCGCTGGAGCGGTAACAGATAAGTACGTATAAATAAGGGAAATTTGCTAAAATGAAGTTGATATTCCATATTCATTCTAATCCAGCCTATTGCCCAGATCTTCCATCTTCGAAATGCCACATGTACCTCTCCAATTCTCACTTTCTCCTCTGCACAGTAGTAGGGTGCATGAAATAGCTTGAAAACTGGTGTTAAGAGTTTCTTGTACCAAAAGATTAACCGTGGTACTGGAACGGAACATGTGACGCGAATTTTTTTTCAAGTGATAGAAAATAAAACAGTAGGGTTATAAAATATATTTTTAAATAAAATTGTACAAAACGCCCAGACTTTTGAATTACCTTGGTAGATATAGTTTTAAGTCACCTCAAGTACGTAAATCTTTTGAATCAAATTATAAGACTATAAATTAAATTTCTCTAATTTCTCTAGAGCCATGAAAACATACGTGAAGGTGGATAAATGAGTGTGTGTGTGTGTGTGTGTATGGGGGGGGGGGTTGAGTGGGTGTGGTTATACAACTCCCTGGACATAAGTGAGCAGAACTTTTTACATGATTAATCCCCCAACTTAAAAATATTTATTTAGCTCACATATTTTGACTCCATTTCTCATTGATTAGCTATATATTTTTTCTTTATTATATATTTATATATTTTTTTAAAAATATGAGAAATGTCTTTTGTTGTCTATTTGTTGATCATATCAACAATTTTTCTTTATGTAATACCATAAAATTAGCACAATTCTAAGCGTTGAGGGTATCAAAGTGAATAAATAATCATCCCTTTAGCAGCGCTTTGAGATATTTAAAGACTCAATTATGCGTCCCTTTCATTACTGGTGTGGTCTTATCAATGTATAAATATCGGAACTAGTTTTGAAGAATTCGAATCCTCTAGTTGTGCAAATCTCAGTCTGTATGACCTAGTTTCGAAGTGAATGGAAGGGAGAGCCATGGAAAAGGGATGCCAGATCCCAGTTAGCCTTTATCGACCGTTCCACTCCCTTAGCCCACCCCTATACATCACTATTATCTTCCTCCTTTGCTCCTCCAACTTGATAATAAGTTAAATTGTCAATTCACTAATAGAGGCCAAAACAAATACCATTGAACTTCAATTTCAATATTGGCTCATCGTGCTTCTTCCTGAAATAATCCTACTGTATTATGACGTTGTCCTAATGGCAATAATTCCCCGTGAGAACTTAAAATGAGTATTTCATCTTAACCTTAGATTACTTCTCAAAACACAACAAACACACACACACACACACACACACACACACATATATGCTATAGTGGGGGTACAACTCACAGTCATGGACACAACATGCATAAAATAACTTACCAACAATATTTAATTCGCATTAATTGAATGTCCACAAAAATATAATTCAAGTTCTAATTTATTTTTTCAAAACTATTAATGACAATCATAATAACCATTTTTTGCCTTTTAGATTTTAGCCTTTGGAATAACTTTTAGAAATTCTGCTGTTAAAACGATGCCAGAATAACCAAGTAAATTGAAGTACCTTCACTCCCTTGTTCCATGAAAATAACAATAAAGATAAGTGCTTCAAAATTCCTTAATAGATACTACGAGCTTCCCTCTATTATTGTAATGGATTTCTTGAATTCAAATAGTTTCTTTTCTCCAGAAACTTTTCGTTGTATTGTATACGAAGAGTTTATGAACAAGATGAAGTTTTAATGGACTATGCAACTTCTTCCATTCTTACCATTTTTATAATTTGGTGGGGATTTTTGTGAGATCATGATGTCATAGAGGTTGATAGCCTCCACCTTGATCGCCGGAGGGTGAACACCCCATGGCTGTGTCTGCTTTATTAACCTTTATTCTACACTCAGTTAACGGAGTTAAAAGTTAGAAATATTTACATTATTTGAATTGTTTGCGAAAGCAAAGTGCAAACCCATTTTTAATAGTTTTATGTATTAGCTACTAACACAAATGTGTAAGGTTAGCACCCTTTTCTAGCCAGGTAGGAACTAAGGATTTTATTTTGAGAGTCCTCGTGCGAATCGAACCTAGGACTCAGTGTTATACAAGCACTATGACAAAAGTTTTGTCATACAGGGATGAAACCCCAAACGAATATTAAAGAAATTGAAAAGGAAGGGTGTAAAGGTACAGCAATCACAATCGAAGGGTTAGTAAATATTTGATTATCACTTTGTAACAATGAATTGGTACCAGCTTGAACATATATACTGACAATGCAGTATGGTCCTTGAAGGGACTAGGTCCCATTTCCTGCTAACAATTCTTTGTGACGATTTCTCAAGACATCGACGAACTTCCGAACAGAATAGGATTATTTTTAGTTAAATGAACGATTACAATAGATATCTCTTGAAAAAACCCACCTTCGAAATTAAGAGGCAATCGGGAGCAGTCGGTTTCACAAGCCTCCTAGGGCCATGACGAATGAGCCGGATGAAAGATGGCAATAGACTAAAGTAGGAGATTCTAAGCATGAACACGAATCAGGAAGCTATGGGGAATGGCGCCTAGCCGGGGGGAAAGGAAGAGGCGGCCTATCAAAAATTGTAGTTTGCTGGCCTCTCAGGACGGAGGGTTAATGTATATATAGTCGTTCTTCCAGAGCCCTTCTATTTTTGTTTTGGTAATGCCTGACAACGAATAACTCGCTTAATATAAGAGTCACGAAAAAATACAACCATTGAAGATTTTTAACATTTTAACTAAATTGGTTCTATACAATTTTTCGATAATGGAGATATTCTGAAATTTCGTACCCCTCCCCTCCCCCCCTCTTAAAACCACCACTGTTCAGATATCAGCCAATAACGAACATGAACATTATAGTTGAAATAAATTGTTAAATATTGAGCATGCTATAGATCAAATAAACACTTTCTAGTCGAGACAGGAAAGTACCAATAACCCACTTAGAATGCGAGAAAATGTATATAACAACAATTGTAGAATATTATTAGTTTAACAAGATTGGTTCAATGCAATTTTTCAATGCGATATTTTCGTATTAATCAGATTATTATTATAATCCGTTAACGAATATGATCGTTCGTGTTGAATGAAACAGTTAAATATTGAGTATGGTATAAATTAAACAAACATTGGAGTCAAGAATTAAATCTTAATTGGTGGCTTCATCACACTATGGATTTGGAACTATATATGATATTTAAGCTGGAAATACGTTTCATGGTATATTAGCTTATTGTTAACGTGCGATGAATAAAAGTTAGTAGGGGGGGTATACTGAAGGCTGAATATTAAAAAAATGAAAATTTCAGTTCATATTCGAGATACAGAAAAGATAAATAATAAATTTAGCAACATTTTTTAGAGCAACATTTATTGATGATTATTTTCAAAATAAGATTGGTTTCATAATATTATTAATAATTCATAATAGCAGAGATACAATATTTTAAATTTTCAAATTTCCCCCCCCCCCCTAACGTTGATGTGTACTTTAGAAGCTAACGTTTTGACATAAGGCTCCCAGATAATGAAAATGGGATGGTGACTTAGGTCTCTGGAGAAGGAAGACAAGAGAAGAGATAGTACCTGAAACGTGTCTGCCAATTTCACATGATATGAATGGTAAAAGATAACGATTGGGAGGGGGGGGGGTGAGAACAAGATAGCCAACCGGCTCCCTTTAAATAACAATGAATGAGGTTTTTGTAGGTTATAGACCACGAAGGAGAGCAAAGATGAAATTGATGGATGGATTAAAGAAAGACGCTACGGAATTCCTTATAGTATATTAGAAAACTACCTCCAAGAATAGATAGAAGTAGAGAAGGCTGGTAATGGTGGATAAGGATTTTCAATGTGTTTGTAGCGTATGGTAAGGTTTGATCCGGCCCGCGAGACATCTTGATAAACCCAATTAAACAAAAATATTAAACTACTTAATCCAATTGAGAAAGGTGAGGAGAGATTTGTGCGTTTGGCAGTACTTATAAATGCGATAAGTTCTTTTCATTGATGAAAGTTAATAAACCAAAACATCGTACAAGGCTGACTGACGATAATTTGGAAAACTCTTTTCGTCTTTGTATCCGTGGAATTAATCCAAACACCGATGGATTAGTTTCCCAAATTCAAGCTCAAGTGTCTCATTGATTTCGGTGTCGCTATTTAACTTTTGTTGTTTGGAATGATTCGAAATTTTACGGTTTAATAATAATGCTGTACCTATTATATTCATTTCATTTGGTTATTTTAATAAATTGTATTATAATAACATTGTCGTATAATTCCATGTCTGATATCTAACATTAAAAATTATGAACACTACTTAAAATGCACTACTTTTAAAAGCGGCCCACGAACGTATGTTTGGCCTGCAACATCTCAAAGGTTCCTCATACCTGGTTTATAGGAACAGGGAAGCAAAATACTCATGGTTGTGCCAGCTGCTCATCCACAGGTGTATGGCGAAAGACGTCATTAATTCAGATTTATCTAATGTGTATAAAATAATCAATGAAATTAGTATTGACAATAAACAAACATTCTGTATATAAGGTTGTTGTATAGACTGAAGCTGTCACATTTTTAGACGATGAAACAAATTGTAGAATATGAGGAGTGTAAGTATTTTTCTAAAGTCAGTAAAACACATCAAGGGGATAATTTAAAAATAAAATAAACGATAAGAGGGTGGACATTCTTTTAAACATAAACAATGTTACATTTTTATTGGTTTTATATAAAGTAGATATTTAGACGAGAGAGAAGCGATGAACGAAAAAAGTAGATATGAATAATCTTCAGAGTCCATGAATAATGGACGTATTTTAGGAAGGGGATATAGTAAGACAAATACATCTGACTTTTGTTTGAAAAGCTACTTCATGGAGACGAATATGAAAAAGGGATCACTTTGGGGCGAAAAACTCAATGAAACAAACAAGGCTTATAGGTCGTATAATCGGCTCAAAGGATTATCCACCTTCAGATAATCATCAGTCAAGGAAAAAGTAAATACGAGAGACCATTATTTTCTTTTCATATGTAATACTGAGAAACCAATTTGTTAGAAAGTCATCGTATAATAACTGACTTTTATATTTCCATTTTAGATGCGTGAATTTTTACAAATATGAACACTTTTTAAAGTAATTAGTAATATTCCTAGCTACGAATTTTCAGAAATTTACTTCATGTACTGAGGTCATTAAAAGGATTTTCCTCAGAATAATAATTCATATTTATGAAGGATTTACTCGTAAATAATTGAAAAATAACAGAGCTAGTCCACAATGAGTAAAATACTATAAATCCCCATAAAAGATTAACATTAATAATACTTTAAAAAAAACAAAAAATCACACAAGCAGTGGCTGCGTTAACTAAGCAGATTTCCCACTTGCGTCACGTATTTAAATTTATCTCAAAAAGTCAAATTTCAATAAGATCAATATTTAGTATTTAGGCTTCAAATAAAGGTTTTCATTATATAATAGCTTATTGTTAATATTACATGAGTAGGAGTGTGGGTTGAGACAAACATTGCGACTGCTAGAGTGGCAACAGACAAATATATGTATATATATACATATATTAGAACGTACCTCATTTTCGTCATCTACTAGGTAAGATCGATGGACATTTGAAGACATTTTTCAAAAATAGCGTCATTAGTACAACCTCAGTAGATGATTTTCCTTAAGGTAAATCAGCTAAAAGGGCTCGGACACACTGTGCCATCATTTCTGCACTTTATAAATCTGCTTAATTTATTTAGCCCGTGAAGGACTTATCGAAAGGTACGTCATATTAAACTTCCGGAAATTATACTTATGAATTGTTAATATGAAATCTTCTGTGCCCTATGACTAAGGACAGCATTACGAAAGAGAGAAAAAAACAGTTTTTAAAAAAAATACTACAGTAATTTAATCCCTTAAATTAACCAAGATTATACTACAAAACTTGCCGGATACTTTATAATAGTAATCTATGATTAAGTTATAACTAGATCCAATTAATTATTATACGTATGCATATTCTACAATAAATCTCTCATATAAAGGCTATATATATATATATATATATATATATATATATATATATATATATATAATTGTAAGAGACATTCCAAATATTAACGATGGATGTGACTTTTTTGCTTGTTCTGAATTTTATTTAGTTCATACAAATTTTAAGAAAAGTGACCATCATGTACTGAAATTCGGCAAGCTGAACTACCTTATTAAATCAGCTATCCAAAAAGATTGCTGGTAGAAGGCAGCAGCATCATCGTCATACAAAGACGAAAAGCTCTTTCCAAATTATCGCCAGTCAGCCTTGTACGATGTTTTAATTTATTAACTTTCATCAATGAAAAGAACTTATCGCATTTATAAGTACTGCCAAACGCACAAATCTCTCCTCATCTTCCTCATTTGGAGTAAGTAGTTTAATATTTTTGTTTGATTGGGTTTTTCAAAATGACTCGCGGGCCGGATCAAACCTTTCTGCGGACCGGTTGTTGCCCACATATGATCTATACCAGGTATGGACAACCTTTAACATGTTGCGGGCCAAACTTTAGTGTGCAATTTCGTTCGCGGTCCGCTTTTAAAAGTAGTCCATTTTAAAATAGTGTTCATAATTTTTAACGATATATATCAGACATGAAATTATACGACAATGTAGTTATAATACAGATTATTAAAATAACAAAATGTAATGAAAGAAATACATACAACATTATAATTAAATCGTAAAATTTCGAATTGTTACAAACAATGAAAGTTAAATAGCGACACCAAAATCAATGAGCTTAAATTTGAGAAACTAATCCATCGATGTTTGGATTAATTCCAATGATACAAAGACGAAAAGAATTTTCCAAATGTTATTTGGGTTGACTTAATAGACAAATTTCAGAACCAAGATAATGGGAGACCGCATACTGATGATGTCGTCACTGATTACTTGCAGGAAGTAGGAATTAATATATACTCGTAGACTTCCACGGTCCTGGTCATTAATACTGTTAAGGTCTTCGGGTATTGACCGTGTCTGCATTTTTGTTGCCAATTAATGTTCTACCACTTCCTGCAAGAAGTCTGGATCTTAATCCGATAGAGCACGTGAGGGATATACTGAAGTGGTGTATTAGAGTTCAGAATCATTCCCCATCAACAGTTACTGAACTTGAAACCACAATATTGGAAGAATGGGATAACATTACTCAAGAGGGCATTGCCCTAGACATAAAGACGACTGAATTCTGTTGGAAAAGCAATAGGAGGTGTTGCAAGATACTGACTCTATAGGTAAACATTTTTTTTTTTAAATTAATTCCATCTTTGTGAACTAGATTCATTAAAATTGCTTCTTGATTATTTTTTTATTTCCTAAGCTTTCTTTCTTTGTTTCTTTATTATAAATTTCTAAGGACAAATATGGGAGGCTCTTCTTTATCTATCACATAATTTGAAAAATCAAGTGATGCACTAATTTAGGAGTTTATATTTAATCTTGAAAGGACCTCGTTTTCGTCAACGGCTGATTTTCCTGAAGGGAAATTTTCTAAAGGTCTTAATCCTGAGAGATTAATTTGGAATGTTAATTGCCATAATTAAATGAATTATCACTGGTATAAAAAATAAATTGTTATAGCTTACTGAACAAATATTCTTTCCAGGGGCTTTTAGTGGTGATCGGCCAAAAGGATATTGAATTACTAATTATAATGTATTTTAAGTGTACAGAATCATTTTAATGTTCGGAGATAGGCTCCAGCCAGACCAACCAACGACTTACTAAGTTCTGTAAAACAAGGAGAAATAATCGGTTTTGGGACTACTGTTAGAAGCTAAAAGCTCATTAGCTGAAATTTTGTTAACTTTTGTATTAAATTACTTTAAAATTTATGGAATAAATATATAGGTAATGAATGACTTATTTAGATTATGTTTTGAGAAGTAGTTTCATTTTTCCAATATATACACGTAGAAGTAAATATCGGAAAGTTAATATAGAAATGTTCATTGTATTCCAATATCCTGATGTATCGGTCTCCACGAGAAAGGATAAGCGAAAATTTACTTTATTTATGGCTCAGGATCCCTTAAGAGAAATCTGAATGCGAAAAGCAGCAATATTAACAAAGAAGAAACACAACAGCTCTAATGCCCCTGATCCATTATTCTTTCTTTTTTGGAAGTCGATTTTTTTTTCAAAAGTGATAAATTTTGTATTTAAAAAGTGAGTGTAGGTTTTGCACAATTCCTAGGGGATACGATAAGGTTGAATTAGGGCGTCTAACTAATTGCTTATCTAAGTAGGTCCTTTAGTGGCAGAATAGAGGATCGATTGGCTGGAGGCACGCCAACCTTACTCACTTTTTGCTTCTTACAAATCTCTCTCTGCAAGGCCAACATTGTCCCATACATAGCATCATACATTATCTGATTCAACATCTTGAATTATTATTTCTGCAATTTTAATGTGCCCCATAAAGATAGACATAAATGCCAAAAGAAACTGTATATGTATGTTCTATACGATTTGTTTATTTATTTCGTCTCAAACTGAGCCACTTGTATAAGCCATGATGCTAATTTAATGAAATGTGTCAAAATCCCATTTTGGTGGTGGTGGTGATGGTGAGTGTGTGTGTGTGTGTGTGTGTGTGTGTGTGTGTGTGTGTGTGTGTGTGTGTGTGCGCGCGCTGGTGAAGTAGGTCTATTGAGAAGGAAAAAATAATGAGGCTATGTTAATAATAAAGTTAATGAGAACAGCGATGTTTACTAATGTTCGTATTAATTAGAAGTAAAACACGGTGTTTGGCAGAAATCGATTAAATATGAAATTTATTTAAAAAAAAGTAAATACTTACAGCACATTAATCAAGAGCTACATAGTCATAACCAGTGGCATTACTGGAGGGGGGGGGCACAGGACAGAGGAGGTAAAGGTTACCTCACCCTGAAATTCAGTAGCAGTGAGCAGATGTTAAGCACGCTCTGACGAAGACATGGAGTAAATTGAAAGTAACACTACTGCACTAACGCAAGATAGTATAAAACCTGGATAATTAGACTGCGTCTGAATTGTCCGTGGCGCGCTAGTATCAGTCCAAACGAGCTATACCTTTATGCATAAATAGCTCGATTAAATAAATCTTTCTTTACACTAAAAGTATGCTTCATTTAAAAGATGTTTGAGCTGCAAGAGAGAAGTTAAGTAAGAATTACTCAGTCCATTGAAGAAGGATAGAGTAATAATATCAGCCTACAGACGACAATATTATCTGTAAGCCATGAAGACTAGGAATGATGGTCTGCGCAAACACGATTTAGTGGACTAACTAGCCCCGTTATAATCTTGTATCTAGAGTGGCTAGTTCGATTCCCGCCTGGTCAACAGGAATTTATTCAGTGACGAACTCATTAAATAAAATCCTGAGTCCCACCCTTGCTTGAAAGGGTGGTATACTGTAGATAACCCGTCTCAATTAGACATAATAGCAAAACGTGGACGTTAATAAATAATCATAATAATCTTGTATAAACATTAGAACAAGGTAAATGATTTATGTCCCATATTCACGTTGTCTACTGTTCAGAAATTTTGAGGCAGTCATATAGTTTTGGTTAAGTCTTGAAAAAGTTTAGTTCGTTTTCGGAAATCATTTGTCTATAATTTAAGGTCTGTATGTTTCATTATTCAAAGTACTACTATTTCCAAGAAAGCAACCAAAATACAAAATATGTACTTTTGGAGGACTACTGTTTTGCAATGCCAGTTACAAAACAATGGAAATAATTGTACATGATTCAAGCCAGCAGACAATAATATTTTATCTCGGGCTATTTGAACTGGAATTGCTAATTCTTTTATTGATTGGTCTGGGTCACTCATCAATGGAACTGACAAAATAATGACTCGTCTCTTGTAAGTAGTTATTTTAGTGATACAAGGGAAACTACACCACTTTATATATCGTTATAACTGAAATTAAATGAAGGAATGGTATAGTATTATCAATTTTCTATGCACTTATTGCTAAAATAATGTAAAAGATAACTGTGTAACGCCTAAGCCTAAAAAGAAATCGTTGTTTTTCGTCATCATCGGTAAAAATAGCGTTCCCTTAAATATTACCGCCACATTTTTTTAACAGTTTAATGTATTTGCTCGAAATACTCTTGAAACCATTTATTAAAATATTGTGTGGGAATCAAGTGGTTATTATTAATGTAGATACTTTCTTAAGGGCAAGTCTACTTCTTAGGGTCGTGCATAGTATAGAACTTAAAAATTCCAGTTGGCTGAAGGATATAATTTGAAATTCTTAAGATCAATCGAGGAAATAATGGAAAGTAAATTGAACGCAAAAAGTATATCATAAAGACTAATTAAACTTAGCTACCAACTGGAAAACCAATCCCATTATAATCACCACTTCATTCTAATTGGCATAGTGGATTACAATTCCTTTATTTATTATTTCTGCTCTGCCAGAAAGTATTGTAGTCCTTCTCTCTCTTTGGATTAATTCCACAGCAGGCTGTCCAATCATCCTAATCCAGAAGTCCTAGTCCTTTCCAGTACCACTCATCCATATTCCCCTCCACGGCGCCTCAAGAGACAATGGCCCAGAGATATCCTATAGAAGTGTAAAGTGAAGTGATAGCAGTGGTTATTTCCTTATCAAGTGCCATTCCTCCTTAGCTCCCTTGACTTCCTTGCCAGGCAGGGAGAGGCTGTTCTTCTCATTGTGGTGAAGGGGTGTGGCTTCTGTCAAGAGTGAAGGAGGGACTATTGTATTGTACATATCACACATTACCAAATGCATTTAAATGCAGGCTGTAATATTCTAAAACAAATAATATAAATGCTCTTTGAATAGCGTCCTCATCCCCCAATCCCAGGACCGAAACTAATTCCCTGACGAAACCAGCTACAACTACGCATAATTGCTGTATTAGGGGATTTAAAGTACGTATATACAAATTCCATTGCTTCCAGAATACACTGAGATTAAATAGGTACAGCTAAGGATGGTAATTGTTGGACGAAGGCAGATAGGGATCATTGCCCACACATGTACAACGTGTATCCATGTTCAGTGTACTATGTCTTGTGCTTCCATTAATGCAGGCTACAGTGAATGTGCATGGTTAACAATACTTATCAAAATATTACATAGAGGAGGCTTGTTGGGTAGGTAGATATAATGATTTGAGCTACATTTTAGCTTTAGGGGTTGAAATTTTAAAATAAACTGAATTAATTCGTGAAAATAATTACGATAATCGTTCAGAATTAGATGGATATGCTCGGGAAAGGTTATTCTATATTGTTAATGTAATAGAAACGGATTTCACAAATTGAGGGCGCATCTCAGCAGAAGTGAATAAGACGACTATAATCGATTTGGAGAGATTCACTAATAGCTTCTTGTCTTCTGTTCCAATGATATGATCTATTCCAGCTGGAGCATCCCTTGACAAATCTTAAGAGACAAAAAACTCAGGGAAATCAAACTCACTACTTGAGGGTTTGATTTCCCTGAGTTTTTTGTCTCTTAAGATTTGTCAAGGGATGCTCCAGGGATTGTTTAATATTGTTTTTGATTATACATTTTGAGGACGCTCGGATCTATCCACATTTTGCTTTTCATCAACATCAGTCATTTCATTTCCACTTGTTCATTCCACTACTACAGTGACTAGGCATCCACATGAAAGTTGTTTATTATTTAACGGGTGATCTTTACTCGATGAGCTTTGATTGACGAGTTAAAAGTCAGTGCCAATAGTTTAAGATGGAATTCTAGAGGGTCCAACATCTTTGCTCGAGAGGAGAGTTCGAACGAGAAAGGTGGACACTATTCAGCCGCTATAAATTTCCTTAGGATCCTGAAACAAAAGCCAGGCATAATATATTCCTTTTTAAACAAGGTTGAATACGACACTTTTAAGTTAAATGAAGTAAAATATATACAATTTCTTTAGAAACTTTAACCTTTAAGGTATTTGTTCTATTGCACTTCTGAGCAGAATCCATTGTTAGGAGCCAATTGAATGGGAAGAGTCTAGGGTGGAATATTCAGATAAAAACAAAACGATTATTTCCTTTTTATAAACACTAAAAGTATATTTTAAAAAAAAACTTTCAACATCATGTTCTTTTTCAAGCAACTTGTCGTGTGAAGCTGATGGAATTCGGGAGAGAATGCACTGGCAGATTTTATATGAGATGTGAAATTCAGAACTTTCAAGTGCAAAAATGGTTAAGGTCCAACCCTAACTTGGAGGGGTAAAGGGATATAACTGCCTAAATTAAATTTGAATAGTTTGTGCTACTTATTATATTCAAGTCTAATATGAGTTAGATATCGTTCGATCAAGACACTTTTATTATTATTACATATACAATAAATACACAGTCAAACATATTTCTAGTCCAACTGCAGACGAGTTTTAATAGATCTCAGCATTCAATCAAACCTTGGGGTAGTCAACATAAAAGAAAAATTTGTATTCATAGCACGACATGCAATTTTATTAGTCACGAAAACACGATTAACTTTTCTCATCCAGTTCAATTTCTTCTCAGAACTAATGGAGTAGTTTATTTTTTTTTCTTAAACTAAGTTGATGTGAAAAGTTGATTAGGGATTCGGGAGTATTTAAAGGTGCAAGTGGCATAATAATATTATGGATTGTTGGCATACATTAAAGCTTTTAAATTATTCAACTTCATTAATAAGTACACATTTTCAGACGTCTTAAATATTTATACATGAAATTTAAACTATACAAAATTTTCATTTAAATAAAAATTTAATTGTCCAGAAGATCTTGGTTAATTACAGAGACTTTTCCCCTATAAAATGGTTCTACAAATATATTGAAAGAGTTTTTAATTGAAAAGCGGTTTATATAGAATTTGCCCTTTGCAAGGGGTAGCCAACGTCCACAACACGAAAAGCAATCTAACCATCAGTCCTGCTGTTGACAGTATAAACTAATTGTAATTAAACACTTTCATTCTATTAAAACTACAAATACTAGCGTCCAATAAAATATCTTTATTTCTATTTTAATAGGGGTGTCCTATACTTGATGGAATTTTGACATTTTATGGAGAAAAAAAGAGTCTCTGCTAAACCTTTCATGCATGGACACTCAAGGTGTTTTATATTTTGCTGGTACAATATAATTTGTTTTTTTTTTTCAAATAATTCCTAAATTTTGCTTTATTTATTAATTTTTTTTCTCCTTTACTTTCTTATGCCAGAAGTTCTTTATTGGCTTGATGGATGGTAGAAAAAATTGTTTTTTCTAATATCCTGCTCATTCCCCCATGTATCACAGACTGCCAAATAACAGCAGTTATTTCTATTTCGAATACTTCAAATGTATATTGACTTCAGGTTGCCTAAACCTATAAGGACTCATAATCGAGGCTTTCAGCTGCCATCGCCGTTCCAAACTACTAGCTGTTTTGAAATTAGTCGGAATATATTCGAATGGTGCCTACAAGCGGGCTGCTAAGTTAATGGTCAATGGACGCCTAGCCTAACCTAAAATAGAAAAATTGTCATTCTGCATAATGTTTCAAATAAAAATTTGTTTTACTTTTTGCCTTTCAAGATACTCTCCTCGTGTTGAGTGACAATGGAAACAGTTAAACACAATGTGACATACTGTATCCTTGCCATACATACATCTTGGGTTATGCTGTAGGGATTTATAACTGACTAGCTCAGATACCCGGCTTTGCTCGGGAATTCATTTAAGGCTGAATGGTGACGGTATTTTTTTGGCAAGGCTATACTTTGCACAATATTTTGACATTTACCCGTCCCAGTGTTTAGGGTTAATACCCATCGTTTCCGTGGATTTGTTAATGATAAAATTAATTTTTTATGTAAGACTTCACTCTCCTCCATATTGTCATATTTCCTGTTTCCTGTGCATTATGCATAGATTTGAATTATTAAGGACAAAATATTAACATACATTTGAATCAATTTTTCCAGGTGAGGTACCTGGTTGTTCATATTGAAAAGAATTGTTGAAAAAATTTCACATCAGCTGCAAACGAAATATCACTATTTTTAATATCAGGCCTCCCTTATAACCCCCACTCATGCCCTTCCCTAGAAATGTTAGTATGGCTTATTATAAGGAAGGCGTTAGTGCTAATACACACACCGAGTTTAGTTTAGTTCGGTTGAGTATTTGTGCCAAATAAAATTGTTGACTTCCGCAGTAGTTTTTAACGTATAACTCATTTATGATTACGTATACGACAAAAGTGTATATAAAAAACGTTTCTCTAAATGACGAAATAAACAACTTTTGTTATGTGCATAATTGCCGAAAATGCAATAGAAAACGAAATATCGCTATTTTTAATTTCAGGCCTCCCTTATAACCCCCACTCCTGTTCGTCTCAAAGAATATTAACATAGCCTAAAGTCTAAGTTGGGTTAGTAGTAATATACATACCAAGTTTCATAAAATCGCTTCAGCCGTTTATTCGTGAAAAGGCAACAAACAGACACGAAAGGAACAAAATGCAGTTATGGTGTCTATGACATGTGAAACGAAAAGTTATCGTGAAATTTCGCGAAAAAAATCAATGTACAGACAGAGGTTACAATTATATATATATATATATATATATATATATATATATATATATATATATATGTACACAAGCCTAAACAGCTGCAATCAATATCAAATTACTTCAAGTCGAGTCTCCTTCGACCGTTCGACAGAAATTGGTGTTAAATTACAACTTTCAAAGAACTATTCTACCTTTCCCAGGTCATTCATTCAATAATGAATTTATAAGAGTGGCTTCAGTATCATTCTACCACGTTTGATCAAGTGCATATCCAGTTCGGGCGCCAATCATTATTATCCTGAATTTTTAGGTCTTCTGGAATTTTGCCAGACACAACTTTCAGAACGTCCATTCATTTTTGGAGGATTTACTAATACAATTATTATCTTTGGCAGCTTGCGGGATTCATGTTACATTATCGACAAATTCAATGCCTTACACAAAACGAGGCAATGTTTCACGTTGGACCTGTGTGAAAGACATCTGACGTCTGTACCTTTCCTCCTTACCTTCGTTCAGGCCATAATAAGTGAAATATTGTACTGTTTACAATACAAAGTGGTTAAAAGATACTTCGCTCCATCAGAAGGGCTAATTTTTGAATTTCATGGTTGGCCATGGATACACTCAGTACAGTTCTATGGTTGACCTAATCCTATAAAAGCAATATTCTAGATGTTTCTAGCTTTACTCTCAATGTCCGATCGAGGAACCATTCTTCAAGATGATTCAGGGAATTTTGCACGTGGAAATTCTGTTAATTAGTCATGTTCTCTGGATGATTTGACGGTGATATTCTTGGCTAGAACCAAGTTGTGTTCATTCATGAATCCATAAGCATAAGCATTCCTCTTCGGGTTGTTTACTGTGATCCCCATTCGACTAAATGCCGGTTCATGTTTACTGTAGTAATATTACTAGGATGGTGGCATATAACTGCCTCTAATTAAATATTCTATAGTTATTACTATATATCTTGATTATCTATGTAAAATAGACTTGAAACCTAATTAAAGGTGGTGCTTCTTTATTTGTTATTTAGTTTGTGTGTACATTAGATTATTATATTTCCTTTAGCACATTTTATTCATTATATAAAATGAAATAGTTTTAAGTTCATGTCAGTCCTTGGGTAAACAGGGACAGTGTGCCCAATTTTGGTCCATTTTTGGACCATATTCCAGGGGTAGGGTCCCCTTGCCTTGCATGTTTTGTGATTAACGTTTTCATGTATTAAAGTATTAGGATTTGCATTTATCAATTTTGTAAATAACCAAATAAATTGTAAAAATATAAACAATATTATTATATATTATATAATGTATTGGATATATATATATATATATATATAGTATATAGTATATATTATATATTGGATATTATTTTCGCCATCTGCAATGTAGAATCGATTCCCTTTAGTGAAGTCTGCTTAAAATAGAAATGACTCCGGTTAAACTGTGACCTAGAAAACATTGCATAGAACAATATTTACAGTACATTATAAATAAATATTGGTTACATAAATGTTTTTGAGCAGAAGAGTAGTAACGTAGATATATGGGATTTCACATTTTAAATCTTCTGTAATCTCCCTGTATGTAAAATGCTTAAATATCGAGTTTGGAGACTATTAAATAAATATTTTGCTAGACATGAAAAAACTATATATATTGAACGAACCTGAGTATCATCATTTACTGATTTTCCTTAAGAAAAATGAGTGAAAAGATTCTCGAGTAAGAGATAAACTTAAGATTCACTGTTGTCATACCTGTCGGTCAAGACCTTCGTCACTGGCTCATGATCGAGTACAGCTGGCATTGTGCTCTAGATGCGAAGGCACCATCTTCAAGCCCGTCATAAGTTGTACTGAGTTAGCCGCCTGTTAGTCAGTAGGTCAAAAGACGAATTGACGACGAACGTAAATCCAGATTCTATTTTAGTTATGTAAGATCGGCTTTGATTTATACCGACAGTTGTACAAACATCACGTCAAACCTGTATTTACATACAAGCAAACTATACCAGACCAACACACAAATAACATACTAGAAATGTAAACAACCTAATACGGATACCAACCCGACACGAAAACAATTTACCTGGACACTAGCTAAAACCCCTCATTTGACAAATCTAGAGGTAAGTGAAGAGATCTGGACTAAACGTAAACAACCTAATACCCCGATAGTTCTCCAACTGACCCATAAAACCTACTGACTAACGGACAACTAACTCAGTACAACTATTGACGGGTTTGAAGATGGTGCCATCGCATCGAAAGCGCTTGCCAGCTGTACTCGACCATCATCCAGTGACGACGGGCTCCACCGACAGGTATGACAACAGTATCATTTATACTGACCCTTTATTTGATTTAAGATTCATTTTTCTCAGAGTCAAAAATCCAGTAAATACTATTAATGCGCAAGACCAATAGCGCACGCGCTTTGGTGTGCATGTAAATCTGTTTATGTGTGACTGCAATTGCGAGGTTTATTCTTCACGTCATAGATTCGCTGCCTTAGAGAAGATAAGCTGTATGGGCAGAGAACCGGCCGTTAATCAAATATATTGACGTCTAACGGCAGAGCTTAAAGAAGAGAACGCCATTTATTAAATTTTGGTAGAACACTGGTGTCGTTCTGAAAATATTTCCTCCAAGTTACGATAACTGACATTTAACTTTATTACTAAGAGGTGCTACGTAATCTTTATTGTCTTAACCGCGAGTCATAACTAATGCCACCACATATAAGGGAATAATTCCACCAATAAATCATTTTGAATTAATCTCAGATATGGTTCATTGTTATGCATTCGTTACCTAATTACATATGTTATCTTTTCTAATTTCTACATGTGAACATTTGCCTATGGAGAATAGAATACAAGTAATGAGTACATCCTTTAAAAGTGATTTGGTTCATTTATTTACATCATTTACCATTTGAAGCTCCAGTACTAAATGTATTTACAGTCTACCCCTTGGCAATTGAAGTTTTAAATATTTCACTTATTTCAATCAAGTAGACTTGTCACATTTTTAGAAAATACTACAGATGGTGTTAGTGCTGTCAATAGATAGATCAATAGATTTTCAACTATTGATCTATCGCCAGTTTTTTCTGTCGTCGTTTTTAACAACTGTCTTTTGACAACTATATCCTTGAGACTTGTAATGTTTTTTAAGTGTAAATTTCGGGTATTTGAGATTAAATTTTTTATTCAGGTGAAAAGTTAGAGCAAGCAAAAAAAATCATTTATCTGGGTGTAATGTTTTCTTCCTCCTTATCATTCCTTGAAGAACCATTATTTGCCATAACAAAGTTTAAAGCGGCTGTATCCGTAGTATTTAAGATACTAGTGGGCTCGAAATGCCACAGCTGGGATGCAACAAAACTATTAACTTTTACAGCTAGATTCGGTACACTGCGATGTTAGCTCTACTAGCTAATATTATCGAATGCTATCAGCTGGTAGGGGGAAATATAATACTGATTTTTATTCTCTTATATAAAGTTGCAACAGTGTTATTTATTTGTAAGGCACAAATGAATTTTTTGAAGTCATTGGTCAGTTAAAATTGTTTTCCCATATTGAACGGTTACATTTTTAATTTTTGATGTAGCAACTAAATACTAATGATTTTTATATTATATCGATTCTATAATAGAACACGCTAACTAACTAATAATTATGTTGTGTTAAATTATTATTGGTGAGCTGAAAGAAATTGTTTTTTATTTATTACGGGACTCTTCACTTTTTAGAATTTATCTAATTTTCAATTGTGCTCAATGCACTGTTTTGTCGTGCATTATAAATAACCATTGATATGAAAAGGCACTCTAATGTAATGATAATTTGGACACCTTCTAGAATGAGGTTGTATTAAACTTGAAATTATCAGTAAAATGTAAACTGATATAATATAAGGCCGTCATAGTTTAAATTTTGTGCGTTTTTCATTTCAGTTTTTGAGTTGCCTAGATAAAAATATACCGTTCTCAATATTGAGTTTTTTAGTATCATAATTTAATCGCCTGTATGAGGCATGAAATGTATTTCAAGCAGCTGGCAATTTTAGGCTTATCGTAATTAAATTGTTTTTATTAGACCGATCTTCGTTTTTATGGCATTGATAATAACCAATAATTAAAATCCTCAAAGGCCAGTGACTGATTAGTTATGAACATTCCTAATCCCTATATTCTAATTTTTGTCTTCATTTTGTTACAGGTAAGCTCATTGATTCATTGAGTATATAAGGAACTACATACGATATACTGTAAGTAGCGAATAAATGAAACTATTTAAGTAGCTCTTCGATTAGGTACAGTAACTCCAATTTTAGGAGTTCAGTGATATATTATAGGAAAAAAACCAATTTGTCTTAGGAAAATTCATATTACAATAAGGAACACAATCACCAAGCTAACCTGACTTAAAATTTATAGGCTATGAACAAAGCCCCTCTTTAGCATAAATGTTAATAATAACAAGAATTGTTGAATTCAGACATGTAGAGGTCCAAAACTACTTAAATCAATAAGCGGACCAATGGATTAGGAAACGTGTCATTTATTTTCAGTTTTTCAGTATGGTTACGAAACCGGAATAATAAATTTTATTCAGAGAGTCCTCCAGGTAAGTCCTCCAGAGGTCCATGTGGTATTTTCTCTCAAGATCTAAAAGAGGAATTTCCTCCTGTATCTGAGTGTTGGACCTTCCCCAAAGATCTCTGAGTGATCGACCTTTTTTCAGAGATCTGAAAACATTTCCTAGATAGCTGCATGATGGGCATACCCCCGAGATCTTATAGAGATATGCCCTGGAGATATCCGTGTTTTGTATTTTCTCCGGAGATCTAAAAGTTGAATTTTCTATAGGTATCTGAGGCATGGAACACCTCCAGAGATCTCAGTGATCCACCTTCTCCGGAGATCTGATTGATAGACCCCTTGAGAGATCTGAGTGATAGACCTCTCCAGAGATCTGAGTGATAGACCTCTCCAGAGATCTGAAAGGGTTTCCTTTATAGTTGTATCATGGACGTACTACCAAGATCTTATAGAGATATTCCCTCAAGATATCCATGTTTTGAATTTTCTCCGGAGACCAAAAAGTTTCATTTTCTATACGTATCTGAGGAATGGACCTCCACAGAGATCTGAGTGATGGACTTCTCCAGAGATCTCAGTGATCCACCTTCTCCGGAGATCTGAAAGGATGTCCTTTATAGTTGTATCATGGGCATACTGCCGAGATCATATACAGTATGCCCTCGAGATAGCCATGTTTTGTATTTTATCCCGAGATCTAAAAGTTGAATTTTCTATAGGTACTTGAGGGATGAACGTCCACAGAGATCTGAGTGACAGACCTCTCCAGAGATCTGAGTGATCGACCTTCTCCAGAGATTTCAGAGATTCACCTTCTCCGGAGATCTGATTGATAGACCCCTCCAGAGATCTGAGCATAGACCCCTCCAGAGATCTGAGCATAGACCCCTCCAGAGATCTGAGCATAGACCCCTCCAAAGATCTGAGTGATTGGCCTTCTCGGGAGATCTGAGTGATAGACCCCTCCAGAGATCTGAGTGATAGATCTTCTTCGGAGATTTCAAATAATGATCTCCACAAGAGTTGTATAGTATAATGGTCATTTCCCCAAAATATGATAGAGGTAGCTCTTCCAGAGATCGATGAGATATATTTTCTCCTTTGATCTGAATGAGGAAACCCCTCTTAGGATCTGAGTGATTGAACTCTAAATAAAGACGGAACCAAACGGGTAGTCCCTTTCCTTATAGGTTGAACATTGCCTGAGGCATGAGGAGGATATTTGGTTTACTCAATTACTTTTATAAGATTTCCCTTAAGGGCCAGAGGTTGTACTCATGGCGAGATTTTCGGAACATTTCCTCAATACCCAGAAGGTGAAGAAAATATGTTTGTCTGTTAAAGCTCTAGCGGTCGCAACTTTTGTTTGATCGTTAATAAACTCGAAATTTATTCTTTTTATGTATAATGTAAGATCAAGTTCATTAAAGGCTAAAATCGGGGTTAAAGGATTAATCTTACTGCGAATTTAATGTTCTATAAATGGAGTTCTAAACATATTTTCTGTATCATGAATATTAACCGATTGATTTGGATTTTTTTTAGTTTTTGGCCATCAGAAAACCACCACTCCTACTCATGTCATATTAATAATACGTTTTTATATCAAGTACAACTGTATTGGAAGCTTAAATACGAAGTTGATCTTATATTGTGGGAGGTACATGGAAATATTACTGAGATAACGTCGTCATTTAAGATTTTACGCTTTGAGTACGAAAACGATTATTTGATATATACTGTATTTGATATTCACCCAGTGGTGTTAGAGGGGGGATTGATAAATTCATTGTATCAGAAATATTATAGAACCAATCTTGTTAAACTATTGTTTCCCTAAAGTTGTTAGTCTATACATTTTTTTGTAGCTCAAATATAAACCAAGTTAGTTGTACTTTATTTTTTTCATCCTCCAGTAAACCCCCACTTCTACTAATAGGAATTTTACTTAGAAATGTAAAATATATGGTGAGATGAGATCAATAGTGTGTTATGCGCGAAAGTGTATTTGCTCAGACCCTGCGTGACGGACTTTTTTCAGTTTTAGTAAATTGAGAACTTGCTTCGTTGGAGAATTTTTAACAGAAATTATTCTTCTACGGTTCAGACTGATTCGGACGTTTTTGGATGTTATGAGAGACGATAGGGGATCATTGCCGATGACCTGAAGCCAAAGATGTAATTAACCGAAGCGTCTAAAATGGGAGAGTGAATATATTTGAGTAATTTTGTAATTTTCATTTTCACCGCTATTGTCAAAGAAAACTCCAGTTAATAAGTATAAAACAACCCTCAAAAGTTTGTTGAATGTTAACTTAGAGAAATATTAGAATTGAGTCAACAAAGCGGATGCTGTTAATATCTGTGGAAGACACAAGGGAAGTTCATGGAAAAAGTAGGTCACAGGGAATGCTCCCCGCTTCATTCCTGAGAGAGATATTTTATCATAAATCCAGATGGGAAGGCTCCAGCTAGATATTTCCTATTCTTAGTTGTTTATTAATAAATGCCTTGTTATTATATTTCTCTTATGAAAAATCATATTTCATATTTCCAGTTTTTATGTCTGTTCATTTATGAGCTTAATGAAAAGAAGTCAGATGGTAAATGAAACTTGAATGTATATTACCAGTAGTGAAACTTATACTTTAGGCAATATAAATTTTCTTATGGATGAAATAGTGTGATCAGAAGAAAAGTTACGCAATTTCACTCTTCGATTTTTAATTGATTTCCCTTCAAGGGAATCAGCTATCGAGATTGTACTTATAACTCGAAAGAATTCTTTATTCTCATGGTTCACAAAATTATATCTATTTATTAGTCTGCTATCGCTCCAGCGTTCGTCATTTTTTAATCATTACAAGACGTTATTTTAGCTTTTCAGGTAAAATTAAAGATAATGTTAAATCTAATAGCGGGGGTAACCAATTGTATTAGTACTAATTAATGTTTATTTGATATAGGCGTAATAATGTTGTTTTTCGACTTATATGGTAGTTCTATTTATAATTCTGTTCTAGTGAGGTTATAAATCTCAAGCGGAAGGGAAAGTCGCACGGAGGCCCACACAGTTAATTGTGTTAACTTATTTCCTGTTAAATGCTGGCACTATTGGAATCTCTTTCTACTTATAACAGAGCATTTCTAAACTATGTGTGCTCGGAGTGGGTTTGACAGAAAATATGTGCATTATAGATAGTATTTCATTATAATAAATGCTATCCATGATCATGATTTGAATTGTTCTGGGTGTGTCAAACAGTAGAGAGGGATTGATTGGGAACTTATTTTCATTTACTCTTATTAATTAAATTTTCTAATCTATAAGTCCCCACAGTTACCCTTATGGAAAAATAATACGCCCAGAAAGGAAGCATAATTGTACACATTGAAGCCTTGCTATAAAACTACCCTCAATATTCAGCCTCTAATGACTTCCCGAGGAAAGCCGGGTACCTTAGCTAGTTTCTATATAAAAACGGAGAGTAGAAGGTGGAGGGGGGGGGGGGTACTGAAGGAAGAATCCAAGGAACGTTGAATACTAAAGTAACGAGAAAATGCATAGAACAACAATCGTAGATCAATAATTGTTTAACAAGATTAATTCTATACATTTCATGACCTGAAAATTTTATTTCATATTAACGATACAATTTTGAATTATCGAATCCAGGGGTTTTAGACCCCTAATATTTTGGGTCCAATTTCACCTACTAACAAATTTGACCATTAGTGTTGACTGAAATGGTTATATATCGAGTATAGTATAGGTCAAATAATCACTTTCGAAACAAGAACGTATAATCTTAATTCATGATGTCATCGCACAACAAATTAGAATAAAGTGGGTCGTAACAGCTTGTTATTAATATGACAATATTCATGATACAGAAAATATGTATATAAAAACATTTATAGGTAATTAAATGTACAATAAGATTGTTTCTAAAAAAATTATCGATCCAACTTATAATAACGGAGGTATTTTGAAGTTCCTACATTTAACCCTTCCCTTCCCCCCCCCCGCCGGAGCCCTATTCCTGGAATTAACAAACTTGATCATTAGTTTTACATGAAACGCTAATTTATCAAGATCTCTAAACGATACAACATACATTGCGATTGCTAGAATGATAACTGAAATATAAATACACATATACATCATTTTGAACCACATTTTTGTCATTTCCTAGGTAGCATCGACGGACATTTTAGGAAATATTTCGAAAATTGCGCGATGAGTACAACCACAATAGCTGACTTCCCTTAAGAGGATCTGCTAATCACAGTTGGAGATAAATTTTGAATCCAAAATATTTTTGAAAAATTCATACTAGATTAAAGCCTAGTACAATGTCCCTTTGTATAATTTTGTAAAAACAGCGTTTTTACTCAGAAACATGCGCTTGATCGGCCATCTCAAAGCAGAATGGAACAAAACTTTTAAGGTATAAAATGGTACTAAAAATTACCAACATTTTGAATGAACCCCAAATAAAATTCGAACATCGAATTCGTCAATAGTTCCATAAAAGCAGCTCAATTTATATTGTCCTAAGGGACTTAGGAACTTTTAGGGGCTTTTCTATTGCATATTATCGTGTGTTTTATTCATTTTTAATTTATCTGGGTAGTAATTAAACAGAGCGACGTAAATAATTCTCAAATTCATTTCCTATGGTCATTCCTCAAGAAGTTGAACTTGAAAATCACTACTATAGCCAATGCGGAAAACTCAAAATGTGATAACCTGGGTAACGTCCCACTTAATGAAATAACGGTTGACATTAACAACTATAACCAATGATAAGAACAGCTTTTTTTGAATCGTTTAAACGAACAATAAGTAAAATTTGGCCCATCCCAATATTTTAAGTGAATTGGAAGATGCTTGATTATAACGTAAACAGATGTTAAAAAAGTATCTGGCACATGAAAAATTGATCTCGATGTTAAAATGGCAAGTGAAGGCTCAACACATTTACTACTAGTTTATTTATTAATTTTACCTCCAAAAATTGCTTATGTAAACTCACTATAGGCATATAATAAATACTCATATTGAACTATCAAAGAAACTTGTATATTAATTGTATGAATCTTTGACTCTACAACTTCACGAAAATAGTATTTCCTGCCATTTTTGAGACGGTTTATCCATTTCGCTGTTATTACGTGGCCTTTTTTTACGAAATATATAATATTATTTGCTTTTATTGAATACTTTACTTATAACAATTAGGGAAATATTTTATAAAATAATATCTTATTAATTTCAGGTTCGTAACGAATTTAATAATTAGTTATCAGTGATTTTTAGCAATCGGGAAAATATTGTTTATCACGAACAAACTAAAAAAAAAAAAAATAAAAAAAACATTTTCTACATTTAACATTATGACTACAAACGTAGTCGTAAGAAAATCCGAAATATTTAGGTTTCTGATCATCAATGAACACTCCTTGAAACATGGGGGGAGAAATGCCCCTATATTAGAATTTATCAAAACGTAAAAATATGGAAGTCAAGTTTAGCTTTAAAGACAGTACATAAAAATTAACTGGTTATCATCCGAAATTTTAGAACATATTTATTATAAAAAGATAGAATCTCCCTAAACAATTTTGAACGAGAGGTTCGTGTTCTCATTATGTTAGATAATAATTAAATTGAACTTATATGATATCAAGCCCATAATGCGAAAAGTAAATAGATAACAATGCAAAAATGAGTTTACTTAAGCTATGGACGTAGTCGGGATTGACTTTATTTATAACTCCCGGTTCAAAAGAAATGCGAATAGGAATAGCACCCCTCTTCTATTTATATGCTATAAACTCCCTCTTATTTTCGATGCTCGCGATAGCACTCTTTTTATTTATTCGACCGGTGTGACTAATGTGTTGATGTTAGGCTCTAATCTTTCTGTATATTCCTACTCACAGAATCTGTTTAGAGGCAAACTTACATTCATGGCTTTCCTACCTGTTTTATACTCGGATCTCTTACTAAAATAAATTAAAAAGAAAAGAAATAGCGTTGAATCGCAGATTTATCCTACCACCCCCCCCCTCTTCTAACTCAAACACCCAGTATTTACTTCTTTGAGTGCTTCATATAGTACTTCTAGAAAGGGTAAATCCAATTTTAGAATTAGTCTTGACGTATTACAAATTATTCGTGTACGTGTGTGTGTGTGTGTGTTTCTGCAGATTTCCCCTAAGGGAAATCCGCTATTGAGGTCGTACTCATGCGTGATTTTCGAAAAATTTCTTTAAATGTCCATCGATCCTACCCAGGAAATGAGGTCCGTTCAAAATTATATATATATATATATATATATATATATATATATATATATATATTTATATATATATATATTTGTCTGTTAACGCTCTAGCGGTCGCCATTTTTGTTTGATCGTTACCAAACTAGATATTTAAAAGTTTTATGCAAAAAGACAGATCAAGTTCGTTAATGGCTGAAATCGGACAAGTAGGAGGGGGAGGGGTTTAGAGGGGGGATTTTCGAAAATTCGAATTATCTCCGCTACCATACGTCGGATCAAAATATTGTAAAGAACCAATCTTATTGCAAATTACATTTACTATACATATTGTTCTATGCTTTTATTCTCTATCTTGAATATTAACCGAGATATTTGCATTTTATTAATTGTAACGGACGAAATGAGATCGGCTAACTTCGGGTCTAGTCGTGAGTTTCCGTCAAAAGCTAGTTCGGCCGTTTCAGTAACTGTTCGACTCTCGTGAAATTCCTCTATTGTAAAACATCACGTGGGAAATCTGCTTAGTTTCTTCAGACCCTGCGTGACGGACTTTTCTACTACACCCAGTTAAATGTCTGCCAGCACCCCCATAGAATTCAGGTTTTTCGGCTTTTATAGGATCACACAGATGTCTAACATCATTTCTATCCTGCTTCGAATTCTCACATCTACCCATGGTTGTTCATACGTTTTTGTGCCACCTCATGTCAACATGCTTCTCATTTATCATTATGCTTTTAGTAGATACCGCCATTCAATTGCACATATTTCAGCTATTGAGTTTGTACTCTTTACGCGATTTTCGAAAGATTTCCTCAAAGGTCCGTCAATATTCCTACGTGTGTGATGAATTAAAATGAATGTAAAATTATGTATATATGCGTGTCTGTTACCGCTCTAGGAGCCACAATTTTTGTCGTATCGTTTAAAAACTCAATATATATGCGTTTCATGTAAAACTAAAGGTCAAGTCATCAAGGGCGCAGTTTAGTTAGAGAAGATTTTATTATTTATTTATACAGGAGCACCCGCATCTTGGCGATTTGGCTCTAAGTTTCACAATGTGAAATGAAAACAAAATTATAGAAAAATAACAAAAACTGAAAAAACAAATAAAAAATTAATTACGACAAATAATCATTAAATACTAGTTATAAAGACAATTAATAAACATTAGACTAGTAATAATGACAACGATTTAACCCTTTCCACTCCAATGTCGAGTGTCAATCGACACTGATTTTGTTCCCCTAGCTCCACTGTCGAGTGATACTCGACATGGTGTAATAACTCTTTTTGCGGAAAATTTTAAAACAGGAGGGATTTAGGGAAAACACGAAAAGTAAAAAAACGTAATTTTAGCGTGGAGCTGGTGGAATAAAAACAAAAACAGCCTTGGAGTGGAAAGGGTTAAAATGGTTTTAGTAAAAAAATTATGTTATTTCTATATACTAGTACATTTATATTATATTATTTTTATTATATTTATTTAGTTTTGTGTCCCACAGCGATGGTGGTTGGCATTATTAGGATGATATATTTACTCCTTCATGTGCTTACCTTTTTGTACTTTTATATTATGGAAAATATTTCATTAATATCTGATTCTTTCCCATATCCGTGCTTTGTCCAAAGAATATAATAAAAGTTATTCCTTTTAAATCTTTTTAGGTATGCTGTAGACCTATTCTATTTTGTATTATATGTTTTTGTAAATGTTGATGTGTTTTAGATATGTTAGTATTTGTGGAATATATTGGCTGCTGTCAGTTAATAGTTCTGTTATATCGTGGGGTATGACAGAAGTAGTTAGAGAAGAAATGCGAAACTTTTAAATATCTCAGTTATCCTAATCGAATAGTTTTAAATCGCCAATTTTATTGCAAATTTAATGTTTTATAAATGTTGTTATGTATATAGTTTCCCTATTGTGAATATTAACAGAGGGATATAGATTTTCTTAGTTTTACAGCCTCCAGTAGGCCCCCCACTCCTACTCATCATATCATATTGACATCAAGCTGCTATATCGTGAACCATTTTATTCCCAGCGTGAATACCAAACGTAGTTTTCAAGAGTCTTTTACTAAGTAAAATACATTAAAATTCCTTGTGGGAGGACGTTATCAATTAAAATGTTAAAATATCTCCACTATAATGATTCGGATTAGAGCTAATCTTGTTAAACAATTGATACTCTAAAATTGTTGTTCTATGCATTTTTTTCATAACTCAAGTATTAAGAGACATTCTCGTACTTTTTTGTATTCAGGCTTCAGTAACCCCCTACCCCTTCTACACATCGGTCTTTTACATAGAAATATAATTTCGATGACATCACGATCGTGTTATTCATTATTAAATCTATCTGCAAATTTCTCCAATCACATTTCCCTTCTAATGACATGTTTTTTTAGCAGATTTCCCTTAAGGGAAATCAGCTATTGAGGTCGTACTCATGGCGCGATTTTCGAAAAAATCCTTCATATATCCATCGATCCTACCCAGGAGATGACTAAAATGAGGTCCGTTCAAAACTATAATGAGGTCCGGTCGCAATTTTCGTTTAATCGTTACGAAACTCGACATATAAGTGTTTTATGTAGAAAGAAATATCAATTTCGTTAACGGCTGAAATCGGACTTGGGGAGGGGTTGTTTAGAGGTGAGGAATTTCAAGAATTCCTAATATCTCCGTTATTATGTGCATTGTAATTGGCTCTCGCGTAATTGGTTTCGAGACTCGTTACTACTACTGTTACTAGTATGCAGATTTCTCTATTGTAAAACTTCACGTGGGAAATCTGCATAGATTACGCAGCCTCTGCATGACGGACTTTTAAATAAATCCAGGGCGTCGTGTAAATTGTAATCTGGCCTCCGATAATCACTTGCGCCAAATATTTGACACCCTTCAGGATACGTTTATTTCATTTATTGTCCTGTCATCTGAACTGTTTTTTCATGAATCTCATTCTGAGGAACAATTATCAATACATATAAATATAAAAATCTTGAAAATTGAATTATTTCGCTCATTATTTTTTTAATATTTCTAGCATGGCTGTATGATAACTGAAATATTTTCAAGTTTTCATTACTCGTAAGGTGATATATGAACGGACATTTATTAGAGATTATTTATAAACTTTTGAAGAATGATTTAAAAAATCATGTGTTAAAGACAATTTCTATAGGTGATTTTCCACAAGAAAAATCAGCTAAAAGAGTTACAAACAAGGAATCAGGGACTCCCCTGCACAATAGGGTGGTCATTGAGGCGATAAAAGCAAAGAGGTAATAAAAAGAGGGGTTGCGTCTCCTTCCCCTTATTTTCCACAGATTGCATTTTTATTCCTTATTACGGCCCATAAAAATTTATAGCATCGTAAAGACATTTATGAACGATAGAAGGCATTAATAGCAAAACCAAACATCAGAGGTAAGGCCGTAAAAGACCAACCAACGTTATATTTATGCTCTATAAAACAATATTTTCTCCTAACCGCATATGAAAGGTTTCATTAACTGGTCACAACCTCAGAAGATTTTTATTTTACAATTTCATAAAAAAAGTTCCACCTAGACAGTTTCAATCCCTGGAATAATTACGGGCGCGTGTACACACACACGTATATATTATTTATTTTTTATTTTATTTATTGCTTACAAGGATTTTCCTTATAGCAAGGAGTAGGCCTTATATAATGAGGTTAGTTTTCTATGTTAGTAGCTTATATATATATATATATATATACACACACACACACACACACACACACACACACACACACACACACACACACACACACATATTTTTAGAAACTAGGATTGAGTATAACTGACAAGAATTTACGTTAACGTTTCTAGAAAAATCTTAACTAATAAGTGTCATTATATTTTATTATCTTAACTAATATTAAAACATTATATTTTCACACATAATAGTTTTATTAAACTTATCATTATCTTGGTTCCTGTTCTTACTAATACATAGGTATAACAGTACTAAATTAAAAAGAACAATTCAGAGAAGAAGAGAAATTTGACAATATTAACTGAGATATGATTCGCGAAGTTTGAAACTATTTCTTAAATATTTAAAATGCTAATATATAGTTCCCTAGTTGCATTATTTAGAATATTATGAAGTTGTGAATTATCTGCTGGCTGTTTGATGGATGGTAAACACTGTTCTCTGAAAGGGGAGTAAATAGGGCAATGAAGCATTATATGATAAACGTCCTCATTCATATTTAAATTACACAATGTGCAAATTTCTTTTGGGTTAATATTATAGTATACATTTTTCATTGAAAACTTTTTACAATAGTTGCTGGACGTTCTTAGCCCTGCAATGGTTTTTACAATTTGGAATGATAAACCTATAGTTAGAAATTCCTGAGGTGAACCAGGAGTAGTGAAAATTGCCTTTTGTAACGGACTATAATTTGAGATTTGGAGTTTTTCAAGGTCCATAGAAAGTAATTTACTTTGGTTTGCTTCTACTTATGAGCTAATGTGTAATTTAATTAAGTTATTGTCTTGAGTAAGCCAGATGTCAATGAAATTTAAAGAGTTTAGCAGGTTTTTAATTTGAGATACCCAATTAAATCTGATGATATTTGTGGACTCTAATCTAATAATAGGTGCCTATTATAGCAGATCCTAGGGAATCTTTTTCTGCCCATTGATAATATTTTACACAACCACTGAAGGGTTGACTTCATAAAATGAGTTGACACAAAATCAGAGCCTGCTTCTAGTCTAATGATGTATTTAGGAGTGTTTCTAATAAGCTGAAATAAATTATTGTAAAAGTTTGGTTCTTACTCGAGGTAATTGAGGTATCTAAGGCTCCAAACTGGAGCTCCATATACCAATACCGACCTAGGTAAACAATTTAATAGTCTTTTGGTTGCATCCCAACTGTGCACTTTGACCCCAAGAGTATCTTAAATACTAGGAATATAGCCGTTTTAAATTTTGTAATGGAAAATAAGGGTTTTTCAAGGAATAATAAGGAAGAGGAAAGCATTACACCCAGATAAATAAACTTTTTTACCTGCTCTAACTTTTCACCTGAACTAAAAAAATTTGCTTCCTTTTTGGATTTCCCCCTTGGAATTTTTGATATTACAGTGTTGACTTCTAAGGAATTTCGATGGCTATATTCCTCCAGAGTAGCTAACGTTTTCCGTAGGTCTCTTGGGTTGTCTGACAGTATGATTAAGTCATCGGCATATAACAGAACTATTACGTCATTATAACAATCATTACTCAAGCCAACTAAATCTCTACTTCTAAAAAACATTTCACAGTCGTATATATAAAACATATTACATACTTACTTATATTTTCCCTTCATTAATCACATCTCAATCTCCAAATGCAGGTTCATAACAGTTACGCAACTTCTAGAAAAACACTAATTTGGTTAGACTCCATACGCCTGGTGGTAATTATATCTCAGTGCGAGCTGTTCCGGACATTGTTTATAGTGCATTTTTTTATGTGAACACTGTAATCCATATATTCCTAACCCTTCTACGATCCGCCACTTTTAGCAGATTTTCCTTAAGGGAAATCAGCTAATGAGGTTGTACTCATGACGCGATTTTCAAAAAATACCTTTAAACGTCCATCGATCCTACCTATTAGATGACGAAAATGAGGTCCGTTCAAAACTGTGTATATATATATGTGTGTGTGTGTGTGTGTTTTTGTGTGTGCGTGTGTGCGTGCGTGTGTGTGTGTGTGTCTGCGTGTGCGTGTGTGAGTTGTGTGTGCGTGTGTGTATGTCCGTGTGTGTGTGTGTGTGTGTGTGTGTGTGTGTCCATGTGTGTGTGTGTCTGTGTGTGTATGTGCGCCTGTCTGTTACCGCTCTAGCGGTCGCAATTTTTGTTTAATCGTCACGAAACTCGACTTATAAGTGCTTTATGTAAAAAGAAAGATCAATTTCGTTAACGGCTGAAATCGGACTTGGGGGAGGGGTGCTTTAGGGGTGAGGAATTTCAAAATTCTTAATATCTACGTCATTATGCACATTGTATAGAACCAATCTTATTGAAAATGTAATGTTCTATAAATGTTGTTATGTGCATATTTTCATAATCTTTAATATTAACTGAGATATTTCCGTTTTTTTAGTTTTCGGCCTTCAGTAAACCCCCCACTCCTACTCATGCTCTATTAACAATAAGCTGTTATATTATGAAGCACTTTATTTGAAGCCCAAATAACAAATATGGTTTTCATTGAACTTTTACGTCATGAGATAATGCAAATACGTAACGCAAGTAGGAAATCTGCTTAGTTAACGCAGCTCCTGCGTGACGGACTTTCTTATACATTAAAGTTGGTCGATCCAAGATTGGTTATGCCCTCTCTCGTTGACGCAATGCGATGAGCTAACGTTTGGGGGGATATAGTGAGATATATGAAGACACGAATGTGTAGGTCCCTCTCTGCCCTACCCAATAATCATTTATATTTCGTAATGTTCTAATCGGGCAGACCACACCACAACGTATTGACTCTCCGTTGGACAACTCAACGAAAATTATATCTACACAACACGACCAAAATTCAACTAATCCTTCTTTTTTAGTACATTCTCGAACGAAATTGACCTCTATATTCCTTTGATTAGGCAAAAATCGAGTTAAGAATTTGAAGATCCAATACTCCAAGTATTCGAATCAGATGACATTCGGTCCACGCTGAGTGCAGAGTTTTGAAATGAGAATGTGGCCCCACATTATAAAGACATCTTACGCGATTGCATTATTAGGAAGAGAAATGGTTTCGATTTCTATATGTTTATCATAATTCATTTTATTGAAATCTATTTACTATATCTAGTACTGTAATTTATAATGAATCAGAATAATTTGTATCTCAATCAATCAAATTTTAGTAGTCCAGTGTTTAAGAGGGCGGTCACAAGAACACATTTGCATGTATCTCGTATAATAAAAGTCTCTGAAAAACAATATTTGGCATTTAAGTCTCGATTAATGTGGTTTATTATATAACAGAATATTGTTTATGTAACACGTGTAGAAGTGGAGGTTTACTGAATGCTGAAAACTTGAAAAATGCATATATCTCGATTAATTTGCATGATAGAGAATAAATGTATATTAAATTATTTATAATAAATGTAATTTGTAATAAGATCAATTCTATACATTTTTTTGATCTGACGTATAGTAACGGAGATATTTCGAATTTTCAAATTTCTCCCCCACTAAACCCCCCCCCTACCTCTAGTCCGATTTCAGCCGTTAACGAACATGATCTTTCATTTTACATAAAACAGCTAAATATCGAGTACGGTAACGATCAAAGAGAGCGTAACAGACAAATATATGTTAGATAGATACAGTTTTGAACGGACCTCATTTTCGGCATCTACTAGGTAGGATCGATGGACATTTGAAGAACAAAATTCCAAAATCGCGACATGAGTACGACCTCAACAGCTGATTTACCTAAAGGTAAATCTGCTAAAAACGTTTAATCTTGGGTTATCTCGTCTCTCGCATCACGAATTGCAGATGGAACTTCTGGAACTGATTTCAATAAATACAGTTATAAATGAGATCCCCGCCAATTCTTCCGGGGATGGTTCATGTGAGTAGAGTTCATTGAAAAATAATTAAATTTTAAGCGTTGTTGGAAGTCTTGAATAACGTTTGTATACAATTCCATGACTTAGAACTATTAGTGGGCTTTGTCAGTGGAACCGATTATGCATTGTAACTTCTGGAAAGTAGCCTACACTCTCGACCCTAAGTCATAGCTTTGGTAGACACTGCCTCTCCCACTAAACAAAAAATTCCGTCACGCAGGGGCTGTGTAAACTAAGCAGATTTCCCAATTGAAGTTTTACAATAGAGAAATCTTCATACTAGTAACACTTAAGACCACCGTGATTAAATACAAACGGTAATTGGAAAATGGCTTCTGAATTGTAAACAATAGGTCTGCCAACCACTCAGAGCTGATCAGATTGATAGACATATTCTTCACCAGAGAGAAAAACAATTACTGAAATATTTCTGAATGTAACATATTAACAATAATACAAACTATTTAGTATATCTAGTACTGTAACTTATAATGCATCAGAATAATTTTTATCGCAATCACTCCAATTTTAGTAGTCCAAGAACTAAAGGAGGGGGTGTATCAATAGAACGTATTTCCATATATCTCACAAAATAGAAGATTACAGGAGTTTCTAGACCAATTTCACGAGAGCCGAACTAGCTTTCGGCGGAAGCTTGCGAATTGAACCGATGTTATCTCGGTTAATATTCAAGATAAGAAGAAATGTATATAACAATATTTATAATAAATTTAATTTGCAATAAGATTGGTTCAATACAAGTTTTCAGCCGTTAACGAAATTGATCTTTCTTTTTACATAAAACACTTGTACGTCGAGTTTCGTAGCGATTAAACACAAATTGCGAATGCTAGAGCGGTAACAGACACACACACACACACACACACATATATATATATACAATTTTGAACGGACCTCATTTTCGTCACCTCCTGATGGACATTGAAGAAAAGTACGACCTCAATAGCTATAAAAGCTTAAGCGGAAATCTGCTAAAAGTTCGTCACACAGGAGATACGCAATCCAACCAGTTCCCACGAGCTGGTATATGATGCGCTGATGCTGCCAACAATCAGAAATACCAGCTGGATATGGCAGGTTTAGTCACACAGCTACCCTACCTGAAAAATGCGTGAATAGGAGATTTACCGCGATTACTAAAAAGTCCAAAAATCTCAATTAAGGTTCGATATACAGAAAAAATACATATACAACATTTATAAGAAATTACGTTTGTAATAAGATTGGTTGTATGCAATTTTCAGATCCGATTCATAATGACTGCGATATTATGAATTTTCGGTTTTCCTCCCACTAACACATGCACTCTCCGCGCCCTTATTCAGCTTTTACCTTATATAATCTTTAGTTATCTATAAAACGGTTAAATATCAAGTGTGGCATTTACCAAATAAAAAATATTTCGCTTAGAAGGTATAATCTTAAATGATGAGTCACATCGAAAATAATTGCATCTATCGCAATTAGTGTTCGATAAAAACAATATTTTGAATATAAGCTTCGAATAAAGTGCTTCATGATATAACAGCTTATTGTTAATATGGCATGAGCACACACACACATACACACACACACACACACACACATATATATATATATATATATATATATATATATATATTGATATACATTGATTTTTTTCGCGAAATTTCACGATAACTTTTCGTTTCACATGTCATAGACACCATAACTACATTTTGTTTCTTTCATGTATGTTTGTTTGTTTGTTACCTTTTCACGCATAAACGGCTGAACCGAATTTTATGAAACTTGGTATGTATATTACTACTAGCCCAACTTAGACTTTAGGCTATATTAATATTCTCTAAGACGAACAGGAGTGGGGGTTATAAGGGAAGCCTGAAATTAAAAATAGCGATATTTCGTTTCCTATTGCTTTTCAACAAATATGTACATAACAAAAGTTGTTTATTTTGTAATTTAGAGTAACTTTTGTTATATGCACTTTTGCCGTATACGGAAGTATAAATGAGTTATACGCTAAAAACTATAGCGGGAGTCCACAATTTTATTTGGCACAAAAGACTCAACCGAACTAAACCAAACTCGCTATGTGAATTAATACTAACGATTTCCTTATAATAAGCCATACTAACATTTCTAGGGACGGGCAGGAGTGGGGGTTATAAGGGAGGCCTGAAATTAAAAATAGCGATATTTCGTTTCCTATTGCTTTTTCAGCAAATATGCACATAACAAAAGTTGTTTATTTTGTTATTTAGAGTAACTTTTCTTATATGCACTTTTGCCGTATACGGAAGCATAAATGAGTTATACGCTATAAACTATAGCGGGAGTCCACAATTTTATTTGA
Organism: Riptortus pedestris; assembly: GCA_019009955.1. Classification (NCBI taxonomy): domain Eukaryota; kingdom Metazoa; phylum Arthropoda; class Insecta; order Hemiptera; family Alydidae; genus Riptortus; species Riptortus pedestris. Next base: position 40,170,675 of record CM032233.1, on the reverse strand, counting down.
CACTAAAGACTCAACCGAATTAAACCAAACTCGGTATGTGAATTAGTACTAACGCCTTCATTATAATAAGCTATACTAGCATTTCTAGGGACGGGCAGGAGTGGGGGTTATAAGGGAGGCCTGAAATTAATAATAATGATTTCCTATTGGAGTTTCGGAAAATATGCACATAACAAAAGTTGTTTATTTTGTTATTTAGAGAAATTTGCTCAACACTTCTTTTCAATATGAACTACCAGGCACCTCACCTGAAAAAAATAATTCAAATGTATGTCAATATTTTCTCCTTAATAATTCAAATCTATGCATAATGCACAGGAGACGGGAAATATGACAATATGGAGGACTGTGAAGTCTTACATGAAATATTAATTTTATCATTAACAAATCCATAGCAGCGGCAGGTATAATAAACTCTAAACACTGGGACGGGGAAATGTCAAAATATTGTGCAAAGTAAAGCCTTGCCAAAAAAAAAATACCATCACCATTCAGCCTCAAATGAATTCCCGGGCGAAGCCGGGTATCTGAGCTAGTATATATATATATATATATATATATATATATATATATATATATATAATTATAAATAAAATTGCAATGATTTAACAACAGTATTAGAGGAAATATTTATAAAAGAGAATCTAATTACTGATGACGGCATATAGCCTACATATAGGAAAATCAATGATCTACTCTTCGTGATTAGGATTATATATTCACTATTATCATAGGTAATTTTCTCGGCTCAGTTGAGTAGTATGTCAATATTTCCCCACCCTTGGCAATTACTGCTAATATTCCAACTATAATGTGATCCTAATCATAGTATAATGCTAATATTTTGGCTAAAGATTAACAAATAAAACATATTTGTTTCCGAGAAAAGTATTGCAAAACGTTCGTCACGCAGGGGTTGCATAAACTAAGCATATTTCCGACGTGCTGATATAACACAGTATTGGTCTCTTCTTACCATATATTTTATATTTCTAGGTAAAAATCCGAACTGTAGATGTGAGTTTTACTGAATGCTGAAAATAATGACTTACGAATCACTTGCTTAATATTTGAGGCACGAAAACATGCATAAAACGTCAATTGCAGAACATCAATAGTTTGTAAGATTGTCTCTATAACATTTTACACATAGTCAAATTTCAGTGAGAACAATATTTGGTATTTAAGCTTTCGAATAAAGTGGTTCATGATATAACAGCTTGTTGTTAAAATGAAATGAGTAGGATTGGAGAATTACTGAAGGCCGAAAATGAAAAAATACAAATATGTAGGTTAATAATAAAGATAGAGAGAAATGTATAGAATAACATTTATAGGACATTAGATTTTCAATAAGATTGGTTCTATATTATTTTGCGATCCGACGTATAATTAGAGAGATATTTTGAATTTTTGAAAATTTCACATGTTAACACGTAATAACTAAAATCTTGCTGACCATTTTATTTCGGACTGTGTACACATTCATTTATATTTAGACAAATTATTTATACAAATGATTTCTCATTGGTTGGTTCCGGCTTATACTTGGCAATTCATAAATTTGATGAAGAACAATAACTTAATTTACATGGTCCGAGAGAAAGCAACAACAAGGGTATATTCAGCGAGACAGAAAATCAATTCCTTATTTAGATGGGAGACTCTAAACTTAGAATTTGATATAAAACGGCTGTGACCTACAGGAGCAGTTCTTCCATAAATTTATTTGCAGTTTTATTTCTATTTCAGCACTCTGGAAGGAAAACATGACCATATATACTTTCTAATCCTGGAATAAATGAAGGAATCTAGAACTTTCAAAGAATAACCTCCAGCCTTTTAGAAACCATACCCACCAATCAATATACCCAACAAACATATTTTCTCTCCATTATAGCACTATATTTGGCCCACCTTATATTTAAGATGCTATGTAATATAAACCACTAAAATATTTCAACAATTGAGCATAAATTTGTTAGTTTTTTTAATTATTAGTTGACCGGCAATCTCAGCTGAACACGCAAATCAATTGACTAATAAGTTTTATGACAGCTGTAAATGCCGCTGCTGCAAGATAGCGGCAATTTTTAACCCTGATTCATGCCTTTATTGAACCACTCTTATTAATTAACTGCCTTTTTGTTTAATTCATGAACATTATTTTATCGCAAGTTCCCGATAATTTAGTACAAAATACCTTCAGCCTCATGACATTTAATTCTTTATAAACATCAATTGTTTGTTCACCAAATGAAACAACCGACGGGCAAAACGCAGGGAAGGGAGATTGTATAAGGATAAATTAAAAGGTGAATTGATGTTATGAATATATTTCTAAATGTAAAGTACATGTTATCTCAGTTGCCTAAGGGTAGAAGCAAAATATTGGTATAGCAAACATTAAGTGCTAAGTATTTATGTATATAGATTAGCTCTCGGGTTTAGCTCGATGGGAGATACTACGTCCCACACTGCCGTCGATTGTAATTCAGTCTTACTTGAGCTTCCAGAGTAGGTTTTGTCCTATTTAATACCTCAAGATAGTTTAAAGTGCTTAGTTAAGTATATGGAAAACGGAGAGTTGTTTTCCGTTGCGGCAAGGTTTTTGGGTGGTAGAGCTTCATTTCATTTCGTTAAAACGTAATTGTAGGGAAGGAAATATAAGGATCTTTGGAGGAGAGTGCTTAATCGGGCTCTGCCTAAAATAAGTATATTAATAGTCAAGAAGTTCTCTAAGACACCACAATGGCATTAAAATTTATGAGAAAAGTATTTTTAATGGGCGCATCTGCATTATGTACAGAGCAGCAAATATACCAATTTAAACTGTGTAGTTGTATTAACGGATCCTGCGGAGTTATGAATAGCTATTCTGAAAGTTACAACACTAGTCTTTAGTTATATCTAAACATCCTGTTTGCTGATAAGAATAGTATCAGCGGATATTCAGTTTATAATCTCCTGAACGAATGTCGCTGTCATTGGTCCTGTAGGTTTCACCGTTCTTATTTTTGTCATTCTTTGGATGTCACAGTCACTATTCCAGGTTATTTGATGATATTTAAAATTATTCGGCAACTTCCTTTTCTAAACGCATTCACGTTCACCTCAAAGTTGCTCCTGATAGTTTAAGAAATAACATTTTGCATTTAGACCTAGGGCAGCACATTATAACGCCCTTCTAGAATGGATTCCTACTTTATAGAAGTCTGTACTTGCAAACAAGCGTTCTGGACCATGTGAATTGTTCCATGAACACTCAAAGACGTTATAAAACTTCCTGCAAACGACCACCGAACCTACCTATTAGATGACTAGAATGAAGGCCATTCAAATTTATGTACAATGAATATTTAACATTCAATTACACAACTTTCGCCACTCGTTACAAAATTGTTTCACGAGGACCATAATTGAACGAGTGAGTGAATTGGTGTTAAATGAAGGGTTCAAATTAAAATCATTAATATCTCCGTTATTGCACAAAACTATTGTATTATGTAATTAATCTTTTTTAACACTTTATTTTATAAATTTTCCTCAAACAAGTTTCTGTAATTCGATTATTATCAGATTTATTAGTGTTTTTAATTTCATGTACAAAGTAAATATCGTAGTGTAATCTCAAAATTTATAATATTGAAATTTCTAAAGAATTATCCGTTTTGACACTTCTTGGGCGAATTTGACTAGTAAAAGTAGCGGGACATATGAACATATGAACGTATATCTCAAAACCAAGTCACAGAAATTTGAAATTTCGTATTTGGGATTAACGTAACGTTTAATTTTGCACCATCCCTTTATTATTGAAATTGACTGACAGGATTTAAAAGAGAACGAAAGTAAAAAAACTGCAATTTTTTCGCACTTATTAGAGATACAAAAACATTGCACAGAAGTTCTTTATATTTATCAAAAAAATGCCTATAAATTATGCTCTATAAGATATATGATCTGAAGTATTCGAAAGGAGATATCTGATATTACTTTCAAATGAAACCAATTTAAGTGGTGCATCAAAACATTTTGTTTATTTAATTTAATAAGAGTACTAGCAAGAAATGTGGATCCCACTTCAGATTTCTCTTCTGATGAAACAACTGAATTTTTTTGAGAATGTATTTCTATAGTTATTTATGTAGTTAATATACAGTTTTTAGATCGTAAAAACGCACGGCACATCTGATAGTCAAGACTCAATTTGATTAATCTTGGACGATATTAGTCCAAGATCACGTTGAAAATTAAAGTTTTCAATAGGAAGCACTTACAAAAAAAAAAAAAAAAAGGAAGGGGAAGGTCCATATTTTTACATAAAAAATATAACACGCCATCTACCTAGAAAAAAATGATGAGTTTATATTGATTTAAGGAAAAAGTATCAAGAATGACCATGAAAATCGTACTATAATAATTTGCTTCCCCTTTTACTTGGGAAATATATTACCGTTCAAGGGAAACTGAAGGGGATGGTAGTACTAACAACTTATTAAAGAAGAACTAAAAAAAAAAAAGTAGGTTACCTATTACGCTAAGCTATTCAACATCCGTTCTTGTTGAACTACAAACGTAATATTACATTCAAATTAAATCTTTTTAAATGAAGTGTGTCAAAATATTTTGTTAATTTTATTCAATAACTACGCGGAAGTCATGTGGTACATCAGATTTTGTTTTTTACGACTTTTAGTAAACTACTACTCTTTCTCATGTGATTTTCACGTTTCGTTGTATTATAAATTGAATGTTTTTTAGCAGAATTCTCTTATGAAAAATAAGCTATTGAGGTTGTAATGACGCGATATTCAAAAACTCTCCTCAAATTTCCATCAAAAATTATATATATATATATATATATATATATATATATATATATATATATATATGTGTGTGTGTGTGTGTGTGTGTGTGTGTGTGTGTGTGTGTGTGTGTGTGTGTGTGTGTGTGTGTGTGTGTGTGTGTGTATATATAAAAAAATAATTGTCAGTAACTTCTTTGTTTCGTCGCTATTATTATTTATTAACGCCCACATTTTGCAACTAAGGCTAATTGAGGGCGGTTTATCTACAGGTTACGACACTTTTCTAGCCGTTTCGTCGTTACCAAACTTGACATATAAGCGTTTGATATAAACTAAAGATAAAATCGGAATGCAGGAAGGGGGATTTAGAGGGAGGTGGGAAAATTGAAAATATTCTCCTTATTTTGTGTTGTGTCGAATAATTGTTTATAACCAATCTTGCTGCAAATTTAATTTCCTAATATTAAATTTTCTCATTTCGTCTATAAGTGTTGGACATACACTTTCCCTCAATCTTGAATATTAACCAAGATATTTGAACTTTTGAATTTTCAGCCTTTAGTAACCCCCGCCCCCATTTTAACATCACACAACAACAAGCTCATATAACATGGAATGTTTATTTCAAGCTTCAGTACCTAATAAAACCTTAATTAAGTTAGGTCCATGGAAATACATTGAGTGGCGACGTCACCAATTACAACGTTTTAATACACCATACTCGATATTTAATTATTTCATTCAGTACTCTAAATCATATTTCTTAAACGCTGATATTAGACCCGGAATAGGGGGGGGGGTGTTGAAAATTCAAATGTCTCCTTTATTCCTGAGTCAAATCGAAAAATATTGTAGAACCAATATTGTTAAATTATTGATGCTCTACAATTGTTGTGCTATACATTTTCTCGTAGCACAAAAATTAAGGGAGTTTTTATTCGTACTTTCTTGTTTTCAGACTCCATTAAACCCCATTTTCTGTTCATCGGTGTTTTATACAGAAATAGAGAATATGTGGTGAGATGAGATCACATGTGTGTTTTACCAACGCGTTGGAAATCTGTATTGTTAACGCATCCACAGCGTGGCGGACATTAATGCTCAGATTAGCTTTCGAATCTTGATTACGCCGAGCCTATTAAGAAATGTTCTTCATATTTTATGGCAAGGGTCCCCAATAAATATATATTTATCGATATAAGTATCGAAATAATTGATTTCAATATTGACTTGTAAATAATCGAATTGTAGTCAGCTGACTTAATCTAAAAAAAGGTTACCTCGGGAACCTCTAAGTATTAACCCATTACCTGCCAAATTTTTTTTTTTTAAATTATACAATTTTTTTAAAGTATGAGTTATTTTAATAGCTCTGAATGTCAATTAAAGTTATTTTCATTATTAATTTTTTTTTTTCAATTTTTTTGGAAAGTCCCATTTGGGGATTATGGCAAGTAGGGGTAAAAATAACCTTTTTTTTTTTTACATTTATTTTTTTTACAACTGTTACAAATTGCAATAGTTATAATTTTATTTAAAAAAATACTTATAATAGTAAATAACATCTAAATAGAAAATGAAGATGCATTTTATGAGTACTCAGTTGTGCCATTTTTCCATACACTCCATATGTATTCCTACATTACATTTTCTGCATTGCTTCCTTGCATTTTATTTTGCATACTGCACACTTCCTTTGTTTGCCTTCGTCTGTTCTTTCTATAATATGTCCTCGACTTTTCCTAACATCATCTGGGACTCGCTTGTTCACAGATTGTTTCAAACTTGGCCTCCCTTACATTTTCGGATTAGATATAGAGTGCGTCTCTAAATAGGCTCTCACAATAGATCTTTTAAATTCTAAAAATGAAATTTTTTCATTTGCTATTTCATACAGCACATGAGCATTTACTGTAATCACGTCTATCAAATTAGTGAAAACAGGGAAATACCACTTTTTGGCCCGGATTTTTATTCGGTACTTGTTCACTAACCACTCCAGCTTATCCACTCCACCCATATACTTGTTGTATTCTGTGATACATTTTGGTTGAGGCACAGAAACCTTCTTTCGGTCAGTTCTCGAGTAGCGAGAAACTTGATGAACAGGGTCGAGCCCTACATGATTCGATAACACTTTCACGATATTATTATCCTTCCACGTTACTGCAAAGATATTATGATTTTCATCAAATCTATAATCATAAGAACCTCTGCTTTCCTTTTGCATCTCTTTATCAGTTTTTACAGGGCACTTGTTGGTTCTGTTATATCTAACAGTCCCAGTAGCTCTCACTTTCATTTCCCCAAGTATTTTCATTAGTGAGTGGCTTGTGAAAAAATTATCGAAGTAAAAAACATGATTGGATGGGTTATCAATTACTGAAATGTTCCTTAGAATCACTGAACCACCAAGACCTTCTACTGGAGATTCCCTTTCTTGCTTCCCTTCATAAAGCTCGACATGGTAACAGTACCCAGTTTCGGATGAGCACATTGCCCATTGTTTGAACCCAAAAAACTTCCTCGTATAAATTGTTTCAGGAAGTGATGCCCATAATACTTCACCATTTGCTCATCTATACTTATGTTTATGGTAAACACACCATATTTTAAAAATTTATGATTCATTTTTTCAATAAAACTTGTAATTTTAAAACTTTTTTTGGTTTTATCTAAATTGGTATTATCGCAAAAATGCAGGTTTCTTTTGATCTCCAAATATCTGTTCCTGGCAAAACACTTATACCTCAATCAGTCATGATCCCCAAATGGGGATCTAACTTTATAGGACCTATTATCAATAACAAAAAAGTCATTTGAAAGAAAGAAACTTTTTTTTTAAAGATAAAGGTATGGGGAAAGTAATTCATTTGAAAAAAAAATTAAATAACTACTTATTCACTTTTTATTCAATTATGAAAATGACTGTAATTGTTCCAACCACTTACCTCTTGTGTTGATGACTTAAAAATGATGTAATAAGCTTCAAACAGAAATTTACTTAACAAAGACTCACTCTAAATGTTTAGTAATGTTTATGCAGAGGTTATGGAAGGTTAATTGTCAAAAAAATCGATTCTACTATTAAACAAAGAGATGTAAGTCTGTGATCCCCAAATGGGGCCTATGGCAGGTAATGGGTTAACTACGACAGTCGTAACGAATGTAAAAGGTAAACGAGCACTTCAGAAATGTAAGTAGCAATTTATAATTAGACTTAATAAATATATCATAGATGTAGGCACCATACTAATACAATATCTAGGACAAGAATTATTAAGGGATGTGTTAATTTAGTGTTATTAATTGTTTGTATTTTTTTGAAAAGGATTGCCTCTGAAGAGGTGGCAATTAAACCACGAAACATGTAAGGCAGTTTCAATAATGTTTGCACCGAAATAAATGTTTTACATTGGAAATCCTTACCATAAAATATGAAGATTATATAAATAATGTTGGGCCCAGAATAAGAAGAATATTAAGAAATGTATTCGGAAGGTTCAAGGTGTTATGACGAAGCTAACTTACGTTAAATGTGTGTCATTCAGAGACAGATACTTAGCCTTTCGAAATCCATCAAGGATGATTATTTTATTGTTCCCTAGACGACAGGAAGCTACAATACTTATTTTACGAAGCTTCTGAGTGATGGGCTTTTTAAAAGTATAAATACAAGGAATCCTACAACTTTAGATTATTTGCGCTCAATACTTGGCAGATTTTTTTTTTGTTTCAGTATTCTTCCTGAAGTAGCTATAAATGGAATGCTGAAGTATCCCCTGAGTGCTACTTAAAGCACAATGGCTTTAAAACGGATTTGTCATTTCCCTTCGGTTAGCGGCATGATTGCACCATTTCCTCTCGGCTATAAATTTAATTACACTTTATGACGGAAGTAATTAGAATTCCATTTATTTTAATACTGTCGTATTCGTGATGAATGGAAGGGGAACAAGTTGCTGTTACTGACCTGAATATTTTACGAAATATACATTCAACATTGTTCCTGTCTTTATTTTTATTAACTAAATAAGACTACCGTGTGTCATAAAAAGAACCTAAATTATCTTCAGGGATTTAGCTGCATTAATCTCTTCCAGTCAACATTATTCAAGTTCAATTTCATTATGTTACTTGGTACATAAAGGTTTAATCTTTATCGACTTAAAATTTAAGGGACTCAGGTTAGCCATGTGAGTTAAAGCGTTGCTCTTAATCTCACATGGTAAACCTAGAGTGGAGAGTTCGATTCCCGCCGGGGCAACAGGAATTTATTTAGTGACGTAATTCATTAAATAAAATCCTTAGTCCCTCCCTGGCTAGAAAATGGTGGTAACCTGTAGATAACCCGTCCAGATTAGCCTTAGTTGCAAAAAGTGGACGTTAATATAAATAAATAAATTATGAAATGATTAAATTGAATTTAAAAAATACTTAGCCTACCTGATAATAGAGAAATTCGTAAATTTCAAACCCTTTTTACAAGAAATTGTCTGAGAAAGAAATATACCTATCCTACCTTGGATCCGGCCAAGATGGACATGTATCTCGGAATGTCGAACAGAACTCTACAGCACCAGAGGAAGCTGGAAGAATGTTCGGTGAAAGATGCCTGCATTAAATAACAAAAAGTCCGTCACGCAGGTAACTAAGTAGATTTCCCTAGTAAATTTTAATAATAGATAAATACAGATACTGATAACACAACACCACCGTGAATATTAAGTGAATAAATACAAACGGTAATAGGAAATCTTTCAATCAATTTTAATAACCTCCCAACGGAAAGCGCGTGAATTGTAAACGAACAGGTCAGTCAACCTCAGAGAGCTAAATGGATATACAGAAATATTCTTCACCGGAAAGATGAACAATTAATGAAATATATCTGAATATAACATAACAATTTTATTGAAAACTATTTACTATATCTAGTACTGTAATTTATGGTGAATCAGAATAATTTTTATTTCAATCACTCAAATTTTTGAATTTTTTGAAGGTCTCTTAGAAACAATATTTGCTTTTTAAGCTTAGAATAAAGTGGATTATTATATAACATAGTATTGTTTATGTGACATGAGTAGATGTGGGGGTTTGCTGAAGGCTAAAAACTGAAAAATGCAAATATCTCGGTTAGTATTCAATATAGAGAATAAATTTATGAATAATATTTATAGTACATTTAATTTGCAATAAAATTGGTTGTATACAATTTTTCGATCCAACTTAAGTTAACGGAGATATTTAGTATTTTCGAATATCCCCCCTCTAAACCACCCCCTTCCCACTTGTCCGATTTAAGCCATTAACGATCTTTCTTTTAACATAAAACGATTAGGCACTAGAGCGTTAACAGATATATAATTTTGTATTATATATATATATATATATATATATATAATTTTAAATGGATCTCATTTTTGTCATCTCCAGGATAGGACCGATGGACATTTGAAGAAATTTTTCAAAAATCGCGTCATGAGTACGACCTCAAAAGCTGATTTCCCTAAGGGAAGTCTGCTAATTAGGAATCTTGTAGAAGACGGAAAATACGGAACATTTCCAGATGACCCTACGAATAATTATTACACGAAATAAGCAGAGCTGTTATAGCCACACCTACGAACAAACGAGAAGAACAAAACTGATTGATCGGGTACGATCCAGTTCTACCCAGATTGTATGGGCTACCGAAAATACACGAGCAAGGCATTCCTGAGTTCTTCGGCCAACTCAACTGGATCAGGGAGGTTAGAGATTTTGAAAAGGAGAATAAAGAAAATACAACCTCACTATCCCTTTATAAATGGCAATAATAATAATTCTTAGAGGTTTATACCTATAATTCCATCATATCGAATATATAGGACACTCTTTATAACCTACAGTTGAAAAATAAGAAAGTCACTTCATTTTTCCTGAGCATATGGGTATAACTGAGAGCTTAATGGTTGACACACAAGCAAAAATTGCAACAACCTAAAGTGACATCGACGTAACTCAAATATCACTAACTGACGCACTACGTTACTACAAAAGTCCGCACGCAGGTGCTGCGTAATCTCAGCAGATTTCCCACGTGAAGTTTAACAATAGATAAATCTACATACCGGTAACACAACACCACCGTGAATATTAAGTGAATAAATACAAACGACACCTTGCGACGGAAAGCATCTGAAATGTAAACAACCAGTTCTGCCAACTTTTAACAGGAAAGAAAAACAATTACTGTAATATATCTGAATATAACGTATTAATTTGATTGAAACATATTTACTATATATAGTACTGTAATTTATAAAGAATCAGAATATTTTGTATCTCAATCAATCAAATTTAAGTAGTCCAAAAACTTAAGAAGGGGGGAGAGGTGGGTCACGAGAACATATTTACGTGTATCTCGTATAATAAATGTCTCTTGAAAATAATATTTGGTATTTAAGCTTCGAATGATGTGGTTTGTTACATAACGGAGTATTGTTTATGTAACATGAGTAGAAGTGGGGGTTTGCTGAAGGCTGAAAACTGAAAAATGCAAATATCTCGGTTAATATTCAAGATAGAGAATAAACGTACATAACAATATTTATAGAACATTTAATTTTCTATAAGATTGATTCTATATATGTTTTCGATCTGACGTATAGTAACGGAAATATTTAGAATTTTCAAAATTCTCCCCTTTAAACTTCCCCCCCCCCTCCCCCGTTCCGATTTCAGCCGTTAACGAACTTTATCTTTTTTTTTTTACATAAAAAGACTAAATATCGAGTTTAATTACGATTAAACAATAATAGCGACCTCTAGAGCGGTAACAGCAATTATATATATATATATATATATATATATATATATATATATATATATATATATATATATATACACTGCTCAAAAATGAATAGGGATATTGGTTATTTTTTCTTATCCTATTAATTTTAATTAAATCGATCTTAATTAAATTTCTTTTTTATGGGGGAAAAAGACAATAATTTCTAATAAATATTAATGATATTTATAATAAAAAAAAAAAAAAATATGCTAGGCCCCATACATACCACAAAACAGCCAATATCCCTATTCATTTTTGAGCAGTTTATATATATATATATATATATATATATATATATATATATTTCTAGGGACGGGCAGGAGTGGGTGTTATAAGGGAGGCCTAAAATTAAAAATAGTGATAATTCGTTTCCTAATGGGGTTTCGGCAAATTTGCACATAACAAAAGTTGTTTATTTTGTTATTTAGAGAAATGTGCTCAACAATTCTTATTAGTATGAACTACCAGGTACCTCACCTGGAAAAATTAATTCAAATTATAATATATTATTATAATATTTTGTCCTTAATAATTTAAATCTATGCATAATGCACAGGAGACGGGAAATATGGCAATATGGAGGACAGTGAAGTCTTATATAAAAAATTAATTTTAACACTGGGACGGATAAATGTCAAAATATTGTGCAAAGTAAAGCCTTGCAAAAAAAATACCATCACCATTCAACCTCAAATGAATTCCCCCAGCGAAGCCGGGTATCTCAGCTAGTATATATATATATATATATATATATACATATATATATACACACACTTTTGAACGGACCTCATTTTCGTGGTCTCCTAAGTAGGATCGATAAACATTTGAAACAAAATTTCGAAAATCGCGTCGTGAGTACGACCCTTAAGAGAAATCTGCTAAAAACGAAGTTGTAAAAAACTGGTTACAAGTGTAGTTATCAATAGATTGCATGTAAAGGAAAATCAAAAAAACAACGGTGGATTGGACATCAAGTTATCGAACTTCAAGAAGTGAAGAGGTGGTTCTTGTTCGACTGCGACATGGCTAATTTCGGGTAACACATAAGTACCTTATGGCAAAATCTGAACCACCTCCTTGTTCCCTATGTAATAGACTACTCACTATAAAAAGTTACTTACTGACTGCAGAGGACGACATAACATAGACATATCTTACAATCTGGACGAACTTCAAAGTGACTAAAGTACATATCTGGACGCTTTGTTAACATATTTAAAACAAGAACATCTATACAAACTAATATAATACTCACCGTCTTCCTAAAGAAGTATAGCCAGGTTGAATTCTAACAGAATGTAATACCAAATGTAATGCAAAATTACTCAAACAGTAAAAACTCATTGAAACAATATTTGGTATTTAAGTTTCGAATAAAGTGGTTCAAGTTGAAAATTAATAATTCCAGTATTTCGACTAATATTCAAGATAGAGAAGAAATGTATATAACAGCATTTATAGAACATCACATTTACAATAAGATTGGTTCTGTACATTTTTTCGATCCGACTTATAATAAGGGAGATATTTTGAAATTCCCCCTCTAAACCCTTTTCCCAGTGGCCCGATTTCAGCCACTAACGAACTTAATCTTCATTTTTACATGGAACTTATAAATGTCGAGTTTTGACAAACAGCAATTGCTACAGCGTTCACACACACACAGACACACATTCATACATGCATACACACACACACACACACACACACACACACACATATATATATATATATATATATATATATATATATATATATATAGTCTCGATCGGACCACATTTTTAGCAGATTTCTCTTGAGGGAAATCAGCTATTGAGGTCGTACTCATGACGCGATTTTCAAAAAATTTCTGCAAATGTCCATCGATCCTACCGAGGAGATGACGAAAATGAGGTCCGTTCAAAATTATATGGGTATATATATATATTGGCTGAAATTGGACCAGAGGGGGGGGGGGCTTTAGAGGAGGGATTTTTGAAAATTCAAAATATCTCCGTTATTATGCATCGGATCGAAAAATTGTATAAGAACCAATCTTATTGCACATTCAATTCACTATAAATATTGTTACATACATTTTTTCTCTATCTTGAATACTAACTGAGATATTTGCATTTTTATAAAGTCTGTGGGACACGTGGTCGGGTATCGTTCGTATTAGTTCGGCCGCTTTCGTAATTGTTCGGGTCTGGTGGAAACTTCTTCTAACCTTACCTGTCGTTTCTAGCCTTACCTTGCCTTCGTTACTTTGTGAGATTTATGCAAATATGTTCTGTTCGTCCGCCCCCCCTTCTTTAGTTCTTGTACTATTAAAATTTGAGTTATTAAAATATAAATTGTTCTTACTATTCAAAATCCGTTCCAGTTGGGAATTTATTAAAATTAACAGAAAGATTTCTCATTACCGGTCGTATTTACTCATTGTGGTGTTGCGTTACCTGTATGCAGATTTCTCTATTGCTAAACTTCACATGGGAAATCTGCTTAGTTTACGCAGTCCCTGCGTGACGGACTTTTTTGGTCATCTCGTGGGTTGGATCGATGAACATTTGATGGGATGGGACGGGTTATCTACAGGATGCCACCCTTTTCTAGCCGGAGTGGGACTAAGGATTTTATTTAATGAGTTAGTCACTAAATAAATACCTATTGCCCAGACGAGAATCGAACTCGCCAATCTAGGTTTACCATGTGAGATTAAGGCCAACTCTTTAACTCACACGGCTAACCTAAGCCCCACGAATATACTAAGTTACTTTTAAGCGCTACATTTCCCTAAAGGGAAATCAGCTATGGAGGTGGTACTCAACGCTTTAATTCACGTGGCTAATCTGAGCCTCCACATATTTATATGTAACGAATGGTGTTATTGCCATCTAGGGCCAACTTTATATTGGTTCTGGGGAACGGTCTTATTATTCTGCGTTAATAGCCTACATGCCTAAAAGGAATTTCACTGAAAATCTCAATATTTTGGGAACACTCTGGTTCTACGTGGAATACATAATATTTTGTCTCAGGGTAAACTAATATAAATTATAAATGTTATTATTAATAATAAATTAAAAGACTTATTTCTTTGGATTATTTTCATGTCTTCTTAATTTGTTTTAATGTTGGTAAAAACACCCCCTAGAGTACAATTGTGCTCAATACATGGGTAATGTTAATAAATATTTTCAAGATGTGGCTATGTGGTATGTGGCTAAAAAATCTCAAAATTTTCTATACCTGAAAAAAAATTCTTATTACTACTATTAAGAAAAAATATGCTCATATTTTTTTATATTTGAAAGGTAATAATGGCCATCCACTAATAATATAACTATACATTTTAAAAATCTTTTACATTTATGTTCTTATCTGGTATCCAATCATCCAACCAGGACACAATACTTATCCCCAAACACTACCTAGAATAGAAACCGTTCAAGGGTGGCCTTCAGCTTAAACGAGTATATTGTTTGGCTTCTTTATATCGCTTTGTAAATTGTTGACATTTTAGTCATGTGTTGAGGTTTATTCGTTTTATTTTTGTTTTTTTAACACTCCACACGAGTTTCACCTACTGATTTTAAATTGGATTCCATTGACAGAGTAAATTGAGCATCCGGTTTGAATAACGGAGCTGAGATTGCTCCACGTGTCTTGCGTTATAAATGATCGAAACAAGACGAACTTTTGGTATTCGCCAATGGCTGAATTCTTCATTCGTTCATACTTCTGAGGTTCAGGCGAACCATAATTAAAATTGAACTGAACGAGACTGAAATTGTTGTATTTTTAACAAATGCTACCCAATCTTTAGGTATGACTCTCAGTATCCTTAGCGATTACGCCGAGAAGAAGTAGTAGTCACCAGGATGAAAATCGGACACACTAATTTGACCCACGTACATTTGAACAGTCAACTTTTCTTCCAAACTCCCTTATTCCTCAATTAAAGTTTCACTCACAGATAACTTCAAAAAAAACTTTATTTGGTAAAACATAAACGATTACAATGAGAATAATAATTAATACATGTGCATCAGACGGGAGACAACTGACTGGGAAGGGAAGAGGCAGGAGTATATATGTTACTGTAAAACCCTGAAGTGTGGTAAATGTCAGGACTTACCGGTAAATCCTAGGATTTACCAAGAGCACTAGTTAAAGTCCGAAATCTAGATGAAATTCGAGCTTTTACCGCTTGGCAGTTGGTCAATCCCCGGATTTACCGTCTGGCTTGGTAAATGCCCGAAAAACATTAAATAAATGTGAGATTTCGTACTTTTACCAATGCTATTTGGTAAATGTGCGGATTTCCCAAGGCTCATTGGTAAATGTCCAGTGAAGAGGAGTAAGGACAGGGATACTCCCCCCTACCTCAGGTGAGCACCCCAGCCTTGGAAGCACACAAACCCCATCTCCAAAATTCGCAAAGCAGCAAGGGAAGGTCTTGAATCACAGGCCAAGAAAATGGAAAAAACGACGAAAGGAAAATTCCCCGATCCCGAAGTTGGCCAGAACGTGAGTCCAAAAAGAAGATGGTTTCTACCAACTCGGAACTTCTTCAGGAAAATTAAATACATTATATTCGCGTAATGAGTTTACAATTTGCACCGAGAATTTCATGTCTCCTGATGAAGTGCCCGACGCATGATAAGCCTTCGCACCGCAGTTCGTCAACAGTCATTGGTTGGTGGCCAGGGTTTCAAAAAATGCAACTGCTTAAAAAAATGTTCAAATAAGAAATATTTGTGCAAGTTAGCTAATATGAAGTGCAATTCAAAGTACCACAATTCTCTCCCATGCCGTAACAAATAATAATGAAACTTATTCTAAAATTTTCATTTCAAATAACCTTTATTCCAACTTTTACCGGCAGACGCTGGGAAATGTTAGGATTTACCAAAATCTGTTGGTAAAAGTCCGAAAGACGCATCCTGATTGAGATAATTCTAGCTTTTACCGAGCCTCTTGGGAAATCTTTAGATTTACCGGTAAATCTTAGGATTTACCACAGTCTGGGGTTTTACAGTAACATATTTACTAAATAAGTAGCTGCTGACTCAGGTTCCTGGAGCTGGAGTACTTTGCTGCTTTAAGTCCTCCCACCCGAAGATTCAAAGTCCCCTGAGAATCAAGAAGAAGTAGGTAGTTGTCAGGGGTTGTACCAAGAAGGAGCCATAGTGGATGGTGATGTGATGAAACTGGAGTTCAACTGGGGTTCGAGTTGTTGTAGATGATGTATTCTGAGTTTTGGGTAGACACTTTGACTTACAATGTTTAGTAATTAATATAATATGGAAAAAGAATAGATAAATTACAATAATATAAATTACAATGTGAGATGTATTAGAGGTTATATAATTAATGTCTTCTAATTGTTCTAGTAGAATATTATCTAGTTGAGGGTTATCTAATGTGTTAAAAGTGATATTGTAAGGCTTAATATCAGTTGGTGTGTGGTTGAATAGTAGTATTTGAGTGTCAATAGTGTATGTAAAAGGTTTAGTGCATTCTAATAGTGGTTCAGTAATGTTAAGTTTAACGAGAGCAGTGGAAGGTAGGAAGAGAGGTGTACCTGTATGTTTTAGTTTTACAACTGGGGTCTTAATGGTGATATACAAGTCTTAATCTTCTACATATTTAATAAATGGTGATGAAAAAATGGTTGTGCTTATACAATACTTAGAATTACCAAGAAAAATAGTTTCTATACACTTATCTGCTAGAGGTTTAATAGATTTACAGAAATAATTATCTATAACTAAGCTACAATTGCCTATGTACAAGTGAGATATATTTCTTAAGACTAGGGTATAAGGTGATACAGTTGTAAATGTCTGGGATTGCCTCATTACAGAGGCCTGCAGAAAGTAATATGTAGTCAGTGGGTCTGATTTTAAAGGTAGAGAAATGAAAATGTGTAGCAGTCCGTTTTTCAGAACACATCTCAGTTTGCTGAGTAACCATAGTTTTTCCTTGTTTAATGTTATGAGGGAGATGTTAGGAAGATTAGAAAAATTAATTTGGCTAAGAATGGAGGAGTTTGTTACGCCTAGTTCACAAAATTCTATAGTATTTTGGAGGTCAGTGAGTCGAACTTAAATGTAGTTAATAGCAGAGTAGACTTCAGTAAGGTGTATTCGCCGTTCATCTGTGTTGATAGAGTTTACGAGTTTGGCTGTTTTGTGGTTTTTTGTGTTTATCAGGTTAATGTCATGTCTCATAGTTTTGATCAAATCTTGACTGGAGTGTGTCTGAAGCTCAATGTTGTGTTCAATATGGTACTCGTTCCGTTCGATTTCTTCTAAAATTTTGTCATATTTTTGTTTGTCATTGGCATCCATGTTTCCTGTAAGCCAGTTGATAGCGGACCCGAGGCCATTTATAAGTCCTCGCCATAATCGGGGTTTTTTTGTCGGTTTTGAATAAGGCTTGGAGTTTGTTTAATGTGAATTGGAGTAAGTGTTGAGTAGTATTGTACGAATCCAAATCTGTGAATTTCGCGAGGAGTGTTTCTGTTCCTAGGAGTTCTTTGTATAAGGTTTTGTAGTTTATGAAGTACGTGATGGTAAAGTATTGGTCCACGAGGTATGCGTCAGGTGCTTTGATGGGAACTATTCCCGGTGTCTGGGAGATGTCGGTGATTTCATATTGTATCGTCACTGTCAGAAGTATGTAGAGACATATGGTCCTTATATAAATCACCATCTGCAACAGAAGTACGAGATTTCCTTTTGAAATAGTCTTTTCTCTGTCGCTGTATGTTATCTTTGTGCATGGTGACGTCTCGTTTACCGTCCGTCAGTTTGATAACTGGTTTGTATGGGTTCTGTGCTTTTGTTCGTGTTTGTACTTTAGCATATGTTTGAGTAGGAATGTCGGGATCTTCCCTGTTGGCGTTTAATTTGTCAGTCCTCGTTTGTTTTTCGGTTATAATTTCATTTCGGATACAAGATTGTAAGAGTTTAAGTTTGTTGTGATATTGTTCAACTAAACGTTCTTTGATTTGTATGTCAGGTTCGGGAATAGATTTATTTGTTGTGCCAAATGTTATTTCGTTTGGTGTTAGTTTCAGCTTTTGGTTTAATGAATTATTATACGCAATTACACTGGAGCGGAGGCGTTGTTTAAGCGAGTCTTTAGGGAATTTTTCTTTTATAACCCGGAGAATTTCGATGAGTGTTGAGTGAGTTCGGTTGAGTAATCCTAGGGAGTTGGGATGATTTGGAGTAACGTAATAGGGTTCGATACCCTGTGATTCCAAGAGATTTTGTATCAGGCCGTTTTTGAATTCACGTCCGTTGTCCATTTTAATTCGGTCGGGAGCTGGAAAAGTTTCAAGGTACTTATTTCATAATGATGCTAGAAATGTGTGCGAATCACTTTCCCGAACAACTGTTTTGTGAAAGTGTCAACAATTGTGATAATGTATTGTTGTTCGTAATGTAGTGTGCCAATCATAATTTCTTCGAAAGGTTTTTCTGATGTTGGGGTGAGGCAGTACTTGGTTTTTATTGGTCGTCTGTCATATTTTGTTTTCCTACACGTATCACAATTATTTACATAAGTCATTATATGATCTTTCATCCGTGGAAAATAGTAGTGGCGTCTGAGTTTATTGTATGTTTCTAGACCTCCAATATGGCATGTTTTACCAACGTGGTAATTGTCAATAATTTCTTTTTGTTCGTTCGTATCTGTCACGTCTAAACATTTGTGTGCGTATCTTTTGATTTTAACAGTTGGGTGTTTGTCCTGTATGATGCGAGTTAATGCGTTAAATATCCCTTCGAACTCTGGACGGACAGTTTCTACAGTAGGTTCGCAGTAAATACCATATACTGTATTAGGTTTAACTATTTCCAGAAGTATGTCATCTAAGTCTTGTGTCCAAGGATAGGCTATATCTACTGTGTATCGGAATTTGTTAAATGGTCGAGTAAGTGAAATATTTTTTTGTCCGCGTTGTATAAATATTTGGTGTTTCTCTATGCTTATTGGTTTGTCGTTAGTTACTATCCAGACTTGTTGATTGCTAGAATCCTGACTGTGCGCGGTCGCGAGAGAACAATCGTTCTTATCAGGAGCTAGAAGCTCGTGAATGAACTCATCCGCGATAGCAGTTGATGTCGACTGTTGTGCTGTTTCAGCAAGGACCTTCTCAAGTTCCATGTGGGGATCAATGTCCTCATTATCATTTTCAAGAGTATGTACAGCTGTGTCTGTGTGAATAGGGTTTCGTGATAGTGCGTCAGCAACAAAGTTGGTCTTACCTTCTATATGTTTAATGTCAAATTCAAAGTCCGCGTGTTGAAATATCCATTTCATGAGTCTATTGATTGAATTTTTCATTGTGAAAAGCCAAGTGAGCGGTTTGAGGTCTGTTTGTAATCGTTTGCCAAAAAGATAAGGTTTAAAATGTGTACAGCCCCATACAACGGCTAACAGTTCTTTATCAATCGTAGAGTATTTTTGTTCAGTATTAGTCAATGTCCTGGAAGCTAATGCAATGGGGTGTTCCGTGTTGTTAGTTAATTGAGATAATACAGCTCCTAAGGCTACGTTACTAGCGTCAGTAGTTAGAGTAAAGGGTAAGTTCTAGCCTGGAAATTGTAAAATTGGGGAGTTAGTAATGATGTCCTTGAGTTGGTTAACGCTATGTATGAATTATGGTGAGTGAGTGACAGTTTTGTTTCGTTTTGCCTCAGTAAGAGGTTTCGCAATGTGAGCGTAATTT
The DNA here is from genome assembly GCA_019009955.1 of Riptortus pedestris. NCBI lineage: Eukaryota > Metazoa > Arthropoda > Insecta > Hemiptera > Alydidae > Riptortus > Riptortus pedestris. The sequence goes on along the minus strand of CM032233.1, from coordinate 40,150,296 downwards.
CGTATAAATCTCCTATAATAACCACTTAAACCTAGAAATTGGCGAATTTCTTTCTTAGTAGACGGTAGAGGGAAGTCGAGTACTGCTTGTATTTTGTCTGGTAATGGTTTGAGTCCATCCGTGGATACGATGTGGCCTAAGAAGGGGAGTTCTGTTTTAAAAAATTCAGTTTTGTCCAATTGAACAGTCAGTGAATGTTGACTTAGTTTCCGGAATACATTGTCCAAGTGTAAGAAGTGTGAGTCGAGGTCTTCCGAAAAAACAATAATGTCGTCAATATAAACGAGTGTGTTGGGGACATTTTCGAGTAACATTTTCATAGCTCTTTGGAATGTTGCCGGTCCGTTACATAAACCGAAACTTAAGCGCAAAAATTCAAAATGTCCTTGGTCAGTACTGAATGCTGTCATGGGTATCGAATCGTTATCCATTTCGATTTGGTGGAATCCTGATGCTGTCAATTGTTGTGAAGTATTTGGCACCTTTTAATTTGCATAATAGGTCTTCAATGTTAGGTAAGGGGAATTTGTCCGGTATTGGTTGTTCGTTAATTTTCCTATAGTCTATTACCATTCTGATTTTTGTTTTTCCACTTGCGTCAGGTTTTTTTGGTACAATCCAAACAGGGGAATTGTAAGGTGAATTGCTTTCTCTGATTACTCCTAGAGCTAACAGTTTCTCGACCTCTTGTGATGAGGATATCTATAATTTCGTGTATATATAGGTCTATCTGTTTTTAAGGTAATTTTGTGTTTTAGTAAGTCAGTTGCTGGAAGTGGTTGTCCGTCGTTGTTAATTATATTTTTATATTTTAAGATTAGGTGAAACAGTTTATTACCGATGTCCTTTTCTAAATGATCTGTTCGCACAAGATTTTTTAATTTTTGCGTTTCTATATAATTAAGTTCTTCTGTTATGTGGCCATTTTTTTTATAATCAATTTATTAAGAATTTTTATTTCATTGTTTGCACAGTTTATTTGGCAATTTAATTTCTTCATACCATCATAGCCTAGTAATAATTGATACTTATCGCTAAATGGTAATATATAGAATGTCTAGCTCTACAGCAGAAGTGACTTTTTCGCGTCCAGCTGGAGTTTTTACAAAAGATTCTTCCGACTTCGTTTTGACTCCCTCGGATAAAGAATTAGGGGTAATACAATTTTTTGATGAGCCTGTGTCCAAGAGCCATGTCTGTCCTATTTTATCGTTAATGTGAGATAGGTTTTCAGTAAGCATTAGAGAATCTTCAGGGCAGTTTTGGGGTTGCCGATGTCTAAAAAAGTATTAAATTGGTCTTGCAGTGTTGTCATTTGTGTCTCTAGTCTTTGGTTTCTGTCGTCTTCAACATGGTGAAGGGGTTGGTTATTAGATCGGACAGTCCTCATTGACACGGTGTTTTGGGATTATTTTTTGATGTTAAAAAAGTTTTCCTGTTTTTGTTTGTCCCATTGTTGATTGTGTAAGGGGACGTAAGTGCGTGGGGTGATATTCTCGTTGGGGAATGTCATGTTGGGCTACGTACTGGGGAGGTTCTTGTCTGTCCCATTGTGGTCTGGAAAAATGGTAATTAGGAACGTCGTGTCTTTCCCAATTTTGGAAATTTTGATATGTTGTGTCTCTTTGCGGGTTGTATTGGGATTGCTTGTTTTGGCGGTCCCATTGTGGTTCGTGAAAGTGATTTTGGTAGCGTCTAGGGTAAGTGTATTGTTGTGATTGTGGTTGTTGACGGAAATTTTGGAACCTAGGTGGTTTATGCCTTTGTTCCCCAAAATTGTGTGTTCCGTAGAGTCTTTCTACAATGTGTGATGCTTCGTCCTATGTCATCTAATGTATCTGTTTTTATGTGGCTAAAGAATTCGCAAAGATTTGGGTGTAGATTTGACTTTATATAATAAAGGATTACTAAATCTTTGGTTTTTATGTATGAATCTTTGTCTGTTATAGTGTCTTCCATATGAACTCTGGAATAGATTAGGGCTCTTACTTTGGCTACCCTGTTTATAAAGTCCATTGGGTGTTCCCTAGCAAATGGCCTAATTTTTATTAAGTCCATTGTCAATTGTTCTACTGTTCGCGAGTCTTTGAAGGAAGATTTTAAGTATTTTAGTAAGGTGGGTATGCCATTAAAGTTATTGGTTAATAGACAGTGGCGGGCATTTCCTGTAAGTCTTGCTTTGATTTTGGTTAATAAACGTGCATGATTTTGGGCATGGCATGGGTTTTCAGTTTTACATACAGAATCGTATACTTCTTGTACTGCTTTTGTGAAAAATATTAAATCGTCTTGGTTCCCATCAAACTGAGGGATATGTTCATAGTCATCTTTGGTCATAGAGTATGCCATTGTGTTGGTAAGTGAGTTTTCTTGTGTTTCGTTAGTGTTAGTGAGTCTTAATTGGTTTAATCTGTCTTGTAAGGATGTTGGCATTAATTATAAATCTTATTATTAAAATATTAGTAATAAGTACAATATAAAAAAAAATGCTTATTCTAAAACATAAAATTGTAATTGTCTAGTGTCTACCTCAAAAATAATTTCTTGAAGTCGTGGTGTTGATTTTGGGTTGATCCGCTGGGTTGAGCTGGAGTGATCCTGCCACTGAGGGAGTCTGGAGCCTGTTACATTTCTTCGGATCCTCTTGACTTCCTTCTCTTCAAACGCGGTTCCGGTGTAATTCACTGAACTTAACTTTCTACTTTCGGCAGTGCGGAAGTTCCTAAGTTCGGGCGCCAATTAAAGTTTCACTCACGGATAACTTCAAAAAAAAAACTTTATTTGGTAAAACACAAACGATTACAATGAAAATAATAATTAATACATGTGCATCAGACGGGAGACAACTGACTGGGAAGGGAAGAGGCAGGAGTATATATGTTACTGTAAAACCCCGAAGTGTGGTAAATGTCAGGACTTACCGGTAAATCCTAGGATTTACCAAGAGCACTTGTTAAAGTCCGAAATTTAGATGAAATTCGTGCTTTTACAGCTTGGCAGTTGGTCAATCCCCGGATTTACCGTCTGGCTTGGTAAATGCCCGAAAAACATTAAGTAAATGTGAGATTTCGTACTTTTACCAATGCTGTTTGGTAAATGTGCGGATTTCCCAAAGCTCATTGGTAAATGTCCAGTAAAGAGGAGTGGTTGGAAACCGATGATACTTCAAAGTGGTCTGAGGGGATTAGGTTTATTGATGCCATGAAAAACAGAGCCTACCACGAAGGAATCAAATGCTCTCCCTATGAAGCTGTTTGGAGTCCTTATGAAAATGGGTTTGGCTACCTCAAAACTCCCTCGTGATATGACAACCAATCTTGCTGTACTGTATCTTTTCCATTTACTTCCCAACAAGATGAGGTTCAAACGTTGGCTCTTGAGGAAGATATGACAAAAACGTTGGAAGTAAAACATCCTGATGGCGGCAAACTTCAGCAAGACAGTGCCAATAATAAGTTATCTGCCACCGAACAGAGGATGTGCTCTAAATTTAAAGAAATTTCCCAAGCAGTAAGGGAAGGTCTTGAATCACAGGCCAAGAAAATGGAAAAATACGACGAAAAGAAAATTCCCAGATCCCGAAGATGGCCAGAACGTGAGGATCAAAATTCCTGATGTCGACCATCTAAAATCGACCCCAAAAGCATGATTGCAGTGATCGTCAAAAAGAAGATGATTTCTACCAACTCGGAATATCTTCAAGAAAATTGAATATATTATATTCGCGTTAACAGTTTATAATTTGCACCGAGAATTTCATGTCTCCTGATGAAGTGCGCGACGAAGAGATAATCCTTCGCACCGCAGTTCGTCAACAGTCATTGGCTGGTGGCCAGGGTTTCAAAAATGGAACTGTTTAAAAAAACGTTCAAATAAGAAATGTTTGTGCAAGTTAACTAATATGAAGTGCAATTCAAAGTGCCACAATTCTCTCCCATGCTGTAACAAATAATAATAAAACTTATTCTATAATTTTCATTTCAAATAATCTTTATTCCAACTTTTACCGGCAGACGCTGGGAAATGTTAGGATTTACCAAAATCTGTTGGTAAAAGTCCGAAAGACGCATCCTGATTGAGATAATTCTAACTTTTACCGAGCCTCTTGGGAAATCCTAAGATTTACTGGCTAAAGTCCGATTTGAAAGACAAAATCGGACATTTACCAACGCTTCTGGTAAATCCTAGGATTTACCACACTCCGGGGTTTTACAGTAACATATATAAGTAGCTGCTGACTCAGGTTTCTGGAGCTGGAGTACTTTGCTGCTTTAAGTCTCGAAATTCTGGTTTGCGAAATGGTTGTGTTTAGCAGAGGCTCTTACTGAAAAACACGGAAGAGTCATGACGGTCTAGGTGTGAAAATTCCTCAGAAACTTAAGAGGGAGGGAAAGTTTAGTCTCGACGTGGTTCTGTGGTCTGGAGTATCTCCATGATGAGATATTATTTCTAAAGAAAGCGAAACATTTAGAGCATCTAATATTGGTCATGGGATGTTATGAGGCTTCAGTTTTTAAGTGAAAATCGCATTCGGAAAATCGGAACCGAGGTTTACGATAGGCTGAAAACTAAAAAAATCCAAATACGTTGATTCATATACCCGTCCTAGATACAAAAATATAAAAAAACATAAATTATAGAAATCTAGATTCATCATGTAACATGATTCGATAGAACTAAAAATTTTATAAATATATACATACACAAATACACACACACCCACACATATATGTATGTATATATATATATATATATATATATATATATATATATATATATATATATGTATGTATATATATATATATATATATATATATATATATATATATATCAACTGTTTATTTGAGTATTTACAAAAGGAAGAAATAAACAAACACATTTTCAGTACAATATATCATAATTACACCCAATTAAAGTTAATGATCAGCTAACGAAGGAGTACCCTAACCCCTGGAATGCGGACCATAAATGGGCCAAATAAGGCACAATGCCTATGCCAGGGCTATCAAGAACTTAATAACTAAATTAAACTATTTACAAAACCTTAAAGCTAAGAGACTAACCTAGTATATACAACACTAACCTATTTTAAAAAAAACTAGTAAATACAACATAAAATAAAACATGGCACACACATAAACACAATAAAACAATTACTCTTAAACTACGAAACAACATACCACTTACTATCAAATTTACAAATTAAAATCTTATAAACTATAACCCCCAAAAAGTAACCCTAGTTACAAGCAAAAAAAAAATTAAACCTACTAAAATAATACAATATATAAACAACAAAAATAGCGCCCTTCCCGCAATCACAGCAACTAAAAGCCCTAGACACTCTGGTGACTCCCATCCTGCCGGGTCCAAATCCGCAAGACCGTCCCGCCTGTCCGGTTCCACCCTTCGAGCCGTTGCCAGCTGCTGTCTGCCGAGCTCCTATCGTCATCCAGGCCAGGACTCGATCCAGGCACTCCAGTCATCTCAGCAGCAGCTCTAAAGATCCATGACAGTCGATCAAGCCATGGTGCCTCAGAGTCCTAATGCCTCTGTCAAAGGGCACTTCTGCACAATATGTGCTGCATTTTTACAGGTCGCGGCACCCTGGTCTGCATCCAACGTCCACCTCAGGCCCTCTTCGGCCCCTGGACAACCTGATTTTCGTCGGGAGTGAGCCAGAATACAAACGAACCGGACACAACCCCTCCAGTGAGCCTTCCTGCATCTCGGCATATCGACGTCGTTGAGGCCGTCAACTCTTCAGTCTTGGTTAAGTCCTGTCCATCCATTACAACAAGGAAGTTCAAGGACATTAGGATCTGGAGGAATCTCATCATATTTGTGTGTGTGTGTGTGTGTGTGTGTGTGTGTGTGTGTGTGTGTGTGTGTGTGTGTGTGTGTACATGGGAACGGACCCCCTCTTCGTCATCTCAAACGACGAGCCAAAGGTCGACGGGCATATGAAGACAATTTTCAAACGTAACTTTATAACGTTACATGATAGAAATCTACTAATATTATGGAACTAAGACGTCTCAGCTACCATGTGCTAAAAGAAGGCCACGAAGTCAACTCAGTTGATATCGCAAAGAGAGAAAAATGGATTTTGGTGGAACAGATCCGAATCGGCATAGACATGTTGGACGACCATGATATTAATGTAAGAGGCGAGAGTAGGCTCTCAGTCTCGCCTGAGATCCCGTCTGAATTGTGACCAACTGCACTGAAGGTGGGGCTGGTCACCCCGAAAGTACTCCATCCATAATAAACAATTTTTAAGAGTGGGTGTGTATGACCTTATTATCTTCTTAATTTTGTCATCGAGTAAATTATTTAGCTTCGAACCATGTATATTAGTTGCACGTTTAAACAGAAATATTTGGCATTCGCCGTAAAAATTCATTCCAATAGCTCCTTAAATTCTCCAACGTAAATAGTATTCCGGATTTTGCATTTGGTGTTTGTGTTTGCGTGTGAAATGAGCAAGAAGAGATGGACGGAACTCTATAGTGATGAAATGTATGCATTATTAAATCATGAGGTAATCATAGTTGCTTCTGTCTTGGTTGTGTGAATATTTACTTAACAACAAATTTTAACTTCTTAATATATCCTTTGAGCCCTTGATACTCAGACAAAACTCTTTCAAAACATTATTTAGTGAAATGGGAAAGCACACAGATGTAAACTACTTAAATTACGCAAGTCGAAACATGAGAAGAAAATAACAAGTTTTTGAACTGGCTGAAGAGTTCAGGATACTTTATGGTTACTATCTCCTGCTGAAGCCAACGTACCACCATCACAACAATCAGACCCCTCCAAGATTCCAACCAATAATCAGCAAGACTCTCTTAACGCACTGCGCCCCCCCCCCACCCAGCCTACAGATACATATTTACAAATTCCTCACATTAATCAGAAATCACACATGAAAATGCTTAATAAAAGAGCGAGACTACTCAAACATGTAAAGAGTAATTAAATCGGGTAGTTAAAGAACTTTAAATTTAGTAAAAGTCCGCTACGCAGGGGCTGCGTAAACTAAGCAGATTTCCCACGTGAAGTTTAACAACAGAGAAATTTCACGAGAGCAGAGCAGTCAAGGAAACGGCCAGACTAGCTTTTTGGCGGGAAAGTCATTCACATACTTTAGCCTCCCAGATTTAATAAAAATGCAAATATCTCGGTTAATATTCAAGATAGAGAATAAATGTATATAACAATATTTATAGTATTTATAGTAAATTTAATTTGCAATAAGATTGATTCTGTACAATTTTTCGATCCAACGTATACTAACGGAGATTTTTCGAATTTTCGAAAATCCTCCCCGCTAAACCCCCCCCCTCCCACTGGTCCGATTTCAGCCGTTAACGAACTGGATCTTTCTCTTTACATAAAACGACTAAATATCGAGTTTGGTAACGATTAAACAAATATTGAGACCGCTAGAGCGCTAACAGACAAATATATATATCTATCTATCTATATATCTATATATATATATATATCTATATATATAGATATATACAGTTTTGAAAGGACCTCATTTTCGTCATCTATTAGGTAGGATCGATGGACATTTGAAGAAAAATTTCGAATATTCCGTCATGAGTACAACCTCAATAGCTGATTTCCCTCAAGGGAAATCTGCTAATTAAACACCCCTCCCCGCCCCATAGGCCAACCCACCTCCTCCCTGGTCCATTGGGAAACCAAAAATAAATCCCTGCCCACCTGACATCTATTATAGATGCAGCCAAAATAGGAAACAATTTTGGCTCAGCAAAATTCCGGAACGTTATATAAGCTTGTTAAATAATGTAGCATTTACAGCTGAGATAATTGCAATCTGCGACTCTCCCTATCACGTGTTAGCAAACTCATAATACGCCTCCCTATATCTGTATTATGATTTATTCAAAACCTCTGCTCCAATGAGAATCTAATCGGACAAATCCAGCTCTTCGCAAACACATTAATGAATGAATCCCGGAGGAGATAAAAGTATACATGTTTTATAACAGTAAAATTAGTTTTATTGATGCCCACAATAAAAGAGATCATATCATATATTATTATTTAATATATATATGTATATATATATATATATATATATATATATATATATATTGCAATTTTTCTAAGATTTAGTGAAAGAAGTTACACGGTTATTATATTGCTAAGGTAATAATAACCGTAACAAATTATATACTTAGTAATATAATTAATTTTGATTTCAATAGAGGTCAATCATATAATTTTATGGGGACGATAATGAGGTACTATTTAGCTAAATGACAAAACACACAGCCCATCATAAAAATAATAAATTTAAAAAAACACGTAAAAAGAAAAACTGAGCCTAATCCTTACGTAAAATTTCTACAGTTAGTATTATATAGCACGTAAAAGAAGCTATTTTACATATAAAATTAGAACATACTCATTGCCATGGTAATTTCTCCTATAGTTATGAAAAACGCCAAAACAAAACAATATTTGCTTTTCATTATTACGATATTATTATCGATGAAAGAAATCTGATGTGGATACCACATTAATTCTTTGTACCCCTATTAAATTAAATAAAGAGAAAGTTAAGGCTCACAGAATTTCAAATTATTTGATCTGAAAGAAAAGGACATCGATAATATACAACATCTCTGTTCCAATGTCTTGGGTCGAAAAATGTCGTAGAACAGTTTGTTTGTTTGATTTTGAGCTAAAAACATCACGGTCATCAATGCCCAACACTCTTCAGACAGTATTTGAGTTCACCAATCATGGGGAGTCGCAGACACACGCACGCTAAGCCACCTTTTTTTTATATATATTTTTTTTTACTTTATATTTTTTTATTTCAACCCCCCCCCTTTTTGCCTCTTCCCATTTCTTTTGTGTTTTTTCTTCTTTTTTTTCGGTAAGGGGTGTTCTCGGGTAAACCTATGTACCGGTATCACAGTATTCAATTCAACTATATAAATAAATATATAACAAGACAAAATAAATTTTCAAACGAGCTATTTCAATAAATACTAAAAAGAATGCTATTATTAATTAGACGAAACCTATGGACTATTAAAACAAACAATGTGATTAGGTATACTTAAAAAAAAAATAAAAAATAAAAAACTACATTTCTAATTAACTATTAAATAACAGCATTAAAATAAACTTAAAATTTATTAAAATAACAACAAAGTTAGAACTATAAAAATAAATATTAAAATTAAATCCATTAAAATAAACATTAACATTAAGACTCTTAACATGACATTAAAAGAAAAGAACCCTATGTGGCTGGCTATTCGTAGAACAGAATTTATGAATACTTTCATGATAGCCATAAATAGTTCTATACAATTTTTTTAGCAGATTTCCCTTAAGGGAAATCAGCTATTGAGGTTGTACTCGTATATAAATATATACGACTAAATATTGAGTTTGGTAACGAACATGCAAAAATTGCGACCGCTAGAGCGTTAACAGATATATATATATATATATATATATATATATGTATATATATTTGTCTGTTACCACTCTAGCGGTCGCAATTTTTGTTTGATCGTTACCAAACTCGATATTGAGTCATTTTATGTAAAAAGAAAGATCAAGTTTATTAACAGCTGTAATCGGACTAGTGGGAGGGGTCGTTTAGAGGGGAGGATTTTCGAAAATTCGAAATATCTCCGTTACTATACGTCGGATCGAAAAATTGTACAGAATCAATCTTATTACAGGTGTAATATTCTATAAATGTTGTTATGTACACTTTTTTCATTATTTTGATTATTAACTGTGACATTTGCATTTTTTAGTTTTCAGTCTTCAGTAAAGTCCCGCTCCTACTCATCTCTTAACAGTATTCTATTATGTTATGAAGTACTTTATTTGTAGCTTAAATACCAAATATTGTTCTCAAAGCACTTTTAAGTTTTGAGATAAATGCAAATACGTGGTGCACGTGGGAAATCCGCTTAGTTAACGCAGCCCCTACGTGACGAACTTTTTTAATGTGTGAAGCAGTGATGAAACCGGTGTCAAATTATAAAGCAGTTCTAGTTTTATTTGGATAAGATTTCAATTAGTTCAGTTATTCTAATTACAATAGATAATATTAAAAATTGCAGTCCTGGTTTTTTGTCTGAGTGCCCAATTGAATTGGAAGCCCATCAACCATGAATCCGGATATCTTGTTAAATATTCACCATTTATAAATAATATAATTTGTCATTTACAATTCATTTGATTTAGTAGTGATAAATTAATAGGACATATAATGCATTCTTCAAAGGAAATAATTTTGACCCAAAATAAATTGTACCTAGAAATTTCTATTTTCGTGGTACAATTTGTTTTCGGGTCCAAATTAATTTCCTTTGAAGAATGCATTATATTTCCTATTAACGCGACTGATAGAATACTAAATTAACTACATTAGTCAGCGTGATATGTTCTAAAACATTTTATTTATATATATATATATATATATATATATATATATATATATATATATATATATATATATATATATTATTTAGCAGCTTAATAATCACGATCTAGAAAGCATGGGGCACATAAAAGTTACACATTTATGAAACGTCAAAAATATATTAGGCAAACATATTTGACTTTAAATCGTTACTAGTACTTTGACAGATTTTACAGACACAGTGAAGCTCAAGTGTAACATGAGCCTGGTGAAAGAGATGTAATGAGGATGGTGTAGCTGGTGGATAGGATGACGAAGGATAATAAAGATGAAATATGGAAATTCTTAATAAAACGGACAAACTATCTAATGTAAATAGAAACTGATTAATCATGTTAGGAAGTCATAAATACTAAATGCATTTATATTGATATTAACATGGTATTGCTTAGTTTTAGAGCAGCTTTGTCAATAAAGGCACACAAGAAATAGACGGAAATCCCAGCTTATGAACGTGAACTATGTGGCTATGTGGTGGAAGGAGGTAAAGTTCAGAAATAACTAAAGAGACACTGTTTAGATGAACCGTGAATGGCCTTTACGATCAATGTAGGTGGGGATTATATCACAAAAGCTCCACCCAAGAGGTGACTCCGTTCACCTTCATCAGAATTAGGAGACAAATTTGGACAGCTACTGAATTAAATCGAAAGTTCTGTTAGCAGAGAATGGAACGGCACTTGATTTTTTTCATGGAAGTCAGAGCTCTCGAACTAGGCAATTAGTAGTGAGTCATCTTCATCAGGTATAAAAATCCGATGTGGACACTACATGACTTCCATATACTCCTACTAAATTAAATAAGCAAAATTTGCTGTACTTCATTTAAAGATGTACGATATCTCCGGTTCTAAAAATGTTGTTATTTACGTTTTTTAGCAGCTATTGAGCTATTGAGGTCGTACTCATGACGCGATTCTCGACATTTTTCTTGTACTATAATTATTGTAAAATTTGAAAGATTGAGATAACAATTATTCTGACTCATTGATTACAGTACTAGATATAGTAAATAGTTCTCAATAAAGTTAATATGTTATATTCTGATATATTTCAGTAATTGTTTTCTTTCTGGTGTGAGGCGGGCAGACCCGTTTGTTTACATTTCTAACCTAACGATTCCTGTCGGCAGCTTATTGAAATTGGATGAAACATTTCTTATTTCCGTTTGTATTTATTCACGGTGGTGTTGTGTTACCAGTATGTAGATTTATCTATTACTAATCTTTACGAGGGGAATCTGCTTAGTTTACGCAGCCCCTGGGTGACAGACTTTTTTTTCTCCTCATAGTAACCCTAATTTATTTAAATACATGTTCCATTGCCACATGGCATATTGCATGTTTGATTATGTTTAAATACATTTTTATTTCACAATATACGTACGTTAATCAACTATCTACTCAAATATTATATAAAAGAAATAATAATAATAACATAAAATATTAAAATAAGTAAGATAATTACAAATAAAATTAATAAATAAAATGATAAAGAACAAAAGAAAATATAAATTAAAGTTAAACTCAACCGATGTTTAATTTGCGAGTCTATGTAAGGTAAATATATTGAATTATGATTCCCATTCCTCACAATCAACTTTACATTCTAATGTATTTTTGCTACATCCATATATATATATATATATATACTTTTGATAAACTTTATAAGTTCTTTATTATATTTGTTAAATATAATATGAGGTTATATTCATTATTAAATTTGATCTATTTTGATTAAATGTTGAACAGTCATAAAGTATATGTAAAAACGTTTGTGTTGTCTGTGAGTCGCGAGTACATTTGTCATTGTCTTGAATTTTAAATCTTGTTAAATAATGTCCTGTCTGTCCATGTTCCGTTAGAAATTGTGTGCATTTGTGATGGAGACTTTTAACTGTGTTGTAGTTGTGAGTTATATTTGGTATGTATTGATGTAAGCTGCAAGATTTGTTACATGTCGTCCATTCTCTGTTTCTCTGGTACAGTGGTACGAGACAGAATTCTGGAATTATTTTTGTATGTTGGGCTGCTTCCTTCGCTATCGTGTCAGCTTGTTATGTACGTTGTTTCACTATCTTGATTATTAACCGAGATATTTGGACTTTGTAGTTTTCGGCCTTTATTCCCCCCCCCCCCTCGTACTCATGTCATATTAGCAATAAGCTGTTTTATTATGAAGTGCATTATCTGAAGCTTAAATCCCAAATATTGTTCTCATTGAACTTTTATTTTTCGAGATAAATGTAAATATGTGGCACACGTGGGAAATCTCCTTAGTTTACGCAGCCCCTGCGTGACGGACTTTTTTTGAGTTATGATGGCACAACTAGTCAAAATTAGTCTATAGAGGGTCAAAACAGGTAGAAAACGAAGTAAAAATGTATTTATTTGTAAATTTTATATACCTCTATATATATATATATATATATATATATATATATATATATAAATTGTAACCTCTGTCTGTACATTGATTTTTTCTCAAAATTTCACGATAACTTTTCGTTTCACATGTCATAGACACCATAACTGCATTTTGTTTCTTTCGTGTGTGTTTGTTTGTTTGTTACCTTTTCACGCATAAACGGCTGAGCCGAATATTATGAAACTTGGTATGTATATTACTACTAACCCAACTTAGACTTAGAAGTGGGGGTTATAAGGGAAGCCTGAAATTAAAAATAGCGATATTTCGTTTCCTATTGGTTTTTCGGCAAATATGAACATAACAAAAGTTGTTTATCTTGTTATTTAGAGTAACGTTTGTTATATACACTTTTTTCGTACACTGAATTATAAACGAGATATACGCTAAAACCTATAGCGGAAGTGAACAATTTTATTTGGGACAAAAGACCCAACCGAAATAAATAAAACTCAGTATGTCTATTAGCACTAACGCTTTCATTATAATAAGCCATACTAACATTTATAGGGACGGGCAGGAGTGGGGGTTGTAAGGAAGGCCTGAATTTAAAATAGCGGTATTTCGTTTTATATTTATTGGGCTTTACCGAGCTAGTATATATATATATATATATATATATATATATATATATATTGTTTATGTGAGTTTAGGTTAGTATTTAAGCTTTAGGTATGTAGGCTAGTTAGTTAGGCTCTTGCTGCCACTTCACTGAACAGAGGTAAAGGAGTCACAGCTGCGGGGTCCCCTAGGACTTTTCGGACTTAAACTAAATCTCCCAAATATAGCACAGTTATGCTTAGCCGTGCTCGGTGAGCTAGACTAAGTTACCTGGCCCAATTTATCTATTCAAAATTTTATATCTCTTAATAAATGGAGACTGCTGGTATGGGGAAACCCAAAGGTACAGCGGGGGCAGAGGTGGCGGGGAAAAAAAGAAAAGGTCAAAACAGATAATTCCATGAAATCTGAAAACCAAGCTTTTTCTGACTACAAGAGTTCCTTTACAAGAATGTAATAAACACATTCCTGTACTATAAGTACAAGTATCATCAAGGAACGTGGGTTAGTGAGGGTATTTAATTTAGTGGTTTATAATGTAAGAATTTAATTTACAGGTATCTGCTCAAATTTAATTGTTTTGTTCTGTTAATTATTGAGTATCGTTTTGTTTATCTCTTGTTTGTTGCAATAATTTATATTACTAAGAATCATGTTTGCGTATTAAATTAATGAAATGAATCAAATAAATCGCATTATGGAGAGGCTGTTTCTCCTACCGTTTTTCAAACACAACAAATTTAATTACCCTTTTGAGGAAATTTTTCCAGCATGATGAACCGTCTAAATTATCTTGGCATCACCGGCTATTAAATGTCAGCTAAAACTCTTTCTACCTTCTAAACTATAGAAAATGCATAGATCACATTGAAAATATCCATATCCAACAAATAGAATAGTATATTTGCTTTTTTTTTCTTTCTTTTTTTCTAAATTAGAATTTGAGAAATCTAAATCGCTGACAACTAATGCGTATCTTTTTGACATGTCTTTTTTTAAATCAGAAAGTCAATATGTTTAAACAGAGACGAATGATGTGTCGGGGATTCAGCTTAATCCGAAGGAAGATTTACTAATGATTCCAATACGTCAATTTACTGAAATCTAATTCTTACATATAATCCAGAAAAATCCCGAAGATAGTCTCGGTATTATTATTTATTTAAGCAATGAATTAGTTTTGACTGGTCCCAGCATATTCTTTGATTGAAATTTACACTAAAACATACTCACCCTTTAAAGATATTAATAAACCTATGATTTTGGAAAAAAAAAATGTCTAATCTTTATTTCAGACGAATGACCAAAAAGAAAGCTTTTACAACGTTTAGTTGCCCCTAACTTAATAATATATAGATTCGGCTTAGTTCTCACCATTTTTATTGATAGGAAGTTTTTTTTTTTTTTTTTTTTTTTTTTTTTTAATAAGGCAAGATAGAAAAATTGAGCTTCTATAAGTGTTGTTCAACTTTGCCAATTCGTAGCATGAGAAACGTTTATATACACTGGCATGACCTATTTAATCTGTAAGGCTAGCTCTTTAAGACTGTAAGATGCGACAAACAACGAAACATTTTATACCAAACTGTCATTCTTGTATTTTACATGCAAATATCATTAATTACCCACTCGTTTACATTTTGATTTTCTTGGTTTAATTCTACAAATTTGGGTCTGGCAGGTTTTTATCCGTAACCACTAAACATATTCGTAGGGGAAGACATTAAAGCCTGCTATAGGCCAATGAAGACCTCAATGCAGACGAATTCTTGTGAGAGTTTTAGAAACGTACAGGAGGAGGTGGTGCGTTAAATGCAAACTGTGAAGAAAGGAACCCATGGTCTGAGAATGAATATAAGGGAGCAATCAAGAATAGGAACAAGGCACGACTCATTATATTCCAAAGGAAAGCACGAATTACGTACAATGCATACTATAAAACTACACAAAAAGTCCGTTTCTTCTTTACAAAAAAAAGTTAAAAAGTCCGTCACGCGTCGTAAACTAATGAGATTTCCCATGTGAAGTTTTACAATATATAAATATAGATACTGATAACAAAACACCACTGTGAATATTAAGTGAATAAATACAAACGGTAATGAGAAATCTTTCGGACAATTTATATAACCTCCCAACGAAAAGCGCCTGAATTGTAAACAAACAGGTCAGCCAACCTCAGAGAGCTGAACAGGTGAATAGAAATATTCTTCATCGGAAAGAAAAACAATTACTGAAATATGTCTGAATATAAAATATTAATTTTATTGAAAACTATTTACTATATCTAGTACTGTAATTTATAATAAATCAGGATAATTTTTATCTCAATCACTCAAATTTTAGTAATCCATACTTTTAAAACGGGGGGAGGGATCAACAGAACCTATTTGGATGTATCTCGTATAATAAAGATCTCAAAATAATATTTGGTATTTAAGCTTCGAATAAAGTGGTTTGTTATATAACAAGTATTGTTTCGTGACATGAGTAAGAGGGGGGGGGGGTGTTCCCGAGGGCTGAAAACTGAAAAATGCAAATATCTCGGTTAATATTCAAGCTGGAGAATAAATGTATATAACAGTATTTATAGTACATGTAATTTTCATTAAGATTGGCTCTATACGATTTTTCTATCCAACGTACAGTAATGGTGATATTTGAATTTTCGAAAATCCCCTTCTAACCCCCTCCCCTCCCTCCCACTGTTTCAGCCATTAATGAACTTAATATTTATTTTACATAAAACAATTAAATATCGAAATATCGAGCTTGGTACTGTTCAAACAAAAATTGCGACCGCTAGAGCGTTAACAAATATATATATATATATATATATATATATATATATATATAATTTTGAATGGACCTTATATTCGTCATCTCCTGGGTAGGGTTGATGGACACTTGAAGAAAGGGGAATCTGCTAAAATGCGAGCTCATGGAGCTAGAAAACCCGACGAGAAGCAGGAGCATTTTCAGAAAGGAAAGAGCAGGTGCACAGTGGGCCACTACTCAAATTCAGTTGGTCAAAAAACCAAAACGTCCACAATGCAGAGGGCTGCGAAATCTCAGCAGATGTACCAAGTGCTGGACTGGGTCACATGTGATCTCATTTCACTATCTATTCTCTCTGTTCTCGTATTAAGAAGCCTATGTAAAAAAGAATCAAAATGTAAGATGTAACATCAGATGCTCAGTGACTCCGGGACAAAAATAAATTCCATGAATAGAAGTAGTGTAGAACCAATATTGTTGCAATTTTAATTTTCCATAATTGTCCCCTAAAAATCTTTTCTCTGTCAAATAATAAGCGAAATATGTGAATGTTTTAGTTTTCATCCTTCTGTAAATCCCAACTCCCACTCATCTCATATTAACAATAAGTTGATATATCATAATAAATCTTATTCCTAGCTTAAATACCAAATATGGGTTAATTAATCTTTACGAGATACATGTAAATATGTTATGTGTGACTTTGTCAATTAACATTTTACTTGAGAAACTCGAAAAGTTTTATATTATCAATACCACACGCGACATTGTACCGTTTTTTCCAACACTGAACATTCAGTTAATGGCTGAAATCGGACCAGGAAGAGGGGAGGTCCGATCTGACAAATAATAAGTAAGACAATAATAGAAAGGTATATTGGCACATCATTAAAGTTCAATATTCTTGTTCACAGACATGTAGAGAATTAAATTATGTTAAATCTAATTGCACGTTTTTTCTCATTCGTGTCATTTGCAATTGTTGGTTCAAAAATGTCTGTATGTCGAAGAGAAGTAAACGATTTTTCGAGTCCCAACGACCGTCCTTATGGAAATATCATCTATCAAGTGGCATTCTACCTTGACTACATCAAGAAATAGTCCGTCACGCAGGGGCTGCGTAAATTAAGCAGATTTCCCACTAGAAGGTTTACAACAGATAAATCATCATACTGGTAACACCACCGTGAATGTTAAGCAAAAAAATACAAACGGCAATAAGACATCATTCAGTCAAATTACAAGTTAATATCTACAACGAAAACTATTTACTATAGCTCGAAATTCCTCCCCCAAAAACCCCCGCCCCCCCCCCTGGTCCGATTGATCTTTCATTTTACATAGAGCGACTAAATATTGAGTTTGGTAACAATTAAACAGTAATTGCGACCGCTAGAGCGGTAACAGACAAATAATAATAACATTATATATATATACACACACACACACACACACACACACACACGCACACACACACACACACACACACACACACGCACGCACGCACACACAGCTAAAAGAAATTTCCTGGTAGCGATTCATCATACCTCGATGAAGGAATATTACAATCCGTGAAGTAATTTTCTATTGTTCCTAAAAATGAAAGCCATCAGAGTCAAAGAAGTTTTTCTGGTTAGAAGGCACAAATTAACTGTTCTCAGATCAGCCATCTTCAAGAACATCAGCTTTTCGTTTGGGAGTCCCGCAAAATGTTTGTGTTCTTCAAGTAGAAAAGGAGAATAGCGGGTTCACTTTTAAAAGATAAGCCTGTTAAGGACATTTTTTTGACCGCATATCAAAAGTTATGAATCTTCGGGAAAACGGTTTTGATATCTCCACTAATACTGCCGCCTCGAAAAATGATGGTTGCCGGGACAAAAACTCTTTACTAACTTACCGCTGATAGGGCTTCTAGGTCGTCTAATATTTTTGCATTTAACTTAACATCTGCAAAAGAAACGGATGGAGACAGGGACTAAAAAGTACCTAGCATATACCAGAATACGGAC
This sequence comes from Riptortus pedestris, assembly GCA_019009955.1. Taxonomy (NCBI): domain Eukaryota; kingdom Metazoa; phylum Arthropoda; class Insecta; order Hemiptera; family Alydidae; genus Riptortus; species Riptortus pedestris. Next base: position 40,132,017 of record CM032233.1, on the reverse strand, counting down.
TGCAAAGAAAGAATTTTTCCCTCTCTAGAAGATATAACCATATATAAGACAAAGAGCCATATATGAGAAGTTAAACTCCAAACCCTCATTGACCATCAGGAAATTATTCAGATGAGGGAAATTCATAATTGATAATGAATTTTCCAGTCTTATTATTATCCCCAAATAGAGTAGTGTGGATGTGAAAACTTGGCTTAATATTTTTGCCTTGTCGTAAATATTGGTACGTTTATTACAAAATCATTAATTATTCTTAACTTCTATTCACAGTATGCACTAGATAGCTTCACTGTTCTTCTTATTGCACAGTACAATAACTCACTCACGATCACTGAAGTTCACAAAAACACGGCACTGCATTGATCTTCTCAAAGATAACGGTACTGCACTGTTCTTTTCATAAAAATGACACAACACAGTTCTTCACACAATACACTTTACCGCACTTGCAACTAAAACGCACTGTTCACTAAAGCAGTACTGAACACACTGTTGATCTCTTGAAGAGAGTAGAGAACAAACTAACTCTCGGGACAAGCTGGACCGCTTTTATAGACGAGCGGCGACATCAAAGGAGAACGCCTATAATGGGCTAGATCCTTAGTCCATGTCCTCCCATCGGTTGGCACCTTTCATCTACTTCATACTTCTTAAAATATGTGATTAACTCTGTTTAATTTTACATGTACTTAGTTTTCAGAACAATATACTCATCAAGTCAAAGCTTACAGAAATGGATTACGTTGCGTAGGAAAATCGCAGACCTCCTCTGACGGAATTTTGTAGGCCGATTCGTTTCCAATACATTTGAGAAACAGATTAAAAATTCTGAAATGTATCACTATGATCATATAACTTAATTGATTCATTTTTTTCGGTTATTTTCATGATCTCTAGAGTGATGGAAAATGGTAACTTTTGAATAACTGTCACTCGACTCGCTAGAATGGAGATATGGCCCACTACCTGAGGGTATCTATAAGTCAAAAGTATAAGGCAGGGATTCAGTGTGCAATTATTTAAAACGGTCGTAAGTTCAACAGCCGTACATAGCAGTGAGGTGTAACTCTCACAAATTAAAACGGGAAACCTGGGCTCTGAGAGAATAGCGCTAAGATAAATATTTGAAGTTGTCAGAGACGAACAAAGATGATGACTCAGGAGGAACGACGAGCCGATGGAGTTATTTGACGACTTTTCAGCTGCTTCATTAAAATTTTTCAACTTTGACAGATTTAGGTTTGGTAGGGAAATGAAGTTTATGGGATTTCCAGGATAACTTTGAAGGCTAAAGTTCAAGGAATTGAAGGTAGAAGCAAATACATTGGTCCATGAACTCACATATTTTCTCCCCATAATTTTAGATATTTTCAGATTAATTACTTTACAGTTTTTTGTATATGTATATTGTCTTTGTTAAATGAACATTTGAAAATTAAATTTTGTTACAGAAACTAGTATCGTTTTTTTCAATTTGCTTGCAGTGATATTCTTGTAAGCTCAGATGAAATATGCCTTCTGCTCTTGAAGTCGCAGTGAATATAGTTCTGTTTCTTGATAATACATTTCAATCAATGTGCAGCTCGTTTTAGTATCTAAGCTTTCGAGTGAAAAGGTTTTTCATTACACAAAAGAGCATTTCGTAGAGTGCAATAAATGATTTATAAAAACTAATGACTGCAAATTTCATATTCTCACAATTTAAAGGGCAGATAATAAAATTATGAGAGTCCTTCAGAAGCGAGAAAAGAGGTCATAAACGTTGAATTCATTTCCCCCGAGGTATTAAGTTTTGAATATGCCTTAACGAGATACATCACCTTAATGGCGTCAGCAGTCTCCCTCTTTTCCTTTTTTCCCCAAAGTGGTGGTAAAGAGCTAAATATAGCTTAAAAGTCTACTGCAAAATGACTGCAAGCACTTCATTAGTGAATAGCGAAAATGTTTTTTCTTTCTGTTGATGAATCAATGGCTACTGGTATATAAATTTAAAGGGGCATTAATAATTATAATCTTTAAAAAGTCTTACTTTTTTGCAAACTGGACTCTTTTTGCTGTAGTTTCTCTCTCTTTAGGGCGTTATAGTAACGTTAAACTTTAAAACGTAAAATTTTCCGAGTTAAATATTATCATAGATAACTTCTAAAGTAATGGGTGTCCTCCTTCAACCTTTAACACACAGCAAACCTTGACAATTTAATACATCGGATCAATTAAATACTTTCTTATATAATAAAAGTAACTACAGCCCTCGAATGACCGGCGTAACTGCCACAAATGCTGTAGACCAGGAGTGAACAACCTTTTTAATCAACGGCCCAATTTAAATTTTAAAAGTTTTTCGCGGGCCGCAAAGAAAAATATATATATATATATATATATATATATTACAACAATATATTCAGTGGAGAAAGTCGATAAAATAAATTCAATTTTCGAGATGCTTGGCCATTCGTCGTGGTTCTAAGGAAGTCCTCTCCAATACCTAGCCCTCGCAAGCTCACCTCATAGACACCAGCTACTTGTACCCGGCCTTTCTCTTAAGGGAAATCAACTATTGAGCTTGTTCTCATGGCGCAACTTTCGAAATGTCCATAGATCCTGACTGAATTCGAACTAACGGAAAAGGGGTTATGATAATTACGAAAATTGAAAGAATATCTCTGCTATTATACGTCGGATAGGAAAATTGTATAAAAACAATCTTATTGCAAATGCAATGTCCTATACATGTTGTTATATACATTATTTCTTTCAGCCTTCTGTAAACCCACTTCTACTCATGTCAAATTAGCAATAAGCTCTTATATCATGAACTACTTAATTCGAAGCTTCAATTCCGTATGTTGTTTTCATTGAAAATTTATTGGTGCGACGACATCATTTAACATTTTATATTCTATACTACATAATGTTTATTTCAGGAACACTACATTAAAAAACGAAAGATTATGTTTGGTAATGGCTGAAATCTGCCTAGGGGAGGTGTGGGTTACAGGGGAATAATTAAATTCAAAATATCTCAGTTACTATATATCTCTGATCAAAAAATTTAATATATCCACTGTTGTTGGAATTTACATACGCTACAACTATTTTTTATAGATATTTTCGTTTTTGTTCTATAGATGTGAACATTAACGGAGTTATTTATTTTTTATTTCTGGTTTCGGCCTTTTTTAAACCTAAGTACCTCAGTTCCAAACATCTCTAACTAATATTTTAGTTTATTTTCTTGTTTTCAGTCAGCAGTAAACCCCCACTTATATTCATAGTGAAGAGATTGTGACATGAGATGACCAACTTGTCATTCCGACATGTAAGAAATCTGCTCAGTTTACGCTGCTCCTGCGTCACTGGTTATTTTTTAATATATTGAGCAGTGAAGAGATTCATTGGTCTCATATCTCAGAAACACCACAATTACCCTCCGCTCTTCCTCTTACAATTTAAACCTTTATAACCCGCCATAAACCAGCCCGATCTTTATAATAGAGAAGGACTATTCTGTACTTCGAGCGCCATGGAAAATACACTATGACCATCTCTCCTCAATCTGTAGGCACTGCTTTTCAATCCAAATTTCTCATATCAACTGCAGAACCTCATTCAAATTTTGTCCTTGCATATTTCATCAGTTCCGAATGAATGCTCGTGAGACTAAGGAGGAACTTTATTTATTGTCGTCTCAAAGACGGCACAGGTTACAAAATAAAGTCATTGCATTGGCTAATAAGAGTGACTGCTGCCTGACAGGCCTCTACACTTAATATTTCTTTTATATTCTGGACCCTTCTGTGTTTCATTTGATCACTAATTAAGGTGGTTTCCTAGTTGGTCCCGACAGAAGTTAGTCAACTTATATTGCTGCCAAAGTCATTCAAAACCCCTTATAAAATTTACAAGACCCTACTCTTTGAACATGATCAGTGATCTATAGGTTTATAAATGATTTTCAGAAAATATATTATCTTTTTTTTATTATGTTGAAGTCTTTTGATGGTTTCCTTATTTCTTAATGCGCAATATATTGAATATGAAATTAAAGTTCGCTGCCCTGAAAGACATGAAGTAGAAGAAGCTAACTAATGGCTGGCACTGAATGTCTCCTGGGAGAAGAGCCAATTGATTTTGTGAAACAATACCTTGGAACATCATGGCACAACACGAAGAGGAATGGTTGTCTATACCCTTCGCCTATATAAAAATGGATGAATACACTTCATAACTAAATATGATTAATATAATTTCCATAGATAATGCATATAACTGACGTAAAAAACATTCCAATTCATTATCGCAAAGTAGTACTAAGAATAATTAATAATATAAGTAGGTCGGTCAATTATTGAGTGATCATGACTGAAGAGAGAAGACTCGTTTGCACATACATTCCAAAAACGGAAGGCAAAAAAGTAGTTAAGGTGGCTTGACATGTTTATGTTTTACAATGATAACATAATCTATAAAAATAAACAAATGTTTTTCTTTTAAAAACATCAGAAACTGGAGGTAGGATATAGGAGACATTTTTCTCCTCTAGTACCCTATAATTCTCGGTAACCTACATCCAACATCCAATAATCAAGAAAATGAAACTCCGTGGCTCGAGAACCCATGAAGGACATCTATGTTAGTTTCCATTAGTTATTTTAAACCTCCTAGTTTATGCAAACGAGAAATGGCAAGATCTTCTAGCTTGAGGGTTTCAGAAGATTTTCCTTAAGGGAAGTCACCTATTGAGATTGCATTCATCGAGTGATTTTAAAAACACTTCTTCCGTCGATCCTATTGGTGTAAATGAGGTTCGTTTGAATATATATATATATATATATATATATATATATATATATATATAATTATATATGTAAATAAGATAAGTGAAATGATGACGTCAGCAATAAGGACCAGGTAATATAATATATACCACAATTAAAGAGTTTGATTCCGCAAAACTTCCGCTCTCACGCGTAGAGCAAGTTTAGCGTGACTTCTTTTATTACAAATTAAATAATCGATATGCTCATATATTTTACATTTCTATTGGAAATAAATAACAAAGTAATTTCCTAATTAAAATAAATAACAAATGAGAAGGGGAGGGGTGGAGATTTATAACCTTCTTAATCAGAATTATCATATAAATTATAAACATAACATCATTTGTCAAAATATTCCTATATCAAATAAACTTTAATGAGTACTAATAAAATTGGTCTCCTGTTTATACTGCTTTATGGCAAAAGTGTATGTAACAAAAGTTACTTTAAATATCAAAATAAACAACTTTTGACATGTGTACTTTTGATAAAAAGGAAATATGGAACGAATTATGGGGATTTTTCATTTCACGCCTTAGAAACCCCACACCTGCTTGCCACTATAAATGTTAATATAGCTTATTTTCATGGATATATATACAGGGGAGGTTCAGAGGAGGAATTTCAAACATTCCAAACAACTCTGTTATTATACGTCGGATGGAAAATAAGACTAATCTTATTTCAAATTTAATTACCTACAAATGGTATATACATTTTTCCCTATATTGAACATTGCCCGGGATATCTGCATTTTTTTTAGCTTTCCGACTGTAGAAAACCCCCACTACTAATCATGACATATTAATAATAAGCTATTACATCATGAAACACGTTTTTCAAAGCTTAAATGCAAAATATTTTTTTCACTGAACTTTTCATGTACGTGATACATGCAAATAATTTCAGGGTTCCGTTATCATTATTATGATTTTAAGTTCCAGACTACCTTCCTTTTTATTTTACGAGATGATAAAACTTTATACAAGATTATATTGGGTAATGATTGAAATCGGCCTTAGGGGACAGTGGGGTTTGGGGGGGGGGGTGAAATAATTGAAAATTCGAAATATTTCCATCTCTATGAGTATTTACAATATTTTTCCCAAGTCTAGTAGCGCTTCATGAATGGAAAATGCATACAACCCAAGTATTTACATAATTCTGATATTTAATTATAGAGCCATGCAATAATTATGATAAAGTACCGACCAATTAAACGTCGGTGTAAAGCCTTGTCCATACAACGGTTCCTATTTATTTTTAAAAGGAGCTTTAGTCTAACGCATAACCTTATTTGTCAAATTCCGAGTTTGTGATAAAATGTTTAGCATATTAAAAAATAGTCCAATAATTTTAGTGTTATTCCAAATCAATATTGGTACTATATTCTATTTTGCCCCGTTCTTCAGCTGACCAGGAGTAAATTCATTAGTTTTTCAACGAAGAACATGCTCTAAAAAAAGAATTAGTTTCTGGAGTTAGTCCTTAGGGAGCATTCTTAGTGTACTGACCTGAAGTAACTTTGATAGAACACGGGGTCGGCTAATTTTAAAACAGCTTGTCTATTCTACTGGGAACATCATCAAATTCTAAAAAAAGATCCTTCGATACGCCGACAAACTATTTAAAAAAAAACAGCACCTTCAAAACTATTATACAAGTATATACGTTATAAATAATTTAGGATCTGTGCAACAAAAATTAAAAAAATAGCTATGTTTCAAATAACTATTAACTTATTAATTAAGAATAATCTAATAAGAAAATAATGTAATTTAAAACTGTAAATTAAACGCTAAATATATAATTTAAACCTTAAACACTAGTCAGAAAAATATAATTGTGAATCACATGGCAGAGCTTCTATACAATAAAAAATTAATTTTACTCGATTATTAATGTTTGCTAAAACAAATTAATAAATACTGATATAAGTGTTTAATACATTAAAATACATGTTTTGAAATCATTGACTGAGAAATTAAGTACGCTTTATTTATTTCTTGTTAATAAGCTTGAACTCCCGAGATTTATATGTGCCCAGGTGGTCAGGCGTCCAAATAAGTATGTTTTAACATTTCCCTATAACCTCTAACTTTTGAATACATAGTAAATCACTAATATTATAAATACTAATGATATCCTTTAATTTAGTTGCTAACAGTTGCATATACTGAAATTTTACTGGCGGAGAGGGAATTGGGGAATAGCTAAGTTGAAATTATTGCTTCCTAAAGTATTGGATTTGATAAAATATCACTGATCAGACAGATAGTTGGCAGAGAACTATTCTTTTATTTTTATGGTAGAATATAAAATGGAGATGTAAAAAATAAACTCAGATGGAATATCTATTTTCTGAATATAAATTTCTGAAACATTTCTGTTATAGAAGATAAATGCATAGGGTGTTATTGGCTTTTTTTTTTTATTAATGATCAAACCAAGTGAGCATTATTTTATATTATCCATAAATGTATTTCCTCCAAACGCTTAAAATTAATATGGACTTGATTGATCACAATTAATTTTTAGGAGATTTCTCGTAGGGGAAATTAGCTGATGAGGTAGTAAAACCCATGAAGCGATTTTTGAAAGAGATCCTCAAATGTCCATCGATCCTACCTAGAAGATAACGAAAATGACTCCCGTTCAAAATTATATATATATATATATATATATATATATATATATATATATATATATATATTCTAGTCTATTACCGCTCTAGCGGTCGCAATTTTCTTGTAATATTAAAGATCAAATTCGTTAATCACTATAATTGGGCTAGGGGAGGGGGGGAGGGGAGATTTCATTGGGGGGGTTCAACAATTTGAGATATCTCCGTTATTATAAGTCATAGTGGTCAACCAATAAAAATGGAGGAAGAAATGAAAAGAACTTATATTTTTACGTGTTCATATTATTTAATTGATTCGATATTATCGATAATATATACTATGACACGTTCCCTCGGGCTGGAATGCCAAGCTGATATCATTCAAAATAGATATTTTATTTTTCCGTAATACGAAGCATATGTAAAGAACACTTGGGGTTGGCCATGAGATGTATAGTGATTCAATTACTTCAAGGGGAAATTACATGAGAAGCTGTAATATGGGTGCTGACTGAATTCTGAAACATAAGAATGCAAATAACTCACATAACATTCGTGTAAGTGAAAACAATCATAAAAAGACAATTTTAGGGAATTAATTGTTTAATGAGATTAGTTATATAACATTGTGTGCTCCAAATAATGAAGATATTATTATTTTTTTATTATTATACCCTCATTTAAATCTTCTCTCTTCCCGATCAGGCTTCTGCGATTCACGAATTTTTAAAATTTCCCATTCTAACCCCCCCCCCCCCATGGACATATTTCGGCCGTTAAGAAACTCGATCTTTAGTTTTACATAAAAGGTTGGTAACGATCAAACAAATACGGCGGTCGCTGCTAGAGCATTAACAGAATATATACCTGTCAATATATCTATTGATATATATTTATATATATATATATATATATATATATATATATATATATATATATATATATTAAAACAAAACACATTTTCTCTTAGATCAGATCGATGGACATTAGAAACATTTTTTTCGAAAATCGCAGTACGATTACAACTCGATAGCAGATGACCTTTAACAGAAATCTGTTTAATTTGAATTGCATGATTTATGGAGAAATGTTCAGAGAGGGGGGGAGAAGTGGGGGAGGGGGGGGGCTACTGAGGGCTGAAAACTAAAAAAGTCAAATATCTTGGTTAATATTCAAGATAGAGAAAAAATGTACATAAAAGTTATATAAATTCTCAATAATATTAGTTCAATATAATGTTTCACTCTGATGCATAGTAATGGAGATATTTCGAAATTCCCCTCTGACCCCCCCCCTCCCATTTGCCTGATATCAACCATTATCGAACATGATGTTTAGCTTTACATAGAATTATTAAATATCTTGTTTTACTAAATAATTATTGTAAGAGTTAGGTAAATTTGAGTTTCGTACTTCAGTCGTTTTTCAAAGAGAAGGGGGTTTCTGAAGCATGAATGAACTGGTTTGTAGCTCCTGTTTTAGCATCTTGGAATGATCAAGATTACATTTTTTTTTTTTTACTTAATTGTATTTGTCTTTTCATTTCTACTTTACTCCAGTTCTGTCAAGTTTCCAACTGGAGCTGGCCTTGATCAACGTCCTTGCGTTATTTATTGCGTAACTTCTTGAATCTGACATTGAATGTGTTTATTAAGCATACTACAATATCCTAATATCGAAAACCAATTAAGAAATGTTCCATCGCCCTCGTTCACGTCTCTTAACACGCTCTGCCGCATTCAAGAAATTTTTAAGCTGGTTTCTCTTATGTACTTAGCCTCTAAAAGTTTAGCTCTACCAGTTTTCAATCCTATACTTTCGAGAACTGTCTCTCAACCTCGTCCCCACAACATCTATTAATAATTCTAAAATATTTACCAGATTCACAATATACGTCCAATTGATTTGTTTTATCTTTAACAAACACCTAAATCACTTTAAATGCTACCTACTATTTCCAGACATTTCTAATTAGGAATCCTAGATTTGTTATCATACATAACGAAGTAACTCAAAATTTAAGATCAACAGTTCTAATATTCCCTGGGCTACTGCCAACATATTGGACTGTTACGGACAGTACTTTATTCCATCCCTGTGGATTCATCGCTTCTTTCTGTCCTCCTCCAAACCGAACATCTACTTATTATCCATTCTAGATGTGGATGATTCGGAAGTTATGTTTCTATGTTACACTTTATTTTGAAACTCCAATTTTCCGTAAAAGTAATATTGGAAAAGTGAATTTGCTCAAAAATGTGAGTAAAATAAGTCAGCGTGTACTGAAATGATTAATGACTCTCTCCACATCCCTTGTATTTTGTGAACAAATTCTTGGAGTTTCTAAAACTACAAAATGAACCAATCTTCGTCGTCTGTCCTAAATGATGTTATCAGGTTCTGTATGCAAATTTAGTTTGATGTTGGCGTGAGAGACACCATAATATTTTCATGTGGGTTTTCTCTTCCCAACTCATAATACATTCCCATTTGCTCTTGTAGTAGTTACTTCGTTGTATATGATGTGTGTTTAATAATGTTGCAGTTTATATTCCTTAAGAGAGAATGAAATTTGAAGTTTTGCTATGCATGATGAGGTGCATTCAACCATTGGGCTTTTATATCTGCCATGTTATTGCTCTCAGTTACGATACCGCCTAGGCACATAAACTTGCTGATGCTTAGGAACGTGTATTCTCTCCCTCCCCCCTTTCCCTCTTTCTTGTTTTTAATATGGCTCCATGATCGGCATTACCACGTTTTATTATTAAGGAAAATAGGGGCGGTCTGTTGTTCTAACCTAACGAGTTGAGTTCCGACTACAATAACCTAAGAACTTCCTGAAAATTCAGTAGTTTTCAAGATCGAAGTTCATGCCTCTGATCTCCGAGGCGTAATTCTAGATTTCCTAAAGATAAGTCTGCCATGGTCGAATCTTGGACATCCAATCAGCGCAGGTATTGCTTTGTTCTTTTCATGTCCGAAAAGCCATCTAGGAATTATCTACTACTTGCACTTAAGCTGGTAACTAACAAAGTTGTGAGTCAAGATTTGAGTCAACCATTGGTCAAAACCTAGTCATGTGCCAACGTCTTTAAAAACTGCTTGGTGATGGGTCCTTTCCAGTATCCCTCGTATCATCGATGAACTACTTGGCTATTTCACTTGCGGTTGCTGCGTAAGTCACTATTCTAAGAAGACAAGCCCTATTACTTGTGGGAGAAGGCTAGAATTTTAATCCTCATGTAGGTCTTGTCATCCACTGCAGTATATTTATCACCTTATTAGGATTCAGCCGAGGTAAGTGACCACTTCAGGCAATGTTACCTATGACTCTTCATTTTTAATGTGGCAGGAATGCCTCGCATCAAAAGATGTCATGTAACACTGCCGCAAGTTATTTCACCTGCTACGGTAATCTTCACTTCCGTTATGCATGGATTTGCAGAAGTTCTGGTTGGCGTCTAGCATGTTAAATAAATATTTATCTTCTCTCATGGAGACGAAAACACCTGAGGTCCTAGTATAATCCTGCTTAATAGCTTGATATGCTATGCCAAGTGGCCAATCCTTGGAGGAGTCATTTAGAATATATCGTCACGATCCCTTTATGGGTCTCACTATTATCGTGCTGTATGTGAGATTGCTCCTCATATATAATTTTCTTAGAGCGACTTTGAGGGTGACTCTTTTTTTCTTCCGGCCCGGTTGACCAACCATCTCACCTCTCGTAGTCATCCTACCACGGTATTACGGCTATCCAAACCCTACTGGTTTTGAGGCGTCCAGTTGTCTTTTTTGAAGATGCGATTTCGAATGTTGATGGCCTGGGCCACAACAAGTTCGACGCTCTTTACGCATTTTAACCTTTCAGCATGGATTATGTTTTGGATTTGTTCAATGTCCGTATCGCTGTATCCTCCGATAGAAGAACTTATACTACTTTCTCAAGCGACCTTTCTACAATATCAAAGTCATTCGAACTAAGAATCCAAACTTTGTACATTTAGTCAGTCATTTATCGTTGAATCAATTAAAGCCATGGTATCTTGTTTTGGCCATATAAGTTAAATCTCTTCCATTTAATAAATAATTAATGATTTACAACGTATTATGGGTTTATTTTAGTTAGTGCTTTCATATAATTTACGTAGAAAGAAAACGTCACTTACACTAATTCATTGGGCACTACCATATTACATAAATCCATAATACCCTTGTCTTCAAATACCATTGGTCAAATCTAAGGGTGCAGCAACCTTCATCTGCTAGCTTCAGCATATACAGTTTTTAATAATTAAATGTTTAGAAGGGTGACCGCTAATAGCCAGAGTAACGCCTACAATTTTATACTCGTGAATTTTTCCTTGAATAGAACTTCTTAGAGAGTCTTAAAGGGGTATTAATAATATGCAGTTTTCTAACGATTTAAGACCTTCCTAGATATGTTTAAATAGAGTTTAAAAATAGACTTGATTAACGTATTCGTCATTGACTTCGAAACTTTTTGAACCCTGCACTACCTTGAATATGCTTTCTCACACCTATATTCAAGGTGTGAGAAAGCATATTGCAGTAACATCCCTAATTTAGGAAACCCTACCTAAATATGTTTGATCCCGATCCTCACGTGCCTCAAGAGAATTTGTTTCAGTTTTTATGTAGTCTTCTCTTAACGTACTTATCTGAATTATGTACGTATACATACACACACACACACATATATGTATATATATATATATATATATATATATATATATATATATAATACTAATTAAAATAAATCCATGAATATCCCCATTTCTGTAGGTACGGAGCGTCCTCAAAATTTGAAGCTTATAATGATGGTTTAAAATATTCAAAGCATTTTTTTCTTTATTCTTTATAAGAACGAGGAAATTAATAATTTAGTTTCTCATTGAGCTTAACCTCCTCCCTCTCTTACTTAATAAATAATGGTGGTTAACGAACTTAGTCAGTTTTGGGTAAATTCATTGAATTTTCAAATTTCTTTAAAAACTATTGATTGTCATAACAATAGAATTTACATGTTTGAAAACCATCAAATTCAGTGCAATATAATGAATAATATTAATCAAATTATTTTCCATTACTGACAATGAAAACTTTCAAAGCAATGAGAGAATGCAGAGGCCTTGAACTGAAACAGTTCGCTTTAGATAACAGAAATAACAGGAGCTTACTTATTTTTGTGTTTTTCCATAATTTTAAGCTATCTATAGCTAAAACATGATGATTATGAGGGTAAAAAGTAAGTAAAAGCTGATCGAAGATACTAGTTGCATAAAAGAATGAAATTCAAACCCCATTTTTGAACGCTTCCGTTCATAGAGAATAAACTCATTGTTACTTAGAAGTACAAGAAAACTATACTTCTTGATTAATTATCTGCTAAAAGAAATTGTTTTTTAATAGTACTCTTTTAAACATACTCATGGAACTTACAGAACATACTACATTTACTCACATTATTTGTTCATCAGCCCAATAACTTAGTTCATATTAACATTATGAATTTTATATTTAACGTTTTACCTTCAAAAATGTAACTAAATTTAAGTTGTTGGGGTCCGTTAAACGTTATTTATTTCATGATACGACGATTTAATTCAATCTTATCGTAATTCATGAGCTACGCTGCTTTCTTGTACCTTTACTAAAAAAAAGAGCATTTATATTTCAGGTTTAGTTCAGAGTGCATGCGTCTCTGCTTGTGTACAGAAGGGCGCGCGAGTGGGTGGGTATGTATACCCCAATAATTATTTAATTTTTGCTGGGGAATGCACCACTTTAGTTCATTAACTGAATTAAATATGTTCTTACTATTTTTGAAATTTAACTAAAAATCATTCAAGTTTTCATGTTCACCATACTTAAATGCTTGAAAGTTTTATTGTACCAATAGTAATTTAAACCATCGATGTAGGGGGTGGGAAAAGGGGGAGGGGGGCAAACGCATCAAATAAAAAGTACAAACTAAAAGCAATTAAGAAAATAGGGATCGTCGTATCGCTTGGTACACTGAGGATAAGGGAAAACATATATACTTTTGAATGGACCTTATTTTCGTCCTGGACACTTGATACAATATTTCGAAAGTCATGAGAACAACTCAGTAGCTGGATTTCCTGATGAGAAATTTACTAAAATTAAGACTACAAATATATTAAATTTGTAGATAAATGAATATTTGAATATATGGTATTATATGTACACTCAGTCCTTTTATAATAATTACATTAATACGTTCAAGTGCATTTTACAAAATAAATTTGTTTGTTTAAAAATCGATTTTAATATCATTTTTACACATTACATTACTGAAACTCAATTTTATCTTGTTCATTACTCCCACCCCACCGAATCAAAGTGAACAGTCTACTTTTCTATAATTTTAACTAATGCCATGAGTATGATTAATTTACATTTCATTATTAAGTTTAATTAATAATTGGTTTTATATAAATAGATGAACATATCAATAAGAATTTAATTATATATAGTACTGTAGTTTGTGTCAAGAGAACATGATAGCAAAATGTATATTGGGCGAACTGTTTCGGAGAAATGTGCGTCAATGAAATTTCCTTGTAGGTCAACCCCCACTATTTCGGCATACTACTATATCTCCCTTGCCTTTCTTAGAACGGGACCCCTCTGCATCTTTCTACCACTGATTTTTCAATGCCATAATCGTCATAGAACTCTATAAAAGGCCGTCACGCAGGGGCTCCGTTAACTAAGCAGATTTCCCACGTGCGCCACGTATTTGCGTTTATCACGAAACTTGAAAGTTCAATGAGATCAATATTTGGTATTTAGGCTTCGAATAATGTGCTTCATAACATAATAGAATATTGAAAATATGAGATGAGTAGGACTGGGGCTTTACTGAAGACCGAAAACTAAAAAATGCAAATATCTCATTAAATAATCAAGATAGTGAAAAAATGTACATAACAACATTTATAGAACATTACATTTGCAATAAGATTAGTTCTATTCAATTTTTCGATCCGACGCATAATAACGGAGATATTAAGAATTTTCGAAATTCTCCCCCTCTAAAGCTCCCCTCCCCCAGGTCCGATTTCAGCCATTAACTAACTTGGTCTCTCTTTTTGTATAAATCGATTATATATCAAGTTTGGTAACGATAAAACAAAAATTGCGACCGCTAGAGCGGTAACAGACAAATATATATATATATATATATATATATATATATATATATATATATATATATATATATATATATATATATATAGATAGATACAGTTTTGAACGGACCTCATTGTCGTCATCTCCTGGGTAGGATCGATGGACATTTGAAGAAATTTTTCGAAAATCTCGTCATGAGTACAACCTCAATAGCTGATTTCCCTTAAGGGAAATCTGCTAAAAACTAAATTTAATCAATTACAAATGATTCTATGACAATGTATGGATGAAAGACAATAGCTGCAAGTTGCCCTTTGTCCAGGCCTTTCGCCATTAAAAGACAGTCTGTCACGTAGAGGCTGCGTAAACTAAGCATATTTCCCTCATGAAGTTTTACAATAGATCTCCATACAAGTAACACTTAACACCACCGTGAATATTAAGTGAATAAATACAAACGGTTATGAGAAATCATTCAGCCAATTTTCAGTCAGCGTCTGAATTGTAAACAAACAGATCCGCCAACCTCAGAGCTGAATGGGTTCATAAAAATATTCATCACCGGAAATAAAAACAGTTACTGAAATATATATGAATATAACATATTAATTTTATTGAAAACTATTTACTATATCTGGTACTGTAATTTATAATGAATCAGAATAATTTTTATTTCAATCACTCAAATTTCAGTAGTCAAAGAACTTAAGACGGGGGGAGGGTGATCAACAGAACGTATTTGCATGTATCTCGTATAATGAAGGTCTCTCGAAAACAATGTTTCGTATTTAAGCATCGAATAAAGTGATTTATCATATAACAGAGTATTGTTTATGTGGCATGAGTAGAAGTGGGGGTTTGCTGAAGGCTGAAAACATAAATATCTCGGTTAATATTCAAGATACAGAAAAAATGTACATAACAATATTTATAGTACATTTAATTTGCAATAAGATTGCAATACATTGCATATACATTGTTTCAATCCGACGTATAGTAACGGAGATATTTTGAATTTTCGAAAATCCCCCCTCTAAACCCTCCCTCCTACTGGTCCGATTTCAGCTATTAACGAACTTGACCTTTCTTTTTATATAAAACAATTAAATATCAAGTTTGGTAACGATTAAAGAATAATTGCGACCGCTAGAGCGGTAACAGACAAATATATAGATATATACTTTGAACGAACCTCATTTTCGCCTATCCTAGGTAGGATTCATGGAAATTTGAAGAAAACATTTCGAAAATCGCGTCATGAGTACGACCTCTATAGCTGATTTCCCTTAAGGGAAATCTGCTAAAATGCTAATATCTCGGTTAATAATGAAGATAGTGAAAAAATGTATATAACATACTTAAGGCAATAAGATTATTTGATCAGAGTATATTAACGAAGATATTTGAAATTTTAAATAATCTCCTCCCCCCCCCCCCCAAAAAAAAACACCTTTCTCCACAGGTTCGATTTCAGCCATTAAAGAACTTATTAACTTACTTAATTTTTTGTTTTACATAAGACGTTTAAATATCGCGTTAACAGGCAAATATATGAACACAAACATGCACGTATACATATATATATATATATATATATATATATATATATATATATATATACATAGAGAGAGAGAGAGAGAGAGAAAGAGAGAGAGACAAATAGACTGTTTTGAATTACTCATTTTTGTCATCTCCTGGGTAGGATCAAAGGACATTTGAAGAATGTTTTCAAATATCCCGTGGGTACAAAGGCTCTTAAGAAAAATCTGAAGGAATATTAAATCTGTAGTTTGCATATACACATTTAATAGTGCTTATGTAGAGCCAATCTGTACGTTCCGTATCACGACTACTGCTGAAAAATGTTGGCCTCGAATTATCCAAGGCCTTTCCTGTTGACAGATAAAGCCTTTAAACTTAGAACAAAACAAATTCTGTTGTTTCGTCTTTTAATTTAGTTGTCTGTGTTGAGTTTGTACTCATGACGCAAAATATTACTTCAAATCTACATCGATCCTACCCAGAAGACGACGAAAATGATGTCTGTTCAAAACTTTATATACATATGCTTGTTAGCGCTTTAGCGGTCGCAATTTTTGTTTAATCGTTACCAAACTCGATATCTAAACATTTTATGTATAATTAAAGATCAAGATTGTCAATGGCTGACATTTGACAAGTAAGAGGTGAGAGAGGGTGGGGGGGGGGGGGGTAGAGGAGAGAATTTCAAAAACTCAAAATTAAATTAAGTTATTAACGTCCACGTTTTGCAACTAAGGCTAATTGGGACGGGATATCTACAGGTTACCAATCTTTTCTAGCCAAAAAACTCGAAATATATCTGATGCACAGGGGAAGGAGTTTGGATTGGACCAATGGTGTTTCCAATTAACCACATTAAAATTGTAACCTCCCAACCAATAAAACCAATGCTAAACCAAGAAAAATATATCCATTATTAAGCGCTAATCGAAATTTTGGATAGAATCAATCTTATTCAAAATGTAATGTTCTATAAATGTTGGTATGCATATATTTTATCTATATTGACCATTAGTCAAAACATTTTACTTTTCTGACTTCAGTAAACCCCCACTCCTACTCATGTTACATTAACAATAAGTTGTTATATCATGAACTACTTTATTCCGCGGTTAAATACCCAAAATGGGTTTTATTTAACTTTCACTTCGTGAGATACTTGCAAATACGTTATGAGATGACGTCGTCAATTAAGATTCTTCGTTCTTTACTCGATGATATATTCCATACTCGATATCTAACCAGTTCAGTCGACACTTAAGATTATATTTGTAATTGGAGTAAATTGGACCTAGAATAGTGAAAGTTTAGAAGGGGAGGATTCGAAAATCTCCGTTATTATTCGGATCGTAAAATGTTATGTATCCAATCTTGATATCTTGATCTTGAACTGCTGTTGTTCTATGCATTTTATCGTAACTTAAGTATTATGCGAGCTATTCGTACTTTCTTGTTTTCATTCCTCAGTAACCCTCCCCCTACATCACAAGCTTGTTATACAAGTACATGGGACATCTGTCTAGTCTGAGCAGCCCCTGTGTCCGGGACGCCTAAGCTATTGTACTCATGACATATTAGTAGGAGTTAAATTGAAGTCGAAAACAAAAATAATACAAATAGCTCCCTCAATATTCGAAATAATGAAAACACGTATAGAACAACAATTATGGGACATCAAATAGTTAACAAGCTATATCATAATATTTGTCGGTCATATTCAAAATAATGAAATCATGTATAACTTCCACTTATTCAGGTCTGATTAGACTCATTAACGAACTATATCTTATACAGTACGAAGAAATTAGATTTAAAAAAAAACTCATGTAAACATTCTACTAAATATATTTCATTTATTTTCAGTTTAACCTCAGTCTAATGCATCACCAGAACATTTATATAATACAATTGCTCATTTTCCATCGCTGACATTATCCCTCAGAGACTGGAAACAGTTTCTTTCATTACTCAATGATGACAACGACCCAGTACCTACCTACGTCGCCCGGCGGTCGTGGTCCAGGCTACACAGCTATAATCAGCAGGCACTGACGATGGAGCGTTGACTCCGAAAGTGCACTCTGCATAATATTAAAAATCAGTAGAGGGCAAGGCCTTTTTATTGATACTTATCTAGTGGTTCCTCTACCATCCAGTATACTCCAGAGATATTAATGACAATATGGACACGTTTGACTATTTACTACACTTTTCTATTGAATCCTAATTAAAGTTTGAAGGCTTATATCACGTGGCGTCTTTCATAACTTCATATAAACGGAGAGCGTCTGGTCAGGAAAACTATCCTGGGAAAGGTGTTCTAAGAGAGAAAAAATCACAAACGGTAAATGAAGTTCATAATATTTTAGGAAAATGAAGTACAGATATATTACACGATATTTTTTTTAAATCCAAGGTCAGATTTCTATGGCCATAACCGTGAGGACAAGAGGATGGAAAGTGAGATAGAAATAACTACTGTGAAAATGTTATGACATTTCAGTTCTATATCCTATCAATAATAAAAACAATATATTTAAGAAAAGCTTTGTGAAATATTCAATTTTGTTTCTTCCGTTTTTTGTTTGTACGTCAATATAGCAAAAGTTTGGAAAGGTTTTAGCAGATTTCCGCTAGGGAAATGAGTTATTGAGGTCGTACTCATGACGCGAATTCGAAAAATCTCCTCAAATGTCCATCGATCATACCCAGGATATAAGGAAAATGAAGTCTGTTCAAAACTGTATATATATTTGTCTGTTAACGCTCTAGCGGTCGCAATTTGTGTTTGATCGTTACCAAACTCGATAGTGTTATGTAAAGCTAAAGATGAAGTTCGTTAATGGCTGAAATCTGACCAGCGGGAGAGAACGGGGGGGGGGGTTAGAGGGGGGGGAATTTTCCAAACTGTTAATATCTCCGTTATTATTCATCGGATTGAAGCATTGCATAGAAGCAATCTTACGGCTACTTTAATGCTCAATAAATTTCATTATATACATATTTTCTCTATCATGAATATTAATTCGAGAACTTGCATTTTTTAGTTTTCGGCCTTTAGAACAGCCGCAATCCTACTCATGTCCTATTAACAATAAGCTGTTATATTATGAAGCACTTTATTTGAAGCCTAAATACCTCATTGAACTTATACATTTTGAGATAATTGCAAATACTTGACGCACTTGGGAAATCTGCTTAGTTAACGCAGCCCCTGCGTGACTGACGTTTCTAATACATAGTTTAGTCTAGATACCTGCTAGAGACACATTTTCACAATAATAGTAAAATATCTGTTATTGATGTTTTTTACTTTAGAAGTAGCATAAGGCATATTTTAAAATAGTAAATAAACTAACTGGTTTGAAAATTATTCATATTTTTAAATTTACTGTGGTGCAGAAGATATATATGGAGTTGTGGAAAGAGGGATTCTTAGCATTTTTTCTAGGACAGCATGTAAATTTAAAAGGAGACACGCGTAGGGCCAATCTGAAATGTAAACTCTGGACCGCCTGCATAAATAACCAAATGGAACAAATAGTCTTCCCACGTGGTCACAATTTATAACCGTATTGACTCACCGTCAGCAAGTCTAGAGAGCTTTAACAAACAAACAGTTACAAAGATGAACTGACTCCGGGAGAAAATACTTTAAATAATATTTTAACCGTCAACATTGTTTCTGATATGTTTAGGAGCATAGCTTTTCCCTAGATGTTTTTGTTTTTGGTTTCATTCTATGTTTACTCCGAGGCGATATGTGCATGAAATACAAAGAAATAATCTGCACTTTTCATGTCACAATGCCCTCCAGAATCCATAAGATGTTTGATGTCTTCAAAAAAGGATTTTCTAGGCCTCCCTCTTCCCCTACGTTCAATGACCTTACCTTCAAACATATTAGTGATGAAATCGTTGAGCCTTATGATATTCGAAAGAAGTTTTACTCTACTTTTTACATAGCCTTGATAACATCTTTGCTTTCACTTCCCGCATTTACAACTTCCACATTGGATTATTTTTTGCCACTCAACTTATTCTGGTGATTCTGCACCAAATCCACGTTTCCTTTGCTTCCGATCTATTATATTTCCTTTTGTCTAGAGCCCAACTGTCGCTTCCATAAAGCAGAACATTCCAAATGAAAGACTTAGTACCCACGCTTATAATTAGTTAAAATACTCCTTTGGAAGGCTTGTTTAGCAAGTCTATTCTTATATCGATCTCAGCTCTACTACCAGTATTTAGCGATGATGCTTCCTATTCAACAAACTCCTTCATTTTTCAAATATAATGTTCCTAATTCCACTATTTATATTTCCTTGGCATTGTTCCTGCTCTACAAGACAACTTTTATCATGAGCCCTAGAGGACCTGAATGAAATCCACTGCCACTAATGCATTTACTCAGGATATAAGTCCATTTGGTCTCTCGAGTGAAAGTCATCCGACCAGTTGACCCGCAAAATTCTGCTAACCAAACATTTATATATCTTATGATTTTTGATAAGAGCCATGGCATCCAATAAACTGTTTCTTCACCCCTCCCCTTACCCCCAACTCCTTTTTTCTCCCAGTTACCAAAATATAAGTCCATCACGCAGGGGCTGCGTAAACTAAACATATTTCCCACGTGCCGGTATGATACACTATTTATACCTCATCTCACCATACACACTATATTTTTTATTTTTAAGTAAGAGTTCGATCAGTGGAAGTGGATGTTTATTGAATGCTGAAAACAAGAAAATAGGAATAACTTGCTTAATATTTGGGCTACAGAGTAATGCATAAAACGACAATTGTATTAATGATATATTGCATATATGCTATATATTACATATATAGTTTAGCAAGATGGGCTCTATAACATTTTAGCAGATTTCTCTTAAGGGAAATCAGCTATTGAGGTCGTACTCATGACGCGATTTTCGAAAAATTTCTTCAAATGTCCATCGATCCTACCCAGGAGATGACGAAAATGAGGTCCGTTCAAAACTATATCTCTATATATATATATATTTGTCTGTTAACACTCTAGCGGTCGCAATTTTGCTTCGATCGTTACCAAACTCGGAATTTAATCGTTTTATGTAAAAAGGAAGATCAAGTTCGTTAATGGCTGAAATCGGAC
Source organism: Riptortus pedestris (assembly GCA_019009955.1). Lineage (NCBI taxonomy): Eukaryota > Metazoa > Arthropoda > Insecta > Hemiptera > Alydidae > Riptortus > Riptortus pedestris. Next base: position 40,110,713 of record CM032233.1, on the reverse strand, counting down.
CAGTGGGAGGGAGGGTTTAGAGGGGGAATTTTTGAAAATTCAAAATATCTCCGTTATTATGCGTCGGATCGAAAAATTGTATAGAATAAATCTTATTGAAAATTAAATTTACTATAAATATTGTTTTATGCATTTATTCTCTATCTTGAATATTAACCGAGATATTTGCATTTGTAATCTGCGTGTGGTCACCAGTAGGCTATGTTCGGACTTTCCGCCGAGAGCTCTAGCGGCCGTTTCCATAACTACTCGTCCCTCGTGAATAGGTTTAGAGGTAAGGTTAACTGTTATTACGCCCTAAATAATGTTTTAGGTTTAAAGGTTTCTTACTACTACAGTTGTTATTAGGCAGATTTCTCTATTGTAAAACTTCACGTGGGAAATCTGCTTAGTTTACGCAGACCCTGCGTGACGGACTTATTTCTATAAGAGTCATAATAACGGAGATATTATGAATTTCCGAATCCCACTGCCACTACCGCCCCCCCCCCTTCCATTCTCCGTCCTGTTTCAGCTAGTAACTGATATGATCTTTAGTGTTGAATAATACAGTTAAATATCAAGTATTATATTGATCAAATAAACATTTTCGAGTTAAGAGCGCAAATATAAATATTTGCATGTACCTCAAACAATAATAGTTCAATAAAGAAAATATGTGGTATTTAAGCCTACAATAAACTTTTTCATGATATGACAGCTTAATGTTAATATACATGAGTAGGAGTAGGGGTTATATGAAGGCTGAAAACTAAAAAAATGCAAATATCTCGGCTAATATTCATGAGAGAGAAAATACGTATACAATGAAATTTATTGAGCATTAAATTTGCAATAAGATTGGTTCTAAACAATTTTTCGATCCGACAAATAATAACGGAGATATTTCAAATTTTAAAAATTCCCCGTTCTAAACCCTCACATTCCCTCCCGCCCGAGTTTAGATGTTAACGAACTTGGTCTTTAGTTTTACATAGAATGCTTACATAACGAGTTTGATGACGATAAGACAAAAATCGCGAAATTGCCACCACTAGAGCGGTAACAGACAAGTGTGTGTGTTTATATATATATATATATAATTTTGAACTGACCTCATTTTTCATCGTGTCCTAGGTAGTGATTTCCCTTAAGTCCACATGCATTATTTATATTCATTTTTAAAAATATTAATTTCTGTAATAGAATTATTTTTCTCATTATCTTATTTATAAAAGTCCGTCACGCAGGGGCTGCGTAAACTAAGCAGATTTCCCACGTGAAGTTTTACAATAGAGAAATCTGCCTAATAGCAACTGTAGTAGTAAGAAACCTCTAAACCTAAAACATTATTTAGGGCGTAATAACCCAGTAGTTTCTTGCCCCAAAAAAAACAGTTAACCTAACCTCTAAACCTATTCACGAGGAACGAATAGTTATGGAAACGGCCGCTAGAGGTCTCGGCGGAAAGTCCGAACATACCCTACTGGCGACCACACGCAGAATACAAATGCAAATATCTCGGTTAATATTCAAGATACAGAATAAATGTATAGAACAATATAGTATAGTAAATTTAACTTACAATAAGATTTATTCTATACAATTTTTCGATCCGACGCATAATAACGGAGATATTTTGAATTTTCAAAAATCCCCCCTCTAAACCCCCCCTCCCACTGATCCGATTTCAGCCATTAACAAACTTGATCTTCCTTTTTACATGAAACGATTAAATTCCGAGTTTGGTAACGATCAAACAAAAATTGCGACCGCTAGAGCGTTAACAGACAAATATATATATATATATATATATATATATATATATATATATATATATATATACTAACTCAGATACCCGGCTTCGCTCGGGAATTCATTTGAGGCTGAATGGTGATGGTATATTTTTGGCAAGGCTTTACTTTGCACAATATTTTGACATTTACCCGTTCCAGTGTTTAGGGTTAATACCCGTTGTTGGCATTTGTTAATAAAAAAATTATTTTTTTATGTAAGACTTCACTGTCCTGCATATTGTCATATTTCCCGTCTCCTGTGTATTATGCATAGATTTGAATTATTAAGAAGAAAATATTGACATAAATTTGAATTAATTTTTTCAGGTGAGGTACCTGGTAGTTCATATTGAAAAGAAGTGTTGAGCAAATTTCTCTAAATAACAAAATAAACAACTTTTGTTATGTGCATATTTGCCGAAACCCCAATAGGAAATCATTATTATTAATTTCAGGCCTCCCTTATAACCCCCACCCCTGCCCGTCCCTAGAAATGTTAGTATGGCTTATTATAAGGAAATCGTTAGTATTAATTCACATAGCGAGTTTGGTTTAGTTCGGTTGATTCTTTTGTGCCAAATAAAATTGTGGCCTCCCGCTATAGTTTTTAGCGTATAACTCATTTATACTTCCGTATACGGCAAAAGTGCATATAACAAACGTTACTCTAAATTACAAAATAAACAACTTTTGTTATGTGCATATTTGCTGAAAAAGCAATAGGAAACGAAATATCGCTATTTTTAATTTCAGGCCTCCCTTATAACCCCCACTCCTGCCCGTCCCTAGAAATATTAGTATAGCTTATTATAAGGAAATCGTTATTATTAATTCACATAGCGAGTTTGGTTTAGTTCGGTTGAATTTGTTGTGACAAATAAAATTGTTGACTTCCGCAGTAGTTATTAGCGTATAACTCATTTATATTTCCGTATTCGGCAAAAGTGTATATAACAAAAGTTACTCTAAATAACAAAATAAACAACTTTTGTTACGTGCATATTTGCCGAAAAAAACAATAGGAAACAAAATATTGCTATTTTTAATTTCAGGCCTCCCTTATAACCCCCACTCCTGTTCGTCTCATAGAATATTAATATAGCCTAAAGTCTAAGTTGGGCAAGTAGTAATATACATACCAAGTTTCATAAAATTCGGTTCAGCCGTTTATGCGTGAAAAGGTAACAATCAAACAAACAAACATGCACGAAAGAAACAAAATGCATTTATGGTGTCTATGACATGTGAAACGAAAAGTTATCGTGAAATTTCGCGAAAAAAATCAATGTACAGACAGAGGTTACAATTTTATATATATATATATATATATATAATTTGGAACGGACCTCATTTTCGTCATCTCCTGGGTAGGATCGATGGACATTTGAAGACATTTTTCGAAACTCGCATCATGAGTACGGCCTCAATAGCTGATTTCCCTTAAGGAAAATCTGCTAAAATGTGCCAACTAACATTTCATCTATACTACAGATATGTGTCGCCTACCTCACACTGCAATTGGTAATTATATACAAGTAAATTTCATTCTCTTTGAGTGTGATTTTTCCTGTGTATACAATATCTGACATAGTTCTGAAGACGATAGTGTAAATCACGTAAGAATCTTGTCTAGGCAGAACATTTTCACGGGTAATAAATTGGTGTTTTCATTCATCTTGCGTCGGTTTAATCCTGCATAATGCGTTGGTTACAACTAGTAGATTCCAATCACGATAATGGGACAGTCCAAGTTCCGAAATTGCCAATTAGTTACCTGTGCTGTAACCAATCAGAAACTAATCCCATTGTCACAATGGCCGCCAATACTGTACTAAACCGCACCCAAGCCAGAACCGCATCCATTATAACTATGAAAACTAGTCATTTCCTACGATTTGCAATTCGAATTTTCTATAACTTACGCTATTTAATTTTAATTGTACTTCTTAGTTAGTAATTCAAATAAACACCAAAAATGATTAATGAAAAACAAATGCACTACCAATTTGTCATTCAATAGTTTAAAGGCTTTATTCCCTTTATATTTTGCAATATTTTTGACATTACACATTATATTAATACAGGGCACAAAACGTTGAAGCCAATCGGTTATCACCAACGAAACTTTATACAAGATAAAATAAAAGGTAGAAAATGATATTCAACAAAAAGTATCTATATAAACTACTACAACTAGTAACAAAGAGGAAAAGTGCAATTTTAGCAGATTTCCCTTAAGGGAAATCAGCTATTGAGGTCGTACTCATGATGCGAGTTTCGAAAAATTTCTTCAAATGTCCATCGATCCTACCCAGGAGATGACGAAAATGAGGTCCGTTCAAAACTATATATATATTTGTCTGTTACCACTCTAGCGGTCGCAATTATTGTTTAATCCTTACCAAACTCGATATTTAGTCGTTTTATGTAAACAGAAAGATCAAGTTCGTTAATGGTTGAAATCGGAACAGAGGGAAGGTGGTTTAGAGAGGAGGAATTTTGAAAATTCAAAATATCTCTGTTACTATACGTCGGATCAAAAAATTGTATAGAAACAATGTTATTACAAATTAAATTCTAACTATAAATATTGCCCTATACATATTATTGATTCTGATTCATTATTATTATGATTAGTTTACGCAGCCCCAGCGTGACGGACTTTTTTGTCTGTCTTTCTCTCTTTCTTTCTCTCTCTCTCTCTCTCTCTCTCTCTCTATATATATATATATATATATATATATATATATATATATATGTTTATATTGGAATTAATATATTCATATAGTATTGGATGTTAATCAATAAACGTTCGCAGCGAAGTTTGGAATGTAGCGAAGTTTCATTTTTCAAATCATATTAATCTTGAGATATTGGTTTCTCTAAAGACAACTATCAGAATGCTAAATAAAACCAGAATGCAGTGTAATTATGATAACAGGTACAACAGCAAATGGTAAGTAGCTAGAACACTACTTAAAAAAATATAGTAATTTAAAAAAAAATATAACAATATCCACATGTGGGTTAATGACGACAAAAAATCACTTAAAATGTATATTAATACAGGGCACAAAACGTTGAAGCCAATCGGTTATCACCAACGAAACTTTATACAAGATAAAATAAAAGGTAGAAAATGATATTCAACAAAAAGTAGCTATATAAACTACTACAACTAGTAACAAAGAGGAAAAGTGCAATTTTAGCAGATTTCCCTTAAGGGAAATCAGCTATTGAGGTCGTACTCATGATGCGAGTTTCGAAAAATTTCTTCAAATGTCCATCGATCCTACCCAGGAGATGACGAAAATGAGGTCCGTTCAAAATTATATATATATATATATATATATATATATATATATATATATATATATATATATATATATATATTTGTCTGTTAACGCTCTTGCGGTCGCAATTTTGCTTCGATCGTTACCAAACTTGGAATTTAATCGTTTTATGTAAAAAGGAAGATCAAGTTCGTTAATGGCTGAAATCGGACCAGTGGGAGGGAGGGTTTAGAGGGGGAATTTTTGAAAATTCAAAATATCTCCGTTATTATGCGTCGGATCGAAAAATTGTATAAAATAAATCTTATTGAAAATTAAATTTACTATAAATATTGTTTTATACATTTATTCTGTATCTTGAATATTAACCAAGATATTTGCATTTGTATTCTGCGTGTGGTCGCCAGGAGTGGCTATGTATGACTTTCCGCCGAGAGCTCTGGCGGCCATTTCCATAACTATTCGTCCCTCGTGAATAGGTTTAGAGGTTACTTACTACTACAGTTGTTATTAGGCAGATTTCTCTATTGTAAAACTTCACGTGGGAAATCTGCTTAGTTTACGCAGCCCCTGCGTGACGGACTTTTTTCTAAGGTGCCTAGAGTTTAGGTATTATATTTTCGTTTCATTTTTCAAATCATATTAATCTTGAGATTTTGGTTTTTCTAAAGACAACTATCAGAATGCTAAATAAAGCCAGATTGCAGTGTAATTATGTTAACAGGTAGAACAGCAAACCGTAAGTAACCAGATGTTTGATCTGAATGAGACCTGAAACATCTACTGGTTTGATCTCTCATGCGGTTGCTGATTTCGAGATATTCTAACCAAACTTCCCATTAAAACTTTTATCCAAAAAAGAATAAATCAAGTTCGTTAACGAAGCCGCATGGGGAAAGAGGGGTTTTATATGGGGGGGGGGGGGGTTAAATCAAAAATTCGAAAAATCTCCGTTTTTAGGAGTTGGATTGAAAAATGTGATACAAATAATCTTGCAGCAAATTTAATTTATTGGGTATGGGAATAAGTTTTAATTGTTTTTCCATACACAGTATTGATGGCATCACATACATTTCATCTAACCTTTCGATACATGAATTTAATAGGTGGTGTGTATGTATGCTGCTAAACACAGTTTCAGACTTTTGTTTGGAGTCAAACAGCAGCTATTCATATCACATCGAAATACAGCGTTCGCGGGAAGTTCTCCTCTACAATCCTTCGAAGAAAAAACAAATTATCTGCAAGTTGTCTCTGATGAAGCGTGGTTCCTATAAACATTGCCAAGCAAATGGCCCATTTCCGCAGCACTTTTCTTCGAAGGATTGATTGTAAAGGAGAACTTCCCGCGAACACTGTATTTCGATGTGATATGAATAGCTGCTGTTTGACTCGAAACAAAAGTCTGAACTGTGTTTAGCAGCATACATACACACCACCTTTTAAATTCATGTATCGAAAGGTTAGATGAAATGTATGTGATGCCATCAATACTGTGTATGGAAAAACAATTAAAACTTATTCCCATACCCAATACTCAAACGTTGACTTTATCCAGGTTTTTCTTAGGACTAACGGTTAACGAGAAACGGGCGATTTCGGGGTTTTTAGTGGGGTTTTTTTAGAAAAGAATGCTATTGACGTTGCTCATATGACAAAATTACATGAAAATTATATTCGCCGAAGCCGAATTGCAATGTAAAAATAAAAATATTGTTTTATATATCTCTGAACAAGTTAGTGAATCATGTATAACTTATATTGTGAGAACTCGAGTTCTTATTTTATTTAATTAATTCAATTATTAATTCAGTTCCATCTAAAATATATCCTATTACTTTTAAGTGATTTTTTGTCGTAATTAACCCACATGTGGATATTGTTATAGTTTTTTTTTAAATTACTATATTTTTTTAAGTAGTGTTCTAGCTACTTACCATTTGCTGTTGTACCTGTTATCATAATTACACTGCATTCTGGTTTTATTTAGCATTCTGATAGTTGTCTTTAGAGAAACCAATATCTCAAGATTAATATGATTTGAAAAATGAAACTTCGCTCCATTCCAAACTCCGCTGCGAACGTTTATTGATTAACATCCAATACTATATGAATATATTAATTCCAATATAAACATATATATATATATATATATATATATATATAGAGAGAGAGAGAGAGAGAGAGAGAGAGAGAGAGAGAGATAGAGAGAGAGAGAAAGAGAGAGAGAAAGACAGACAAAAAGGTCCGTCACGCTGTGGCTGCGTAAACTAATCATAATAATAATGAATCAGAATCAATAATATGTATAGGGCAATATTTATAGTTAGAATTTAATTTGTAATAACATTGTTTCTATACAATTTTTTGATCCGACGTATAGTAACAGAGATATTTTGAATTTTCAAAATTCCTCCTCTCTAAACCACCTTCCCTCTGTTCCGATTTCAACCATTAACGAACTTGATCTTTCTGTTTACATAAAACGACTAAATATCGAGTTTGGTAAGGATTAAACAATAATTGCGACCGCTAGAGTGGTAACAGACAAATATATATATAGTTTTGAATGGACCTAAATTTCGTCATCTCGTAGGTAGGGTCGATGGACATTTGAAGAAAAATTGAGTACAACCTCAATAGCTGATTTCCCTTATGGGAAACCTGCTAAAAGGCAGACAGAGAATTATGTCTGTATGCCAATAATTTTATTCATTCATTTGATTTGATTAATTTAATTGAAACTAACGGGAGATGGGAGTAGGTGTTAATGATATAGCGGGGGGAACCTTCTCGAAGAAAGATTTTTATTTATAAAATAACAAATCTGGTGTCGGCACCACAAGAGTTCCTTATTCTCTTATTAAATTATCCAAACGAAATGTTTTGATGCATATAATTTATCTTCCTTTTCATGATAAAGAAAAATGGCTCTATACAAATTTGTTGTATCTCTAACAGGTACGCAGAAAGGTTCAATTTATACCCCTCCCCACTATTCCTCGTCCTTAGTGGATTTTGGTCAGAACGGTGCACAAATACATCGTACAGAAATCCTCAATATAAAATTCCATCATTCTAATGCTTAGACTTAGTAATTACTATATAACCTCAGTAAAACGAAATATGTAGGCGTAAAAATGAAATGAATTTCAAAAGTCCGGTTTATGCAAAAAGATGTTTAGAAAATCCACTTCTCTAAAACTAAACTAAAATCATACTTTCCTAGACCATTCATAATTAGACACGAAGGCAGTCGGGACATTTCTATAGAAATGATTGATGACAAATTGTCTTGTCTTATTTCAGCTGAAAAGGTCACTGAAGTTCGTAGATTTTGTAGAACAATAAGTGGTGCTGACGGTCCGACTAAAGCCCCGAAGCCATCCATTCAAGTTACAATTTATCTAAGCACCAACTAGAATTTATTTCTATCCCCAAGGAAAGAACATATATACAGTAAAGCTATTATTTTTTGAAGAAACTTAAAAGATAAATGCCCAGGAAAAATCTGTTGTAAAAATTGTCTTAGCCAGGATTTTAAACATAGTTGGAGAAATTCAACGAAATCAATATATTGTTATGAAACGCAAAAACCTAATAATACCTGGAATTGATAAAAAATCGAAAGTTCACTCGACTCGTATAAGTTACGAAGAAGAGGAGGCATCTACAATAACTAATTATTCAAAGATGATTATCAAAAAGTCCGTCACGCATTGGCTGAGTAAACTAAACAGATTTCCTCGCGAAGTTTAATAATAGATAATCCTACATACTGCTAACACAACACCACCGTGAATATTAAGCGAATAAATACAAACGGTAATAAGAAATCGTTCCCCTCCCTTTCCGGTGGGAAGCGTCTAAAAGTCCGTCACGCAGGGGCTGCGTAAACTAAGCAGATTTCCCACGTGAAGTTTTACAATAGAGAAATCTGCCTAATAACAACTGTAGTAGTAAGAAACCTCTAAACCTAAAACATTATTTAGGGCGTAATAACCCAGTAGTTTCTAGCCCCAAAAAACAGTTAACCTAACCTCTAAACCTATTCACGAGGGACGAATAGTTATGGAAATGGCCACCAGAGCTCTCGGCGGAAAGTCCGAACAGCCTACTGGCGACCACACGCAGAATACAAATGCAAATATCTCGGTTAATATTCAAGATACAGAATAAATGTATATAACATTATTTATAGTAAATTTAATGTGCAATAAGATTGGTTCTATACAATTTTACGATCCGATGCATAATAACGGAGATATTTCGATTATTTGAAAATCCCCCCTCTAAACCCCCCCTCCCACTGGTCCGATTTCAGCCGTTAACGAACTTGATCTTCCTTTTTACATGAAACGATTAAATACCGAGTTTGGTGACGATTAAACAAAAATTGCGACCGCTAGAGTGTTAACAGACAAATATATATATATATATATATATATATATATATATATATATATATATATATATATATATAGTTTGGATCGGACCTCATTTTCGTCATCTCCTGGGTAGGATCGATGGACATTTGAAGAAATTTTTGAAAATCGCGTCATGAGTACGACCTCAATAGCTGATTTCCCTTAAGGGAAATCTGCTAAAATGTAAAGAAACAGGTCTGCCAACGGCTCACCCGAAAGAAAAACAATAACTGAAGCATATTAGAATATAACATATTAATTTTATTGAAAACTATTTACTATATCCAGTACTGTAATTTATTATGAATCAGAAAAATGTTTATCTCTATCAATCAAATTTTAGAAGTCACAGAATTTAAGACGGCGGGGGGGGGGTGACCCAAAAACATATTCGCATGTATCTCGTATAATAAAGGTCTCTGGAAAATATTTGGTATTTAAGCTTTGGATAATGTGGTTTATTATACAACAGAGTATGGTTTATATAACACGAGTAGATGTATGGGTTTACAAAAGGCTGAAACTGAAAAATGCAAATATCTCGGTTAATTTTCAAGATAGAGAATACATAAATATAACAATATTTATAGTACATTTAATTTACAATAACATTGCTTCTAAACAATTTTTCGATCCGACTTATAGTAATAGAGATATTTCGATTTTTCGAAATTCCTCCCCCTAAACTCCCCGTCCCCTGTCCAATTTCAACCGTAAACGGACTTGATCTTTCTTTTTACATAAAACGACTAGATATTTGGTAACGATTAAACAAAAATTGTGTCCGCTAGAGCGGTAACAAACATACATATATATATATATATATATATATATATATATATATATATATATATATATATATATATATACACACATATACAGTTTTGAACGGACCTCATTTTCGTCATCTCCTAGGTAGGATCGATCGACATTTGGAGAAAAATGAGTACGGCCTCAATAGCTGATTCCCCTTATGAGAAATCTGCTAAAACTACAAATTCATTGGGTTAATGATCAACAAATGCAAATTTGGTATACTTCGTGCCAAGTTCAGTCATCCTAGCAATGGTTATTTATTTATTATACCTACATATCCATAAGCATGGCAAACTACTTTTCGTATAACATTATCATTGCTTGACTCATAGTGATGTCATCTCTTTCTGCCTGGGCACTGAAATCCTTCCTAACAGCTTTGCTTATTTCCTTTGGTTTCGAATGTCCTGGCCAAACAAACTAACAAAAAAAAAAGTTTGTTTTATCCTCTGCAACTTCAAACTTATTAACGATAAATTGCAGAATCTTCCCTGATTCTGCAGATTCTGTGATTGATACAGCAGTAGCCCCAACAACCCATGGCGGAGCCTTTAGAAATTATACGTTCGTCACGCAGGGGCTAAACTAAGCAGAATTCCTACGTGTAGGTATAGCACACTACTGATCTCTTCTCACAATGTATTCTCTATTTCCAAATAACAATCCTGTGAGTAGGATTGGACTGTCAATTTTATTCCAAATTTAGTACCCTATAAATGTTCTTCTAAAATGTTTTTCTCCATCTTTAAAATTAACCGATACATATGCATTTGTTGAAGTTTTCAGAGTTCAGTAAATCCTGCTCCTACTCATGTCATATAAATACAAAGATGTTATATCATGAACCACTTTAAAACTTAAATACCAAATATTGTTTTCCATCGAACTTTTACTGTGTAAGGGTTGGCCAAATATATTTAGTGTTATGTCATCATTTAAGATTTTCAGTCAAACTACATTATTTGTACTTGTTCAATACCACACTCTATACTTAAACGTTTAATGGAAAGCTAATGGCTTTATTTATTAATTTCAGGAATCAGCCTTTGGGCTGGGGGAGGGTTTAGAGGAGGAAATAATTAAAAATGTCGAAACATCTCGGTCACTATGAGTCGGATCGAGAAATGTTATATAACCAATGTTGTTGGAATTTTAATTTTCTACAACTGTTGTTTACACAGATCTTATATGTCTCGAAAATGTCTTTAAATGTCCATCGATCCTACCCAGGAGATGACAATAATGAGGTCCGTTCAAAAATATATATACTATACATATTTGTCTGTTGACGCTTTAGCAGTCTCAATTTTTGTTTGATCGTTACCAAACTCGACATTTAATCGTTTTATGTAAAAAGTCAGATCAAGTTAGTTAATGGCTGAAGGGGGGGGGGTGTTTAGAGAGGGGATTTTCGAAAATTCGAAATATCTCTGTTACTATACGTCGGATCAAAAAATTGATTAGAACTAATCGTTTTGTAAATTAAATGTACCATAAATATTGTTATATATATTTATTCTCTATCTTGAATATTAACCGAGATATTTGCATTTTTCAGCCTTCAGCAACCCCCACTTCTACTCATGTTACATAAACAATACTCTGTTATGTAATACACCACATTATTCTAAGCTTAAATGTCATGAATAATTTTGAAGAGATCTTTATTATAAGAGATAAATGCCAATATGTTATTGTGACCCCCTTCTTAAGTTCTTGGACTACTAAAATTTGATTGATTGAGATAAAAATATTCTGATCCATTAAAAATTACAGTACTAGATATAGTAAATAGTTTTCAATAAAATTAATATGTTATATTCTGATATATTTCCGTAATTGTTTTTCTTTCCTGTAAGAAGTTGGCACACGTAATTGTTTACGTTTCAGATGCTTTCCGTCTGGAGGTTTCTTATTATTGATTGTATTTATACACTTGATGTTGACGGTGCTATTGTGTTACCATTATGTAGATTTATTTATTGTTAAACATCACGAGGGAAATCTGCTTAGTTTACGCAGCCCTTGCGTGACGGACTTTTTTTGGTTTCAGCTCTTATTGGCTTTCCTCACTTCATCTCGTCCGATTTTCACTTTAAATACCTCAGTCATATATTTCAAGAAAATACAATTTTAATTCCTGTTTACGTAGGCTACTTACTACGGGATAAGTGAAAAATAAGTGGTGAGATGAGGGCATCAGTGTATCATATTCCAGTTCGTGGGAAATATGCTTTGTTAACTCAGCTATTCTATGACGGACATATCTAGTAGTTTACTTCTGGTTTATACTTTTACATTCGTATTTACTGAATTACATGTTTAAGCTGTTAGGACCTATTTACGTATTATGATACCACTCTTAACTCAATATCTATTAGGGAAACTTTTTAATATGTATTAATTTAAACTGCACGTAAATCTATTTTTGTTACTATTCTCTTTGTAAGAACTAGTTGAATTTCCTTCTTCGTCACCTGGTGAAATTAGAGAAAGTTCAAACTATAATAAAAGGTCACTAGGTGCTCATAAATTATTGATGTGATTCAATTGGAAAGTGAACTGGAAACCTTTATTTTGCATAATTGCCTTACTGAACCTGAAACAATCCTTTGACAGTGTACTTCTGGAGTATATAGAATTAGAATAGATTAAAGGCAATTTAAGAAGAAAAAAGGATTGAAATGGGAAGGAGTGATGAAGGGGAAGCGTCTATTTCTGTTTTATTTTAGAAATGGGAATCTATTTAGGAACTTATTTCCAGGCAGAGTGAAATATTCAAAGCTAACAGAAAGGCTGTCAGAATCTTAGATGTGCCCCAGTTTTTATCCTCGGAGGTATAACTCCATTGACCTTTACCTCTGGGTCTATTTCGGGGGGAAAGCATTTTAGCTCTACATAAGGTATAATTTTTATTTTATAGTTAGGTTGGTATTGGTTTATGGAGCTCCAGTTTGGAGCCTTAGATACCTCAATTACCTCGAAGCAGAAACAAACTTTTACAAACATCTATTTCAGCTTATTAGAAACACTCCTAACTACATCATTAGACTAGAAACAGGCTCGGATTTTGTGTCAACTCATATTATGAAGTCAACCGTTCAGTGGTTGTGTAAAATATTATCAATGGACAGAGAATGATTCCCCAGGATCTGCTATAACAGGCTCCTTTTATTGTATCAGAGTCCCACAAATATTATCAGATTTAATTGGGTATCTCAAATTAAAAACCTACTAAACTCTTTAAATTTCATTGGCATATGGCTTACTCAAGTCAAAAACTTAATTAAATTACACATTAGCTAAATAGTAGAAGCATAACAAAGTAAATTACTTTCTATAGACCTTGAAAAACTCCAAATTTCAAATTATAGTCCGTTACAAAAGGCAATTTTCACAATTACCGGTTCACCTCAGGAATTTCTAACTATAGGTTTGCCATTCTAAATTGTAAAACCATGGCACAGCTAAGAACGTCCAACAACTATTGTATAAACTTTTCAATGAAAAATCTGTACTATAATATTAATCCAAAAGAAATTTGCACGTTGTGTAATTTAAATATGAATGAGGGCATTTCTCATATAATGCTTCACTGCCCTATTTACTCCCCTTTCAGAGAACAGTATTTACCATTCATCAAACAGCCAGCTGATAATTCACAACTTCATAATATTCTATATAATGCAACTAGAGAAGTATATATTAACATTTTTAAATATTTAAGAAATAGTTTCAAACTTCGCGAATCTTAACTGAGTTAACATTGTTAAATTACTCCTCTTCTCTTAATTGTTTTTTTTTTTTTACTTAGTACTGTTATACCTATGTATTAGTAAGAACAGGAACCAAGATAATGATAAGTTTAATAAAACTATTATGTTGAAAATATAATGTTTTAATATTAGGTAAGATAATAAAATATAATGCCACTTATTAGTTAAGATTTTTTAGGAATGTTAATGTAAATTCTTTTCAGTTATACTCAATTCTAGTTTGTAAAGATATGTTTATATATAAGCTACTAACATAGAAAAACTAACCTCATTATATATGGCCTACTCCTTGCTATAAGGAAAATCCTTTTAAGCAATAAATAAAAATAAAAAAGGTATAATTTTTTATTAATGATAAAACAACGGCTAGAAAATAAATTAAGTAAGCGCAAATTAAAAAAACACTGTAGGAAACAGAATAAAGGAGCCAAGTAAGGGGATTTTTGTAGGAGGCGAACGTCCAATCTTGCTGAAATTTTATGACCCATCACGAGATTAAAGGTTCTGCGAAATCTATGCCAGGATGACACATCCCTCGTTCTGTATCTACAAATAAACAACACTTGTAATTTAAGCTTAATATAAGAAGTTTTGTGATAGAATAGCTGATAGTGAAAATCGCTTGAGTATGAATGGGGATGTATAAGCGTTCTATGAAATTGTAACGTTATTGGCTGAAATCGGACCAGGGAGGAAGGAGGTGCTGGTTTAGAGGGGTAATTTGGAAAATTCGAAATAGCTCCCTTATTATACGTTGGTTCGAAATATTGTATAAAACATATCTTATTTCAAATTTAAGTTTCTATAAATGTTGCAGTATACAATTTTTCTTTATCTTGAATAGTAACCGAGAATTTGATATATAAAATTTGAATTTTCATCTTTTTAGAATTCAGCCAAACAACACATTTAGTCACTGCAAGTTAAAAAAAGTCCGTCACGCAGGAGCTGCGTAAACTAAGCAGATTTCCCTTGTGAAATTTAGTAATAGATGAATCTACATACTGGTAACAACACCACCGTGAATAAATACAAACGGAAATAAAAAATGTTTCATCCAATTTCAATAACCTGCCGACAGGAAGCGTTAAATGTAAACAAACGGGTCTGCCCACCTCACATCGGAAAGAAAAACAATTACTGAAATATATCAGAATATAACATATTAATATTATTGAGAACTATTTACTATATCTAGTACTGTAATTAATAATGAGTCAGAATAATTGTTATCTCAATCAATCAAATTTTAGTAGTCCAAAACTTTAAGACGGGGGGCGGGGTTACCAGGACATATTTGCATTTATCTCATATAATAAAGGTCTCTTGAATGCAATCTTTGGTATTTAAGCTTCGAATAATGTGATTTATTATGTAGTAGAGTATTGTTTATGTAACAGGAGTAGATGTGGCGGTGTGCTGAAGGCTTAAAATTGAAAAATCCAAATATCTCGGTTAATATTCAAGATACTGAATAAATATATATAACAATAATTATAGTATATTTAATTTGCAATGAGATTGGTTCTATACAAGTTTTCGATCCGACGCACAGTAACGGAGATATTTCGAATTTTCGAAAATCCTCCCCTTTAAACCCCCCTTCCCCCTAGCCCGATTTCAGCCGTTAACGAACTTGATCTGTCTTTTTACATAAAATGATTAAATATCGAGTTTGGTAACGATTAAACAATAATTGCGACCGCTAGCGTGGTAACAGACAAATATATAGAAGATATATATATATATATATATATATAATTTTGAACGGACCTCATTTTCGTCATCTCCAGGGTAGGATCGATGGATATTTGAAGAAAACTTCTAAAATCACGCCATCAGTACGACCTCAATAGCTGATTTCCCTTAAAGGAGATCTGCTAATAAGTCAATATATCATGAAAGACCATATTCAGAGCTTAAATAACATATATTTTTTCTAACTGACCTTTATTTTTGCAACTCATATAAATATATAGGTTGGTCGGAAGTGACTTTTTTTTTGGAGTTAACAGTTCCTCCTAAAACCCTCAGAGAAGTAATATGTGGATATGTTCATATTTCGAAATGTGCATCAATCCAGCTAGATGTTTCTAACGTGGAAACCCGAATATGAGGTTATGGATTGGGCAGGGAGGAAACATAG
This sequence comes from Riptortus pedestris, assembly GCA_019009955.1. Classification (NCBI taxonomy): domain Eukaryota; kingdom Metazoa; phylum Arthropoda; class Insecta; order Hemiptera; family Alydidae; genus Riptortus; species Riptortus pedestris. The sequence continues at coordinate 40,094,480 of CM032233.1, read as the reverse complement.
ATAGAAATAGGTTGGGAACTCGTCTATAAATGAATTCTCTCCACAGAATAGCATGTTGAACAGAATCCCAAATGCCCTTTTAATGTACCCCTTGAGTTGATCACTAACTGTGCCTACTCAAACCCATCTATCGCTCCCACGTGTGTATTTTCTAACCCACTAATGCCAAACATTACAATTTTCCAATTACCATATTAAACCACTGAACACTACCCTATCACAAAGGACTAACTACTGTGACAAAGAAATTCCAAGTAAACATTTTCCCCACTATAACCAATTACAGCAGAAATTATCCCTTCTAACGAAAATGCCTTTACCCCAAATGAAAGCAGGGGCTGTGAAAAGTAAGCAGATTTCCCAGATGTAATCTCCATCGTCTCACATTATATCCCCCATTTTTAGCTCAGAAAGAACACAATGTAAAACATATTTGAAATGTATGCTCGTAAGGGGTTTTCCTGAAAGTTGAGAACGAAAAATACAATAGAACAACTTTCCAACTAACACTGTTCGACCAGATTGGTTGTACGATATTTTTCAATGGCATGCATAACAGAGATGACCTTGTCTGTTCTTAACTAGTTTGACGTCTAGTTATACACAAAGATTTTTAAACATCGAGATTCGAAACAAACAAAAAACAATTTCTACTGCTAATTTGCATAACTGAAATCTTTATTAAAATCAGTTCTAAATTTCTGTAAGAGCAAGGTCGCTACATAAAAAACACAAAATTTAATAAAGGGAAGACCTATTAAGTGACAATCATAGGAGTGGGGTGTATAGTGAAGGCTGAAAACCAAAAATTACAAATAGCACCTGAACATTACAGTTAATGTAAAATTGTAGAAAATACAATTGATTATATATTCTTGAAATTTGATGGCAAGGGTCTCCAATAAAAGACATTTTTTTCAGTGCAAACTTTATTGAAACTGCCCTACATGTTTGGTGGCTTATTTGCCACCTCTTCAGGGGCTATCCCTTTTAAACAAATATAAAAAATTATTAATAACATTAATTTAACACATCCCTTAATAATTCTTTTGCTATATATTGTATTAGTAGGTGCCTACATCTATGATATATTAATTAAATCTAATAATGAATTGCTACATATATTTCTGAAGTGCTCGTTTACCTTATACATTCGTTGCGACTTTCCTCACAGAGAGGGTAGATGATACTGAGAGGTTCCCGAGGTAGGCTAAGTCAGCTGACTAAAAATCGATTATTTACAAGTCAATATTGAACTCGATTATTTCGCGTCATAATTTAAAATCGATTAATTTAAGATAAAATGTTATAGAATATATTATAAGTTATAACATTATATATACAACAAATTATATATTAAAGAGTATATTCTATAACATTTTATCTAAAAAGAATTATTAAGGGATGTGTTAAATTAATGTTAATCATATTTTTTTTTAAAGGGATAGCCCTTGAAGAGGTGGCAAATAAGACACGACACATGTAGGGCAGTTTCAATAAAGTTTGCACCGAAAAAATGTTTTTTATTGGAGAAAAATTTTTTTATATGCTATCATGTTTAAAGAAAGAAAAACAATTGATAAATAGGGTTGGTTATATAACATTTTTCGATACAACCACAATAACGGAAGTACCCCCCCCCCGTCTTTAATCAATCATATCCCAGTCCAACCACTTAAGACGGGGGGGGGGGGGTCACCAGAACATATTTGCATGTATCTCGTATAATAAAGGTCTCTTGAAAACGGCATTTGGTATTTAAGCTTCGAATAATGTGGTTTATTATATAACAGAGTATTGTTTATGTAACATCAGTAGAAGTGGGGGTTTGCTGAAGGCTGAAAACTGGAAAATGCAAATATTTCGGTTAATATTCAAGATAGAGCATTGATGTATATAACAATAATTATAGTACATTTTAATTGCAATAAGATTGGTATTATTCAATTTTTCAATGCGATGAATAATAACGGAGATATTTCGAATTTTCGAAAATCCTCCCCTTTAAACCCCCCCCCCTCCTCGGTCCGATTTCAGCCGTTCACGAACTTGATCTTTCTTTTTACATAAAACGACTAAATATCAAATATGGTAACGATTAAACAATAATTGCGACCGCTATAGCAGGAACAGATATATATATATATATATATATATATATATATATATATATATATATATATATATATATATTAGCTAAGGTAGCCGGCTTCGCCCGGGAATTCATTTGAGGCTGAATGAAGATGGTATTTTTGGCGATGCTTTACTTTCCACTATATTTTGACATTTCACCGTCCCAGTGTTTAGAATTTATACCCGTCGTTGCTGTGGATTTGTTAATAATAAAATTATTTGTTATTTAAGAGTTCACTGTCCTCAATATTTTTATATTTCCCGTCTCCTGTGAATGTAGTTTTTTTTATAACTTAATGGACCATACAATTCATAGTCGTAGAAAGTATTCTATCTTCTAAACCATGTATGAATAAAAGTTTCTTTCCCTTGATGCGGTACAAAACCCAATGGTCACAGCTGTTTTAGGTGTGTCAATACCGTTATAACCCCCCACTCCCGTTCGAACCTAAAAATTTTAATATAGCTTATAATCATGGAACAATTAATGCTAATTTACATATAGAGGTTTGTTAAGTTCCGTTAAATCGTTAGTGCCCCATAAAATTGTTGGCTGCCTCTTTACGTTTTTGTGTATATCTCGTTTATAATTTGTTATACGGCAAAAGTCAATATAACAAAAGTTACTCTAAATAACAGAATAAACAATTTTTGTCGTGAGCGTATCTGCCGAAAAACCAATAGGAAACGAAATACTGTTATTTTAAATTTCAGGCCGTTTATACAACCCCCACTCCTGCTCGCCCCTTAAAATGTTGGTTCAGCTTATTATTATGTAGGAATTCCCACTAATTCATATACCTAGTTTTGTTTAACTCGGTTGAGTATTTTGTGCCAAATAAAATTGTTGACTCCCGCTATAGTTTTAGCGTATAACTCTTTTATACTTATGTATACGACAAAAGTGTACATAACAAAAGTTACTCTAAATAACAAACTAAACAACTTTTGTTATGTGCATAATTACCGAAAATTCAATGCTAAACGAAATATCGTTTTTTTTAATTTCAGACCTCAAACATAACCCCTACTCCTGTTTGAACCTAATCATTTTAATATAGCTTATAATCTTGGAAAAATAAATGCTATTAATTTGAGGTGGAAAGATTCTATTTTGTTTTTGGTAATGCTTCTCCTTGTACACCTGAACTTCCCGGCTAAGTACATTTTGAAGAATAAATGAAAATAAATCTCTAATCATTCACTCTCCACTGTTTGATACACCGTGAATAATTCAAATCATAATCATGTATAGCATTTATTATAATTAAATATCATCTATAAAGTACTTATTTTGTATATACAATCTAGCTAATGTACCCGGCGATGCCTGGGAAATCATTGTTGACTGACTAATGATGGTATTTTTATATTTATTATAGAATATCGTTGAAAAACCAATGGGAATCGGAATATCGCAATTTTTCATTTCAGGCCTCCCTCATAACCCCCACTCCCGTTTGGGCTTAAAAATTTTAATATATCTTATAATCATGGAAGAATTAATACTAATTCACATACAGAGTTTTGTTAAGTTCGGTTCAATCGTTAGTGCACAACAAAATTGTTGGCTCTCGCTCTAGTTTTTAGTGTATATCTCGTTTATACTTTGTTATACAACAAAATTGAATACAACAAAAGTTACTTGAAATAACAAAATAAACAACTTGTGTCATGTGCACATTTGCAGAAAACCCAATAGAAAACGAAATAAGGCTTATTTTTAATTTCAGGACTCCCCTACAACCCCCACTCCTGCCCGTCCCTAGAAACGTTGATATGGCTTATTATAATGAAAACGTTAGTGCTAATACACATACCGAGTTTTATTTAGTTCGGTTGAGTCTTTTGTGCCAAATAAAATTATTGTCCCCCGCTATAATTTTTAGCGTATAACGCCTTTATACTTCGGTATACGACGAAAGTGTATATAACAATAGTTACTCTAAATAACATAGGAAACAACTTTTGTTATGTTCATATTTGCCGAAAAACCAATAGGAAAGGAAATATCGCTATTTTTAATTTTAGGCCTTCCTCATAACCCCCACTCTTTTTCGTCTCAGAGAATATTAATATAAGCTAAAGTCTAAGTTGAGCTAGTAGTAATATACATACCAAGTTTCATAAAATTCGGTTCAGCCATTTATGCGTGAAAAGTTAACAAACAGACACGAAAGAAACAAAATGCAGTTATGGTGCCTATAACATGTGAAACAAAAAGTTATCGTGAAATTTCGCGAAAAAAATCAATGTACAGACAGAGGTTACAATTTTATATATATATATATATATATATATATATATATATATATATATATATATATATATATATATATATAGAGAGAGAGAGAGAGAGAGAGAGAGAGAGATAAATACAGTTTTGAACTGACCTCATTTTCGTCATCTTCTAGGTAGGATCGATCTACATTTGACGAAAAATGTCGAAAATCGCGTTATGAGTACGACCTCAATAGCTGATTTCCCTTAAGGGAAATCTGCTAAAAACGAACTTGATAAAAATCAAGTCGATTTTGGTAAAAATAAATAATTTGTAGGCACTAGAGTGCTAACTCACATGATACCAGGTTTTCTTCGTCTTGTTCTTCTTTATCTTCCCTCCCTAGTGCATCTCCCAGCCAGCCGGCATCTCGAGCCAGCGCCTTCATGGAGTACTACTTCCCTTTTGCTCTCCCAGCCTGGAGATGTGGTCCATCCATATAAGGGCGCTGTCCGGTGGGCCTGGCACCGGGTGGTTATCGGGTTGTTGGTTGCAAATCCGGCAGACTTGTGGAGAGGTGGCTGATGTAATGTACTAGAATAATATGAACGTTGGAGTTGATGAATTCCCTGTCGTATGAGTCTGGGTGTTGTGGAGTCGTTAACTGAACATTGTTAACACTTGCTGCGGATGCCTGAATCGAAAATCACTTCCAAAAAACGAATTTTTTTTTTGTTTTCTGTTTTAAAGTTGTTCAAACTAAGTAAAAACCTATTTGTGGTAATTTTTGTGCATTTTTAACAACGATAATCGTATTTTTTTTTAACCTCGCAACGTATGCGAGGTCCGCACACGGCAGTGAATTAGTTAGGCAAACCCTCAAGACAGAACATTTTGTGTGTATTTCCCTACCTAGTGCACTGTCGTGTGCGGACATTGCATACGTTGCATAGGGAGGAAGAAATACGATTATTAGGTTACAAATGCATATAAAGTAAACATAATAATGGAATAGATCTATATGAAAATCATATTGATCCAAAATGAACTTATATACTTAGCTGAAAATACACCACCTGAACAGAAACTTTCGTTTAGTAATGGGAAATTTCTTTATTTCGTAATTGGTTATGAAATCATAAATCGGACCTGTCAATACCGCCCATATATTTATTATAATTAATAATTGCCTCGAGCTTCTCGACGGTCTTCCCCCTGCTCGTGACCGCCTTTATCTGGGCATCAAACTCCGATGAAATAATAATGACATCTCGTTTGTGGCGCCATTTGAAAACGGAAACACCCTTAACAGTAAATTTCTCTTTTATCTCTCCTTTTTTGAGCTTAGCCTCCACTATATCAGCTGGGTTGCCCTTCCGAGTCTTTCTCAGAGTACCAGTAAGATAAGTACCCTGATCCAGAAGCTCGTGGGCCATGGGGACAGACGTATAAAAGTTGTCAGCGTAAATGGCATGGCCGTGGCCGAGATAGTCATCAACCAAATGTCTGACAACTTTATACGAGTGTCCTTTCCCTCCAACTTGTGGATCCCTTCGCCCAGAGTAGACTAACGTCTTCAGCACAAGACCGTCAGGTTGAGTCAACATATAAATCTTTATTCCATATTTGTGGCGCTTATTAGCGATATACTGGCGAAAGAATAGCCTACCCCTCCAAAGCATCATGGACTCGTCCAAACTTAATTCTTTGAAAGGGGTAGTATATCTCTTTCATCCTCTCAACAAAAAAATTTAACAGAGGCAGAATTTTATACAGCGGATCATGCTCAACGTTCGGGTCTTGTGGTTCTGTGACGAAGTACAGGCTTCTCAGTATACGGAGAAACGTGTCTTGTGACATCATTGAAGGGAAAGCAGGGGTACTATAGGGGAATATGGACCTCCAATAATGAATGAGCCTCTGATGGAGAGACAAGTTGGCCCATAAAAAATGATAACCCCAAAAATTGTTGAAACTGCAAACGACTTGGCCAGACGGTGGTCAGAACACTACTGAATGCTTGTGAGTGCGGAGGTTCTCCCCACTCCAACATTCAGGTCTCTAGAACGAATGGAGGGCGGGGCGACGCTCCTCGCAACGTATGCGAGGCCCGCACCAGGGAGTGACTCAGGACCTCGCATATGCTGCGAGGCTCCGCAGTGAAGGTGTTAAGGTCCAGGTTCATTAGCAGATTTCCCACAGGTGAAATCTGCTGTTGTGGTAGTTCTTATGACGTGATTTTCGAAATATTTCCTCAAATGTCCATCGATCCACCCTAGGTGATAAAGAAAATGAAGGTTCTTCAAAATTATATATATATATATATATATATATATATATATATATATATATATATATATATATATATTTGCCTGTTACCACTCTAGGGGTCGCAATTTTTGTTTTATCGTTACCAGACTAACGGCAAAAATACCCCTCCCCGGGCCGATTTTTGATGTGAGTGTGTGTGTATTTCTACCGGGAATGTTAACTGAGATATTTAATTTTTTTTAGTTTTCAGCTATCAGTAAACCGCCAGTCCTACTTATATCATATTAGCAATCAGCTGTTAAATCATGATCCACTTTATTCCAAGCATAAATACATACATACATATATATATATATATATATATATATATATAGAGAGAGAGAGAGAGAGAGAGAGAGAGAGAGAGAGAGAGAGAGGGACTAAATATATTTGTTACCACTATAGCGGTCGCAATTTTATCTTATCCTTACCAAACTTAATATATACATGTTTTATACAAAAAGAAAGATCAAGTTTGTTAACTGCTGAAATCGGACCACATTGAGGGGAGGGGGGGTTTAGAGGGGGAGAATTTAGAAAATTCTTAATATCTCTGTTAGTATGCGTCGGATCAAAACATTGTATAGAACTAATTATATTGCAAATGTAATGTTCTATAAATGTTGTTATGTACATGTTTTTAATATCTTGATTATTAACTGAGATATTTTCATTTTGAAATTTTGCAGGTCGAAATCGAACCCGGGGAAGGGGGTGTTTAGAGGGGGAGAATTTCGCCAATCCTTAACATCTCCGTTATTATGCGCCAGATCGATGTTATCTATATATAATGTTCTATAAATGCTGTTATGTACATTTTTTCACTATCTTGATTATTAACTAAGATATTTGCATCTCCTACTCATCTCATATTACCAATTCTCTATTATGTTATGAAGCTCTTTTTTTGAAGCCTAAATACCAAATATTATTCTCATTGAACGTTTACGTTTTGAGCTAAATGCAAATATGTGACGCACATGGGAAATCTGCCTAGTTAACGCAACCCATGCGTGACGGACTTTTATTTTTATTTGTATTTGTTCCCAGGTGGAGCGACAGACGTTTTCCTAAGGGCCCTTATTATTCCAAATTATTGCTAATTTCTATCTCTTCTTTTCGTGAAATATCTTCGGATATTGGAGTTAATTTAAAATATCACGTTCCCTAGGCATCCATGACAGTCTCCTTTGGAATTTTATCTCCTAAGTACCCAATATCCTGTAAGTGGCATTATCCTTCTAATGTATTGTAGAAACGCCTGCCCTGATGACATAGATACTTTACAAGAACCATTATATTGTTCACTGAGCCTGTTAGTTTCCTGTCATGCAGAATCCTGAATATTGGAATTTCTGTAGCTAAGCCTAATCATTGGAGCATTATTAGACAGTTCATTTCCAGTGTCATATCTCAAGAAAGCTTATGATAGTTTCTGTAGATCATTCCTGATCACATGTTCTTCATGAAAGTAACCACTCGAGAGGAAAAACTGCTAAATACTTGGAAAATCGACCTTTTCTATACACCTAAATCATCATCACTCAATCACAGGACAGGGACCCAAGGGGGAAAGCGGATAAATTGCAATCTCCTTCAATTCAATTTCAAACCCCGAAGAGATAATCGTAATCTTTGTGTCTTCACCATTATTTAAAAAAACTTCCGTCACGCAGGGGCTACGTAAACTAAGCAGATTTACCTCGAGAAGTTTAATAATAGAATAAATCTACATACTGCTAACAACACTCCGTGAATATTAAATAAATAATTACAAATGGTAATAAGAAATTTTTCCCCTTCCGGCGAGAAGCGTATGAAATGTAAAAAACAGATCTGCCAATGGCTCGACGGAAAGAAAAACAATAACTGAAACATATCAGAATATAACATATTAATTTTATAGAAAACTATTTACTACGTCTAGTATTTTAATTTATAATGAATCAGAATAATCTTTATCTCAATCAATCAAATTTTAGTAGTCCAAGAATTTACAACGGGGGGAGGGGGGGGGGCACAAAAACATATTTGCAAGTATCTCGTATAATAACGGTCTCCAGAAAACAATATTTGCTATATGAGATTGGAATAATGTGGTTTATTATATAACAGAGTATTGTTTTCGTAACAGGAGCAGAAGTGGGGGTTTAGTCAAGGCTTCAACTGAAAAATGCAACTATCTTGGTTAATACTCAAGATAGAGAATAAATGTATATAACAACATATATAGTACATTTAATTTGAAGTAAGATTTATTCTATACAATTTTTCGATACGATGCATAATAACGGAGATATTTTGAATTTTCGAAAATCCCCCCTCTAAACCCCCCCTCCCACTGGTCCGATTTCAGCCATTAACGAACTTGATCTGTCTTTTTACATAATACGGTTAAATATCGAGTTTCGTAACGATCAAACAAAAATTGCGACCTCTAGAGCGTTAACAGACAAATATATATATATATATATATATATATATATATATATATATATATATATATATCTAATTTTGAACGGACCTTATTTTCGTCATCTCCCAGGTAGGATCGATGAACATTTGAAGAAATGTTTCGATAATCGCGTCATGGGTACGACCTCAATAGCTGATTTCCCTCAAGGAAATCTTCTAATAAAAATCAGCTGGGGGTGGGGAGTTACTAAAGACTGAAAACATGATAGTACGAAAAACTCGCATAATATTTAATAAGTTTTGTTCTATAAAATTTTTCAAACCGACTCCTAATATCGGATATATTTTGAATTTTCGAATTCCGATATGCCAGATCCGATTTCAGCTATTCACGAATATGATCTTTAGTATTGAATGAAATGATTAAGTATCAAGAATGTTATAGATATACTAAATATTTTTCAGTTAAGAATTAAAATCTTAATTCATCACACTATATATTGCAAGTGTTTCATCTAGTAATGATCTGTTAAAAACAATATTTCGTGTATATACGTTTTATGATATACTCGCTTATTACTAATGTGCGAAGACTACAAGTGGTGGTTTACTGAAGGTTAAATATAAAAAATGTTCAGTTAATATTACAGATAAAGAAGACGTGTATAGAACAACATTTATTGAAAAGAATATTTGCAAACAAGATTGATTATATACAATTTTTCATTTCGAGTAATAGTAACGAGATATTTTTAATTTCGTTTTTCTCTAACCCTACCCCCCCCCCACCCCCGGGGGCCGTTAAATAACATCATCTTTAGTTTTACACAACGCGTTTATATATTCAGTTTAGTAACAATCGTACAAAATTGAGACCGCAAGGTCGTTAAGAGACGAATACATACATATATATATATATATTGGGCTGGCATTATAGACCTTGGAGATCTTTAACCGCCCCGAGCGAGCGCAAGGAATTCGTGATTTGAGTTTATACGTAATGGGTGATCAGCTCAACCTATATATATATATATATATATATATATATATATATATATATATATATATAAAACCAGACGCTCTGATTTCTGATTTTATTAAATAATTGTTTTTTTTTAATTCAAGTATGGCTAATTTTTTTGTATAGGTTATCTATACAAAATTAACTTAAATCGAATCATTTCTATTAATTAAATACAATTATAAAATAAAAAACAAAAAAATAAAACTTTTTTTTTTATATCAGATGGCCTTCTAATATTGGGTATTACCCCTCTTGCATGGCAAAGGGCCCTTATTCTGTCAGTCCTTGAAGAAATTGAATTTTTTATATACTCCACCGGCACAGTATCCCATTCTCCATGAATAGCAATTTGGAGTTGATTTAAATCACTAGGAGGAGGATGACGATCTCTAACACGCCTTCCTAAATTATCCCACAAATTCTCTACAGGATTCATATCGAGAGATAGTGGAGGCCAGTCAAGAACTTTGATTCCCACTTGCATTATCCTGCATTAAAATGAACTCGTCACCAATAAATGGAGCAAATGGTATTATAGCCTCATAAAGCACTTCCTCTATGTACCTCTGAGCATTCAGACCTTCAGTATCAAGAACAATCAGCTCGGTACGGGCACGAAAATTAATTCCTTCTCAGACCATTACTGATCGCCTTTCCAAGTGCCGGGACTCGCGAAGAGTACATTGAGTGAAACGCTCCCCTGGTCGTCTCCACACTCTGGCTCGACCGTCTGAGAAGTACAGACCAAATCGAGACTCATCTGTGAATAAAACAGCTGTCCATTGCTCCTCTTACCAATGGAAATGTTGTTCAGCAAATAACCGTCTTTCCCTTCGATGCCTTTCCAGGAGTGTGGGCCCTACTGCAAGGTGTCTCGCTTGAAGACCGTGCTCCTCAGTCTCTGCGAAATGGTGTTTCAGCTAACGACAGTATTTCGGGCAATTTGGATTCTGACCTGGACCTCAGGAGCGGTTAAATACATGTCTCCCAAAAACCTGAGAGGGCGATAAATGGATCACCTGGTCTATTTGTGGCCCTCAGATGTCACTGTCGGCCCTCCGCTCGTAGCTCACAGTCTCTTCCAAACGCCGGAGTGCATCATGGATAATAGATCTTGCCACTCCGAGCATTTGGGCGATATAGCGGACGCTCTGGCCTTCCCTTGCCAAGGCATCAGCTCGGGCTACATCCACTGCCGAAAGAACCATTTTCCTAGATTAGAAGGAATAAACAACGTTCAATAATGAGTGTAAACGCTTGGTTAAAAGATTGAAGATGCTCAAAGGAGCAAATACCTACTCGCAGTTTAGGAGAGTAGAGTCACGTAAATCAGTCTCCAAAGAAATGAGAGCCTCATCTCTTGCCCTGTTAGTCCTGAAGGGATTAGTTCAATGTGCAGAGACCGTACTTACTCGGATTTAACCGGAATACCCACAAAAACAAACACAATACAGATAGTCTGCTTTTTAAAGAAGAAATATGACGTGTCCGGTTTTATTTTCTGCCGAGTATATATATAAATATATATATATATATATATATATATATATATGTATGTATATATTATACTCACATATACATAATTTTGAACAGACCTCTCTTTGGCCGGTTCCGATGGACACTTTTGAAGGCATTCTTGGAAAATCCCATAATGAGTAAAACCTCAATAGCTAAAAACTAACTATACCATTCATCTTATTCCTTGTCTAAATTCTCATTGGCACCATGTCAGCAAGACTAGAGGTACATTAGAGTTGTAGTTTGCATGCTCATACTAACTAATGACTATCATAAATCAGCGGATGAACGGATGACTTTCATACAATTTGTTTATTGTTTAAACTCATGCCGAACAAAACAGAAACCATTCCACGTCCTTGTGGCCCTCTTCCTCTTGGAAATCGTGGTTTCCTGTTCTAGCGATGCGTCCCCGGCAAATACAGGGTGCGGCACCATAACTTCCTTTTTTAAATTGCGCGCCATTTAGTCGTTTGACGTAGTAGCGGAGCGCTAGTGGTCTTGTTCAAGAGGCGGGTCTTTAAAGTCAGTCGCAATCATGCGTTGGAACAGTCAGGACCGTGCGTTTTCCGTTGAGGCTTACTTTTCGCGCGGTTGTTCTGTGATCGCAACCCAGCGTGCCTTTCGGAATCGCTTTAATTTAGCCCCATTGGCGCCTGTCCCAGACCGGAAATCAATTGTTACGTGGGTAACTACGTTCAGACAAACTGCAAGTGCAATAAGACGTAGAACTGGAGTCCCATTTGATCACCTGATAACATTGAGGCAGTGAGAGCTTCAATTTTGCGATCACCACGGCGTTCTGCACGCGTCTGCCCTTGGACTTTCCGATCGTTCTGTGAGGAGAATTCTTCATGATGATCTTCATTTTCATCCATACAAGATGGCGATTGTGCAGGAACTTTCTGAACGGGACTTCAATTCTCGGAGGAACGCGTGTGAGGTGTTTATGGAAGTCGTCCCTGAGGATGACGCTATTGTGTTTTTTAGTGGTGAAGCCCATTTTCATTTGTGTGGATCCGTCAACAACCATTGATCAAACCAGGTTCCCATAACTACTTAAACTGTTTTTTTTGTTAAAATGAATAAGCTACTATAGGACTAAATAAATAAAACTTAGTTTAAATGTTAGTAGAAGAACAAAAACAATCACAAATAAGACGAAAATGAATCATTATTTAAATGTTTTTTTCATTATGAACCTACGCCATACATTTTAAATTTAAGTAGTTATCTCAGCAATGAATCCATATACGTGTGCATAGCAGAAAATTCCCTAATCACTCTGAATGCAGATGTTCAAACGTCTGGCTCCTAACCCCCAAATCTACTAGTTCAAATGTAATTTGGTTAAGCTTCTAGAATCCAATTATTTTTCCCCCCACAGTGGATTAATTACTTCTGTGAGGCTGCGGATTTAATTAGAACCATTTGATTTACACTGAACAAGACCTGCCCTTTGTCTCTAAAAAGCTCCAGCTCATGCATCTAAATGAACAGCTCAAAAATAAAATTAGCATGGAATGAGTATTTCAGCATCCACTCTATTCAAGAGATTAGTCGCCTTTCCGCCGATAAACGAATAACTACTATATATGCTTTTAACAGATTTTCCCTTAGGGAAATCAGGTATTGAAGTTGTACACATTGAGCGATTTTCAATAAAATGTTCATCGATCTTACCTAGATGGTGAAAATGAAGTCCATGGCCAATATTATATACATGCACACACTCACACTCGCTCACACACACACACACACACACACACACACACATTTATATTACTGTAAAACCCCGAAGTGTGGTAAATGTCAGGACTTACAAGTAACAAGTAAATCCTAGGATTTACCAAGAGCACTGGTTAAAGTCCGAAATCTAGATGAAATTCGAGCTTTTACCGCTTGGCAGTTGGTCAATCCCAGGATTTACCGTCAGGCTTGGTAAATGCCCGAAAAACGTTAAATAAATGTGAGATTTCGTACTTTTACCAATGCTGTTTGGTAAATGTGCGGATTTCCAAAGGCTCATTGGTAAATGTCCAGTGAAGAGGAGTTGGGACAGGGATGGATGAGAACCAATGATACTTCAAAGTGGTCTGAGGGGATTAGTTTTATTCAGGCCATGAAAAACAGACCCTACCATGAAGGAATCAAATGCTCTCCCTATGAAGCCATGTTTGGAGTCGCCATGAAAATGGGTTTGGCGGAAAATGGGCTACCTCGAAACTCCCTCGTGATATGATAACCAATCTCGCTTCTGAGGTACAGCTTGAGCAAATTCTTGAAGATACTTTGAGGTTCAAACGTTGGCTCTTGAGGAATATATGACAAAAATGTAGGAAGTAAAACATCCTGATGGCGGCAAACTTCAGCAAGACAGTGCCAATAATAAGTTATCTGCCACCGAACAGAAGATGTGCTCTGTCAAAGAAATTCGCCAAGCAGCAAGGGAAGGTCTTGAATCACAGGCCAAGAAAATGGAAAAAACGACGAAAGGAAAATTCCCAGATCCCGATGTTGGCCAGAACGTGAAGATCAAAATTCCTGATGTCGACCTATCTAAAATCGACCCCAAAAGCATTGCAGTGATCGTCAAAAAAGAAGATGGGTTCTACCAACTCGGAACTTCTTCAGAAAAATGAATACATTATATTCGCGAAATGAGTTTACAATTTGCACCGAGAATTTCATGTCTCCTGATGAAGTGCCCGACGAAGAGATTAGCCTTCGCACCGCAGTTCGTCAACAATCATTGGTTGGTGGTTAGGGTTTCAAAAAATGCAACTGCTTAAAAAAATGTTCAAATAAGAAATGTTTGTGGAAGTTAGCTAATATGAAGTGCAATTCAAAGTTCCACAATTCTCTCCCATGCTGTAAGAAATAATAATAAATCTTATTCTAAAATTTTCATTTCAAATAACCTTTATTCTAACTTTTACCGGCAGACGCTGGGAAATGTTAGGATTTACCAAAATCTGTTGGTAAAAGTCGGAAAGACGCATCCTGGTTGAGATAATTCTAGCTTTTACCGAGCCTCTTGGGAAATCCTAAGATTTACTGGCTAAAGTCCGATTAGAAAGATAAAATCGGACATTTACCACACTCCGGGGTTTTACAGGAACATATATATATATATATATATATATATATATATATATATATATATATACTTGTCTATTACCTTATTTAGCGATCGCAATTTTTGAATGATCGTTACCAATATCGATATATAAGCGTTGTAAATTGAAAATTCATTTTTTTACTTATTTTGTTCTATACGCTTTTCTATCTTGAATATTAGCCGAGATTTTTGCATTTTTGAGTATGCAGTCTTCAGAATATCCCCACTTTTAGTGATCACAATAAGCCAATAAATCAAGAAACGTCTTAAATACCAAATATTGTCTTCAACAGACCTTTTAGCAGATTTCCTTTATATATATGTATGTGTGTGTGTGTGTGTGTTGTGTGTGTGTGAGTGTGTGTGTGTTTGCCTGTTAACACTCTAGTGGTCGCAATTTTTGTTTATTCGTCACCAAACTCGGTATTTAATCGTTTATGTAAAAAGAAAGATCTAGTTCGTCAACGGCTTAAATCGGACCAGTGGGAAGGGAGGTTTAGAGGGGGGATTGTAAATTGTATAGACCCAATCTTATTGCAAATTAAATTTACTATAAATATTCTTATATACATTCATTCTCTATCTTGAATATTAACCGAGATATTTGCATTTTTAGTAAGCGTGTGTGGATAACAAAGAGGAGATCGGCTAAAGTAGGTTCTATTCGGGACTTTCCGCCGAAAGCTAGTTGAGCCGTTTCCGCAACTGTTCGGCTCTCCTATGGAGATTTCTCTATTGTATTAATTCACGTGGGAAATCTGCTTAGTTTACGCAGCCCCTGCATGACGGGCTTTTTTCTATACATCTGCGTGTGTCTGTTACCACTCTAGCGGTCACAATTGTTGTTTCATCGTTATCAAACTTGATATATAATCGTTTTATGTAAAAAGAAAGATCAAGTTCGTCTACGTTTGAAATCGGACCAGGGGGAGGGGGAGAATTTCGAAAATCCTTAACATCTCCGTTATTATGCCTCAGATCGATTTTATCGAAATGTAATGTTCTATAAATGTTGTTATGTACATTTTTTCACTATCTTGATTATTGACCAAAATATTTGCATTTTTTAGTTTTCGGCTTTCAGTAAACCCCCATTCCTACTCATCTCATATTAACAATATGCTATTATGTCATGAAACACTATGTTTGAAGCCTAAATACCAAATATTATAATCATTGGAGTATTACGTTTTGAGATAAATGCATATAAGTAACGCACCTGGGAAATCTCCTTAGTTACCACAGCCCCTGCATGACTGACTTTTATTATGTTAGATTCATGCAAATACGTAATGTGACATTAATATTTTTTGTTCTCAATTCGAAAATGTTTTATCAAAACCATGCTCGATTTATAACCGTGTCATTCGCTATTATAGATCATATTCGTTAATGACTGAATCAGTTCAGGAAATGGGAGAAGGAAATTAGAAAAATCAAATTCTCCTCGTTATCGTAAAATGTTACAGTGTCATTCTTATTAAACTATTAATGTCCTACAAATGTTGTTCGTCCAATACATTTTATCCTAACTCAAACATTAAATGAGTTATTTTATTTGTATTTTTAGCAGATTTTCCTTAAGGGAAATCAGCTATTGAGGTCGCACTCATGACGGGATTTTCGAAAGTTTTCTTCAAATTTCCATCGATCCTACTTAGAAGATGACGAAAATGAGGTCCGTTCAAAACTGTATATATATATATATATATATATATATATATATATATATATATATATATATATATATATATATATATATATATATATATATATAATTGTCTGTTACCGCTCTAGCGGTCGCAATTATTGTTTAATCGTCACCAAACTCGATATTTAGTCGTTTTATGTCAGAAGAAAGGACTAGTGGGAGGGGGGGGGGTTTAGAGGAGGGATTTTCGAAAATTCGAAATATCTACGTTACCATACGTGTGATCGAAAAATTGCACAGAACCAATCTTATTGCAAATTAAATGTATTATAAATATTGTTAGTACATTTATTCACTATCTTGAATATTAACCGAGATATTTGCATTTTTCAGTTTTCAGCCTTCAGCAAACCCCAACTTCTACTCATGTTACATAAACAATACTCTGCTACATAATAAATCACATTATTCGAAGCTTAAATGCCAAAAATTATATTCCTGAGACCTTTATTATACGAGATACATGCAAATATGTCATGGTGATCGCCCCCCCCCCCCGTCTTAAGGTTTTGGACTCCTAAAATATTATTGGTTGTGATAACAATTATTCTGACTCATTATTAATTCCAGTACTAGATATAGTAAATAGTTCTCAGTAAAATTAATGTTATAATCTGATATATTTCAGTAATTGTTTTTCTTTCCGGTGTGAGGCGGGCAGACCTCTTTGTTTACATTTCTAACGCTTCCTGTAGGCAGGTTATTGAAATTGGCTGAAACATTTCTTATTACCGATTGTATTTATACACTTCATTCACGGTGGTGTTGTGTTACCAGTATATATATTTATCTATTACTAAACTTCAAGAGGGAAATCTGCTTAGTTTATGCAGCCCCTGCGTGACGGACTTTCTTGTTTTTGGCCTTCAGTAAACCCCTCTTCAACTCATCAGATTTTTATTTACAAATAGAAAATGTATGTTGAGATGGGATTAGCAGCGTGTCATACCAGCACATGCGAAATCTGCTTTGTTTACGCATCCCCCCTGAGAGATGGACTTTTTCGAAATGATAACGTTATTTACCAACCATTCGTATATTCTGGAATGACAGGTTATTTCAAAGACAGAATGTGTTTGTACAATGTCGGGACAAGGCGTGTGTCAATTTAGATTTGTAAGACGACAGAATACTAATCAAACTGCCCAATTTGAGCGAGTACATGCAGCTCTAATCCAGCAGTACCCAGCACTTGTCTATAGATAGCACATCATTTTGCAACAAGACAACTCAAACCCCACACATCCAAGATTGCAACAGAAAAAGATCAGTTGGAGTCCATCCTTCTTTCACATAGCACCGATCATGCACCTTGAGATTATCAACTTTTCCGATCAATGGCCCACTTGCTCAAAGCTACGTGTTCCGAAAATTTAAAAAAAGTGGAGTATGGGTTTAAGGAGTTATGTACACCAAACAATTAATCATTCTGCCGGTGTGGTATCAAACATTTGGCACAAAGCTACAAGTTATATGAAACAATAGTTGTAATTAAAAAGATAGGTTTCTCTTATCCAAAATTACTGGATACATTGAATAAGTGGCTCAAATAAGTCAGTGGCATACTTATCTACAGGTAATCTCCATAAGTTAACGTTTTGGGTAAAACTAAATCAAAAGTTCGTTATTGTTCTAAATCTTGAGAAGTATTAGTTTGGAGAAGAAGTGAAATGAAAATCGGGAATGTCTCCGTTAATATGTCATCAGCCACATGTTGCCAAATTGGAGAATTTTTATCATTGAAACAAAAAACCTTTCAATTTGAGTTTTTATTTTCTCCCCGTACCAGCCTGAGTTGTTAGCAAGTCAAGGCACATACAATCCCACGGTTTTACAAATAATATATTCGTTCATGATAGAATATGTCCTAGAAAGTTCATTAGATTCATACCACAATTAAAAAGTCCGTCTCACAGCGGCTGCGTTAACTAAGCAGATTTCCAAAGTGCGCCCCGTAATTGCATTTATCTCAAAACGTAAAAGTTCAATGAGAACAATATTCGGTATTTAGGTTTCAAATAATGTTCTTCATAAAATTACAGCTTATTGTTATTATGACATGTGTAGGAGTGGGGGATTTACTGAAGGGAAAAACTAAAAAATGCAAATATCTCGGTTAATAATCAAGATAGTGAAACAACGTACGTGATAAAATTTAAAGAAAATTACATTTGCAATAGGATTGGTTCTATACAAATTTTCGATCCAACGCACAATAAAGGAGATATTTTGAATTTTCAAAATTCTCCACCTCTAAACCCCCCTCCCACTGGTTGGATTTCAACCCTACAAATATAGCCGGCAATATGAAACTCCTCCACAGGCAAACAAAAGGACGAAGATTGGACATATTAGAGGACATCTATAAACAACGGACATTCAACAACATAAACGAACAGCTCAACACCAGCTCAGACAAAATATTTAGACCACTACAACTACTTAAACAAAATAACAAACGTAAGGCACCAAATGACGGACACACGCACGAATACCAACAGCCGAAGCGACGACGAATATAGATACAGATTCCATATCAATTACGTAATATCAGCCGTGATTTATAATCTTACAAACATTTCAGTAAACCTGCACTCACGCTCAAGCATCTATACCAGACCTAAAACAAATAACACACTAAAAACGTAAAAAACCTAATACGGATACGAAAAAAATTTACCAGACACAAGCTATAACCACCCTTCATTTGACTAGAGAGAACCACTATATTGTACAAATTTATATACAGTTTGTGGGGCTGCTCAATTACATAAAGATGCTGAAGCACACAGCAACTGAAGTCAATCCCTAGGACAACAGAATATCATTACATATTGTACTTAGTCAGCTAAATAACTATAACACAGTCAGCAACCTAAAAGGTGTATGTCACTAGATATAAATTAGAAACTCTATTATTGGAATAACATGATCCGTCTATCTATGATAAGATCACTGGTCAAAGCTAAAATTAAAATATATGGTGGGAAATAATCCCTAAAGTATCAATAATGATACCCTCGACCAAGGTTTGAAGAACTTTCTTGTCTACTCCCACCTCGTCAAAAAATTGCTGGGTACGCTTAGTAAATTCAAAGACATTTCAGGGTACGTTCCTCGAGCACTGAACAACAAGCCTATCACCAGAAAATCCCGCTCCCCAAATGTTTCCCTGAATTTTTTAGAGTAAAATTCAATACATTTCCCATAAATATTTTTCTTTTCCTCGTGGATCTTCTCCGGTTGATCTGGGTCGTTGCTCTCGTACCTTCGATTTTCTTTGAAGGCAATGATGTCGGCGTACCTTGTAAAACGTAAACAACTCAATACGGTGAACAGATGTATAAAACCTACTGACCAACGGACAACTAACTCTAGACGGCTTGAAGATGGTGCCTTTGCATCGAAAGCGCTGGCCAGACGTACTCGATCATAAGCCAGTAATGACGATCTTCACCGACAGATATGACAACAATATATATATATATATATAAACACACACAACACAATTTTTAACGGATCTCACTTTCTTCATATCCCAGATGGGCATTTGAGGGAAAGTTTACAAAATCACGTCATGAATAAGACCTGAATCTTATTTCCCCTAAGAGAAATCTGCTAAGATTGTATGTATAAGTAGTAAAAATTGCATTATTGTAGCAGTTGGTAAATAGGTTTAAGACAATAATATTATTCTCCTTGGAATTCAAGAATAAACAGAGTGGGAAGGATACTTGCCAAGATGGCTCGGCTCCTAGAAAGTGTCTACTAATTGCCAGGAGGTGTCGATTTTTGACATTTACAATATATCTTCTCTATCTGATACTCTAACTCATAAAACCGCATCAAACATCCCGCTTTCAGAATGTGTGAAGTGAGAGAGGCTTCCGCCAGAGGGTGTACTATTTGAATATGAAAACTGACAACTATCATTTTAGGAGATTTCCTTTAAGTGAAATCAGCTAATGATGTTATACTCTTAATATATATATATATATATATATATATATATATATATATATACACACACACACACACACACACACACACACACACACACACACACACACACACACACACACAAACACACACACACTAGCTAAGGTATCCAGCGATGCCCGGGAAATCATTGTTGACTGACTAATGATGGTATTTTTATAGCAAGACTGCAATGTATACAATTACACTTCCCTCCACGTCGTATTGTTTTTCCGAAATAGCTAATCCTAAAGAGTAACTTTTGGGGACTAATAGAATAGAAATATTAGTTTTGAAGAATAACTGGAAATGTTTTCCTAATCTACCCTCCTCCACTTTTTTGAGTAATTCAAACCATTATAATGGATAGCATTTATTACAATTAAGTATCATCTATAATGAACATATTTCCTGTTAAAAACCAATCCGACCACATATAGTTTAAGCATAGTTTGTACATAAAATTATATTCGTAATAGTAAATCGAAGTCGAAATTACTTCCAGTAATGCCAGCATTTTACGGGAAATAAGCAAACTCAATTAATTGCTGTCAACTTCCACTCCAGCATGAGGGTTCTCAACATTTTTTTCCTAAAATTATTGATTCAAAATATTATTTTAATAATTTATTAGTAACAAACACACAGACACCAAAGCTACAAATTGCAGATATGGCGTCTATGAAATGTGGAAGGAAAAAGTGTCGTGAAATTTCGAGAAAAAAATCAATGTACCGACAGAGGTTACAATTTTATATATATATATATATATATATATATATATAGAGAGAGAGAGAGAGAGAGAGAGAGAGAGAGAGAGAGAGAGAGAGAGAGAGAGGAATATATATTTGTCTTTTAACGTTGTTGTAGTCGAAAGTTTTGTTTGAACCTTACCAAACTCGATACTTACTAAAGGTTTAGAGGGGAATTTCGAATAATCTCCGTTATTATAAAGTGGATCGAAAAACTCTGCAGCACCAATCTTATTGCAAATTTAATGTCCTACAGATCATGTTGCAAACATTTTTTCTCTCTCTCCATCTCCTACACATATCATATTAACAATAAGCTGTCATAAAAACGTCTTGTTCCAAGCTTAAATACCAAATATTGTTTCCAACAGTCCTTCATTATGTGAGATAATTGCAAGCACTTTGTGTGATGAAGTCACACATTAAGCTTTCACGTCCTGAAAATGATTACGTATTAGATCTATGTCATACTTGATATTCAACCATTTCATTAAATACTAAAGATCATATTCGTTAAAAGCTGAAATCGGATCAGTATAGGGGAAATTCGAAAATTAAAAGTATCTGATGTGATTAAAAGTATGTGATTATGAGTTGGATTGAAACATGTTATAGAACAAAACTTCTTATACTATTGATGATCTACAATTGTGTCTTACACCTTTTTTTGTAACTAAAAAAAATAAGTGATTTATTGGTACATTTTGTTCTCTGACTTCAGTAAACACCCACTTCCACTCATCGGGGTTTTACTTAGAAATAGAGAATATATGGTGAGATGAGATCACTAGCATACTATATTCTGGAAATCTGCTTAGTTTACGCCTCCCTTCCATGGCGATTTTAGCAGATTTCTCTTTAGGGAAATCAGCTATTGAGGTCGAACTCATGACGCGAGTTTTGAAAAATGTCAATCGATCGAAACCAGGAGAAGACGAAAATGAGGTCCGTTCAAAACTATATATATCAATATATATATATATATATATATATATATATACTCGTATATATGCTCGGGATATTATTAGAGGCTGACTGATAGCGGTTATTTTTTTTTTCTTTTTTGGCAAGGCTTTTATGTGCACAATATTTGTACATTCCTCCGTCTCCGTGTTTAGCTTGTATACCTGAATATTTGGTAACTAAAGGGAACTTATAGAATTTTTCAACCCGTCTGCACTGTTGAAAATATCGTAGACAATATTAATCATAATCAAGGATTGCATTCTTTCATATTTATTAATAACAATTACTGAAGTAGATTTGCAAGGGAAATATTTATAGGCAAGATAAAGAGTGAGAATGTTAATCAATGCAAGGCAGTCTGAGTTTTTACTTTTGTTAAATTTGACAGCTTTCTGGATAATCGATAAACCATTGCTGAGTTTGTCAGACAAAACGTTATGTGGTTAATATTCAATCCCAATTCGTTTTTCAAACCGTTATAACGTCACAAATAACTTATTAGCAGATCGATTTTTTTTATTATAAACTAAGTAATATTAACGATTTCTATTCCCCAAAGCAGCCTACCTGGTTTATGTATTTAATAGCTATACTTAAACATATTCTATAACTTAGTGTTCATAATGTTTCTTAGAAAGTGTCGTATTCTGTCTTATGTGTGCATTTTCCCGCTAACAACCACTGGTGCCCAATAAATTGTTGACTCCTGCTTTGATTTTTAGCGTTTATCTCGTTTTTATTTCGTTATACGACAAAAGTGTATATAACTAATGTTACTCGAAATAACGAACTAAACAACGTTGGTTACGTGCACGTCTGCCGAAAAAACCAATAGAAAATGAAATAGAGCTATTTTTAATTTTTTTTAATTTTTTAAGCTCACTCCTGTTCTTTTCTAAAAATGTTCGTATAGCTTATAATCATGCAAGTTCAAATACTAACCCATATACAGATTCGTTGAGTTCCATTTAGTCGTTTGCGTCCAATAAAATTGTTGACTCCCGCTATAGTTTTTAGTTTTTATGTTATCTATATTTCGTTATATGTCAAAAGTGTGTATAACAAATGTTAATTTAAATAATAATAAAAAACTTTGGGTATATTCCACGTTTACTAAAAAAAATAAAATAAAAAAACGAAATAAAGCTATTTTTCAGTTCAGGACTCCCTTATATCCCCCCCTCCAGTTGGACCCAGAAATTTTAATATAGCTTATAATCAGGAAGGTGTTATATCTAAATTACATGCGGAGTTTCGTTGAGTTCGGTTAAGTCTTTTATGCCCTTTAAAATGGTTGACACCCGCTTTAGTTTTTAGCGTAGATCTCGTTTAAACTTTGTTTTTCGGCAAAATTGTAATTGTTTTAATTTCTGGCCTCCCTTATAACCACTAGTCCTGTTCGTCCCAGAGAATATTAGTTTAGCCTATAGTCTAAGTTGGGTTAATAGTAGTATACGTACCAAGTTTCATAAAATTTGGTACAGCCGTTTATACGTGAAAAGGTAACAAACAAACAGACACCAAAGCCACACATTGTAGATATCGTTTCTATGGCATGTGAAACGAAAAATTATCGTGAAATTTCAAGAGAAAAATCAATGTACAGACCACGGATAAAAAAAATGAGAAAAATAAGTAAGTATAATAAGAGTTCCTGATCATTTCCTCTCCACTGTTCAAAATACTGCTTACAATATAAATCATAATCATGGGTAGATTCATTCAAGCACCATAGGGTATAACATTCATTATTTTGAACAGCTTTGTTTATTATAAACTATGCAAGAATCCAAATTTATGTTCCCAAAAGTGGCTCTAAGCACAACGATTTTATCTATTTTACTTATTTAATTACCTTCTACATTGTAACCCTATGTGGAGGGATTTTATTTTTCTGCACATCACATGTATATTTGCATTATATGTGCATTTTGTCAAAACTTTTAACAATTTTTTATATAATAATATATATACATATTAAACGTAAATAAAATTATAAAGTTAAACTTGATAAAATAAAACAACAAACACTAAATAGTACAATTAAATAACCAATAAAAATTACATAATATTAATTTTATATTATCTTTTCCTCTCTCAGCTTAAGGATATCGTAGGCTAATTTAATTACCTTCATTAAAGATACTCTAATGTATAATTGAAGACGAACATGAAGAAAACTTTGTATTCATAGTTGTACTTATTTATGCTGTGTTATGTGTACAATATTAGTGTATCAATCTTAATAATTAGCAGACGTAAATGGATACACCACCCCAGCATTTTCAATCCCTTTTAGCATTCTTTTGTTTAAATAATTTAATATTATCAGAGATATTTAAAAAAAAAAAAATTTCTGAGGGAGAACTTAACATCACTAAAAGAGCAAATAATAAATGTATAAGCCTTCATGACGTAAATTTTAATGAGTACATACGTTCTACTGGTTGAAACACGCCACTTAATGTTTAGCTGTAATGTAAAACAAACACCACGATTACTTTCAACTATTAGCATCAGCTACCTCTCCACACCAATAGCCGACCCAAGTCAGCTTGATGATCAAAGGCGGTCTGCCAGGAACCGACTTCGATATCTCCTCACAACTTCAGCTCAATTATTTGGTTTAAATTATAGCAACTTCAATTATTCTAAATATTAAACCATAGGAATGATTAAATATAAGCCTAAAACATAACATCATTGTTCATAGTCTGGCTATATTAAAAACACTTAAATGAGTACTAATACAATTATTGACTCCCGGTATAATATTTAGCGTATATCTCGTAAATACTTCGTTATACGACGAAAGTGTATGTAACAAAAGTTACTCTAAATAACAAAATGAACACCTTTTGTTATGTGCATGTTTGCATAAATCCCAATAGGAAGTACTCTCAGCCAAGGGACAAATTTCAATATAAAATATACTGAAATTTCTTGGGTTTTTTTTTTCCATATTCTCTTCTCTGATTTTCACAGACACAAAACACCTTTATTATTTATTGTCTGGTTTTCGCCAACAACAATAAAATTAAATTCCCTATTCATAGAATTTAAGAGCATATCTGTAATCACCTTCAACCCACCAACAGCGAGTACAACATCCATTATTTTCTCATGAAGAGTATTGCAAAGTAATGTCTCTTGGTTTACAGATACGGTGACATGGTGCCCGAGACCATTGCTGGCAAGATAGTTGGAGGAGTTTGCTCCCTTAGTGGAGTGCTTGTCATTGCCCTCCCTGTCCCAGTCATCGTCTCCAACTTCAGCAGAATCTATCACCAGAACCAGAGAGCAGACAAGAGGAAAGCCCAGAGGGTATGAAATTATTTCATTAAACACTTTTCGATATGTGTATTTGAAATGATTATTTTGAATTTCTGTTGTGCACTTTGCAAAAATCATTGAAAATAATAATTAATGCAATTATTACCATTCAATCACATTCCTGTTTTAATAGCCTGTTGATAATGTTTGACAATTGTTTGCTCAGCTAACTTTCAAATAAAGCTGCCAGGTGAGACTAGCATATATACAGTTGAGCTTGAAGCCCTGAAACTAGCGATAGACAACATACATGAAACTATATACACGGACATCATAACTTGCACAGACTATCTTAGCTCATTTCATTCATTAAAAAACATTTATAGTTCACATCCTCTCATCTCGTACATATTACACAAACTCCAGGCATTAAACAAAAGAATAATTATGTACCCGGACATGCAAACATTAGACAAAGCACACAAGTAGACCAACTCGCCAAATCAGCTACTCAAAAAGGAACTCACGACAATACATACTGTACACATCAAGATATTCAAGCAAAGTAAAACATATGATACTCAATTCATGACAGAAATCTTGGTTTGCCACAACTGACAACAAACTTCGAGAACTGAAACATATACTTGGTGAATGGCCTTCCTCAAAAAGGCTAATTAGAAGAGAAGAAGTAGTTTTAACGAGGTTAAGAATTGGTCATTCAAGACTGACTCACACTTACTAACTGGAGAAAACGAACCCTACTACCAACAGTCTAACTGTAGACTTACTATAAAACATATACTAACTGACTGGTATCTAAGGACTCACATAGACCTACCATACACATTGATTGAATTACTACATGACCCAAGCCCGAATATAGACCGCGTATTATACTACTTTAAACATAACAACATTTTCAAAAAATTATATTGTAGGACAATACTGAAAATATTTGCAGAAATGTATAATAAAGTGGTGTATATAATAAAGTGGTTATCGGAATTTAACTAAATCGTCCCAGTATCGAAATTATTGTCGATAAATTGTAAGAAAAATCGATTATTGTAAGAATAAAAATAACCCAGTTGTTTTTAACAAATTACCCAGTTTAATTCACTTAATACTTACTTAATATTTGCCATAGGGTCTATTAGTCTAAGAAACTCATTCAAAGTTTACCTAAATGGAAGTAGTAAGCCTTAGGCTCTCTGGATATGCACATTTATGTTAGTATTTGAGCTTCGCAGAAACACGGTACTGTACAGCTTAACAAAATATCTAGTACAATGTGTCACAAAACATTTTGTATAAATAAAAGAAATTAAGCTTAGAAGTGTGTTTACTAGCCAATGTTTAAGTTAAAAAAATTAAAAGCTTTACCATTGTCGGTCACAGCGCAATGTCATTGTGGGTACCTCAGTAGGCAGGGAGCAACTCCTAATTTGTGAAACCTAAACTAAAACAAAAATGCCTGTTAACTTGCTAAACTCGTAACCCAGCTTCAAAGACCACCACTGCCCTGGTCTCTCTTATCTACTAGAACAAATGCATACTAGGGCTTCTTAACTAATAGCCAAGGCTTGTGGACCGGATGCACAAATAACGATGCCGAGTGAAATTTCAACATACAGTTTACCATCCAGAGAAAGCCCACTGAATCCCATCTCATACCACAGCAACAACCACGAGAGGGGGGGGGGGGTACTGTTATCCTCTATCACAGAGTCATAGACAGACAGCTAACCCCCAAGCGGGTCATTCTTTGTCCTAAGTCTCAAGGCTCATGTTATTGAATGTGGCATATCCTTCATCAGTAGACTCATTGAAATTCAACTCAATAATTCCTCCTCCTGTCTTGTAAAAGCCTGAAAACTAAAGGTGAAATACTTTAATAGGTAAAATCGGACCAAAAAAAGCGGAGGTTTACATGAGTTATTAAGTCTTAACCGTAGGCAAGGTTATTTCCAACAACTCTTAATGTATTTTCCTGTAACTGAAATATTAAATATATTGTATTTACCTCAGTTATTGTTATTTTTTTTAGCCTACAGTAAAAACCCATACTCTTACTCATTTGATCTACATAATCTCATCAATCATGAAATGTTCTTAAATACCAAGTATTGTTTACATTGAACATTTCTAAGAGAGATACGCCGTATGGAAGGTGAATAGTATATGTATGGCTTTCAAGTTACGGAACTGCCTTTGTAATAAGGCTGTTTATTGTGGAACTCCACGTGAGACTTCTGTATTGGTTATGCTAGTATGGGCTATTTTGCCTAATTACGTTCTTCCAAAAAAATTGTAATGTTATTTTGCACTTGACGTGTATTAAAGGTGATAAATTCTTTAAGAACCATGTGCTTTACCCTCTTTTAAAGATTAAATTTTAATTATTTATTACAGATTTATACTGTTTTTATGTTTTCCCAAATAAACTTCTATATTCACTAATACTTTTGGGAAGAAATGTATGAGGTAACGGTTTTTTTAAATAATACTATTTGAAAATATATTACCTTGTAAATATTTACCTTCTGTTCAACGCCAATTTTATATTGTTTTTCTTTTTTTGCAGAAAGCACGCTTAGCCCGAATAAGGATAGCTAAGGCTTCTTCGGGAGCTGCTTTTGTCAGTAAAAAGAAAGCAGCAGAAGCTCGTCTAGCTGCACAAGAGTCTGGGCTGGAAATTGACGACAATTATAAAGAAGAAGATATATTTGAGCTTCAGCATCATCATTTATTGAGATGCTTAGAAAAAACTACGGTAAATATCGGATAATTATCCTCTCACAGATGTTTAAGTATTTATTTTCTAACCTACGCAAAATGATAGCAATCGCTCTACTCAGATAAATTAGTCTAAAAAGATATCTTGGCCAACACATTTCTATTTACAGTAGAACCAGTCATTGGAGGGCGATGTCGGCAATACTTGTAGAACCAACTCTCCAAATTGTATTCTAATCAGAATAATACAAATATATAACTTTGACTGCGAGGGGGGGGGAGGGTGTTTTAATCGAAAATATTTACATGGATAGTATTACACTACACTATGTGTTGATTTGGAAAGAACTATGGGCAGGAGATTGAAATGTAGCTGAATTGTGGATATATGTGAATTAACGAATTATTGAGTTAAGTGAAAGCGTAGCATGAGGTACTTTCACAAGAGGATTGCACGGCCTTCCCCCCCCCCCCCGATTTGAACGAAAAATGTTTAGTACCTAATGCAAAACCAATTCTACTAAAGCACATCACACGCGATCGTCTAAAAAAAAAAAAAATGTTAAAGTTTCCCTGAACGTCTTGAGTTGTTGCCAAGAGATGTATTTCAAGCAGCCTTCGTGACTCGGTTGGTAGTGCAAACATTTTGAATATCGAAAATTTCAAGATCGAATCTCGCTGGGAGTGAATTTTTTTCTGGATTTTTTGCCTCTATGACGTTTATTTAATATTAATAAATACATAAAAAGCTTTTTTAATTATTGGCATTTAATTTTTAGAGTGTTCCATATATTTAAAGAAAATTCGAATGCTTTCTGTCAAAAATGTAATTGTTATAAGGAAATATTTAATATTATACGAGAAATATATCAATAATTCAATACATATGTATATAATAATCATCAATAATAGCGCAGATATTTTAATAATATTTTTAAACGGTTTTATTTAACTTTACCTGTTTATTTTTTATTATTTTATTTTGCAATTAATAAAGACATTTAAAATTTCCTAGCTCTAGACATGAAAATATCCTTTTAACAGTATTATAGTTTAGAACTATATTTTCATTGTCCTTGGCCTTGGATCACTGACGCATATTTCAATCATCAAGTTAACAATTTTATTGCGGATGACAATGGTGTTGAAGAATAGATTGAATTTAAATGCTAGATGATATTTTGCGATTCTGTTCGATCAAATACGAGCAGCTTTGGAGAAACTTGATACAATTTTTAACTAATACAATGAAAACAATCCAGAAAAAAAATAGTCACTCCCGGTGAGATTCGATCTTGAGATTTCCGATTACAAAAAGAAAGTACTATCAACTGAGGCAAAGGGGCTACTTAAAGTACATCTCTTGGAAACAACTCAAGACGTTCAGACAAATTATAACATTTTTTTTAGACGAACGCGTGAGAAGTGCGTTCTCTCGCTTTAACAGAATTGGTTTTTCATTAGGTAGTAAACACTATAAAAGTTTCGTTCAAATCGGTGGGAGGAAAGTCATGCACTCCCCTTGTCATTGCAGAATTTTGCCTGGTTCATTAGGGTAAAATACATTGGTTTATTTATTCATTTCGGTAGTGAAGTTATTGCAGACTTCAGAATTGAATAAGTGCTCATTTGGCAATAGCCTAACCCACTTCCATCTCTAACGTGTCCTGGGGGCTGAAAAGGCGATCTGCTCCTTTACATTCACCATAAACATCGAGAAAAGGAGCTCCAAATTCGGGGACTGCTCAAAATCTACCTGGAGACTCGGCAACTGGCCCAGTCGGCCTGTAGGTAGACCTATAGCATCCAGGGGGGTAGTTGTTGCACATTTAAGTAGACTAACACAGTAGCAGGTTGATTGGTGAAGGGCAGGGGAGAGTGAAGAAAATGTGTGACTCAAAACTACTACAAAATAAATGTGAAATGAATGTTCTCTGAACAAAATGAGCCCGTTACAATATATATATATATATATATATATATATATATATATATATATATATATATATATATATAGATAGAGAGAGAGAGAGAGAGATTTACCAGAACATATCTCAAATTGAATGAAAACTGAGGTCCAGGGTTGCTGATAACGTTTTTAATTATTGTCCGTAGTAATCCAACAGCTAGTGTCATTGGACACATATCTATGTCCTTTTATAAAACATGTCCACACATCGATGACACTGATGGATTTGATTGATTGCTAAATTCCATGGGTAGAATTTATTTTAAGTGTTCAAACACCAACAATCTTTTTCACCAGCAATAATCGAATAAGAATGAAGGTATCTACAGTATTGCTACTATACTCAGCAAAACGCTTTGAATAACAAAAATATAACTATTTACAGGATCGAGAATTCGTGGAGTTGGAGGTGCCATACAACGGCCAACCAAAGAGACCTGGTTCTCCCTCACCTCTTATCAGCCCCACACATTCTGCAGGAAGTAGAACAGGTCTTTTGCAATCTTGTTGCGGTCGCTGCTGTACTCAGCGATACCAGGTATGTCATCATTGACCATCTCTACAGCTTTTGGGCGAAACATTTCATCTACCTAGTTCGTTATTAGTTTTCCAAATGTGATTTATTCTGCAAGCTGTAGTACAAAAAGTAATGACTTTGTCATTCTTTACTGCACTCTAAATTTTCATTTATACCTATCTGTAAAAATAATCATTTTTAAAGTTTCATACTTAGATTAAATTTGTTGAGCATTGTAATTAATTTTTTAGCTATACAAAACAATAAAACAAATAAAAAGACTTCATTAAAACAGTAGAGCCCCAATTCCCTAAAGTTTTTTGTAGACTTTAAACATGTATATGTTGTTGCACAAATGTAGTAAACTTTTACACATAATTATTTTTAGTATTACTGAGTACAAATCAGCCATAAGTATATTGATATTCTAGACTTTGATAACATTTGTAAAAATTAAGGAATATTTCTAATTCTTACAATTGGTTGTTAAGCAGTCCATTTTATATAGTTATTTTTTGGTAGCTTTTTCTTTATTTCTTACAATTAACTTTTAATTATCTAGTTCACTGTAGCTAATAATACTTATAGCTACAATATGAAATTATTAGTCAACGTGGAAATATTAATGAAGCACATTATTGGAATATTTACAAAAAATACAGGATAACATTACAATCTTCATGTTTAGGAATCTATACCCATCTAAAATCCGCCCATCTATGCTAGCCAGGGAACCGCAACCATCTGATTTTGAAATATAAGGACAATTAGGTTTTATTAAGGAAATCTAAGTTAAATTTTGATAATTTCTTGTTATTACTAATATAAATGATTGTGTACAGTTATATAGACATTTTCAATTATATTTTGTAGAAATGTATAACAAAGAAGGGGTTCTACTGAAGTTATTTTTGTATTTAAATAGTGTAACCAACCAAGTTACTAGCTTAAGTATTAATTATTTAATAATTATATTACCAGTGTAAAATAAGTTGTTAATATACTCTTACCCTAAAAGAAGCAATAATCTTAATTGGTACTTTTAATGTATGATTGAATTAGTCATTTCAAGAATATCGTCATCTTCCATTAAAATAACTAATAATTTTTATCTGTATTTACAAATTCACTGCAAGAAAACAAAATTTATTTATAAATAATTTAGTGGCGGAGGTTATTCTGTGCCAAACTAGTATATATTCATTTATATTTCAACAATAGAAAAAGGAAAATGTGATATATAAGTTGATTTGATGTTGAAAAGATACATCATACTGACTGTTTTTATAATATACTTTGTTCAATGGTTTTCCAACAGAAATGTGTCGTAAACTAAATTCGATAACACGTTCTACAGCAAACAAAACTAATAACCTTAAAAAGCATTTCAAATTTAATCTTTACAATTATCCAACAGAGAATCAGTCTAATATGGTCATGAGGTTACAAGTAGTCAGCTATATTGGTCTTAACTATCAGAGTTAGCTTCAGTTGATGATTTCGATTACCAGAAAAATTATTGGTTAATGTGAATTTCAGGAGTAAACAGTTAATAATAAGGAAAACTACTCACTCAAGGACGTTTTTGAATAATAGCAATAAAGTGTTTCAAGACTATTTGTTATTTGCGTGTTTACCAATTTATTTAAATGAAAAATTTTGATGCAGCATACTCAACTTATCGAATACAAATTTCGAAAGCAGTTATTGGAATATCATTATTTACTCCTAAAAATACTAAACAAAAAAATTGAAATCGGTTATAAGATACGATACTCTAATAATTGAGAGTCTATAGAGAATGAATATATTCATTTCAAAATAAGCATATAAATTAGAGCGAGTACTATTTTTTAATAAACTTATTATTTAAAAGAACATTCCTTTATAGATAAAATAATCACAAATACTGTAATTATTAGATGTAATATATTTTTCATTGTGATTATCCAAAATATTGATTATTATTATGTTTACAATCAATTAATTATGATTGCAAAAAAAAAAGTCCATAAATGTTTAATAGGTTACTTCCGAAGGCTTAAACGTTATTAAAACCTTCAGTTTCTGGCCAGAACAATAACAACTTCGGATTTATTATAATTCAAATCTTGAAATGTCATAATCCTGTAGACAAGTTATCATTATTTCCTTGAAATAAAACTTGATAATGGTCAAAAATGGGTTTCAAATAATAGAAATAAAATTGACGGGATTCATTAGACTGGTAAAAAGTATAAACTTCACTTAATTATAAAACCATTTAATATAATTTATAAGTATTGGAAACATTGGATGATTTAAAATGTTGATTACTCTCATCCAATCAATATTTAAACTATGGCAATTTAACCTACATTAAACAAAATAAAATTTGGCAATGTGCAATAAAATATTATGTATTTTCTCAAATATCAAAGACCCAGGAAGATTTAATATAATTTTTAAAGTAAATTAATTATACTTTTTATACCAAAAATTAATTTAAAAATTACTTTTTGAAATGACCATTTACAAAAAATGTGAAAATAAAGCTACATCCTGAGTAACTTCAATAACTCTAGGTTTGGTGTAAACTACTTTTAAGATTGATTATTATAATAACAATGATTCTGGGATGACTAATTGAATTATTAGTTGATAACTCATGATTATGTTTAGTGTACGCTTCACCATATTATTTTTTGTAATAACTTTTTAGAATATTTTAACTATATAAAAGACTTAAAGACGATAATATTGAGTTAATTAAGTTAAAATATTATTAAAGTAAAAGATAGAACTGCATTGATTAATTTTAGCTGGCATTCTAAATTTCAATTTTTAGCACATCTGCTTATTAATATAAATTGTTTCTTACCATTATGTGATAAATTTTGAGAACTAAAATCATGTGCTTTCCATTATTATGACTTCCTAAATGTAGAGTATAGAATGTATTATTTATGTACATAATTTTAAAATTATACATTTCTGTGTACATAAGTATAAGCTGTGTACACTAGAAAGTTCAAAATGTTGAGTTGATTGTTCTTAAAATTTCTAGTTATTTTTTAGATGTTTTAATATTTCTAGGATAGATATGTAATTATATCATGAATAAAGTGATAGATGCTATATTCTAAAGACTTTTCTCAGAAAAAAATGCCTTTAAGATATGATTCTAGCATGAAATGTAAATTTTTCAAAAAAAATTCTTCCTACAATGAAATTTGTTTTGCTAAAATGTTTTAATAATTAATGTCTTCCAACATTATAATTTGAATCTCTGTTATTTAGGATTTTAGCCGTTATTCTAATGTTGGTATGTACTTTACAAAGTCACAAGGATGCAATATGCAAGTAAGCCTTATTAAAGGTTTAAAATATTTTGCAAACACACATGAGCATGGTTTTAAAGCAGATATAATTGTAATGGAAAGTGTATATATTAACTGAACTAGCTAAATTGCATTGGTTTAAAGAAACAGTATAATTAAGGTGTATATATTTACTTGTCTGAGCAATATTATTTGAAACCATATCTGCCTTTATCAATTCGTTAGTTACTGTAAATTTGGCCGGAATGTCATTTTCTAAAAAGACGTTCCTTTAGTAACACCAACCAATTGGCAAAAACGCTAAACTGACCCATTGGACACAGATACAATCTCTCTCACACACACACACACAGACACACACACACAATTAATATTGTATTAAAGATATCCATGGCTAGTGACTAATAATTTCAATAATATTAGAAACAATCATTTAATCGTTTAAAACATTCCTTTCCATATAGGAAATCGTTATACAGCAATATTTCTAGGACAGTTTTCTTCACTGTTTAAAAACACCAGAGCAGATAGACTATATAGTAGATTTTAAAATGCACACTAACAACAATTAGATACAAAATTATACTAATAATTCTTTATAACCTTTTGTAGTGCAATTTGTTATTACCCGTTGTTCACACATTTGATATTTTCCTCACAATTGTTATATTTATAATGCTCAAGTCAGATGTATTTCATAAAAGGCTAACTCTGAAGGCATATTGCACCCAACTAAATGAATAAAGAAAAATTAAGGTAATATCCATCAGTTCTGCAGTTTGTTACTTTATATGTATTGCACTTAATGTAAACTTCTTGGTTGAAGTCAAGACAATCCAATATCTTTACACATGTCCAAATCTTGTTCTGTAGATCAAAATAAAATAAATAACAAACGTTATTATAAGAATAATGAAGAAATAATAAAACGTTTTTTCGAAAGTTCCAAATCTTTTTTAGTTACCTATAATGTATTCAGTATTTTAATGCAATTCGAAAATGTGAAAGGACTTTTCATAAAACATTCTTCCAGAAAGGGGGAAAAATTGAAAGTCCTATTCAATATCTAATGAAAATATATGAAGGAAGAATGATAGCATATATCAAAAAAAAATATATAGCTTCAAAATTATTCTCTATTGGCATAGAATATTAAAAATATTCCATACCTTGATTTTTCAATTATGCTAAATTTCCTTTAATAAAAATTAATATTAAGATTATAAATTAATTATATTTGAACAAGAAATCTGTTTCTTATATTTATATTTTCATATATTAAATGTATTAACAAATTAAATTTTGTATTGACGGAGCTTGCGAGGTGTTTAGTAAAGGATATTGTAACATAAGCTACAACATACTTTAAAAAGACTAAAATAACCATACTTTGTAAATAGAAATTATAAGGAGATTTATGACTAAATAATTTCTTACATTGTTAGCGTTTTCATATAATTCTTTCATTTTTTGATCACACATTGTTTACCTATTCACACATTTTGTATAAATCCACGTTTTCCCACTTGACAGCTATTTTATTTAACTAGTTGTAAAAAATCAGATATACATCAGAACGATTTAAAACGTAATTTTTCCATGTTAAAATAACTTAGGGGTATTATATCTTGTTCAGAATATGTATGCTTTTAAAATGCTCTAAGTAAAAGCTATCTTCAAAATACTGCAGTATGATTAAAGCAATACGATCTATTATTTTTCTATTAAATTTTGTTATACTATAAAGATTATATGCAATTATATATCAAATGCAAAGCATACATTCATTCTTTGTATTCTATATGTTCTTTCTGTTTACATGTGTCTTAAAATATGTTTCTTGTTAAAATAATATAATAAACGAAGTATATTTACAAAAAAATTAAAACCTCCGGTGCATGAATATTGAAAAAATCAATAGTCTTAAATATGAACTTCTCAGAAATTTATTTTTATCTAAATGTAATTTTTCTTTTCAAATTCACTATAATGATATAATTTGTTAGTCTCAGAAATGAAGCATTTTCTATTCTATTTCCTTGCAGCGACAATCATTCAGTTTCAATTATCACCATGGTAGGAAATTAAATCCCTCTTAATCATAAACACTGTGGGGTGTGTATCATTTTACTGTTTTCATCAATCAAATTAATCTTACTTTTAACATTTCGATTCTTTCGGATTCTAACAAATCTCTAGCGCCTTTAAAAAATACGAATCTGTTGAGAAAAGATAGACTTCGGTGATTGGACAGAAACTAAATTTCAAAAGGGCCCTAATATTATCACCAAACTTTTAGTGCCAATAGTCATATTTTGTAGATAGCGTTAGCAAGAGCGATTGTCTGCTCGCATTTCAACTTCGAAATTTCTCTATTCGTTTAGGAACAAGTTTAGCGATTTGAAAATCTTACTGTCTTTGTATATTATCCGCTGGAAGCACTGGTATGAGCATAAACCTTGCTTAAAGTTCCTTATTTCATTCATTCCTTGATCAAGAGGGTGGTATATTTTTTTTTACTGCGATAGGTATCTATAACTACTTATTAAGTAAGAATACAGTTTTTGCTTTTTTTGAAGTAGTCTTACAATAGAAACCTGAAAATGAGTTTAAGTAGAAAATTCCTAAGATATGCAGCTAATTAATATACGAATTAGTAAACCAAATGACTATCGCTATAGTTGCCAGACAGCTACTCTAATGTCAAATCAATAAATAAAAAATAATAAATAATCAGTAAGCCAATTGACCACATCAAATTATTTTGATTTTTTAAGCCTAGTTCGTCAGTAAATCACATTGCTAATCACCTCATAAAACTATATATAAGTCTGACGTGGACACATGAGTTCCTTGTACTCCTATTAAATTAAACAAAGTTTTTGGCTGCACTTCATTTCTCATGATTTCATTTGAAATGTCATATGTGGTAGCCCAGTTCCAATGCACCGGATCAAAATATGTCATATAACATAACTTATGCAACTTTTCATGACAAACAAAACTGATTCGTACAAAGTTGATGTGCTCCTAATAGGTACGGAGAAATTTGAAATTCTTTTTTTCTGCCTCTCTCTAAGCCCCCTCTCTTACTCTGGGTCGATTTTGATTGAACAGAGAAGTTCACAACTAGACGGTACACTAGTTCTAAATATGAAATTCCAAAGAATAGTTGTTGTTGAGTTATGTATAATAACTAGCGGACCCGACAGAGTTGTCCAGCATGCTATTTCAAGCGACTAGGATATTAAATTTAATAATATTATGTTTAAAACAAAACCTACTTTACTATATCTCGTTTATACTTGGTTATACGACAAAAGTGAATATAACAAAAGTTACTCTAAATAACAAAATAAACAACTTTTATCCTGTGCATATCTGCCGAAAAACCAATAGAAAACGAAATATCGCTATTTTAATTTTAGGCCTGCCTTACAACCCCCACTCCTGCTCCGTCTGCCGGGCTGATTTGTAAATTTAAACCATCCAGGGCGTCACCCAAACGCATACAAAAAAATCATTCAAATCGGTTTAGCCGTTTAGGAGGAGTTCTGTGACATACACGCGTACAGAAGAATTATATATATAAAGATAATAAGGCTGAATGGAAAACATCGCTTAGCAATGAAAAGAGGAAGACACAACTCCAGAGTTGGAAAATTAAAGTTCACAGAGGGTATCTACCAAGATGACATTCTCAGCCCCTTATGGTTTTGCTTAGCTATAAATCCCACGAGCCAAATAATTCGGGCAGTGGATATAGTTACGAAATTACTATAGATAAAATTAAAGTAGAACAAGTCCTTTATATGGATGACATGAAATTCTATGCAAAGACACCTTCCCAGTTGCAATGAGAGACATAGTTCAGAATTATAGCAATTCTGTCGGCATGTCATTTGGGTTACACAAATGTGCTGTCTTACTTATTTAACCAAGTCATTAAATAATTTCACACAATATAATATTTTCGGATGAAACAAATATTCACGGGCCAAAAAGTACTAAGAAGTCACAAAATATCTTGGTTTTCAACATGATCTGAAAA
This sequence comes from Riptortus pedestris, assembly GCA_019009955.1. Lineage (NCBI taxonomy): Eukaryota > Metazoa > Arthropoda > Insecta > Hemiptera > Alydidae > Riptortus > Riptortus pedestris. The sequence continues at coordinate 40,056,462 of CM032233.1, read as the reverse complement.
TATCAAAGGAAGATGTAAAAAAAAACTTAAAAATGTATTTATTAAGAGCTTGCGTCTTATATTTAACAGCTACCTTTCAAGCCGATATAAAACAAAGGCAGTAAATACGTATATGGGCACTCCCATCTTTTCGCTATAGTTTTGGCATAATAAAATGATCATACACAGCACTTGATGAGCTGGATAGACTCATAAGAACGGAGATGACAATAGCCGGAATGCACCATCCGATTTCATCGTAGGGAAGGCTGTATTTACAGTGGAAACAAAGAGGGCGAGGCCTACGAAGTCTCTTTATTACTTTCAGGTAGACGTGTGAAAAGGTGTTTTCAGAAACTGAAGATTTCATTACTGCTATCCAAAACCAAGTGATGGCTACCAGATCATAATGACGTAAGGACAGTAGTATCTCCGACAAATATAGATTACGAAACAAAACTTATGAGTCCATACAACACGTTGCGGCTGGATGTGAAATCCTTGCAGGGTCAGAATACTTACAAAAGCACAATAACGTGGTAAAAGTATAACATCAAGCTCAACCAGAAAAATTCGGCATGGTTAAAAGAAAGGTCGATTATAATCCCTGTAATCCCAAAATAGTATTAGAAAAATATAAATTAAAGATGTAGTGGGATGAAGCGATGATAACGGGCCATACTGTGCTATGTAACAAACGAGATATTCTCATTATTGACAAGATTAGTACGACTGCCGATATTATTGATATTGCAGTTCCCAATGATATTCGAAAATCCTATGACAAAAAGTTAAGGAAATATAAATAATTAGCTAAGTGCACAAGCTATTAAAGAAATGTACAAGCTGAAGTCTGCCACAGTTACGACTATTATCTAGTACAAATGGACTCGTGCTAAGAACAACAATAATAGGCACCAAAATTTTAAATCTGCAAATAGAAATTATAAAAGAAGCACAGCAATTGGTACTTCTCGATACTAAGAGAATTGTGCACAAATTTTTAAATTCCCCTTTACATATATTACAAACTTTAAATCGATTGAATTTTTCCCCAATGTGGATTTTACACCAGTTTTTTTAAAAGAAAAAATAATGAGTTCATGATAACCAGAAGCAGTCATATATGAATCTTTTTTATTTCTATTACGTACGAAGAAATTCGCAATTTTTATTTTTGCCCTCCACTAATGCCGCCAGCACCTTATTGGATTAAAATAGGAAGCGCACGACTAAACAGTACAACATTTTTATATATGAAATTTCAATTCATTGTGGCAAGTAATTTTTTTAGTTATGCGTGATAGGTGATACGTACATACATATGTACAGACATTACTCCAAAATTTTATTTAAACCACAAAATTATATATTTTATGAGACGATTAGCAAGTTGATTTGCAAATAATGGTGAAGTTCTACACTAAATGAGCTTCAATAAACGTATAAGAGTAGCTGCACCAAAACATTATTAATATTATGTGGAATGCATAAAGCTACATGATCACCTAAAAATAAATAAATGAGGCTGCATAATTAGAGATTTCTTTATGTATTAAAAGAATTAATTAAATTATTAGTCTCATGTTTACCGAACTTTTCTTAGTAACCAAAGCTGCACTAATAATAATAAGTAATAATAATACGATTGAGCACACAATGTTTTTTTTATTAGAATCTACGAGTGCTTTTGAAGGGCATATATATATATATATATGTATATAGATAGATAAATAGATCTCGCGAGCATTTGAAGCTTCAGTGTGGAACTTCTTAATTAAATCTTCTTGGATAGAGGAAATCGCTTAGCAGTAGTATGGTATAATATGGCCTAGGAAACGTGAAAAAGAATAACTAAGCGTCAAGTAGAGGGTTTCTTTTTAGAATGCAATTTGGTGTATACCAAAGAGCTAATGAGCTTCTCAATTGCCTCAGGACTGAGAGGGCACCTAGAAAAATAAATCACCATTAACCATAATAAATACAATGATGGAAGAATTTCTGTCTGCCACAAAACAACCCGGAAAGATGAATAACCAACAAAATACAAATCAAGATGATGTAAAACCATAGATCAGAAGAATTGACTAGAAAATGGTTGTAATCTTCACTACTGTAATGTAATATAATCTGGTCATGTAACATTATCTCGCCTAACCCCTACGAGGTTTTCGTATTATATTAATATTACCACCATAACGTATTAGCAGATCTTCCCTTAAGGGAAATCAGCTATTGAGGTCGTACTTATTACGCGATTATTGAAAACTTTCCTCAAATATCCATCGATCCTACCCAGGAGATGACGAGGTCCGTTCAAAATTTACACACACACACACACATATATATATATATATATATATATATATATATATATATATATATATATATATATATATGTCTGTTAACGCTCTAGCGGTCGGAATTTTAGTTTGATTGTAACTAAATTCGATATTTAATCGTTTTATGCAAAAATAAAGGCCAAGTTCGTTAATGGCTGAAATCGGGCCAGTGGGAGGGGGGGGGGGGTTAGAGGGGGAATTTTGAAAATTCGAAATATCTCCGTTACTATAGGTCAGATCGAAAAATTGTAGAGAACCAATCTTATTGCCAATTAAATGATCTGTAAATATTGTTCTATACATATTCTGCATGACGAATATTAATCGAGATATTTGGATATTATAGTTTTCCGCTTACAGTAAACCCCCACTCCTACTCATGTTGTATTAATAATAAGCGGTTATATCATGAACTATTTCATTACAAGGTTAAATAAGAAATATTTTTCTCATTGAACTTTTACTTTGAGAGATATATGCAAATACGTTCTGTTTTCATTCAATATGGTTAGGTGGTTTTTCAAAATCCGTTGCAATATCAAGGGCAACCACATCTCGTCCTCCCTATGGCGATATCTCCGTTATTGCTTACAGGCCCACCATGCCCACCAAGAGTACAATCAACAGCAATGAAAGCAGTCTGCCCTAGAAGGTTACACTATTAATCTAAGTCCCTTGGGACCTCTAGTTACTTTAGCAGACTCTAGTAAACCTGACAAGCCCGAAGAGGAATTTTACACCACACCTTGAAAACAATCCCTTAAAATACTTATAATTTCTTTACAATAAACACAGACTTGTGAGATATTCATAATAATAACAGATTAGTATAACGATATCAGCTATACTATACATATATATATATATATATATATATATATATATATATATACACACCCACCAATTTGAATGATTGTCTTAGGCATTGCAGTGTATAGAAAAATTGGAAAAATTGAATTACTTTTTATAAATACGTCGCTGAAAAAAGAATAGATCTCAACTATTTATCAATGCAATATCGCACCTTTAGGGGATGCTTCCTAACAAATAATTCCTGACAGATCCCTATTTCGCTCAACGCTAGCAACAAAAGAGTTAATCTCATTCCCATAGTTGCACAGTCATCAATATTGGCATTGTAATAAACTCAATAAAATCAATTTTATTATAAAGTACACTAACAAATGTTTCAAGTTACAGAATAGAAGAGGATTTGCTTTTTTCGATTCGTATTCGACCATTTGGAGTCTTTAGAGTGATATAACATTAAATGACAGGTATTTCAAATTAATATACCCCAAATTCTTAATATATGACAATAATCATGCTCCTGGAGTACTTGAAAATTATATTTGAAATTTAATGGAAACATAGTCGTCCAGGAAATTGTTTAAACTTATAGTAAAATCATCAAGTAGATTAGAACATATGCACTACTCATTAATACAAAACTTACTTATAAATTTCATTTTCTAATAAAATTAAAAATGTAATTATGTGTATAATAATCTAATCTATCCTATTAATATTATTGTTAAGCATTGAACCGAGTGTTTCACATTGAATTATTATATTTTAGATATTCTCTAATTTGCTATGAAAGCAAAAAACATATCTCTCTTAAGATTAACATTCTGTATGTTAAGTTCAATGCAATACTTTTTTATTAAGGCCATAGTCCCTTGCTCGCTCCGCCAATACAAGAGTATTGACATGATTGTTAACTTAATATTATTATTCATTTTTATTTAAACACTTTTTTATTTTTATTTTGCAATATGATTGCAAAAATATTTAAAAAGCATAGCAGGATGGAGAATCAGGACTCTTGGACTTGCAGCTTGAAAAGTGGGGACTGCTAGACCTTAACAGGGATCACATCAAATGTGTAAGTCACTGACATTTTCTTTAAATTTGGCGGAGCGAGCTGGCTTTGTAGAATAAAATATTAGAGCTTCTAATATTTCCTGTGTATGTCTTACAATTCATGTTTAACTGAGCATTTTCATTCCAAAATAACTTTTTTTTAGTTTTTAACACAATGGTATGCATTTATGGTTTTGCTTGCAGACTCAAGCTTAGTATATTTTTATTTAGTGGTTTAATTTAAGAATGTCCTTGATTAAATAATCCCAAACCTAGAGGGAACACTAAAATTTATCCATCGCACATCATTAAAATGTGATGTTCTTCTCTTCTGTCTTATTTGTACTATGTGTTCAAGCTTTGATATGTATTTTGTCACCACTTGAATATTCTATTGCACTACCTGTCCAGGCTTTCTGTTTTGCATGCATTTAATTCTCTTTCAAATAAATAATGTTTTATTTTTTTTTCAAAATAATGTGTTCATTTTTTGCATGGTGTCCATAGATAAATTATAAATAATAAACACTCAGCTTTATTGAAATATGAAAACTTATACGAATTTTGAACTGATGGATTTATTGAATTATTCATAGACTGCATTGTCACTTCTTTGAATGTTCAGTGTGCCAGCTTCATTTCCTATTCTGTTTTTATACTCTAATGTCAATTTATACATGTTATACTTGTCAAATGATATTAGCAATGCTTCTAGCCACAGTTCTCTATTTAAATTGCATTATAAAAGTAAATATGTAGCAACAATTTCTATTTTATATGTTCCATGTATTCACTATCTCAAGCATAAATTGGAGAGTGTCAATACTTGAGTGTATGTATTGCCATGCATAATTTTTGGTATATTGCTAGCTATTAAATACAAAATCGATTTGTACTATTTGTTAACACGCCATGCTATGCAGATAAAAAGTAAAAAAATGCCAGCTTTAAATATCTTTGACGGACGATAATATTAAATATTAATGAGGTTCATCGGAGATAAAGATTAGTTAAATGAAGTTCGATTATGAGTCTCTTTAATTTTGAAATAAAGACTACGGTCTTGCGTGTTTATATGTTTTAACATTGGCCATCATCTGAATATTTTAAAAACAACATATAATTTGTATGTGTGTATTAAAAAGCTGAACAATCACCAGAGGATAAAACAACTCAAGCGTCTGTGTTTCAGGAAATAATTAACTAATAACTAATAGCTAATAGGTCTCTGATACCAGTCTTTTACCTCAAGACAAAAAGCCCAGTATTCCTTCCAGTTATCTACCCATAATAGCACAGACGGTATCAGGCCCACTGTACTATTTCATTAAATGTAAAGTGAACAAATGTCTCACCGATAAAAATATTATCTTCGTCCCGCTAGTGAGCAGTAATGATATGCCCGAGTAGCTCATGTTTGCCAGTTTCAACAAGTGGTAAAAAAGTATAAGCCAACTAACCAACTCATTGCGGTAGAGCGCAATAGCAATCTAAGCGTTGGGAAAGATAATTAAATAAATAAAATGCACTGAAGTAGGAGAGCTTTTTTTGATACTGTTAGGCCCACCTTCACACACTATGTATATATATATATATATATATATATATATATATATATATATATATCCTACTAGGCACTTATTTAAGCTTGTTCTTTTCTTTTCTAACTCCTGTGGACCCACAAGACCCCACAAAGAAGGCCTTCAATGCTTTACTTTAATGATAGTTCAATACAATCATTCTATACCCAATTTGGTTATCTTAATTTCAAGCTTTCCAAGTGAACTTACTAACCGTGTTGTTTCTTCAATGATAATAAATACCTAGGTTCACTAACATTTTCTTTTTTTTCTGTAATTTGGATCATGCTAACAATTTTTTAAACCTAGCAGTAGTTTTTAGCAGATTTCCCTTAAAGGAAATCAGCTATTGAGGTTGTACTCATGATGCGATTTTCGAAATTTTTCTTCAAATGTCCATCGATCCTACCCAGGAGATGACGAAAATGAGGTCCGTTCAAAACTGTATATATATATATATATATATATATATATATATATATATATATATATATAGAGATAGATAGATATAGATATAGATATATATATTATCTATCTATATATTTGTCTGTTACCGCTCTAGCGGTCGCAATTTTTGTTTGATCGTTACCAAACTCGATATTTAGTCGTTTTATGTAAAAAGAAAGATCAAGTTCGTTAACAGCTGAAATCGGACCAGTGGGAGGGGGGGTATAGAGGGAAGGATTTTCGAAAAATCGAAATATCTCCGTTACTATACGTCGGATCAAAACATTGTACAGAATCAATCTTATTGCAAATTAAATGTACTATAAATATTGTTATATACATTTATTCCCTATCTTGAATATTAACCGAGATATTTGCGTTTTTATGAAATTTGGGCCGATACCGGATTTTTGAATTTCCCGCGAAAAGCTAGTTCGGCCCTTTACCGTAACCATTCGGCTCTCCTATGGAGATTTCTCTATTGTATAACTTCACGTGGGAAATCTGCTTAGTTTACGCAGCCCCTGCGTGACGGACTTTTGTTTTTAACTAGTAGTAAGAAGTTGGGAGATCTGTCCTTTCAATAAGAGTTACGAAATATTCTATTGGACGAAAGACATCTCAATGAACACTCTCATTGGTGTGTACGATGGGATAAGATATAATGTAACCAGCTTGACGTGGGGGCAGTAAGCTAGGCAGGAAATATTTGGAACTTATGATGTGCCCTATCTTACAAGTTTATATAACACTTTTCAGAGATTTAAAAAAAAATTATATTAATAATTTAAATTGCGTAAGAAAGCTCTTTTAGCAATGACTGTAATTGGTTTCGATCACCTGGAATGATTTCCATGAATGAGTTTTAAAAACATTTTTAAAAAATTTCATTCACCAACAAGAGTTTTTCTTCTTAAAAACAGAAACTTACAAAAGATATTTATCTCTCCATAAAGCCTCAACAATACACAAATTTATTTTGTATGTATGTGTGTGTGCGCGCGCGCGTTTTTTATTTATTTTTTGAGTATATGCTTATACTCCAATATTAAACAGTGTTATGGCCATATTTCTTGTTTTTCAGAGGAGCTTTTACATTGCTATTTTATACAATGCAACAATTCCATTTATTAGCTAAAAATATTATAAAATCAAATGGTTTGTGTTCCTTTTAATTTATATTCATAATATTTTTCTTAGAAAGGCTTTTTTTTCTTTTTTTTTTAAAAAATTAATTAGTGTCTATTATTTTTCTACGTCTGTATGGATTAGTATTTAGTAAGTTACTTGTAAAATAATATCCTCTAAGTGACAGTGATAGTAAATTTGTCTTGTCGAAATGTGACCTCAATCCAATCTTCGTTGAAACCAAACAAGTGGAATGTCAATAGATGAAAAACATATAAAATATATTCCACTTGTTAATTTTTTACTCTGCATGTTTCTCGTCCACTTTGACGCCTCTTCAGTAGTGTATTTTTCATCTATTGGCCTTCCGCCCTTTTGGTTTCAAAGAAGATTTGATTTAGGTCACATTTCGATAATGTGGTGGTCAAAATCGACCATTAAACTGACCACAGAGGCATTTTTTCTCCCTGGTGGTCTTTTAAAATTATGAGAAACATTGTTACACATCATTTTTTATGAAATTAATAAAAATAAAACAGTAGTACTGGATATTTTAATGCCCATGTATTTCAGCTGATAGTTCCTACATTGAAATTAAATAAATTTTCTTATGCTCAAATACTGCCTACTTAATTCAATAATTCATAATTTGATGTATAAGGCAAACTCACCAATCTTAAGATGTGATTCAAAACGACAGTAATTTTAGTTTTAGCGTCTTCTCATTAATGGCAGACCTTTAATCTGACATGAGTGGTAATATATTATTTCAAATTAGTTTTCAAATTTGTATATACTTTCAATATTTATAAATTGAGTGGAAAATCTTATTTCGTGTGCGTTTTATCTCTATTTATTTAAAAAGAAGTTAGCAATTCTAATAGAGTCTTTGAGCCTATTTTTCAAGGGTTTCCTCTAATTCAAGTTGGTTAATTCAGTTCCTTTAATATTTCAAGGGTTGATTTTTAAATGGCGCATCTGGCTTTGAAAAGAAGATAATCAAATATGCATTTCGAAAATCCTTATTTCGTTTTAAATTAATCTCTGCATGGCTCACATAATGATATGATTTTTGCTCAGTATTTACAATACTCTCTGTTCGGTTGATTCCTGTCTCAAAAATAAAATGGATTTATCTGAATAGCTAGCTATAACGTTCAATTGTACAATGGATGCGTTGCACAGTGGGCCCAATTGGGTGGTTTTGTCTCTACATTTTTGGAACTTCTCATGTATTATATATATAACACCGTTTGAGTTAAATTAAATTTCCAGTTAAGCCCCAAAATTTCATTCGGAAAAAAATATATTTAAGTATTTTTAACAGCTATTTAAAAAATAGGTTGTGTTGAAAAATATGAAGTCGTTGCATAACTCCGGTTGCGTTGTTGGTAAGCACTTTTTTATGAAGAATTCAATAACGACATTTTTAATTTAAACAATTTTGAAAAATTATGTCGAGAAATGAAGATATGTGCGCCAGAAGGACAATTCTTAATCTAAGGGCATTGGAACAACTTGTCTATGTATAATGCTTAAGAAGCTTTAAACATTTTTAGACAAACAAATCCAGTTGGCCTCGGTACATCGTCTTTGGATTGATCAATCTGGTAATTCAAAATTAGCTCCCCTATGTGACTCCTAATTTTATGATAATTGTTTTTTTCGCGATAAATTGCACCTTTGGAAGAAACCTAGGAATCTGGTAATGTTGCAATCTTGCTTGAAGATTGAAGCTAGGTTCCGACCTGTGCAGTGCATACTGGTATGAGTTTACCATTTAATGTAACTGTTGTAGTCCGCAAAGAGAGAGTTCAATTTTGAGAGATTGCTTTTCATTAAATTCCCTTGATATTTACGTTTAATTTAGTTTATTCTCCATCCATTCCTTGGATAGCAATGAGAAAATTTGGCCCAATGAGAATTTTCTTAATTGATTTGCTGTCGAATACCCTCATGTGAATACTGCTTCAATTTTGAAACCTCTAGAGAAGTTTTTGTTTTTCTCCTTTTCTTCCAAACAGACATTACCACCTCACATTCTCCATAATAGAAAATGCTCATTTTTTGCTCTTTTTATGTCCTACCTGCCAGTTTTTTATCGGATCTCCTCTTCTTCACGCAGGTCTTCCATTATTCATGATACTGGTTGCGTAGGTTCATCCAAGAACGGAGCAAATAGATTTATCAGCCAGCATCTCTGTTGCAAAGTCTGTCCGCAGAGTCATTTTAATCAGTATCAACAGTTACTTGGATAGCACTAGTAGCTTTTCGTGCATCCAAAATGTGGGCAGAGCGTCTGGCATTGTTTAAAATGTGGCTACTTTGGGCTCATCCACGTTTGTGTATCTACACGTGAGAAAACATTGTAGGCATGGAAATTCTTACCCCTGCCCATAGTGTACTCTGCAGTTCGGTGCACATTATCATTGGTAGACTTAGGTTTCCTAAGCTACCGATAGTAGGTATATAAACCACTTCTTTGCCTACCTTAACATTGAACTCACCTAGCACTAGCAAGACCGCGTTCATTCCATTGTACTCTTAGAAACATGGGTCGAAAGAGTTTAATCAATATATATTAAATATGCCTCGAGAACTCTATAAATACTTAACACCTAGTTCATTCTGATTTTCAGAATATTAGTGATTTTGTTCTTACATGATGATACTAAATAATTATTGTAAGTTAATTTTAATACACAAAAACATGCTTCATTAAAGTTATTCTTTTATTTCAGAAACACCGCCGTTGTGACAGTCCAGAATCAACTACACACGGGGAAGAATTGAATGATATCCAAATTCGTCTTCAGTTTACTAGATCTCCAGCTGACGGCTCAAATGACTACGCAGCGAAAGGTCCATCAAGACCAAAAGCGAATGCATTAGGCGTAAGCTCAGCATCACTTGTGTCCATCAGTAAACCAAATTCAACAACTTCTTCAAACATGACTGCATCAGTCGTGGTTAATCTTCCAACGTCGTACCCTAATTCTGACATTGAATATGCATCCCCACCAACACCATCGTCACCTGTTCAATCTGACAAACAAGAAGTGCGGATCTCATTTTTATAATTTACGTCAACATTAAAAACATTATGTGCCTATTCCATAGCATGTGAAGTATGTACCTTTATAAATTCATTTCAATATAAAATAAAAGAAGGACAAGCCTATTTAGTTTAAATTGTGTACATTTGTACAGTTGTTTATTTCTGAATACGAATGGTATTAATTTAGTACGTTTAGTATATTTTTTACTATTCTTTTATTATTAGATGACTGTATTTTATGTTTTACATGACAATACAATTACTAAATATATCGTTACGATTTTGAATCTTGAAATTGTTCTAATGAAACTATAATGAAATATAAACAAAGCTCATATTTTCATCTTTATTTATGAAATATAGATTGGAATTATAGTTAAACGTCTTGGATTGAACTAAACATAATACTAAAATACAGTTATTTTTATAAACTATGAATGGAAAGATATTTTTGTGTGCTCACTTTGAGCTCTTTATTTGTCGTTATGGTATTTCATATAAATATTATTTTAACAATGTTAAGGAAGAAAGGTACAGCCTAAAATGAATTAAAATTATTCGAATAATTATTTTGCTACGAGACTGATTAAAGAGTATGGGGAATTATTAAATATTGATTATTTACAGTATATGATTATTATTGTATGAAATTAAAAATCATTAACAGTATAAAATTTTAAGGGTAAATAACTATTGCGGTTAAGTTTGCCCAGTTCCATACTTCCAATTGGCTGAAAGTCAAACCTAGAAATTTAGATATTTTTACCCATAGGGTTACACTCATGTATTGTTACAAAACAATTGTAGCTCTCTGACTGTACTGAAATAATAAATACAGTTAATAGTTATTTCTACAATATACAAGAATAAATAAACTAGTTGAATTTAAGGAATTGCCAAAAAAGAATAAGTTGTACCAATCTCTTCCTAACAATTAGTTACAGGGTAGGTTGTCTGTCACAGCATATGTAGAATTTGAAGTAAAGGCATAATTAATACAATAAGAGATAAACATTTTATCTAAAATCTACTGTACCCACAGATGAGTGGCCTCACACCAAAAACCCAAACTCTACACACACACGTATAGCCAGTGACACCTGCATATATTTGTTGCAATTGAAAGCCTCGAGTAAAATGCCGTTTTACACTTCTGGTAATCCACCGACTTGCTTTATAAATGCAAAAAATAAAAATATAAAAAAGCGCCTCTTATGCTTCATATTAAATAATTTCGAATTCCCAATGAAATAAAACTCATTTTGGATATTCTGAAATGATTCCTGACTATGAGATAATTATTCGCAATAAGACATTGCATATGCTTAGAATGATCTATATAAGGGACTGAAAACTACATAAGACGATTAAAACACCAATATATAAGTTAAAAACTTTGAGAATCTTTGTCTTATCCCCGCCCCAATTAATTTATAAGAAAAATGTAATAAACTATTAGAATATTCATTATTAGTTCAATTACAATCGTTTCTTTATCTTTATGTGTGAAGTAACTAACCTGTTAAATCCAAAGTATAAATTAAGTTTTGTGAGGTGTATCAAATGATGTCTAATACCTTGTAAGACTACTCTAATGTCCTGCGGTATTCATTACTGAGATGTAGAATAAACACAAGAATACAGTTCTGATACTTAAGCCGCCTTATAAATATAAAATCTAAAACTGTAAATGTTTACCAAAAAACAGTGTATCTAATGTCATGTAAAATCAATTTTTTTACGCCTGCTAAGACAATTCAGAACATAAAGATAGACGCTTAGAATGAAATATCCCAAGAAAATATCGCACTGACCTAAAACCGCTACTATACAGTATTTTTTTACAAGTATTGTTTCAAAAAGAGAAGCATATTAATTTTGTTACTATGTATGATACTTCTATTCATGTTGAAAATTCGATTTCAAAAACATACTGATTTTCCTTATATGTATCTCCATAATATTCCTCGATTTTATAAGACTAAGTTTTATTTGCAAGACACATCATTGAGGCACAGAAAATCCTCTTAAACGAAAAAAAAATCGTTAAGAGGTCAACAAAAGATGATTCAAGTAAGTATTAATTTAAGGATTATTCAATCATAATTGAATTACTCAAACATATCAGCATTAGACAAGATTATAGTGTTCTTTTTCAGCTTGAAATATTTCTGTTTTTTTTTTCAAAAAACATTTACAAAAGTGAAGCCAATTCAAAATCTATTATTTGTAAAACCAAAGATATTTTCAAATAACCATGGCTCTCTCTCTCACTCACACACACTCTTTCTCTTTTTCTCTCTCTCTCTCTCTGTCTTGTAGGTAGAAAGCAACTTTATTTTTTTATCGAATATTGCATGTTAACAACAAAATTCCTAAGAATGACAAGAAACTGGCTTAGTTATAACATTTTTTTTGTGATACTGATGTAACTAGAACTTAATCCTAGAAACATTATTATGGTAAATTAAAATTATATGCAGTAATAATTATATATATATATATACATACAGTGGCTTTCCACTTTTTATTTCCTAGAAAAATGATTAATTACAATTAATTTATTTCAATTAAAGAAAAATTGTGATGAACTTAATAGAATACTAATCCCATGCTACTTTCTATTGTGCCTCGTTGTCTTTGTTATGTACTAATTAAAACGTCCCTAATTAAAATCAAATAAAGCATCTAGCACAGGCTAGGAAAAATATAATTAAGGTCAATATTGACGGTTATAGTTGTCAAATTTTATGAGAGATTATTATTTTATAAATATGAGAGGAAAATAACTAAATTGTACAGAAAAAAAAGGAATAATTGGGCGTTTATAGAATATTTAACTTCTGATCTCTATCAAGTAATTAGTAACTATGAACTTTTTGCTTGCTATATAACTAGTTTAAACAACTAAATAGACGAAAAATGTATAATGTGATATGTATATTTGTAAATAATTATAAAACGTGCTTATGTTTAAAATTCATTGACAAATGCTTTATTCTTAATCTTTTCGATGCTGTGAGATTTGTTAATTAAAATAAATCAATGGTTTTCAAACTGTAGGACAATATTACAGATACTCTTTAGAAAACTTCTGAACATTTTCAATTTCACATACTTACACACACCTTTACTTATTTTTAATTCTTTCCTCTAAAAATTCATGGGCATCCCTAACGTTGAAATAAATCGTGTAAAAATATAGAGCTATCAATGTTTCTAATTGGAGAACAAACATAAACAAAGGTTTGAAAACCACTGATAATTGTACATTATAATTTTAGGTTATTTGAAATTTAATTGTGCGTTGCGCTGTATAGTTCATAAAGACTGTTCGTAATCATTATGCCAATGGCTGCTTAGGATTCTGTGTACCAAAACATCGAGTGTTTGGGCAGCCCAAAAAGAAGTAATATCTAATATTTCAAGTTTAACAATCATTAATTTTTTTATTAAAATGAGAGGAGTTATGCATGTATACTTTATGTGGAAAATGGTAATTAGAATTTATACCTTCATTATTTCATAGTTTAAAATTTGGAGATCAGATGTTTGCAAAAGTACCCAAATAACATCCATAAGAAATAAACAAAAAAAAACTATAAAAAGTAAAGATGAGAAAGATGTTTAAATGGAAAAGTGTATTTTGTTCTTCCCTAGATGCCTCTTTATTGTAAAAATCACTATTATAGATAAAGCATACTTTTTATGAAAGTTTATAAATAAAAATTACTCTAGAAGACTGTTTTATGTATTTGTACATTAATATTTTAAAAATGCGTCATACATCTTACCAGTACAGCATACGTATTCCGCATACGTCTGAAGAAGACATAATAAAAGGGTTAGTGCATAATAATTTAACTCAAGGTAAGCTGAGATGACCCATGTTCACAATAGAATTATATGTAACTAAGCAATAAAACCAAATGAAACTAAGGAAAAAATTCATAATGCCTCATCCTAATATCAAGAATTCGATTACTTACAATTCAAGTAATTTATACAACAAATAATTATCAGTTTCAACTACAATACCCACAGAGGTTTCACGCTCACACATGGTAATATATATATATATATATATATATATATATATATATATAAATATATATATATATATATATATATATATATATATATATATGACAGATTTTTCCTATCAAGTTTTCAGAAGATTGTTTTGCTAGGCAGTGTCCAAAATCCAATTTTGATTTTGTCTATTGAGTCTACTACCGAGGAGACACACCTGAGTTCCGATCAAATTTACTGAGTGTACATGAATATATATATACTAGCTAAGGGTACCCGACGAAATCGTTATTGACTGAATAATGATGGTATTATTATATCAAGACTTAAATGTGTACACTTCCCGTCTAGGCTATTGTTTTCCCGAAAGGGCCAGTAACTGTAGGGGGCTTATAGAAAGGGAATTCCAGTTTTGAAGAATAAATGAAAATGAGTTCCTAAACAATCCTTCTCCACTGTTTGGAACACCATGAATAATTCGAATCACAACAATGGATAGCATTTATTATAATAAAATGTCATCCATTATCTATATATTTCCTATCAAAAGCAAATCCTAGCCCACTTGAGGGTTATAACATTGTTTTACTAAAATTACTTATTCAAAATTTACTAATAATTTATGTTTGAAATTCATGCACCTGTTGGAAATAAATAACAGTTGTACCCTAAAAATGATTCATATTAAAAAAGGGAAGAGTTTGTAGCCTTCCGTGCAACCTGAATAACACTTTAAACAATCATATTGAGTTTAAACGCCTATTGTCTTTTTACATATTGATATTACCAAGTAACCTTTAATAGTTATATATAGTACATAGTTACGTCAACAAATCGGAGGATATCAGAGAATATATACCAGAATTAATGAGTTTGATTTCGCAGAACTTCCTCTATCACATGTTGTGCAAATACAGCATGACTTCGTTAAATAATACATTATAAAAATTAAATAACCGAAATGCTCTTATAGTATACATTTCTATAGGAAATAAATAACGAAGTTATTTTTTAATTAAAATGAATAACAAATGAAGGGGGGGGGGGGGAATCACTTATCAGAATCATACTCAGAACTATCACATAAGTCTAAAAACATAACATCATTTGCCATATTAAAATCATCATTAACCATATGCCTTTATTAAAATCACTTTAATGAGCACTAATAAAATAGTTGACTCCCGCTATAGTTTTTAGCGTATATTTCGTTTATACTTCGTTTTACGACAAAAGTGTGTATAACAAACGTTATATATTCATATATATATATATTCATGTTTGTCGAAACCCCAATAGGAAATAAAATACGCCGATTATTCATATACCTCCCTTACAATCCCCCACTCCTGTTCGTCCCTATAAATGATAATATAGCTTATAATCAAGGAAGATTTAATGTTAATTCACTTGCTGAGTTTTGTTTAGTTTGGTTCAGTTATTAGTGCCAAATAAAATTGTTGACTCCTGCATGAGTTTACCTCATCTACCTCATTTACACTTCGATGTTCAACAAAAGTGGACATAACTAAAGTTACTTTGAATATCAAAGTAAACTACTTATGTCATGAGCATCATTCCCGAAAAACAAATAGGAAATGATATATCGCAATTTTTCATAAAACCCACTCCTGTTCACTCCTATAAATGTTAATACAGCTTATAATAATAAGAGAATTAATGCTAAATTACATACCGAATTTTGTTTAGTTCCGTTCAGTCTTTTGTGCCAAATAAAATTGTTGACTCTGGCTATAGATTTATCGTATATCTCATTTATGCTTCTGTATACGATAAAAGTGTATATACCAAAAGTTACTCTGAATAACAAAATTAACACCTTGGGTTATGTGCATGCTTGCCAAAAAGCCAATAGGAATCGAAATATCGAGATTTTTCATTTTAGTCTTCCCTTATAAACCCCTATTCGTCTCTGAGAATATTAGTATAGCCTAAAGTCTAAGTTGGATTGTTGGGTTAGAATAGTAGTAATACATTTTCCACGTTGATAAACTTCTGTTCAGTAGTTTAGGCGTGATAATTGTGGTTATCAATTCAATTCCATTTGAAACGAATTTATAGTGAAATTTCGAGAAAAATTTCAGGAAAACTTTCAATTTAGTACTTTCAATAGATTAATATTCCGAGCACACACGTATATGGCTTCCCGTGAAAATATAATGAAAATCTGGCATTGGTGCTTAGGCAAAACACTGCATCATGATGTAAAAAGCCCAATATGTCCGTCTTATTTGTGGCCAACCGTGCAATGTTAAATAGTTCTGACTTTGGTCAATCATGGGAGTGATGGACAATCATAATAGTGTGAATACTGCTACAGGTCGTTCACAACTAAATGAGGAATACATTTGAAAATTGTCCACCCCAGAATGTTTAATGAGACTATTCCTAGAAACAAACAAGGGTAAATGGAATCCCGAGGAACTCCTGCCTTTGGTGGTTAAAGAGTGTAGAATAATCGCGCTTAATCTATGACAGGCAGAAGTGATGCCAAATAGAACATTTAGAGCCATAGAGATTGCTAGATCCAAAGTAGAGTTCGAAGTGATATTTGAACGATTTAGCCGACCCAGGGAGTTACAAAAAGGGCCAATCGTTAAGATGGCGAATGTTGACTGGAGTTGGGGGGAGGGGGGTGATCATGCCCGTTCTAGAGGCTCCTCGAGGTTCCTGGGAAGTCTGAGGGATGTTTGCAGCTGATGCATGTTTGTAGCTTGGTGGTGGATGACAAGGCTGGGTCAGGAAGAAAAAATACACTCGACGAACATTTCCAAGGCCAAGAAGTATTATGGGATTTGGCGAAAATGAGGCCAGTTAAAAATTGTATAGACACACACACACACACACACACACACACACACACACACACAATACGCTTTTTTTCCTTATTTCTAATATTGATGTATGAATAGATGTATTGTTATATTTTTAGCCTTCACTAAACCCCCAATTATAAGCTGATTTTTAATTTAAATAACTGAGTCACTAAACATCTCATCTCCAGCCTACATGTCAATTAATTTCTGTACACATTCTGTTGTGTCCGCTCTACTACGGGAGAAATAGGGAATAGACGGTTAGACGAGATGAACAGTGTATTTTACGCGCGTGGAGAAGCTGCTTAGTTTAAACTCCCCGTGAGACGGACTTTTGATGAATATGTGTTTTGAAGTAGAAGTACACCTCCACTGCTAATTCAATTCTCATATATACTAAGTTATACCTTTGGATATTTGAAATTGAAAGCTCATTGAAATCTTCCAAGACGTTTTTTAAGTTATGGTGTAACAAACGTGAGGGCAGGCACGCAGATACCTTGTTCCTAGAATGGTCTGAAACTTGAAAAAAAACAAAAAACAATTCCTCCGAATTTAAATCACTATGACGGGTAGGCAGCCAGTACGTTGGGTTAGTACTTCTATGATATCCTAAATTTTGATACTGGCAGTTTCTCAACTTGGCAGTCGGATGGACCAATACTGTGATGTGGTATTGGGGAAGATAAGCGAACTAATAGTAATCAGACCTATGAAGTTATCTTTTCTCTGAAAAATAACAAAACGTCAGGACTGAACCAAATCCCTCTGAATTAATAGAGTATGAAGGAAAGCCATTATCTGGGGCAGGTTAATTTGCTTATTGATCAGGAAATAATATTATATACATTTTCCGCCCGGACCTATAAATACGTAGCAACACCCATTGTGAACTTTATTGAACAAAATAACGCCATTTAGAACATGTAACCATAATAATAGTAAAGACTACTGAAGATGATATATAAGCATTCTAATGAGCAAATTAGAAGGATGTAAGATGCATACAAAAATATGAAGCATTTTACAGACATAAGGCTAAAAGAAATTAGCATAAAAAACAAATAAATATGTAAACCACCCACCCTGAAAGAAAGGAGTAAGGGCGACAGTCGAATATGCTTATTATGGAATGGCACAAAGAAGAGTTTAACCTTGAGCAAACTGCCGACTTTTAAGTTGGAAGGTGTACCCGAGAATTTCACTGAAGATGATGATACACTGGAGGTGAAATTGTCATTCGACGTAACGACTGTGATGAATCGATAGACCATGTAAGAGAATTGATGTATAATAGAAGCATTAGACGGTGGAACCATTGTGATAATTGTAGAAGCATTAGCAATTGAAAATGAATAGGCCATTCACAAGCATTTTTCCTTCCTAGGGACTCTTCAAATGCATATACAATAACGAGTTAGATTATATATTCAAAACAAAAACATATTGCGTATATAGAATTAAAACAGCTGATATTAGTTCCTAGAATACAATTACATCACACTTCACCCCCCCCCTGTCGATATCCTTTCAGAATTCGATGTCTAGAAGCATGAAGTACCACGAAGTCAGATGTCACTAAGAGTTCCAAGTGGGCTAGTTTCCCGCGGCGGGTGGATAGAACGTATTCTCAGCGCTTCTTGCATTTGCCCTCTTCGATTTCCCGCCAGGGTACTTTTTTGTTTTGGTCCCAGTTCTGTCAAGCCAAGGCTGCTTCAAAGTGAGAAGTTAGATCTGGTTTTAGAAGAGATAACTTTGAACGTAAGGGTCGTCCATACATCACTTTGGCTGGTGATGTGCCTGTTATTTGATGGGGAGTTGTGCGGTTGTTGTAGAGATGATTTTTAACCATTCTAATGGGGCGTCCATCACAACCAACCAGTAATGAACATCTTAAGGTCCCAGCTTAATTAACATAGGGACCAGACTTCATGCGAAATAGTCCAAGGAAATAAAGGTAATTTTTGAGTTTTTAGCAGTTATCACAACCTTTAATGAATTATTCAATTAGGGAATCCATACGAAGCCCCCAAACATGAAACCTCGCATATGTACAATCTCGGGATGTCCGCCATGAAGAATATTTAAGTTAACGGTTTGCAGGGTCTGAAAGAGGAGAAATACTCCTTCCAAAGGAGGATTTCGTCTTCAAAACTGAGTTCTTCTCTCTTGTCTTTATAAAAATGAAGAAGGCGTTTTTCAGATCAACCGGTTCTAAAATACGACATAACATTTTGAATAGATTGATCAGAGGAAATGCTGTCTTGAAGTTGCTTCTGGGTAATGTTCAAATCGTCAACGCGTAACTGTAAAATTTCATTCCCGAAATCTCCTTACGGTCATACTTTAACTACAGAGATAGGCATTCGGGAGAAATGTGCATTCAAAATGTCGTAAACCCCCACTTCTACTCAACCAATATACCACGAAACGCCTTATTTTAAGTTTAAAAACGACGTAATGTATTCATCGAACCAGAAGAAGGGGAAGGGGGGTTTAGAGGAAGGGTAAAATAAAAAATTCGAAATATCTCAGTTATTATTTGCCGGCCCAGCTTCTACATCACCTCCCCCCAATGACAGTATGACAGTGTCATGGAAGCGGATAGGAAGTCTAATGGGCCTTCCGCGACGAGTCCGGAGAGGTTGTTCCGCTTGTGTGGCTGTGTCATTGGCTGAGGACTGGTTGAAAGTAGGCAGAGTTGTCTAGAGATTCGCAGAGGTCTGCTGTGCTGGGGGGTTGGATAAAGTTTGTTGCGATGAGTCCTCGACGGCGTAGGCTGGCTTGAGACGGTCGAATGAGACGGTCCAGGGTCCAGTAGGAAGCTGAATCTTGAAGGTCTTCGGCTGTCGGGCCAGTACAAGATGAGATCCAGAGAAAGGTGGTGTAAATGGTTGGCGAACTGCGTCATCTTGTAGAAAGACACGACTGCAGTACCTGAGGTCTTTAGGAACAAAGGTTTGGCTGCTGCTGGAACGATGTGGTGCTGGTCGAAGGTCCTTCGTGTGGTCTCTCAACCTCCTCAGGAACTCCTCGGGGTCCTCAAGTCGTTGGTGGCTTGCGAGCAACGCCCCAAACGTAGGGGCTGCCCGAATACCAGTTCTGCTGCTCTACTGGTGTTATCATCGCGTCCTGCTACTCTCAGGCCAAGACGTACTGTGGGCAGCACGTCAGTCCATTTCGACGAGCTGAAGAGGTGAGCTGTGAGGGCTGTTTTGAGTTTCCTGTGCCAACGTTCGATACAGCCGTTACTTTCTGGGTAGTAAAAAGTTGTCCTAGAGCGCTTGATCCCTAGAATGTTTGTGAGCTTGCAGAAGATTTCACTCTCGAATTGCTGCCCCTGGTCCGTCGCTATTCTAGCTGGGACGCCATAGCGACAGATCCAAGTCCTGTGTAGGGCTCTGACTATCGTACCGGCACTAATGTTTTCAATCGGCTCTGCTTCGGGCCACCGAGTAAACCTATCTGCCACAGTAAGGCAATAACCTTTGCCGTCCGATGTTGGAAGTGGTCCAATAATGTCTATGTGGATGTGCTCGAAGCGATCACTTGGAGCAATGCCTCCCGGAGGCGTGACAGTGTGGCGGTGTACTTTACTCCGTTGGCAAGCCACACAAGCATGTGCCCAGGTGGCAATGTCCACGTTTATGTTTGGCCAGAAGAATCGTTGGGCAATTAGCCTCCTCGACCCACGTATACCTGAGTGGCTGAGGTTGTGGATTTGAGTAAAAATGGAATGTCTCAACGACGAAGTGCTGGTTCGCAGAGCAGGGGCCTCGTAGAGTGTGGGACTTTCATCCACTTAAGCGAGAGGGCAGGGTTCTTAAGGAGCTCGGTTATGTCAGAGTCAGTCTCTTGTACCTCTGCAATTTTTTCAATGTCATCGGGAAGAGTTATTACCTCCAATCTCGACAGTGTGTCTGCGACCACATTGTCATTTCCAGCTACATGTTGGATCCTCATAGGCGTAGCTGTGTCAGCGCGTTGTCGGAACATGTGGATCAGCGACTTGTGGTCGGTGAGGATGGCGAAGTTGCATCCTTCGATCGAGGGTCAAAAATTACCTATTGCTCGGTGTCCGGCGACCAGCTCCCTGTCGTAGGTGGAGTAACCTTGTTCTGCTTTCATCAGAGTCTTGGAGAAAAATCCAAGAGGTTTCCATCCGGATCCATCACGTTGCTGAAGAACCGCCCCGATAGCTGTGTTTGACCCATCGCATGCCAATGAGAGTTCGGAATCGTCGGATGGATGTGACAAGGTGAGAGCCGAATTGATCTTACTGATATAGGCGAAATGCAGACGGACCATTCTAAGACTGTAGCATCGCACTTCTTGCAGTTTCCCACTAATAAGTGTAGGGTACGCTGGTGCTCGGCTGCGTTTGGTATGAATCGCCTATAAAAATTCAGCATGCCCAAGAAACGCCGAAGTTGTCCCTTATTGCTGGGCCGTGGAGTCTCCATGATCTGGTTAATCTTTGCTGGTAAGGGCTTGATACCTTGGGCATTCACTAGGAAGCCCAAGAATTCAATCTCGGTCTTGCCAAACTCGCACTTGGCTGGGTTTATCGTTTGGCCATTCTCACTCAGAATTCGGAAGACGTTGTCTAAGTGCGTGCGGTGTTCTTCCTTGGTACTGGATGATATGAGATGTCGTCCAGGTACAAAAGGACATAGGGTAGTGCCAAAATAATATCCATAAAACGCTGCAACGTCTGAACAGCATTACAAAGCCCGAAGCATATTACCACGAATTCGTATAGACCGAAGGGTGTTATTACTGCAGTCTTCCTAACGTCTTCTGCTGCTACAGGTACCTGGTAGTACGCTCTGTTCTAGTCAATCTTACTGAAATAGGTCTTCCCGCAGAGATTGGTGTTGAGGGACTGTATGTTTCGGATATACCGTATCTGTCGGGAACTGAATATACCGTGGGTATTTATGAGTAGGCGATGGTGCCCTTTGCTCTGAGCCCCGTTTTAGCATCTAGGAGCTGACGACCTCTGAGATCGACGATGTGGTGGTGGAAGAGAAGGTCCGCGCCGATGTTGGGGCTACTGATGCCTGCCAAGAACACAATATAGAATAAATAATAACAATCGGTCTTTGAATAAATAGCAACAAACGGTTTGAAGCAGACTTCACAAATACACAACACAGCACAAAAAAACACAACTGCGAGGGTACGCTACTAATTTTTACACTGAACTAAAAGATAATTGTGAGGTTGCTCTCAGTGTACCCACTTTAAAACTAGAGTAATTATTTTAGTTAAAATTGTCTATGGCAACACTGTCACTGAAACCAGGTAGGGGTTAGGTTAAGCGTTGTTATAGAGCAGGCCAAGCTGCTACAATATGTGCATTAGATCTCTGATCCCAAATTAACCGATTTATTATATTTTTTTTGGTTTTCAGACTTCATTTGACACCCAATTGTAGTCACTTATTATAACGTAAAGCGACTTTATCAATAAACACCAAAAGTTTTGCTTGAAATTCCATCCTGTTAATATAGGCGTCTTATTACAGAAGAAATAAAATATGAAATGACTTCATCAGTGTATAATTTCAGAAGGTGGAAAATCAGCTCAGCTCACGCAGCCCCTGTTTGAGGGTTTTTTGAAATTGTTAAAAGGAAGGTACACGGATAACCACAGCATTAATGGGATTGAGGATATACTTCATATTCAAAAGATAAATTCAAATTATCATAATCTTCGCTTATTTTTATTTATTTTTCACCTGGGCAATGATGGTTAAAAAGCTGGCAACTGACAGCTAATCGTCAGTAAAAACCACCGATATAGCTGGTTATCAATCAACGTCAGTTTTGCTCAAAATCCAGAGGAACATTGAAAATTGATTCAAATATTTCCCTTTAGTTTAATTAATACAAGAAAGTTTACAGTAATGTAATATCTCATGCACAGTCAGGGCTACTGGGGGAGAGAAGGGGAAGGGTAGCAGATTTCGTCTGGCTTCCAAGGCTTAGCTAAGCTTAAAATATTAATAAGCTTAACTTAAGGTATTACACTTTGTAAGAGAAACAATTCAAAATCTTCATCTGTAAACGTTAATATAATAGTAATAAAATACCACCCTTCGGATAATTATGACATTTTTCCTTAATAATTTAAGATTTTCTCAACAAAGCGATCCACATCATTACTAAGTATTAAAACGCCTCTAAATCTGCAGACAAAGGTAAGTTTCGTTTAAGTATACTAAACCAAAGTAACTGCTAGTATAGTCTGTTTTAAAAGTCAGACCCCAAAAATATATTTGTAAGTTTGTTATCCATTATTAACTTAATGTATCATTACCATAACAGGTTGCCACATAAATTATGATTGGAGTATTGTAGACTAAGATTATATTCGCACTCTATAAATACTGAAACAATCAAGACTGCTAATAATTGTATGAAATAGTCCTTGTGAAACCCGCGTCTATATGACCAACTCAGACCATTCAGTGCAGGCAGGAGCTAGGAACCTCCAATCGCGGGCCCCTAGCCACTGTAAGTCATCACTCAGGTTATCCTCCCTGGACCTACACACTCCTTGTGTAAACCTATCGCATCCATGTTTAGCATATCTGCTTGTTAACCTCCCAAGCAGTCCATTCTGCTCCACTGAATAGCATGGATGATTATAGATTTGCCTGCTAATCTGTGAGTTTACTCATTACTTACTTTCAATTGTATGCAAGAGTTTATATAGAACCCTTCGCATCCTACCACCTTGGATCATTCACTGTAGTTGCTTGTGAATTCACCTTTGTGGAAACACATGCCCTCCGCCATTTTTTCTAGGCGCTCCTGAGTGCTATACAACTATGCTGTACCTCAGACCATACACTGTTCAAGTAAAATCTACCACAGCACTAGCAAATGCTGTGATATGCCTTCCAGTGAGAAACAAAAATTGAAGCATGTGCTTTGCGAGCCTGTTGTATATAGTACTACCAGAATTGATCCATATTTTATGAATAGCCATTTTGGTGAGCAGTTGATGAGGTCAAATGGAACATTGCGAACCTCCTTGCCTTTAACAAGTAACGATCCCAGCTTAGACAGTTTAAAAAAGTCTCTTCCAGATTCATCCTCGTCAATAATCAACTGATGGATGTGTCAGTCTATAGCTGAATCCTATATTTAGTTAGTCTTAAGAAGTCCCCCATGCCAGGAGGTCTTATCTCTGTGATGTAATTGTGCTCGTGAAGAGGCATTCTTTGAAATAAAACACGTTGAGGCAATAAAATCAAAAAGAAAATTATAGTGTTTTATAGTATTTACCTTTTGCAACAAACTGTAGTTTATTGAGTGGAATCAACTATTGAGGTTGTACTCATAACGCTATTCCCAGAATATTTCTTAATATGCCTATCAAGGAACGTCCGAAAATGAGTTCTGTAAAAAATTATATATATGTATGTTAACACTCTAGTGGGCGCAATTTTTGTTTGACCGTTACCAAACCCGATAATGAAAACTTTTATGTAAAACTGTAGATCAAAATCATTAATGGTGGTAATCGGACCAGGAGAAAGGAGGGGCGGTATTGCGGGGGAGGTGGGAATTCAAAAGATCTCCGTTATTATAAGTCACATCTAAATGTTGACTCATATTACAGCCTCAGTATCTGATTTCAATTAAGGGGAATGTGTTAAAATGTTATATAACCAGAATAGTTCTATATTTAACTTTCCATAATTGTTGTTCTATACATTTTTTTCTTACCTCGAATATTGAGCTGATTATTTGCATGATTTTAATCCACTTATACCCATAGGGCGTTAAAAATAAACCAAGATATCATGAAACTTCTTATTCTAAGCAACAATACCAAATACAGTTTTCAAAGAACCTTTGAGATGCACGCATATTTTTCGTGAGGTGTTATCAAACTTGACTTAAAAATGTTTATTTCATCAATATCGCGCCCAATAGTTAACCGTTTCATTCATCTCAAAAGATCATATTCGTTAATGGCAGAAATCGCAAAAGGAAGAGTGGGGAGCATAGATGCGAGGGGATGGGGCGGTGAACTCAAAATATCTTAGTCATCAAGAGTCCGAGAGGTAAATGTTATAGGGGTTACATGTCCCAATCATGTTAAAAATTTAATGTTCAGCAGCTTTTTTTGTATACATTTTTTTTTTTGTAACTAGAAAATTAAATCTGATTTACAAGTTGAGTAACTGTAATTAAACTTCGCACATCCAGCACACAATTCTAAATTAATAAACAAAAGGTAAGTAGTTAAAAAAATTATACATTATCATTATTAATACATTACTCCAAATAGTTGATTAAATACATAACAGCTTAATGCTGCCATGGGCCTCCTTGCCATAGTATAGTGTAGTAGTGTCTAGTAGTATAGTGGTAGATATCGATCTTTCATTGTTTATATTAAAAAAAAATGGGTTTGTGTATATCAGAAACAAAAAGTACTTGAGATACTTCAGGTGTTAAGGATTTCACAATTCATTGATTCCAATAATCACAAGTCATTAACATTGGTAATTTGATACCACTAAGTACATAACTAATAAAATACTTAACCTGAGGCATAGAGATAAATAAAAATAAGTATATTTAAATAATAAAAATTAAATTAATGTAACTATAAATCAATT
Source organism: Riptortus pedestris (assembly GCA_019009955.1). NCBI lineage: Eukaryota > Metazoa > Arthropoda > Insecta > Hemiptera > Alydidae > Riptortus > Riptortus pedestris. Next base: position 40,030,549 of record CM032233.1, on the reverse strand, counting down.
AGTTACTTAAAATCAACCCCAATTGAAATAATCTTTAGTGTCTCTAACCTAGCTGGAACAAACCTACAACGAAAAAACAGCCGAATATCATAGAGAAAGTATATTAACACAAAATGCGATTAAAAAATTGATTGAGAAGAAAAAACAACAGCAGGCAAACCAAACCAAAACATGCATCCACATGGTAACATATACATAACAACACATACATTCAAAATGGCTAAAAATACACATAAACAAGTATTTGACTTCCCTGGAAATCATATTATTTTAACTGAAAGTCATCTAACAAAGAAATATAGACTCTTCTAATGTAGGTAGGATGAAAAAATTGGCTACGCTTCCACTATGACAATTTATTAAAACGGCAGAGCGCTTTCGATGCTGTGCATCATCGTCGGTGCCCGAAGGTCTTCGATGTTGAGCTGGACTGCTCCAAGAGCCGTCAGGTCAACCTACATTAGAAGTCACCTCCACCTGCCAGAATACCAACTCAGAATAGACTCCTCTGTTTACCTTACTCATTTTACCCCACAGCCTGGCCCCAGCTGCCTATAAAATCTTAGACCTAAAAAAGAGACCCGAAATATTTCCCCGAGTAAAAATTCAAGCTTATTTGACCAATAATCCACTCAATCAATCTAACAGTTATTTAAGCAGAGCTTGACCAAATTAAAACAGTTCTCCTAATAAAGAAAACACGAACGTTCGAAATACTTACTTTGAATCTACTCAAAACAAATAAATTATCATTATTTAAAAATGATATCCTACTCACAAAAATTGAATCTGTTCAGAATTAAATCTTGTTTTTATCAACCACATTAAAACACCTACTCACGGAGCGAAGCAAGGACACTTGGACTTCGCAGTGAGGAATGCACCTGAGCACTTTCTCCAATTAAACATTGTTAAGAATTCTTATAAATACCGGCTCAACACTTCCAGCTCCCGTCTTCTCCCTCAACTCACCCAGATCATTCTTTCTATACTTTGTGCCTTTTTGTACAATTGTGTTTATTTTTGTAAAAACGTGCATAATTTCGAAGAAAGCCTTTTTTAAAAAGGCTTTTCAGGCAACCATGTTTTTATATCGATCACCAGATAATAAACACATGAATTAACAAATAATTTAAAGAAAATGAATGAATAAAAAATAACTTCTGTGGTAGAAAGAGATGTATGGATACTTAAAGGAGAATGCGAGAATAAATAAATAAAGATATGGAGAAATAAGAAAATAATTACTGTATGGTAGAGATCAGAGAAAATGGTATGGGACAATAAAGTAAAAAATAAATGTTACCTAAAAGCAGACCCTGGAGAAAAGAAGGTGATTATAATAGACCAAGAAAGGAAAAAGATAAGAAAAATAGGGAATATTTCATATATGATCTATATAGTTGATGAAATAAACAAAATGTTCTTTAGAAGAACATCGTCTAAAATGTACCAGATAAGTGTGGAGACGACTTGTCTAGTCCGAGAGCTGGAGGCTACACTGAATAGTGCTGATAGACAACAGCCTTATGCATGAAAGTCAGCGAGTGCTGGCTAGAGACAATATAGCTGAACTGTTTAGACAAGAATGCATTGCGGGTTTAACATTAATTTAATGCTACACCAAAAAAGTGGTGATGCATTTCTCATTTGGTTTGCGGTTCAACTGTTTTAGAATGTTTTACTTAATGACACTAAGTATGTAATCGTTTCTTTTTATTTGTAAGGTCCACTATGCCGTTGCTGGTGTAACAAAATTCTAGACACCTTACTTACGTCTTCCTCAAATTAGTTCCATTTCGTTTTCTTTTTAATACATTTTGGATGTCTTTACCATTTCTGAACAAATAGGTGATTATTATAGGAAAGTACTTGCTTCCTTGGATGTCATCCTCTGACGCTCTTTCAACTAGTAGAACGAAGATTAGTCGATTCTATACTATGTTTAGTTTTATGGGAATTAGTTTTGTTTATGCTATAGCGTAGTGAAAATGTCAGAGAACAATGTACATTTCCGGCATATTTTGCTTTTTCATATCAAAAAAGGCTAGGGAGCTGCCGAGGCCCATCGAAGTATGGGGAACGAAACCATAACAGACCGTACTGCACAGAAATGGTTTGCCAAGTTTCATTCTGGAGATACGAGTTTGGATGATTCCCGCTGCGGTCGACCAAAAGAGGTTGATTCGAGTGATATCAAGGCATTAATTGAGCAAAATCCGTCGCTATAGGTAAGAAAAATTGAGGAAACAATAGGAATAGGTTTAGGGGCCGTTCATAAGCATTTAAAACAGCTTGGCTACGTGTCCCGCCTCGATGTTTGGTTGCCACAAGAACTGACTGGGGCAAACCGCATATCAATCTTTAACTCTCTCCTGAACCGACATGAAAGAGACCCGTTTCTCAAACGATAGTGACGGACGATGAAAAGTGGATTATTTATGAAAATGTAGTGCGAAGGAAATCCTGGACAACTGATGCGAGCCGCCGAATGGCACCTCCATGGCCGACCAACATCCGAAAAAGATTTTGCTGTCCATATGGTGGGATTATCGTGGCGTGCTGTCTTACGAGCAACTTCCTCAAGGAAAAACGAAAGATTCGAAGGTCTACTTCACGCACCTATCGAAATTGGACAAAGCATTGCGACAGAAACGCCCAGAACTATTCAATCGCAAAGGTATTGTTGTTCACCAAGACAACGCTAGACCTCTCTCCTTAATTATGACACAACAAAAATTAAGGTAACTTGGCTGGGATGTTTTGCCCCACCCACAGTATTCTCCGGGACTTGCTCCATCGGACTACCACCTGTTCCGGTCCCTCCAAAACAGCCTCAACGGGAAAGTTGAGTCAGTCGAGTGCACACCTCCGCTAACGATCTGGCTTTCTCAGGGGCTCACCGTGTATCCAGCATTCCTAATCCATTTTGGGTGTCTTTCTCATTTCTGACACAAATAGGTGATTATTATTGGAAAGTAATTGGTGCCGTGGATTTCATCTTCTATCACTCATTCAACTTCCTCTCGTGTAAAATGATTTGTGTAAAATCCATCAGATAAGTGTGGAGACGACTTGTCTAGTCCGGGGGCTGGGGGCTACTCCGACTATTGCTGATAGACATTAATTTAATGCTACACCCCAAAAGTGGTGTTGTGTTTCTCGTTTGGCTTGGGGTTCAACTGTTTTTGGAGAGTTTTATTTTAAGACGTTAAGCAAGTCATTGTTTCTTTTTGTTTGTAAAGTCCACTATGATGTTGCTTGTTGCATGTGTAACTAAATTCTAGTCACTTTACTTACGTGTTCCTCAAATTGGTTCCTATTCGTTTTTTTTTTATTATCCATTTTGGATGCTTTTCCCATTTCTGACCCAAATAGGTGTTTATTATGGGAAAGTACTTGCTGCCATGGATGTCATCCTCTGTCGCTCATTCAACTAGAACTAAGTTTAGTGAGCGTAAGAAGAGATCAATTGATGAAGAAGCACCATTGTGATAACAGATAGATGTGGTTCGGCTGTTGTTGAACAGTCTGTAGCCAGTGATATCGTGTATGTTTCTGATTGTATTGTCACGTTTCGCATTTTCGACCGAACCCAAGGTTTGTGATACTCATTAAAGTCGCTTACTATTATAATTTCCTTGCTGTTATTAAATAATACTGTTGAGAAACAAAGCATTAAGTTGTTTTACAATAGGAATATAACACATAGTCATAAAACAAGATACAGGAACATGCTTCAAAATCACAATTTATTTGACAATGCAGTACATACTTCGTAAATAATTCTTAACTATTACTCACAGTAAGCACTGATAACTTCACTTCTTATTGCACAGTACAATAGCTCACGGTCGCTGAAGTTCACAAAAATACGCCACTGCACTGGTCTTCACAAAGACCATGGCACTGCACTGTTCTTTAGATAAACACTGTACCGAAACTAAAAGCACTGCCCACTAAAGCTGCACTCAACGCACTGTTATTCACTTGAAGAGAACTAGGGCGGCAAGATGAAAGGGAATTGGCCCAGACTGGTCTAGGTGGGGACTAGCACCTTCTAGAACGTAAGTGGTGTCAGCGGTTCTGCCGCTTTCACCGGTCAGTTCCTTTCATCTACTTCGTACTTCTTAAATAAGTGATACTGTGTACTTTTTTTATGTACGTAGTTTTCACAACACTACTATTCAGGAAGTCGAATCCACACATTCCTCTCCCCGATAACATGACTCTAAAAGGAAATGCGGCTGATAACTGGAATTATTTTAAATCTGAATGGAAATATTATCATACAGCATCGGGCCTTAAAGATAAACCTGGGGAATTCAGTCAGCCACTTGCATGGTACTTTTAGGCCGAGACACAGGGCAAGTGTTGGAAAACATGAAGCCGGCAGATAACAAAAAGGGCACAAAGCTATTGGGGAATTGTATACATTTCTCATTCCACAAACGAATGTGATCTATGTGTTCGGATCAGCAGTACAGGAAATTTCCGAATCCATAGATAATTATATTATAGCGCGAGTTAATGAAAAAGGTACGAAGTGGGTTTAAAGAAATTTATTGCGTACAGAACATGACGGAATGAAAACAAGAAAAAGATTAAAGTAAAAAGTAAACAAAGTTAATAATTAAAAACATATGGTTTTAGAAAGAGATTAATAAATCAATCATGTACGCAGGCGGTGAGGACAGCCACATACTCCCCTCCCAGTGGCAACGAGAAGGCTAAGCAGCGTATTTCATTGGAAATCGTACAACTCGCCCAGAGCGGGTTTTCCGTTCGGTGGTGGTTGTGGGCTTGGAAGATGCAGTACGCTGTGAATGTTCTTGAGTCGTTTGGTTGGGCGGGATAGCTGAGGACGTGTCCGTTCCAGGATGTTTCTCTGGTAGGTTGATGTCGGTTTCATGTAGGTCGATTTGAGGCTGGTCATGCAATAAGAACGCTGGTTTCAGCCGATCAATAGAAATGGAATCCTCGCCTCTGGGTAACAATAGTGAAAAATTTGTCACTTCTTGACACAAATTTGAATGGACCTTCATAAGTTGGTTGAAGAGGTTTCCTGACGGTGTCTTGACGAATGAAGACGTGAGATGAAGTCATGACTCAGGGTATATAAAAATTGTTTTCTTACAATGGGGACGAAATGGAATGGGTCGAATTGTTCTGACGTGTTCTTGAAGTTGGGTGAGTAATGTAGGTATGTCATTTGACATTTATGAGTCTTCGAAGAAATCAGCAGGAAGTGTGATCGGTTCAACGTAGACAAGATATGCAGGTGAAACTCCTACTTCGGGTATTATGATTAAATGAAGCCCAAGGAGAATAGTTGGATGTTTCGGTCTATTGTAAGTTGAGCCTTTCAAGGAGCGATGCCACCTTTCAATAGCTCTATTGGCAGCAGGATGGTAAGCTGTGGTCATTATGTGGCGAATGCCAAGAAAAGAAGACAAGGATGAAAACAATTGACAGTCGAATTGTCGGCCTCTGTCGGTCGTGATGAAGCGAAGAACGCCGAAGCGGGATATCCATGAATGAAGAATGGCAGACGCGATCTCTTCTGCGGTTATGCATGAGATTGGGATCGCTTCAGTCCATCTTGAAAATCTGTCGATGATCGTTAGTGGGTAACGATATCCTCTTGAAGGAGGCAAAGGTCCGACAATGTCAATATTTAAGTGAGAGAATCGTTTTTGAGCAGGGGTGTAGGAACCGATTTTACTAGAGGTATAACGACAAGTTTTACATCGTTGACAAGGAATACAAGTCTTGGCCCACAGCGTCACATCACGTTTTAGTGAAGGCCAGCAGTATCTGTCTTGAAGTAGCTTCATTGACGCTGAAATTCCAGGATGAGATAGATTATAAATAGAGTCAAAAAGAGGTCTGAGGGATGAAGGGTCGAAGCTTGCCTGTCGAGGAATCACACAGCAGATCCAGACCATTGTCCAGAGTTATCGTTTGAAAACTGAATGATGACGAATTCGATTTTCTAATGTGTTCGAGTTCGTTGCATTTTTCTTGAGCTCGAGCGAGGTCTGTAAGCGATACTGTTGATGACAGCACAAATTCTGTAATTCTAGAACAAGCATCTGCAGAATGATTTTGGTTTCCAGGAATGTATTGGATGTCAGTAATAAATTAGCCGATGTAATCAAGATGTCTGAGTTGTCTAGGAGTTGCTTTCTCAGGCGTAGGTGAGAGGTTTGTGGTCCGTTAGAATGGTGAAATGACGACCTTCGAGGTAATACTTGAAGTATTTGACTGCTTCATATGCAACCAAAAGTTCACGGTCGTAAGTGCTATAGTTTTGTTCAGTTTTAGATAGGACTTTAGAGAAGAAACCTATAGGTTCAGGTATATTCCCTCTCATCTGGTGAACAGAAGCACCAAACGCGAAATTTGAAGCATCCGTTGTGAGAATGAGTGGGAGATTACTGGAAGGATGGAAGAGAAGGGTAGCATTAGCTAAATCAGATTTCAACTTAGTGAAGGAATTTATGGCATCATCATTACAGTCTAATTTGCTTTTGTCCTTCCGTTTAGGTGCTGGACAAAGGTCATAAAGTACTTTTTACGTTGTAGCTGAGTTAGGTAAGGATCTTCTATAGAAGTTAACAATTCCTAAGTATCGTCTAAGTTGGTCGGCTGTTTCAGGAAGAGGACAGTCTTGAATTTCTTTTACTCGTTCGGGTAGTGGAAATATTCCGGTCTTATTGATGGGGTAACCCAAGAATGAAATTTCAGGGACAGCGAACTCACATTTTGCAAAGTTGATGCAAAGACCGTGTTGGGAGAGACAATCGAAAAGTAGACGAATGTGTGTCTCGTGTTCCTTTTCAGATTCAGAAGCGATTAAAATGTCGTCTAGATAGGAATATGCGAATGGAAGGTCTCGCAGAGCTTGGTGAATGAAGCGTTGAAAAGTTTGGCCTGCGTTCTTTAATCCGAATGGCATACGAACAAACTCAAATAAACCAAAGGGAGTAATAACAGCAGTCTTGGGTTCGTCTTCAGGATGAACAGTGGTAGGCTCTGACAAGATCTATTTTAGAAAATATTGTCTTATTTTCAAGCTGTGCATTGAAGTCTTGAACATTAGGTATCGGATACTTATCTGGAATAGTTATGTGATTGAGGGCACGGTAGTCACCGCATGGGCGCCAGGAGCCGTCTTTCTTCGGAACCATGTGCAGTGGGCTAGACCAAGGGCTCTTTGATGGTCTACATATACCTAAATCGATCATTTTCTGAAACTCTAACTTAGCCTGAGAAAGCTTGTCTGGGGCTAGGCGCCGTGCTTTAGAGGTAACGGGCGGGCAGTTAGTGCTGATTGTATGAAAGAAATCAATGTCTGGTGTTTTATGACCAGGCGTTTCTTTCAATAAATCGGGATACTGATAAAATATTTGGCAGTATTTGTTATTTGGGTCAACAAGATGGACATCAGAGGATACTGACTGTGAGGGTGTGGAGCCATGTTGAAACAGGCATGTTTTGCCGTCAATTAACTTACTATTTTTCATATCAGCTAAAAGGTTGAATTCTGATAGAAAGTCTGCTCCAATAATTGGCTGTTGGACGTCGGCAATAATAAAGGGCCAACAAAATGACCTGCGAAGACCTAGGTCTAGTTGTAAAAGTTGTTCACCATATGTGGCAATGCTTGATCCATTAGCTGCAAAAAGTATTCTACTGGATGGTTTTGGTTTTGGATTGTCACGTGGAGGTATAACAGAAATGTCCGTTCCGGAGTCAATCAGAAATTTAGTATTGGTTAAGCGATCATAAACAAAAAGACGGCGTGGTTGTAATTTTGCGCTATCTCCCGCCGTATCGAGACAGTGCCTAACTAGTTTTCCGAATTCCTAGATGGGGTGGAAAGGTAGTTGCATGGTAGAATACACTTTTTGGCATTTTTACCAAACTTCTTATGATACCATCAGATCTGAGATTTTAGAAATGCGCCACTCAAAAATAGTGATTTTAAAAAATCGTCCTGAACATGCGGACCGGCGAGGCAACGCATTTCCCTCAGAAATTGAGAAGGCTTGTTTGAACCCACTTCTTGGTCGTCAACAAGTTTTGTAAATTTTCGGCCCTCTGTTTCCTCAAACTCCGTGATGAGACGGTTACAAAGGTCTTGTTTAGGAGTTTGGCTAAGAGGTTTTTCCAGAAAGTCGGAAATTAATTCCGCTACATTGGTGTCAAGATTGCCTAATACGTGATAGTATTTAGTACGTTCTTGTGTTCGTGTGTAATACTTGCCGTGAATTGACCGTCGACCTGACGTAGCCAAACTCGGACGTTCTTCCGCCAAAAGGGTGGGATTTTCAGCGTCACTTTTGAGAGTTGGCCGTCGGGATCGGGTCTATTGGCATTTTCAGATCACGTCGATGGTCACCACTATAGCGCGAGTTAATGAAAAAGGTACGAAGTGGATTTAAAAAAATTTATTGCGTACAGAACATGACGGAATGAAAAAAAGAACAAGGTTAAAGTAAAAAGTTAATAATTAAAAACATATGGTTTTAGAAAAAGATTAATAAATAAATAATGTAGGCAGGCGGTGAGGACGGCCACAATATAGCCAGATTACGCAAATTAAGTACTAATCGTAACTATAAGGCTTTAGAACCAGAAACGATTCGAGACTGGCTTGTATTGAACATACGAGATGAAGCCACAAACAGTTGATTAGCGTAGCCAAGCTCACTTTAGAGACTGCAATAGATGTTTGCAGGGCTAATGAGCTGACGGATAAGCAAATTAAATTTATCAGAGGAGAAAACCAACAGAAGAGGTAAATAAAATTGATTTTCATCGGAAAAATAGGAAGCCCACCCTGTGCAAATACTGTGGAAGAGTTCATGCACGTGATAAACTGCCTTGCCCGGAGAACAACAAGTCCTGGAACTTTTGCAAGACTCCAAACCACTTTGCGTCAGTGTGTCAGAGCAAGCTACACCAAGGACGTCTCTCAAGCAATCCGCAGAGGAAAAGCAGGAAGCACCTTAGCCATTGCCAACTTGTATGTAAGACATGTGGGTGAGGAAAATGAATCGAAGGATTCAAATTCATCAGGCCATAGCAAGCAAGCATTTGCCATAGAACAGATTCGATAATTTGAAACTTCAAAACCAATGAGAATTTGGACTGCTTTCTTGAACTTTATAGTCAACTAGCAAGACGACTTATAAGAAGCGGAAGATAAAGTGTCAGTTACAGTGGATCTAGAGCGGTAACAGCCTAGATATATATATATATATATATATATATATATATATATATATATATATTTATATATTTGAACAGACCTCATTTTCGTCATCTACTAGGTAGGATCGATGGGCATTTGAAGACATTTTCCGAAAATGAGTACAACCTCAATAGCTGATTTCCCCCAAGGGAAATCTACTAAAATCAAAATCGAATGCATTTTTTTAGGTTTGTAGTAGTTCGCGATTTTAATCACCCAGGTCCGAAGATGCCATTACTCTCGTCCATCACCACTGAACAATTAGACTTCATTGAGCTTCATAACGGAGCCAAAGCCAACCAATCGTCATGGCTAAGCTAGAAGGGACGCACCAAGCTGAAGGCATCTTGGCTAAGGGCGACGACATCTTCAGGGGAGTTGGTTGCTTACAGAGTGTGTGCAAGCTAAGCATTGACTCTAATTTCCCGACAGTAAAGCAAGCCACTGCCGCATACCTGTGCTTCTCGGAAACGAAGTCAAGATTATGCTTGATGAGATGGAAAAGAATGAGATCATCAAAAAGGAAACCTGTCCAAGCGATTGGATAAGTAATCTAGTGCTGGTTAAGACTCCTAAAAACATCGGATCTACATAGAAGATCTTAATCAAGCACTAATGCGAACGAAATATGATATCCCAACAATCGAAAGCATCGTCCTCGAGTTAAATCATAGTCGATATTTCTCTGTGCTAGACACAAAAGACGGGTTTTGGAATCTGAAACTAGACGATCGGAATCCTATACTTACTACTTTTTGGACTCCATTTGGAAGATACCGGTGGATCTCAATTCCTTTCGGTTTGAAGGTGTCAACCGATATCTATTAGTGTCGTCTTCAAGAAGTTTTGGCAGGAATACCAGACATAGTGATTGTCCAAGATGACATAATGTCGGGGTCGGTTTTAGGACGAGAAATGACGGATGAAGAAGCCTCTGCAAACCCCAACCGAGCTCTAGAACGTCTTGTAGCACCCGGCCATAGCTGCAAATCTGAAATTCAACAAAAGTAAAGTTTCGCTGAAGAAACGCCAAGTTAAATATATGGGTCACATCATCACCAAAGACGGTTTGAAAGCTGACCCGGAGAAGGTCAGAGCTGTAAAAGAGATTCCAGGCCCTACTGATGTTGTTCAACTCAAAAGCTTCATTGGTTTAGCAACATATTTATGGCAAAATTTGTACCAAATTTATCATCAATCTACAAGCCTCTCAATGACCTCACGAAGAAAAACCAGCCCTGAGTATGGACTAGCGAACACAAGCGAGCCGTCGAAGAAGTGAAAAAACGAATACTGAATGCCAGTACTTGCGTTCTTCAACCAGACAGTCCCCGTGGTTATTGACTCTGAGTCGACGCTTCATCCAAAGGACTTGGAGGTGTTATCAAACAGGAATGTCGACCCGTCGCTTTCACGTCGAGGAGAATGTCGTCAAATGAGAGAAACTGGGCTGAAACAGAACGCGAATGTCTTAGCATTTTATTTGCTTGACAAGTACATTGTCAGATTTAAGGATGTCGTTATTCAAACAGATCATCGCTCGCTCAAAGTAATATTCAAACGTTCGATCCATAAAGCACCTACTCGACTTCAACGGATACTACTACCCCTACAGTGATACAATCTGAGGATTCAGCTTCTGAAAGGTAAAGAAATGTTAGTCGCCGACGCACTGTCTCGCATGCAGTTACCGGAAGGCACCGAACAACAGCTTGCAGAAGTGTACCACTGACCCAATCTATATAGAACTCGAGTCCATAAGAATGGCGGACAATCTGAACATGATGCCTAAAAGCCTACACCGTATTCGACAGGAAACCTCCGTCAACAACACTTTGTGCATTCTATTGTCTGTGATTAAGTATGGATGGCCGGGACACAAGGATACGCTACCACTATGTCTCTTCGTATTCTGGAATTATAAACTTGAACTCAGGGTTCAAGATTGTATCATCTACAAAGGAAGCCAGGTCGTTGTGCCAAAGACACTACGTGCCGAATTTATCACGAATATTCACCGGGTCATTTGGGACAGAATGCGTCTCTCAGAAGAGGCCACTACACGTTTCTTTGGCCGTTCATGAATAGCGAAATAAAATATATCATTAAGTGCTGGTCGACATGCCAAGAACTGGCCGTTGCACAACCAAACCCATGAAGTCGCACAAGATTCCAGCTCTACCATGGGAACGAGTCAATCTGGACACATTCCAGTTTGACACTCAGCAATTTGTTGTGATGGTTGACACCTATTCAGATTATTTTGAGGTTGAGCCGATCCCTAACACCAAGGCAAAAACCTATAATTCCTTTTTCTAAGCACAACTTTGCTCGGCATGGAATTCCATTAGTTTTGGTGACGGACAATGAAACGCCTCTCATTGGAAAAGAATTCTCTGCTTTCGTCAAGTCGTGTGAATTCAACCACTCAACATCAGCGCCATATAACAGCCGAGGAAACGGCGAATCCGAGTCTAGCGCCAAGATTGCCAAAAACCTACTCAAGAAATGTAAGCGCGACAATCTAGACTTCTAGGCGGCGCTTCATGAATGGAAAAACACGCCGTCAGAGGGGATGGACTTTAGTTCCGTCCAGCGTCTGATGTCTAGAAGAGCACGAAATAGAGTACTAGCTGCCCATCGACTTCTCACCCCACAGGTTGTAAAGGATCTGCTGAAAGGATTCGAGCTGAATAGAAAAAAGTCGAAATTCCACTATGATCAAAGAGTCAAAGAACTTCGAATCGGTCAAGACGTCTATGTAAAACCGCAAACCAGAGATGAAAACTTGGACACAACGTTAGCCAAGAAGGATCTCCCTTCAACGTCTCACTCAACTCCAAGCTACATTGGAGAGACCACCTTTGGTTGAAACCAGCGCACCTGATCATATCACCGCCTCCAGCACAACGCATCTTAATGAGACCGTCACCAAGAATAACAAGGTCGCCTTCACATCTGCTAAAATCACGCAGGTCTTTCGGAATCGAAAACCCACCCCTTATGCCCCCGATCCTCTAAACATGGAAAAACGTGATGGAGGAGTTTCAAAGTCATACCCACTACGAGATAAACAGCCAGAAGAGACAAAGACAAAATGTTCAGACCTCACCTCCAAAGACTAGACCATCACCTAAACCGAATATCTCATCGTTTGGCAAAACGATTAAGCCCACTCAGCTCTCCACTTTCACCTAAAAAAAAATCAATTGTTACATATCGATAGTTATATACAAATGAATTGTTATAATCGATTGCTAAATAAATAAGTTATCAAAAATCGAGTCTACTGTGTTGTGCCGTTTGTTCTCTCTCCCTTAAATTACATTTTTAATAACAATAGCTACAAAACAGCAGGACACAATAACCAGAAGTGTTACCTCGCAGAAGTGATAACCCGTAGTGTTACCTCCCTGAAATACGGGCATCCCATTTATCAACGTGTCTCACATTCCACATATACAATTGTCTTAAAGTTTAAATATATTTTTTTATAAATTATTTAAATGAAATGATCTTTGAACACGCACACAAGAGACATCAACTTCATCTCCAACACTACTTTCTATATTGCTGGCTATGTTCTATCAAAGAATTCTCCTTATGGTGGAACTCACCATAATCAGGTGTTCAAGTTTAGTTGAAGCTTTCTCGTCTAATTCAAGATCAGAGTCTTACCTCTAAAAATCCTTAAGAAATAAATTATCTGAATCAGGTATGCACAACCTTTGACATGTTGCGGGCTAAACTTTAGTGTGTAAATAAGTTCGTGGGCCGCTTTTAAAAGTAGTGCCTTTTAAAGTAGTGTTCATAATTTTTAACGATAGATATCAGACATGAAATTATACGACAATGTACTTATAATACAATTAATTAAAATGAAATGAAAAAAATAGGTACAGCATAATAATTAAATCGTAAAATTAGGAATTATTACAAACAACGAAAGCTGAATAGCGACACCGAAATCAATGAGACACTTGAGCTTGAATGTGGGAAACTAATCCATCGATGTTTGGATTAATTCCACTGATACAAAGACGAAAAGAATTTTCCAAATTATCGTCAGTCAGCCTTGCACGATGTTTTGATTTATTAACTTTTATCATTGAAAAGAACTGTTCGCATTTATAAGTACTGCCAAACGCACAAATCTCTCCTCATCTTCCTCATTGGTGTAAGTAGTGAAATATTTTTGTTTAATTGGGGTTTCAAAATGTCTTGTAGGCAGGTTGTTGCCCATATATGATCTAAATATTTGAGCCTTCCCTGAGTCCATCTAAACATTCAAAAGCAATGCAAATACATACTACCTTTAAAAAATATTTTTAGCTCATTATTCGATAAAATGGGAAATAATAAAAGCGTTTTAAAATAGTATCTTTTCACAAAGGCCCGAAGAATCTTCAATGTTTCGCCACAAAAGAAAATCATTTCTCTCGGCTTCAGTTTTATGAAGATGACATTCATCTGTTTTAATTTTAAATCTATGTACGTAGGTCCATTTGAGACTCCAGATGATAGCTATTATATAAAAATCAATCATTTTTTCTACATAAAGACTTTAAGAAACTGTTTTCTTTTTTAAGGGACATAGAGAAGTGTGTTTTTTTTATGTAGGCAGATGAAGTAAATGGCTATGCTTCCACTGTAACAATTTATTAAAACGGCAGAGCACTTTCCATGCGGCGCATCATCACCAGTGCCCTGTTGACACACAAAAACAATAATTACTATCTCTATTAAAATATTTTAGATAAAGGGTAAAATAGATAACATGTAACAATAAAAACTATCTTTCTTAGAACTAAATAACACATAAAACCTTTCATACATCAACAGGCAATTTTTTTATTAAATAAATAAGTACAGGTAGGACATTAAAACTATCTAAAAAACTTAAAATAGACTATTTAGACAAAGAAAGACATTCTTTGCTGGACAAAGGAGATGAGAGAAGAGACCTACCGAACGTCCTGGATGTTCAATTGAAACAAGTCTGCCATTTCATCCCTGCTAGCTGAGGTAAGGAGGCTAATGGTAAGAACGTGAGTTGGCTAACATCTTCTTTAATATTAATGTTTTTCTTCGACGTTAGAAGAAAAAGATCGTTGGTAAAAAAAAAAAAAATGACCAACTCAGAAGTGTGTTTTTATTGGTAACTTTATATTTATTAAACCAATGGTTTATTTCAGATGAAATCAGCTTAAGTATTATTAGCAAATGCAGTACTTAGTTTTGTGTTCATTTTAGATCATCGGCATTAACTTACCAAAGTAAAAATGGTAATGCTTTTTCCTTGAATAAGAAACCCTTAACTTCAAATTATTCCCACGGGCTTACTGTTTAAAAATGTATATTTGAATTTATTCTAGCTTCAGCCATTTGAAAATAAGATATAATAATTTGTTGCTAACGTCAAATCGATTTATAATTGAATCGAGGCAATGATTTGAAGCTTTCAATGTTTACGTAAACAGTTGTGGGCGTGTTCAGCTGGCGAGAGCTCAGTATCACGTGACTCCTCAGCACTAGTAGTATATAGCTCTTGGCTATTATTTTCTCAATGTGTCCCCCTGCTCGTATTTAATTGTCACTCGAATTGACAACTTGGCTTATCATGTGTGCTGATTGGATTAGCTGTTTGTATTCTCTTTCCCCCTTAGGATTTTGTAATAAGCTTACATTATCTTAGTAATATGAAGCCTTTAGTACTTTATTGTCACTCGATTTTTTTGCCTTCAATCCAATGTGATTCTTTTGTTTTACAATGTGGAGGTGGATTTTTCATAAAATTGTGTAAGTAATTTTAAGTGTTCTATTGAAACCTTCCAGATTTAATAGTCCATTTCATCTTTCTTAAGTTTTGTTATTTTTATTGAAACTATTGATCATTAATTTGTCACTTATCTACACAACATATCAAATAATATAGGTACAGTTGGTTTTCATTTTATTCTTTTTCCATGCTTATAACTTACTGTCATGAATCCTTGTAAATAGATTCATAACTATGTTATTCAACTGTATGAATGAAGTAACAAAACTGATGTAAAGGAGTATTTAGGATTTGTTCTACTAATTGCATATAAACAAAAGTCATTGCTAGCTCTTTTGTAGAATTATGTATGATTCTATACTCAAGGCTGAAAGAAATATGACTGCATCCTTTTTATAGTTGCTCTATTGTTTTTCTTGGCCACATACAAAATATATTAGTCCTCATCATTCATAAGCAAGCTTTTTTGTCCAATATATTTGTAGTACTGAAGAATATTAATATTTCAGTAGTGTTAATGATATTGGTAATAATTCATTTTCAGAAGAACCAAACTATAGAAATAAGTTATACTTCATTTATATATCGACTAACCTTCAAGTTTCGTGTTATTAAGTCCTTGGATTTGTTTTGTTTTTTCTTTAAAATGAGTGATTATTTGAGTTTGGTCTTTTCCTCTGTACTTATGATTTGATAACTGTCCTATCTGTTATCATTGACATTTACCAAGTCTGGTTTTTTTTTAGTATATCACGCTGTCGAAAAGAGAAAAAAAAAATAGGAAGTGTTATTGCTATCAAACCAGTAGTTGATTTTTGTGGTGGACTTTTTGAATTAGATTCTTGTGAGTTTTATTTCAATCTCAAGGCATTTGTGCAGCTCTATCCTTTTAGCTGTCCAACGAATTAGCATTTTAAATTTCATTTAGTTATTTTTGTATTGTAAATTATTTATGTGCTCAGAATTTCATATTCACCTGAGTCTATTTATCTCTTTGGTCCTTCTTTTAAGTTGACTATTCATTACATTATTTTTGAAAATATATTGTAAATTGGACTAATATTGAGCTTGACATTTTATCTAAAGATCCTGGTAAAAAGCATTTGGAGAGCTTAGTTATTAAAATAATATACCGGTTTTCATTTTTGCATTAAGCTTTTACAGAACAAGAGATTTATAGTTTCTCAATTGTTATGCAAAACAGTGCCATTTATTGGTTTCCATTGTTGTCTCAATTTATGGTCATACCATAAAAGATGTAAACATTTATATTTTATTCTCTTACTGAAGTTACGATCTAACCTTTTTTAATGGCTTATCTTTTGTTTTTTCTTTAATTACAGGACATATCTTTTTATGTGTGTTTAGCAAGTTCACTTCCTTCTGCACTTTTTTTTTCTTCATAACATCCTTCATGAGTTATTAATATTGAGTTTTTAGAAATGTCCCGAAATAAGTTATTTTAGATATTTCTAAACATAGCTCTAATTAACACACATTTCCTCTTTATGTTGCAGTAAATGATTATGATATTAGTTTTACCTTGAAATAGCAAATAATAGCATTGTATGGGGTTTTAAGATTGAAGTTATAAAGGAGAATATAATCATTATAATACAACAAAATTTCATGAAAGGTAATCTTAATTTTCTAAAATATTCTAGCTACATTAGACATAGAGCCTGATCAGCACTTTTTGCCAGACTTTATATTAATCTTTAGATTTACTTACAGTTGATACTACGATCTTTAATTTAATGTCACAACGTAATTGAATTATTTCAGATCAGATTGTTTTGATGCTTAGTTAGATTTAGTACATCATTTATCGAGTACCACATGATCTCAGCCTATTTTCTTCTGGAGTTTAAAGCGAAATTCTATTTATTAATTTTTATTTCAATCATGAATATTTTAAACTTTTGTCTTCATTCCTATTCTTATAATTTAAGAGTTTGGTGGAATACACTGCTATCTCACTCACTGCGAGCATTTATTCTTTAAAGAAGTTTTTCTTATTTTTTTTTTATTTGTATATTTGGGTGATTTGTTGGTGAGTGTGCACAAAAACCAAAAAAAAAAAAAAAATGGCATCCATTTGCTTACTTACAGGCATACATTTATTTATATAGCTTGGAAACTATTTTGAAAGAATGCCATACTGTAACGCACCGTTGAGTGCTTTTATAATAACCTTTATGTATTCCAAGATGGTGAAGGTTCCAAGACAGCATTGTTTACTGTTCGTTTCTATTCAGTTTAGGCAATATCAGTCCCACCATTACTGGTCATCCCTTCAGTATCTCCCATTCACTGGTTTCATAATAGCTCCAATGTAACTTTTCTGTTCTTGTAATTTTTTACTTGGTTGATAAACTTGCTTCAATTTAGTTAACACCACCAGCCTTTGTTAAATATTTAAGAAAGGTATTTTGTTAAACCTTTCTTAAGGTTTCTCCAAAGTAAAAAACAAAAGGAAAAAAAAGTTTTCCGAATAAATCATAAGTGGTGCTGGAACATTAGTAGAACAGTCATGCACGTTTAAAACTTGGCTGGTTTCTTTTAAGTAAGCATTAATATAAATTCGTCCGATTTCTGATTAATAATAATTCTACCAAGAAATGTATTAAATAATTATATCAGCATAGATTCATATAGGCTTATATATGAATATTTAATCTAAATATTTAATTCTTTTAAGATGTTAAATCTTCTGATGAATTAGTAATCTGTATTGACTCATTGCTCTTTGAATATACAATTATATTAGTGTGTCATATTTATACAAATTTCATATTTAAAATCTCAATTTTTTAAGTGTCCACAAAGTATAACTGGAATATATTATTCAGGCTTTCTACTTTTTCAAAGAACCAAGCTTCTTAGTCCTTCGTTCTAAATGAATTGTGCTACAGGGCTCAGTTGATTAAAAAAAAAGTAATGCCCATTTAAAACATACTTACTTTTCTGAAGTGATGGTTTACTTATACTTAATGGTATTACTTTTTAATCACACAAAACAATATGAAAGTTTATTTTATAATATCAAAATATGTAAAATGCCCTTTGGCTCCGATTCATATTTATGATAGTTTTCCTCCCCTAACTGCGTAGGGTCTGTTTAACTGCTCGTTCCACAGTAATTTAAAGCACTACATATGAATTACAGATTTTCCTCCATGCTAGTGCATAATTTCTATAATTATATTATTTTTTAAATGAGATGGATAATTTATATTAACTTAGTTTCTTATTAAAATATATTTTTTTTTTCAGGACACATTTATATAATTTGAACTTTGAAGAAGTTGATATAAGTACATGTTTTAGATCTACTTTAAGGCTGATGAGCCTTCATCTACATACTATAAGGTGTGTCTAAAATTATTGCACTTAACCGTTGTATCCCTATTTTTGCTTCTGTGAACCATTTATTATTTCATGTATCCCTTCTAGCCTCCAATCAATCCTTAGCTATGCTAGTACCCAAGGAACCATTGTGTATTTTGGTTTTTTTTAAGCTAGGGTTTGGCATTGCTCTAATAAATTATTGAGTGATTGTCCAATAAAATGTCATGATATTTATAAAATTATTCGTGCACATTATTTATTTTTAATAAATGTTTTTCTTTTAATTTACTAATCTTATTTATACATATTCTATGAATAATATTGTGAGTAGCATTGTCAATATCAGGCTGTTCGGAAAGTTGCTATCAATTTTCAACAATATAGTTACCATTTTGTTTGCTAACCAGTTCCCATCTTATTGGAAGTTTCATTATTCTATTATGATAAAATATCCTTGATTTATTGCCCAAAAACTGATCCAGGAGCTTTTTGCAGTCCTCTAGAGAATTAAAATTCTTTCCATTAAAGGAATTTTCAAGCCAACAAAACTAATGATATTCCTAGAATTGAGCTAAGTCTGGGCTATATGGAGTGTAAGGTAAAGCTTCCCAACCGAAGTTCAACAATTTTTTCCCATGTGGCCAAAGACTTGTGCAGTCTGGCATTTTCATGGTGGAAAACAAGGCTTCGCTGATTTGGCAACTGGTCAGTTTCTTCCTTTGATGGATTGAAGGAAGAAACTGACCAGTAACTGACTAACACAACACATTTCCAATTCAACCAGCAACAGACATAACTTTTTGTTCATGGATACTAGCCTTTAAAGTGGTTCGTGGTGGAATAATACTACTCACTGGAATCACACAATGTTTTTGCTCAACATGATTGTAAACAATCCATTTTTGCTTTCCAGTTGCCAAACCTTTCAAAAATGGATTGTTTTCATAGTGTTTGAGCAAGAGATCCATATTGGCTATACCAGTCCATTAAATCCCCCCCCCATTTTCAGCACCCAAACAGAAAGCTAATTAATGAAACCAACTCGATGATAAATGTACATGGATAGTCAAATTTTATACTTCCAACCTCTCTCGTATTCCACAAGTAGTAATTTGGTGGTTTTCAAAAAAAGGTGTCTTGATATGGTCATCAATGTCTGCAACTGATTTACCTGAGCATTTGTAATTTTCGACACTCAATTCTCCCTGCCTCCTCAACTCACTCATGCACTGCCTGCTCAGTTATTTCATTGGCCTCATATACAACACATATTTTTTTTGTGGCTTGACCAGCTTGCCTTTGTGGAAATAAAAAAACATCAAGTGATGGAAATGAACTTGCTTATTCTACATGACAACCGGAATGCTGATGGTAAAGATTTAAGGCAGTGTTGATAATGATAGGATTAAAATACTGAAGAAAGTCCTC
The DNA here is from genome assembly GCA_019009955.1 of Riptortus pedestris. Taxonomy (NCBI): domain Eukaryota; kingdom Metazoa; phylum Arthropoda; class Insecta; order Hemiptera; family Alydidae; genus Riptortus; species Riptortus pedestris. Next base: position 40,010,729 of record CM032233.1, on the reverse strand, counting down.
TCTTTCTCAAAACTAGTGTCGGCAAATTGTGAAACAGCCTGATATATAAATAATAAAAGGGTGGTAACCTGTAGATAACCCGTCCCGATTAGCCTAAGTTGCAAAAAGTGGACGTTAATAAATAATAATAATAATATAAATAATAAAAAAAAAAGTCATGAAATGAATAGGATGTTGTTTTTTCTATTGGAAATGTCTGAAATGACCTGTAAAAAATAAAATTAAAGTATTGACTTTTACAATGATAATAAATTAAAATCTTGGGGTCACCAGCTCATGAAGCTATGGGACCTGCCACACAACTTTAATAAGATTTCAAGCAGTCAACTTCATAAATTCTCTGCCTTATTGAGGTGTTGCTAATTCTGGCCCCCAATTCTTTATTCAACTAGTTACTCAGTTGCTAGATTAGATAGATATCTTTCTTGATTTATTTTAATTATATTTTTTACATCGTCATTTTTAATATTTTACTTGAAGATTTGTCATTTTATAAATTTGTTTATTTTATTTATTTGTTTTTTTAGATAATGGCCTTTCGAGCAAAAATCCTTCATATAATTGTTTTAGGAATTATAGGAGTTACAATTGTATTTTATTCCTCTTATTCAACAGGGCCAGTTCTTCTCTATCACATAAAATCTAATTTTAAAGGTAAGTGTTATCTTTGATGATTGTCGGATGTTAATCATTTTCAATATAATGGTTAATATTTTTTTCCTTTCTGTTTTCAAAAATGTCAATAGGATATGATCAGCATTGGGCTAAAATTATTTACACAAAAATAATAACAGATTACCATTACCCATAATTTGAAAATAGTAACCAATATTTTTTCATCCACAAGATAAAATTTTCATCTGCGTGATAACAATTTTATTCGACGGATAATTTTTGTTTGCTAATTAAAAAATAAGTATGTTAATCTCTGGGCTGGGGACACAACAAAAGAGCAAGTGTGATGTCATTAAATTATAATGATTTTATATATGCTACATGTTTGGAAAAGAAAAAATCTGATGTGGGCACTAAATGACTTCCCTATACTCCTATTAAATTAAATAAGTAAAATGTTTGGTAGAATTTCATTTAAAATTAAATAAAAATTATTTCATTTGAAAGCCATATTCGATATCTTTGTTCCTGTGCATTGGATAAAAAATTTCATAGAACATAATTTCTAGAGCCTTGTCATGATAAACAAAAAATGTCCCACATCTGTCTCTAATACTTATGGAGAAATTTGATTTTTTTTTATTTTCGCTCTTCTCTAAAACTCACTCAGTCCCATTTAGTCAATTTCATTCAAAACGGGCTGTGCACAAACAAATGTTATGAAATTCAAAATTTGATATTTCAACATTCTAAGACTAACGGTTTTTGAGTTATGCTAGTTACATACAGATCGCACACCAGTACTAGTCAAACTGGGTTAAGGGATAACAAAAACAGATAAATCTGTTTAAATCTAAAAACTGGAAATCTTTGCAATTAAAATACATCCTTTAATTTGTACAAGGAAGTAAAAAAAAATCAATAAAAGATGACGAGTTACCAAATAGTGAATATTAAGTAATTTCTGCTTATTTCGGATAACATATTCATCATTTTAGCAGATTTCCCTTAAGGGAAATCAGCTATTGAGGTTGTACTCATGACGGAATTTTCGAAATGTTTCTCCAAATGTCCATCGATCCTACCTAGTAGATGAAAATGAGGTCCGTTCAAAACTGTATATATATATATATATATATATATATTTGTCTGTTACCCCTCTAGCGGGCGCAATTTTTGTTTAATCGTTACCAAACTCGATATTTAGTCGTTTTATGTAAAAAGAAAGATCAAGTTTGTTAGCGGCTGAAATCGGACCAGTGGGAGGGGGGGGGGGTTTAGAGGGGAGGATTTTCGAAATATCTCCGTTACTATACGTCGGATCGAAAAATTGTACAGAATCAATCTTATTGCAAATTACATTTACTATAAATATTGTTATATACATTTATTCTCTATCTTGAATATTAACTGAGATATTTGCATTTTAGCAGATTTTTTATAAAATCGACGGCTAACGGGCGAGAATGACTTTCCCGCCAAAAGCTCGTTTGGCCGTTTCCTTGATTGCTCGCCTCTTGTGAAATTTCTCTACTGTAAAACTTCACGTGGGAAATCTGCTTAGTTTACGCAGCCCCTGCGTGACGGACTTTTTTAAATTACAGATACTGGATGATTAATGATCTTCTATTTGTTTTTCGGATGATAAATTATTTGAATATGCACAATTCTGGATATGAGGAGTTTAGAAAATAAGATTTTCTGCTATGAAAGCAACTGTATTATTTATTTGATTCTTGCATTAAGTTAATTCAGTGTTATACTTGACTTTATATCTGAATTTGTTAGGACACTTCATTATTAAATATGGGCAGATAGCTCATTATTTAATAATGAAGCTCATCATTGAGTAACTATATTACTATATTTACTTAGCTTTGAACTTAATTTTCTTCAATATACCATTAGAACCCCTTGTACTCTATCTAAGCTTCACATATTACAGGTATCTTTTTTATACAAGAGATCTATTTAGCAGAATTCTCTGGAGTGTAAAAAAACTCATAGTATGATTTTTGAGAAATTTCTTGAAATATCCACCAATTTTAACCAGAGGGTGACAAAAATGAAGTCCATTCAACATGTGTGCATGTGTGTGTGTGTGAGAGAGTAAAATTAAATACTCTGTATAAATTATTCCTAAAAACAACTTTGAAATCCCTAGGAATTTTCTATTCATATATGATTTGCAATTGCCAGTATTTAAGCATTGCTTACTGTAATTACTGTGTAAACACCAGATAGTTTGTTCATTATTATGAAAACTTATTATCTGAGGTTCAAATTTTTAAGTCTGGAACTCATGGTTAATAATCCGCACTTTTTTTTTGTAAATAATTGTACGTCTTTCTTTTAAACCGGAGCGAAGTACTATGCCCCTATAATTTTCAGATTTGTTTGTCTTTTTTATGAATTCTCCAGGTATATATTTATTTCTCCTTGTAACCTACATCACCTTGTAATCCTCAACCAAGATTGTATCTGTGCAAGGCTCTGAATAGATTTATTTATTTAGTGTTTCAGCCAACACTAAAAATCATATTGTTATTTGCTGAAATTGAACCTCGAATAGTAGTGGTTTAGAGAGAGGGAATTTGAATATTCAAAATATCTCTGTTATTATGAGTCGGATCATAGAATGTTGTAGAACCAATCTTGTTAAACTTTTTATTTGACAATTGTTGTTCTGTGCATTTTTTGTTAACTCAAGTATTAAGGGAGGTATTTGTACTTTTTTGTTTTCTGCCTTCAGTACGCCCCCCCCCCTTCTACTCATCGGTTTTTATATATAAATAGAGAACGTGGTGATATGAGATCACAAGTGTTATATCAGCACTTGGGAAATCTGCTTAGTTTACATAGCCCCTGTGTGACAGACTTTTTTTATTCTCTCGTAGAAAATTATCACTCATATGAAGCTTTTAATAGCTACATACCATTGTTCATTATTAACCTTGCAGGCAATTAAGAATTATGTAATTTATAGTAAATTATATACAACAATATTATTTGTTATCCTTCTTTTAATAATTGAGTAATTATAATAACTATGGTTTTATATTTTGTAGGAAATGTATCTAACAGTACATCAGAAATTACTGTTGGAAAGCGATTGACACTGCATTCTCCCACTCAAGTTACATTGGCTGCTCCTCATGATTTTACAAACAAAACTAAAAGTGAAGACAACCATAGCTTGGATAAAACAGTCCAAGGAATAATTACTGAATCTATCTATGAATCTGGTTACGATATTCCAAACCCAGACTTATGCCCTGAGCTTGGGAAAAACTTAAAAGTTCTTGTTGGTATAATGTCAGCTCCTAGTCACAAAGATGCAAGAATGGCTATTAGGCAAACTTGGGGGCATTATGCCCTTCGCCAGGATGTATCATTAGCATTTATTGTTGGAACTTCAAAAGAACCAGCTTTAAATAGCATTACAACAGAAGAATCTACTATATATGGTGACATAATTAGAGGTAATTTTATAGACTCATATGATAATCTCACTTTAAAAACAATCTCATTCATGGAATGGATAGATAATTACTGTGCTGCAACACCATTTGTCCTAAAAACAGATGATGATATGTTCATAAACTTTTCCAAATTACTAAGTTTTATAGAAAAACATTGGAAGTCAGAAAAGACTATTTTTGGTCGTTTAGCAAGAAAGTGGAAACCTATTAGGAACAAGCGATCTAAATATTATGTATCAGTAAAGCAGTTTTCTCAGCCTGTATTTCCAGATTTTACTACAGGTCCTGCCTATTTATTGACTGGAGACATAATCAGAGGTTTGTACAAAAATTCATTGAAAACCACATATCTCAAATTAGAAGATGTGTTTATGACTGGAATAGTTGCTCAATCATTGAATTTTAAGAGAGTTCATATAAATGAATTTATTAATAAACGAATTCCATTTAATATATGTAATATTAAGAAAAGTATAAGTATTCATATGGTAAAATTCCATGAACAGTTTGATTTATGGAAAAAACTTTTAGATGGGCGATCAAAATGCAAATGACATATGGTATATATTTATATAAGTAAACACACTCAAATCCAAACTTCTTTATAATTTTATCCTAACGTAAATACAATCAATTTTTATATCCCTGTTAATAAGTATAAGTTATGTAGTATATTCCATAGGAAAAATATGAAAAAAATTGTAAAAATATATATGTATTTATTTTTGTAAATTACTAGTGTAAATATAAATAGGTACATTCCATAGTGACAGTTACAATTATAGCTTATCATAAAGTTTTCATATATAATATTTAATTGTGATGCTAGTTATTCGGCCTAAGTGGCATAATGTTTTCCATGTGTGAAGAAATACTTGTGGAGAAAACCGGTTGCATGTGTGTATGTGTGCACATGTTTGTAAATTCTGTATTTAATTAAATATACAATTAAATCATAATACTACTATTTATTTATTTTTATCTTTCAAAAAGAAGTTTATTAATTACAGCTTGTTTTGATAATTCTTTTTTTTATGAGAAAAGAAAAGCTTCTCCAAGTTTTGTTTTAAACTTAGAAACCATATATTTTTATATTATTAAATTCATTTACAGTTAATATAAAAGTTTCAAAGTTGTAACAATTAATGGGGAAAAATTGAATATTTCTTTCTAAGTAGTTGACTTATGCTTACATTATGTTGATATGCTATTGCCATATTCATTGTCAGTGTGACCATAGTATTTTCTTGTATTAAATATTTTTGACAATTTTTATTTATACAATTATTTAATGTGTGTGTGTGTGTGTATGTATACACACATAATTGAGTACGTCTGATGGTTTTTTAGCTTTGGGATTGTTGTTTTAATGTTCTCTTATAAGGTAAATTTATTTTAATATTTACATTGCATTTAAACTCAGAATCATTATTCAAAAGTTATTATTTAGTACTTTCGAATACCAAAATTGATTTATTGTTTTGTATACTACCTCTAAAACCTCATTGGACCGTATTCATAATGAAACTCAACTTCTGTCAGTCTGCACTCCTGTGCCATAAAAGATTAATTTTAAGCCTACATAAAAAAACACTAGAAACTCACAGTATTATAAGTGTGCAGTAGCAATGATTCCCAAATCACAGTATGTGGCAATAGAAAAGATATTTATTTATGTTCAGCCCGACTTACAATGTTTTATAGAGACAAGTAATCTATTTCCAAATGTCTACAAAATAAAATAAACTTTCCATAGATATATATTTACTGGTAGAAAATGCTCATCAATTTGAATTAGAATTATCTTTATAAAGTAAGTTGGTATTTAATCCCAATTCATTTGTTTTTAAACTTAAAATCAGTGACTAGTTTAGTCTATTTTTATAGCCTCCTGATGATATCTCATTAAATACTTGGAGCAGGTACATTTTTGTGTGCAAAATTATTCTTTAATTTATTGCTTCAAAACAAATAAATGACTTATTATTTCCTTTTATTTATGGTTTTATTGTATGTGTGAATCAAAAAATATAACTAATATTCGCCCATCTGAAGGTTTTATTTTTTCAAATTAACATCTTGGATTATTATTTACTGTATATTTATTTTAGATGATTTTATGTAGTGTCATCATCTTGATTGACTGGACTAATTGATAATTGTTGACACACACATGTATATATAAAATGCATTTACAGATAAACAATTAGAAAGTTTCTGTAGAGCTGTCAAATAGCGAGTTCCTTCTACCAGTAGGTATAATACTATTTTAATATCTATGAATGGAGCTCATCAAGTTGGCCTGGTAAGCGTTGTCTGAGTAACAGCATCATATCACATATAACTTATAACTTAGGTTTAGAGATTGTGGTTTCATTGAAAGAACTTGAACACCATTCAGAAGGTTGATATGCACTGGCAGATATGACGATTCTGTTGTTTAAACTTCAATTACTGGGCACATTAATAGTTATATTCATTTAAGTTATACAACCATTAAAACATGTATTAGTAATATTTCAGCTCTTATTTCAAAATTTTCCCAAATGTTATTAATAATATCTCATTATTTACCCAAATAACATTCTGCATTAATTGAAGTGTATAGAAGTTCTATTAGTGGCCAATAATTGTTTAAAATGTCCTAAAAATAACTTTTACACTGTGATATAACTATCCATTTATTCATTTTAGTATACTGCTAGAAACAAATAATTACTAGTTTATTAACTTTAGGTAAAAATTCTATACATTCATTACACCATTTTTTATACTGCAAGTTTTCAATTTCCAATCAGCTTGGTAAATATCTTTCTGTAAATATCATTTTTTTCTTATTTTTTTCAGTTTTCTGAGTATATGGAGAAATACACTGTTTAATTTCACAAATTTGTTTGCAAATCTTTTAAGAACAAAATTAATTATTTATTATTAATTCTATATTATGTTATTTTAATATAGTTTTTCTTTATTATTTAGTACCGTGTTCCTATAAATCATTTTAGTAATTTAAAATTTTGTAAATTTATATATGTTATTCCTTAGAAGAAAATATTCATTGCAAAACTTTTGTATCCATTTTAAAAACCTGCTAATTCAAATGCTTAATGGTGTTGGTCATTGTGCTGCTATACAAAGACTGAAATTAGTTATATAATGGCAGTATTTTACATTTTTACTTAGTTGTATGTTTTTTTAAATAAAAAAAAAACTCAACTGTTGCATAGATGTTTTCTTCTTTGATACTATATTTCTGGTATTATAGTAATCACCTATCCTCCTATGTATTCCATGATCTCCACTGTAATTATATCTCTCCACGAGCTACTCTTGTGCATAATTCCTTTCTTTGAGTATGTAGCATTATTAAATGACATAACATTAAACTGTATTAATTAAAAACTGACTGTCTTATTATTATTATTATTATTTTTATTTTTTTTTCATTTTCATAAATGTATAAGATAAACCTCTCAGTTGTAAATCATGCAGAAAAAATAGTATATTGATCAATTATTTGCAATTCTGCATATTTATTGAGTGTTAACAAAAATATTTCAGCAAGAAATAATAAATAAATTGCCAGTGATTTAATTAATGAAGTCAGTCAGCCAATATATTGTTCTCTCATTACAATTTAATGTAATTTGATAGTTGTGATAATTAATACAGATCAGTCCAGTTTTATTAGTCAAGTCTTCATTTAATCATACCATGACTTTTGATATTAACCTTTTCATAAATAGTTTGTATTTACTTTTAGATATGTAAAAAATATAAATGATGACATTGGTGAATGGTGGGCCTTAACATATCAGATTTTTATAGTTTTCATTTTATATTTTGTACCCATTGAGTTTAAAAATTTTCTTTTCTCAATTTTATAAAGGCTACACACAAATTTAGCACCACTTTTATTCAAGACATAGTTCATTATTAATACAAAATATGTGCTGTATAGTCTATGCTGTCTTATTTTATTGCAACCTTCAATATGATTTGAACTGTTCCGGTTAAAGCAAAATTATTAATATATGTTCAATAATTGCAACTTATATTTTTCAAAAATACTTCCCAAAACTTTGTGAATAAAATTTTATAAACAAGAATGTTGGTTTTAAAAATATTATTGATTAATAATGGACAATTGTTGGTTTAACATATAATTTTATGGTCTTCCACTTCTAGCTCATAATGAATGAAACTATTAGTACTAATTGCAATATGTCTACTGCTTACAAGTAAGTTTGGGAGCTCAAAGGTTATTATTAGGGTATTTACTGAAATTCATACTTAAACATTTGTTTCTGATTTTTTACATCCTACATATAATCAACAAGAAACTTCAAATTTTAAGTGAGGAAGTAAATTGAATTTCTAATAAGGTAATTATTTCTCCTTGTTCCCCCGAATTGATTTTTTTTTTTTTTTTTTCTCCATTTGGCTGATAATTTCTTTAATTTTTGTAATCCTAGTTCGTTAACCGAGGAGAATCCCCAATAAAATCTATTTTCAAGAAAATTTAAGAACAATTTGTAATAATTTTATTACAAAAACCAAAAGCAGGTCATGACAGTAATAGTAACCTTCTTTAAACCCCAATAAATTGAGACATAATATCTCCAATAAGACTATATTTATTGTAATTGGACAGGTTTATTAAAAGATTTGTGGGATTAGTTCCTTTCACATGGATTTTTATAAAAGTAAATTAATTTGTTTAACAATTTAATTTTCTGTAACTCGTGTCACAGTGACCATTGAACCTATAAATTACCATATGCAGTTTAACATGACCAGTTTTATAAGAAAAATGAAGATACGCTCTTGTGAAGGATAGTAGCAGTGATTTTCAATATTGCCTGGGATTAGTCTGATAAATGAAACCAACAAAGTTATTTTTTATTTATGAGTGCAAACATTTTATTTATAATGCTTCAATTATTATTGTTGCCCTAGGTTATATATTCCCTAAATACTTATTAAATTGGCTGATTATAAAATTGGCTTAGTTTGATTATAAAATTGTATGTGAACATGTTCTTGTTTCTACTTTTACTCAATCAGCCAAATTTAGTTTCAAGCTTTTAAAAAGTATAATTGCCTGCCTTATTTTAATTAATCTGTACATTTTGTATATTTCTTCATTTCTTTTCTATTGCTGATAAAGGATATCATGCCGTAGTTGAAAAGTTAAAAATAAAACTCAAATCAGCAATCTACAGCTGTTTTCTTAGCCAATACCCAACTAATGTGAGTTAATAAGTTATTTACATTCTGATGTTTGATGCGAACATAATTTTAAATATAAACATATTAATTTTTATTTTGAAAAAAAAAATTATTTTCTTTGTTAGGTACTTTATCAAGTTTATATCTACTTTTTTATTTAAGGTACATAATAAAATAGAATTTTTATTTTTATGAAGCATATATTATGAACAATGTTATGTAATATACCAATTGAAAGAAGTTGAAATTTCTTCTTCTTTCCGTGTTCAGCCTCATTGACAAAGTCATAATATTATATACATTTAGAAATATTGATCTTCAGTCATTTACCATGAAACATATCATGATTTTTAAGGTCTGAATATTCTTCGAAGTTATATTGTGCATGTAATTTTTTTAATATTTACATTCCTTCCAAAAAAAAAAAAAGAAAAAAAAAGTACAATGCATTTTAGCCATGATGTTACAAGTATTGAGCCAAAACCGTGATTTTCAAAAACTAATTTCAATGCTTAAATATATAATAGGAAAAAACTTCAAATTCAGTAATTTTATTGTTAGGCACATATCTTGCTTCCCCTGACATACATACTACTCCTGTTAGCCATGAAAAATGAATGTCAGAAATTATAAGGCAGAATTTCTCTTTGTCTTGGTTTGAGCTCTAACAATTTACTTCACAACTATTATTTGGTAATGGGTTCGCTTGATATTGGAGAATTTTAGTCTTAAGACTGAGTATATTAATGAAAACAACTTTCATTTTGCTTTTACCACAAATTGTTATATCCTCAAAAAAAAAAAAAAAATTATAATCAGGACAAGAAAGTAGAATGAAAGCTCCTCTTCTTATTTTAAGTGCATTAATATAATATTTAGTTTTTTTAAGTTGAATATAACTTGCTTCAGTAAGAAAGGTATATGGAGTACTAAACAAAGCTCTTCCCATCTCTAATGTAGAGCCAGTTGTGATTGTATCTATTTCGTTTTAATGAAATTAAATGTTTGTTCAGTAAAAATGCATAAATATTTTCAAAATAATAAAAATAAGTTTGTAGTTGTCCCCCAATTTTAATGAAGTTAATTGCATTTCAGGTTCTTTATGTATTTCAATATCTCATATTATTAGAAGATTTCTAAATATTTTTTTTTTTATTTTACATTTTTATAATATTTTCTTTCAGTATGTATTATTGGATAAATCAATTCTTTAAATAATATTTTATCCATCGAAAAATTTGCTGTTATAAAGAAAACTAGAAGACTATATTTTAGTATTACATAATTATTAGATTATTAATAGTTCCTGAAGGTGTCCCGACTTTGTCTTTCAATGACATAATTGTAATTTGTTTTTATCTATTCAGATAAAGGCAGTTTGATTAGCTATTAATATTTATAGATTCAATAATAATAGAAGGCCTTGAATACTTCAATAATAATTGTAAACTAACCTATCCTTAATTGTATAGTTTCAATAATAAGCTTTGATCACTTTCCTGAGACTGAAAATTAACGGAAATACTTTTACCTTTTTTCTAATGTTTACATGTTTGTAAAATATTTATGAGTCTATATTTTAATTTGGTTTTTGATTCATGACTTTTTTAATGGATATGAATTCATTATTAAAAATGTTATTATAATTTAATGAACATATCAAATGTGTTTGCGAAATGGTTGCTGAATGAAGTTTTGTTGCATGAAAATCCCTCTAATAAAGTATAAGTGTTACTTCTTTTCCTACATTAAGAAGGATAAACATTATTTATAGAATAAATAATAAAAGTTGAATATCTGTGATGATAGGTTATATAGTATGTCTTTAAAAAAAATGAGTTTGTTAATGACTCATTTTGTATGTGTGTGTGTGTGTGTGTGTTGTTGTTGTATTAATATCAACTTATTGTTAAATGATTTTGTTTCTTTCAAGGCACCATTCCTGAGATGTAGCACCTATAATTGTAACTGTTTTATTATTATAAATATTTGGCTACTTTTATAATTTGTTGAAATTATTGTTTGCTGAAAATAATATAACAATATCATTTTCTTAATGTTACTTTTGATATACATCTCATTTGGTTTATAGATGTTTGCCACATCTTCTGTTACGTTAATAATTGAATCACTTCTTTCAAAAACCCCATTACTCCCTTTTTCACATAATTCAATGATAATAAATACCCATTTCACTTAAAAATTTAAATAGTCATCTGTTCTTCCCATCAAGTTGCCAAAAATTAAAATCTCTTAACATCCACCGGGTTTCTGTGATTGGCAACGCCTTTTTAGCATAAATGACCAATTTGCCTAATATTAAGCAATATATTATTGAACTTCTCATTTTATTTTTGGAAACAACTCTAGCCAAAATTATAATTTACTACTGCTTTTATTACAATTTGGTACAATTTATTACAATTGGTCATGAAAAGAAGTGGTATTAAGGGTCTAAGCTTCCACTTCTAGTCCCTTCTCAATGCTGGTTTAAAAAACCTGTTAAGAATTCCTATTCCTGTATTATGCAAGTATAACAATATCTATATGAATATGTATATAGAATGGGACTTTTAAACAAAACTTTCTTCTAACAATCAACAGTTTAAAATGATTTTCCAGGGCAAAAATGAATCAACTTTACCATAGAACCTATATATTTTTTTCTTCTGTCTCTCCCCCTTCAAAGTAAATCATGTCATCATTATTGAATATATATATATATATATATATATATATATATATATATATATATATATATGAGGACATTCGACTGTAACATTTGATATATAAATGTCATTCAATGATATTTTATGAAACAGAACTCTTTAAATTATTCTTCTAGGACAGTTCTTTTTTTCCAGCATCATTAATAAGTATAAACTCTTTCATAATGCCTATCAGTGGCATTACATATATTTTTATCATGCGCATTATTCTGTTAACATACATGTTTATGATTATTAGGCATCTCTAGATCTCTTTTATAATTATTAGGAACTTTAAAAGTATATTTCTCATTCAAAACACTTGTTTGTTTATTTTTTCAATATTTGCCATGTATTTGGATGTTTAACTACAAAAATTAGTTTTTAGATGTAATTATTGTTTCATTGGGATAGTCATTTATTTGTTATTAACCTATTATATTTTCATAGTCTATTTATTCTTAGTTATTTTATTGTCTACTGCAATTTTTTCAAAGATTATTTATTAAATATAATATGAATTTGGCAATACTGTGCCTTAGATGTGATTACTGCCTTATATTGTACTGCTTTAAAAATAAAATAAGTTAAACTTTATAAGAGTGGCAGCATAAATATTTAGTGATCATTCAAAACCAGTATTGTATTGTTTTGGTGTAAAAAGTATAGAAAATTAAAAGCAATGGAATCAATGGTACCCATTTGAAATATCTTATGATAAATAAAATAGTTTCTTTTTAATAGTTTATTTTTATTTGCCTTCATCCTTATTTTATCTTATTTATACTTTAATTTCTAGGACTCAAAATAAGTATAGAAAGTTCCCAATACATGAGAACCTCTAGATTGTCAGTGGAACAGATGCCTGTTGAATTTGGGGAGTTCATATTTTTTAGTTGTAGCATTTTCAAGTACTTGCTAGGGATAAAAGAATGTGATTATTTTGATGTTAATTATCACAATAAGTCTTTCCCTACAGGATGCAAAGGTTCTTTCAAAGATATCTACAGTCGCTCTTAAAACCAACAAAGTCATTTGCATAGGCCTCATACTATAGACACTTAAACATAAATTCCAGTAACCTAAATGGCAGGTCATTTTCGACCTTGCTCTTCTCAGGGTTGAGTTCAAGACCAATGTGAGTAGCAACAGAATAAGGGTGCAACCTTAAGGAGTGCTGAATATGGTAAAAAATTCTTTCAATTGACAAATGCATGATCCCACCACATTTCTTTGATACTTTTAATCATCTGTTAATGACTCTCTATATTGACACACTTCTCCTCTAATGCTGTGCTATAAGTCCTATTTTCTTACCTTGCCAAAGCTTTTTGATCGACAAAGCAGTTGATTACTTCTATGCCTTATTAATTATATTTTCATAAATCTGCCTTATTATGAATATTAAGTCTTAGAGTAATTCTATTTTGTTGTAACCCATTCTACTCTTACAAACATTTTCCTAAAATGCTTCTCAAAATGCCTAGTGAAGATGAGTTGCTGAGAAATGAGATGCCCCAGTGATTGTTACATCCCCTATTCTGCCCTTTCTAGAATATGGGAACAATGGTGAAGACTTTCCAATCCCTGGAAACTATCTAGCCATGTGTCGATGCCCCACCTCCCTTTACACCCATGTACTTCATGGGGAAATACAATCACCACCAGCTGATCTAAGTAGTTTCAAATGTGTAACATTTTCCTACTCTTTCTCATCCATAAAATTGTCTTCCACCTAGCTTCCATCATGTCAAGAATGAAAGCAGCACTCTTCAGTTGGCCTTTGAGAAGAACTCTAAAATAGTTACCCCACCTATCCATAATTTTTACATTCTTAGTAAGAATATTTCATTACTAATCCTTGATAAGCTTGAGTAGCAGTGTCTCTTCCTCATCACATTTCTTTTAAGAGTGCTGTGGATACTTTTCTGGTCAAAAGAGACCAGTGGAAGTGGAATGGATTTTAACAAGCACCTGCTGTTACTAATAAGTGGAGATCTTGTTGAAAATTTTAAATTTTCGAAAAGAAGTATTAGTTTACTTTGATGCTATTGAGAATAGCAAAAAGAGGAGGGCCATTCAAGTTGCCTGACTCAAGAATAATTTGGGCCAAAAAGAGCTGTTTAAGTCCATAACAGATCTGAATCCAGAGTTTGAGACGGTGCAGCCTGTCTTAGATGTCCTATGTAAGCATTGCCTTCCTAGAAAAAAATGAAGCAATGCATGTATTTAAGTTCTTTACCCATAAACAGATGAGTGAAAACCCATTTGAACAGTTTATAGTATTTTAGTCATCAAAGCATTTTATCACATAGCATTAGATGCAAAGTGAATTAAATATTGCAGTGTTTCGACCATTTTTGGGACATACAGATTTCTGAGATCACTGTTTGGCCTAAAAAATGTACCTGAGGAATTCCAAAAATTGGTTTGTGAGTGTTTTACAGATATTCCAGGGGTTACAGTATGTTTTGACAATATCTGTGCTAGTGCTGATACTGAAGAAGAGCTAAATTCTATTATAAAATCCATATTAGAAAAGGCCAAGAAATTAAGTTTGTCTAAGGGAGGTTAAGTGCATAGGTATGATTTTTAGTGAAGCTATTAATAAATTTAAAACCCCTGAGTCTAAAGAAGTGTTCATCATCTTTTAGGTATGATAAATTATTTGAGAAATTTTATTTTAGACATGTCAAGTATTATATCCCCAATTAGAGACCTTTTAAAAGAAGGTGTTGATTAGGAATAGATTCCCACCCACAATCTTGCATTAGATAAACTTGGCAAATTATTTGTAGTGAGAATGTTCTTGTGCCATTTGATCCTTCTCTTCATGTAACCATCCAACGTGATGCATCTAAAAACGCTCTGGGTGCCTGCCTGCTTCAGAATGACCAGCTGGTTGCATTCGCTTCTACATCTCTGAGTAGTTGTTAAACTGAGTATGCTCAGATTGAAAGTGTGCTATTAGCAGTTCATTGTCTATGCAAACACTTTCATACGTACATCAATGGCCATTAAAATTTAACTATTCTATCTAATCATATTCTCTTAGTGTCAATCGTGTCTAAATCACTTGATAAAATAGAGAATAATAGAATTAGGAGACAGGTTGAAATTGTTGGTTGTTTACCAATTTTAGTTAAAATATTTGCCTGGTAAGGACATGCATGCAGAGGAGTTTTTATGTAGGAGTAGAGTTAAGACATGTGGGGAAATAGATGATAGTATGCGTGATGTCAGTCATTCACTGTTTAGAGAGAAAACTTGAATTTGGTAATACAAAATTAGCAGAATATTTAAGTGAAACACACTAATGTGCTTAGTAAAGTATTGACATACTCCAGGGATGGCTGGCCAAATAGTTGCAAAAGTGAGGGCGAGTTAAACAATTTTTTAAAAATAAAAAATGAAATTGAAATAAGTGACAATCTATTATATTTTAATGAGTCTAAGATTGTTTGCAAAAATTAAGTCAGTATGTATTAAATTTGATTCATGAAACACATTTAGGATTCAACAAAATGAATGAACTTGCTAAACAGTTTTTTCTATTGGCCTTCATAAATTATGATATGAAAAATCTAGTAGTCATATGTTATTTGAAGCACCAAAGTTCAAACATAAAGGAGCCTCTGCTCAGTCACAAGATCCCAGATGTTCCGTTCCTTAAAGTAGGGGTCGATATACCCAAGTGGGCTGGCCGGGATTACCTTGTTATGTACTAATTTTGGATTGAGAAAACTAGTGCAGCTGTCCAAGAGATAGTTCCAAAGTCAAAGAGATCTTCTGTCGATTTGGGATCCCAGGGCAACTTGTGGATAAAAACATGCCCTTTGGGAGTTTTGAAATGAAGCAGTTTGCTGCTGAGTGGGGGTTCTCTATCATCACCCCAAGAGCAATTGGCTTACAGAGAAAGCTGCCAGGATAATAAGGATTCCTGCAAGGACTTAGAATTGTTCCTATTTAATTACCGCAACACCCTGGTAGCAAGTCTTGATTTTAGTCCATCCCAACTACTACAGAGCAGGTCTTTAAGGTCTAAACAACATTTAGAACCCAAATTAGTCTCTAAACAAGTTCATAGTAATATGAAGGGAATTCAGAAACAACAGCAAAATTATTATTACAGGAGTTGTAAACACTTAGTAGATTTCAAAAAGGGGGATTAAGTATGGATTCAAAATATAAAAACTAGGAAGTGGAAAAGGGATAGCATAATGGGGCATCACTCTGAGCCAAGGTCTCATATTTGTACGAATGAATGATGCCCGTATGTTGAGACATAATGCCATACATTTGAAATTATTTGATTAGGGGTGATTTACTTGAAGGGGGAGATGTTAGGCTATGATATGTGCATACAGAGCTTACCATATCATTATTAAGACTAATCTTTTCAGTGTAACATAAGTTGTGGTCTGGCCTAGTTGTAATCAAATTCCTAGCTCCTGAAGAAAACTGGTCTCAATAAAAATTTATAGTTCGTATAGAACATACACAAAATGACATAACATTGACACATAATAAAAGCTAACTTGCTTATTAACCATATTATACAAACTCCTCCAATAATCCAAGAATACAAAAAAAAATTGTATTCTTTTAGGGGCTTGGAAAATTTCCAAATTTTACTCCAAATGCTAGCTCATAGAATAATGCAAGTGAAATAACATGGCTGCTGGCCAGCTGTCTTGGCGGGAATGAAATAATGACATTATATATAGTCACATCATCAACCTTGTGCTTATGTCATCAAATTTCTGTGATTCTAGATTGCAAAAATCCTATTTTACTTAATCTTCTAAACATATGTTCATTCTTCAACAAGAGAATTACATGACATCTCTTGGCACAAAATTAATAGTGTAGAAATAGTTTGCTAGGTTAATAACAACAAAAAGGCTTTTCCCATGAAACAATAATTATATTTAGTTAAATTTCTTGTGTCAAAAGTTCACATGAGAATGTTTGAACAATTAATCAAACTTCTTCATTTTTTCACCAATCTGAAATAAAAAAGGTTTCATTTTTATAAATTATAAACAACTGAATAAGAGAGTTCAAACTTATTCTATGCCTCTCCATACCTTTATTTTACACATATATGCCTGTATGTGATATATATATATATATGATACATACATATAAATATTTATGGATGAAAAAAAAGATTAAATTTCCCAGGGGATCAGCAAAAATAAATATTTTTTTTTCTCATATAATAAATAGATAAATGATTAATTAGCAATGTTTTGATGGAAGATTAACAAATAAAAACTCGATCACACAAATGCTGTGAGACCAAAGCAGATGTCATCTCATCATATCATATACTCCATTTATCTATTAGTGAAAACACTTTATAAACAAAACTTGAAATTTAAGCTGGCCTTGAGATCTTTAGTTATATACAGGCATTATTATCAAAAACAAAATTCACTTGATTATGTTTAATGAACATTGAAAGCACAAAAATACAAATAATTTTGTTAATTTTTGAGTTAGAATAAAATGTTTTAAACACAAACTAAAGGACAACAAGAAGATTAGTTATATAAAATATTTTGATGCAAACATAAAACCTACATTACTTCTATAATTTTACATTTTGCCTCTTCTCTAGACCTCCTAAAGCACAAGTGAAGTGGCCATACAAAAAGAAAAGAAAGGAATTTGAACTTTATTGGTACATGAATTGTAAAGGCCTTATGAAAACCCGGACTACACAGAAGAATAGGGATTGACCTGGTGCAACATGCAGTGAATAATGTTCATAAAAGGTAATTGATGGGGGCCTTCTGAATAAATATGTCCAAATAAATTCCTAATAATGGCTGATTTGGGCATTTGCCCATAACCTGCAAGGGGTGTATGATTTATTAAACTTCACACTAAATTAAAATATAAAATATTATATTTAAGCTATTATAACTTACTTCTGCAAAACGTCATCGAAAAGACTATTTGCTATTGTCTCCCAAACTCCTGAAAAGGCAGTATACCCTAGGTTTATGAGATTTTCCACATACAAATAAAGATGTACACCTAAAAGTTGATATTCGCTCCTTGATACTGATTTATTACGTATTATAAATTCAGCCATATACTATAGAAAGAAAATAATCATTATTAGTAAATTATTTCCTTAAAAAGAACATCATGAGAATTTTCCTGTTTAATATGAGCATATTAATCTCAGAAGTATAGATCTATATTGTTTTTCAGTAAAAAACAAAAACTTTTGGCCTGATAAATTTGGCAAGTATTTATTATCCAAACACTCCTGTATCATTTAGAAAAACCAATAATATTCATTGAAAATTCATTAAAAAATATGAAATTGTGATGTATGCAATGGAGTTAAAGAATTGAAAAGGATAAGCATGAGATATCTCTCATATAGAAAAGTCTAAAAACAAAGTTATGACAGTAATTCAATCTGTTCACTGGCATTCTAAAAATTTGTTTGAAGAAAACCATCTTTAATTGCTCACATTTTATTCAATCTTCTCAGCTGAAATACTTATAAATTTTCTTACTGTAAACTATATTGTTTAATAATAAAATATTATAAAATTTTCAAAATGACATGCTACTGAGTAATGCTATTTTTAGAAAACTATTACCAATGTCAGCCATTGACTCTACAATTGGCTTTGCAATTAATTGGCAATTTTGAAAGAAACAAATGAGCGACCATTTTGTATTTTGGAAATTCATATACTTTAAAAGAAAATTTTTGGTTCAACAGCCCATGAAGGGCTAAGGCCTACCAATTGGCTTTGGTGGGAAAGACTATTGCGGCTGTATTGGAGACAAAAATCACTACTTATTTATTCAAGAAGCAACTGAATTTCCTCATGGTGATGACTAAGGACTGGAAAACACACAGCTTAATAAAATTTAACCAACAGGGGATGTTTTCCAAAGAAGGGTGATGATGTATTTTGAAGCTAATAAATATGATATTTGGGTCTAAAATATATGCTCTGTTGCAGGTTGCATGAAAAAGAAAGTCCCTTGACCCACAGAAACAAAAAAGGGAAGAGGGTTTGAAGGATGTGTGGTAATATCCTAGCCTTTTGTGAATTTTCATTCATTCATTCATTATAAAGTTTTGAATACTATTACAGACTACTATTTTAATACTATTAGTGCTCTTACTGTGGAATTTATTACTGGTGTACGTAATACGGTAAGGCTGGTAAGTACCAACAAAAAAATCTACTTGAGAATTATCATTTGAAATTTATTTTTGAAATAGTAAGAAAATTTCAAGTAGAAAAAAAAAAGATGAATAACACTAAGGCTTATTGGGCATAATTTTACACAAAGAACTTTTTTAAGGCATTGCTTTAAACATGAAAAGGAAGAAAATGAAAAAAAAAATACAATGAGCAATTTAGGTCATACTCTTGATGCTATTTTCAAAAGATTTCTGTTTGTTTGTTTGTTACCTTTTCACGCATAAACGGCTGAACCGAATTTTATGAAATTTGGTATGTATATTACTACTAACCCAGCAACTCATATTTATACATTGGATGTAAAATATAAAATTTAAAGAGGGAAAAAATGTTCTGTAGACTGCATAAATGTATTGTTCGTGGGATGAACAAATAATGTTTGAAAAGAAATCAAATATTCACAAAGTACATCCTTTTTCGAAACGGAAATGTGGGAAGCAAGCTACTGCTGAAAGGACGCTCTCGGTCTGAATACCTCTTCGCACGGGAAGATCATCTTTCATTGCCTGGACCCAGGAGAGAACATGTCTCTGCTTGACTTTTCTTATTATTTTTTTTTATGGTCTCTGTCTCTCATCTCAAAGGAAAAATTGAAGAAGCATACATCACATTTGGACAGTACATATCACAGAGGACTTTACTTGCCACTGAAGTCCTGAATGCCTTAATCAATCTATGTAAAAAGGCTGTTTAAAATTTATTATTACTAACTTATTTTACTTATAATTTTTGAGAGGAAGTACTCATACATGGCATTACCTTCAGTTGGGACCTCAAAGTATCTAATGGAACATTTGATTTTCTTTCATTAAAAAATTGAATAAATCCATTAATGATTGGTACTGCTCCAATAGGGTTCTTTACTAGATGATGTAGTGTACGAAGTATTATAATAGAATGTTCATTGACCTAAAGATAAAAAAATTATAAATTATGCCATTAATAAAGCACAACTTCATTATTTAGTTAATACAATGTATCAGTTGGTTTAATTTTTCTTCAATCTAGCACTTTTTTATTTACTAATAATATTACTCAGTTTTTTCTTACTCTTCATTTTGTTTTTAAATTAAAATATTTGCATTTCATACTAAATATCTTTGATAAACCTCTATATCAATAAATTCAAAAAGCAAATACAATCCATTATATACCACCAGTGCCTCTAAAAACATTCACATCAACCATCCCATGGTTATAAAAATTTTAAATTTAATCAAACCTGGGTTGGCTGATTTGAACCACTTAGTATTTTGAAAGCTGGGCAGTTTTGTCTTAAGAGGTCTTTACATAATTTGAGTAAAAATGTCAACTGCTATTTTATTCTAATTATCTAAGTGCAACCACTCCTGGCCATTTTTTCACATAAATCATACCTGTGGAAGTGGTCAAATTACTTTTTTTAAAAATAAGTGAGTCTACCTAATGAACACATGTCCTAGGAACAATTGGAAAAAATACACAAGTGAAATATTTAGCTATTGCATTTGTTTTATTTTTAAATAAGCAATATTATTGTGCTCTATTACTAAATAAAATATTTTTAAATTCAATTTAAAAATTCACCAGTCCTGAAAAAGATTCCACCAAGCATTTTAGGCTTTGGACATATTTTTACTAACATCGTTGGTCGACTCGAAGACACCACTCTTTTCATTCCTAACGTGTCTCCACTTTTCAAGGATCTTGCAAAAAAGTAACTAGGATAAAAAGCCTAAAGCCTTAGAATAAACCTTATTCCTTGCAGTGTTGCTATCATTGAAGGTCGATATTACTTCATAAGTTACACACTGTTAGCGGGGTTTTTTGGAGAGGCTGCTGACTTTGAACAAATGGTTTCTAACAGCCAATTGTATAAAAGCATGTTTGTGTCATGGAAGCAAGTAAAAGATAAAAAAATAAAACAAACAACTGTGGGGAAAACATACTTTTCCCCTATTGTCTCATAACCATCCCAACTGGTTAATCACAACCTAATTTATATTAATCAACTATTAAAAAAATGAGTTGTATTTAGGGATCAGCAGAATTGAGGGTTTAATCAGCTGTTTAACAATTAATTTTTCATTATTTGGTTTGATCCCCACAAGCATCTTTAATGTATAACACATATGAACTTTTATCATTTCCGTTTATGTAATCTCCCCTCAATATATATATATATATATATATATATATATATATATATATATATATATATATATATAATAGAACATGGTATACTCATTCAAAATGACTGGAAGTGTTATTAATTTCTTACTTTTAGGTTATAATATGAGTTTTTATTCACATTTTCTTTAATAAATAGTTTATTATTCATTTTTATGTTATAACAGTTGTCCAAATGAAAATAACAGGCATAAATTAACTAAAAATACATACCTTACCAATATGTTGGACAAAATATTTTAAGTATAACATATTTATTTTCCTCTCATTTAATAAAGTCACAAAAATGTTTAGTGTTGAACAACAA
Organism: Riptortus pedestris; assembly: GCA_019009955.1. Lineage (NCBI taxonomy): Eukaryota > Metazoa > Arthropoda > Insecta > Hemiptera > Alydidae > Riptortus > Riptortus pedestris. The sequence goes on along the minus strand of CM032233.1, from coordinate 39,988,966 downwards.
ACATTTCTGGGTTGAGGGCCTAAAAGTGAGTAAAAAAAAAATTAGCAATAGCATGTTAAAAAAACCTATGAAATATAGCTCGTTAATAGTTTTAAGAGTACAATTTACAAAAGAAATAGTAATTCTGTATTAAAAAAAAATTAAAGTAGCACAACTGTCCCTATACCTTATTATTAAATTATTTTAAACTTTGATGATTCCAGAAAGAAAAACACAGGATATTTAACCTGTTTTTTTTTTCTTTTCCCAATCAAAATATTGGAATGCAACCATCCCTACATAGGTTTGATATTGAAATAAATTCGACAGCAAAAAAAAAACCTGGCACACTATGAATTTAAAAAAAAAAAATTGTAAATGAGAGAGATAAAATGCATCTGTGGAAAATTCCATGTTTAATGAGCTAGTTCTATATTCTCCCAAAATGAACTTAGGCCATATTAACTTTATTAGCATTAGAAGCCCTATATTGCAACAATAAATTCACATGAGTTCAGTAGTGTTTCTTAGAGTCGACACATTTTTTTTCTTAATAATAAATTTTAAGTGTAGAGTGCATTTTTTTTGTAATTGATTTGAGAGTGCTGCGTGACACTAAGTTAAGTCTGGTGCTAGACACAACAATAGTTACCTTTGTCGAGAATGTTAGGAGCCATAGGAGGATGTTGAGGATATTCAGTTACGGCATTAGATCTACCAGAAACTACTGTTCGATGAGCTATTCAAAAATACTGGAAGAGTGGACAATTCACTAAGAGGACAGGTTCATGTGCCCAAAGGTAAAAAACCAGACCCATGACTGATTAATTATAATGAAAGACCCAAGAAACCACCAGCAAACAGCTGCGGGGTCTGCTTACAGGCTTGAGAGCCTTGCAGTGTGGTAATAAGTGCAGACATTGTACATTCAAAATTAGCTGACGTGAGCCTGTGCTCCCAGGGTTCCAGCAATATCACTTCAGCTGACCACACGCCACCAATTAACTCATCTTAGGTTTCCCCAGACATACCAACATAGATAAACAATGAACAGGCCAATGTTCTTTTTACAGGCGAGCCCAGGTTCACTTTCTATGCGTAAGAAAGGCGTATGAGAGCTTGTAGGCGATAATGTGAGTGCTCTGCGACCTGCAACATCCATGGGAGGAGAAGACTGCAGGAAGTCATACAGGCAAGAGGAGATAACACTCATTATTAAGACAAATTTTTATTTTTTATTTACAAATAAAACTGTACCTTTATTAAAAAAGCAAAAAAAAAGTATTTTTTTTTTAAAAGTTTGGAATATTACTGGTTTTTTACAATAAAACGTTCTCTATATGAACAATCTGACTTTTCTGTATTACTTATTTGTTTCCCCTACACTCACCAACCCATTATGCAAAATAAAATGAACCACTTAAATTTTGTAATGGTAGTTCCAACAATAATTGAAGTGCACCGTTTTTTTTTGCTGTTGAATTTATGTAGATATTCACGTATTATTTGGTATAAATACAATTTTCAAAATTCACAGTTTGAAATATGATTTCTTCTTCACAACAACATAGTACACTTTGCTTATCCCAGCAAAGTAAGTCAGTTTTCTTAATTTAGTATTATATTTCTTCAATGGGTTGCAACTTAAGATACTGATGGAGTTCTGAGTTAAAAAGTTTTGTAATGTTAGTGGGTAGCTATTTCTTCTCGCTTTTCAATCTAAATGAGTTTTCCCTAAATTTTGGAATCCCAATTATGATATGGATGTTTTAGCGGTAACCATTATTAAGACTGGCCTAACACTCCAAAGAAATGTGTTTGAAAGTCTTAATATACCCTTAACCCATTCATTGTGCAAAGCCACTATAGTGGCTTAGATCATGCCACTATAGTGGCTTTGCACAATGAAAGGGTTAATTATAAACCTTGAAAATTTATTGCAGCACTTTCATAGCATAAATAAAAAACAAAGAAAAAAAAAATTCCGGCCCTATCATTTCTGGTAATTTAGCATACCTCCTGCTTTTAGCACTGGGTCCGACTAATTACCTTCACTGTTTAGATTTACCTTAGGAGTTGAGCTCTATTAAATATAAAACAATGTGCTCTTGGGCATATTAAAGAAGACTGAAAAAGAATGGTTTGTTTTTTATGATTATTATTTCACTTGAACAGACGAAACAAAATCAAATCGGGCACACCCGACCTGAGAGGCCGCCCACATATTTTAACCCCCCCCCTCCCCACCAAATCACTTATAATTTAAAAATCTGGTAGGACAGACTTTGCTAGGATCTAAGGGAAGCAAATATGCTATTTAGAACATAAAATAATGACTTTATTAAAATAGTATGAAGCTTAAACTAAAACCAGAAAATTGATCAGGCGCATTCGGCATTAGAGACCAGAGTTAGACTAGCACTTATTTCTCAAGATATCGACAAACTTTCCTATAAAATAGCATTAATCTTAGTAAAAGGAACGATTGCAATAGATATATCTTGAAAAAACTCATTTTTGAAATTAAGGAGCAATGGGGCGCAGTCAGCCTCACAAGCCACGTAGGGACCAGACGGGCTGGATGAAGGGTGTCAATAGACTATAACAGGGGATTCTGATCCCCTTATTGATAATAGGGGTGTTGCATGAACACGAATCAGGAAACTACTAGGAATGGCGCCTCACAGGGGAGACAGGATGAGGCAGGGCATCAAAAAGTATGTTTTCCTGGCCTCTCAGGCTAGCTGCACCCGTTGGAGGATTAAATAAATATCTAATGCATATCTCAAACATTTACCAAGATATTTGCATTTTTTTAGTGCACAGTCTCAGTAATACCCCTCTCTTACTCATACAATTTTCATTTAGAGTAACTGAGTCACTAAATATCTCATATCCAGCTGGTATTTTGATTCCTGTTTGCATAGGCTTCTTATTACGAGAGAAATAGAGAACAAATAATGGGTTCAGATCATAAGCGCCTGACATACCAGCTCATGGGAAATCTGCTTAGTTTATGCAAGCCCCTGCATAACGGGCATTTTATGAATCTCCTTGTGAGGAAAAATTGCATCTATAAACATTCTTTTTGAATGTTTATATTCTGCCTATAGGTATAATAAAATCAATGGATCGAAAAAATGATTATTGATACAAGTTCTAAAAAAAAAAAAACTACAGTAAGAATAAACAGCCACCCCTTCAATAAACTGCTTACATTCAATTAGCATGTAGCCGGAACTGTACATCACAAACACCATAAGCTCTTCAGATTTAATTTCATAATTCAAATGAGAGAGGATAGGGTCTTTTGATAAATGAGCACCAAAATTATTAATGAGCTCTCCAAATAATTTAAATGCCTGAAATTAGAGTGACAATAAATTAAACAAGTAATATTAATTATGATAAACTATACATCATCAGACAAGAGTAATTTTTTTCTATTGTTTATTAAAGAAGTTCTGCTATTCTCTTCTAAAACAGTTTATACAATAATATTATTAGAAAAATATATTAAATTGACATATGTTTTCATACCACAAAGAGATTATCACTTCAAAATATGCAATGCCAAGAAATGAAGCTTTATTTATTTATAAGATATTCAAAAATGTGGCATTTAAATTTCTAGTTTCACTCTTTTTAACTGCTTTTTTTTTTCCTAAATTCTAATAAGTGAACGTTTTCTTTATTTTTCTCTTTTTCCATGCATTGAAAACTAGGGAATCAGAAATTAATGTCTACCAAATCAAATGTTTAGATTGTAACAAAGCTTTATAATATATGAATGGCTTTGTCACAACCTAAACAGTTGATTTGGTAGACATTAATTTCCGATTTCCTATTTTTCAATGAATGGCAGCAAATTTTATTTTTAAATCTCAAAGAGAAATCCATTCACTCAGATCGAAGCACGAGACATACCAGCTGTGGGAAATCTGCTTAGTTTATGCAACCCCTGCATAACAGGCTATTTATGAATCACCTTGTGAGAAAAAATTGAATTTATAAACATTCTACCTATAGGTATAACAAAATAAATGAATCCGAAATTAATGTGTACCAAATAAACTGTTTAGCTTGTGACAAAGCTTTATATATGAACGTCAGCATAACTTTTAAAAAGAGAGACTAAAACAGCATTCTAAAACTAAAAAGGAAATTGGCAATAGAGCATTCCTAAGCTCAAACAAATTCAACTTTGGGAATTCTATGATCTTGGAAAAAGAATGAAGCACAACAAAAAGAATAGGAAAAGTAAATGTCCTTACATTTAAAAAGTAGGGTAAAAACGGTAAACAAAAGTCCAAATAGCTATTTTAAAAAACAATTTTTTAAATATAATATAATTTTTTTCTTCAATGGTTTTTATAATTCGAATATTATTTAAATTTATTGATTAAAATTCTTTACGGAATCGTAAACTTTCTATTAAAGAATAATCTGTTACACATAATACTGTTATGAAAGTGTTGATTGTATCAACTGATTCAGGGTACAATGAGGTGCCATCTTATGTTTTCTAATCAGTACTAACAAATACATATATTGTATAATAATATATATATATATATATATATATATATATATATATATATATATATATATATATATATCTTAATTAAATGTGGTACTATTTAGATGTATGTGATTGTCTGATTAAACAAAAAAATTAAATAATTGAAATAGAATTAATAGAATAGAAAGCTATAACTTACAGTGGAACTAAGTGACAGTGAATCATTTTGTTCCAAAATCAAAGATAAAATCTTGACAAGTATGTAAAACCTGTTTTTCAATCTAGAAAAAAAAGAGGTAATAAATAAAAATGTTAGATAACCACTCTGTACAGTATTTGATATTTCATTTACGTTTCTGTATAGAGATGGTAAATAACCAAATATAGACTTATAATTATTCAAACAAAATTATATTAAAGCTATAAGAAGTTTGAAAAATCTGGAGTGGTAGTAGTGATAAAACTCACTCCTTATTAGAAAAAAGTAGAGTAGATAAATTCTATTTCAATAACCTTTTTGTCCCTTAAGGTCATTATCAGTTCTAGAATTACAAGTATAACATTTTAATTACAAAATTGAATACTTGTTTAATGGATCTATGGAATTCAAAATTAGTCTTATTAAACCCAGGTTCAGTGATTACTAGCAAAAACCAATACCATTTATTTGCTATACACATGTGTGCATACACGCACACAGACACACACGAGCGTGCTTCAAGCTTTATTTACTGAAAAACTATGTTCATTAAATGAGACAAGTTTAATGAAATACTGTCATTATTAAAAGTGTTATGGGCTTATTTCATAATACCTACACCTGTAACAATAAAATTTTGTCTAAGGTTTATATTATATTTTTATTATTACATTATAATATGTATATTATAAACTGTTGGTGACTATTGGAAATTAACAACTTAAAGCAGAAATTCTTATTAAATTAAGCCAATTTATTATTTCGATTCCTAGCAAGCCATGTTGTGATCCAACCCAAGGTGGGAAATGGTTGTGAAACAAGGAGAGAATGATATTTTAAAAAACAAAGGGCAATATTTCTGGCATAGTTTAATTTTGTTTTCTAATCGTCGGTTCAATACAAGAGATGTTTGGTTTTAGGTTCTCTTTAAGAAATTCTTGAAGTATGATAGAAGACACTGACATTGGCGGTTTGTTATAATCACTGCTCCCTGTATAAATACATTTCTACTCTGTGTGAAATAGTCTTACATTGAAATCTGCAGAAAGTCAATCTTCTAATGGTTTTGATTCATATTCATAATATACACAATTAAAAATTGGTTAATAATAATTAATTTGTAAAATTAAGTTCATTAACCAGAAAATTTCTGAGAGGGGTATTCTTAGGCAAAGCTTTACTACATCTTAACAAGAATTAATTAAAAAAAAATTAAAAAAAAAGTTGAAGAAACATATACAGGGTGAAACATAACTCTGTTTCTCTTTTTCAAAAATGTGAATTAAGAAAACTTATAATTTTAGAAATATTCACCTTAGAGAAACTAAAAATGCAGACTCCCTATTCTTTAATAACGCTTTTGGTTCATTTCCTCTTTGGCATTCAATATAATATCTTCTATCATTCATTATAACATGATACAACACTATGACAACATTTTCATTCTGTAACAATATAATGACAGTGAATCTGCCTGCAGAAACATAACCAGTAATATATGTATATGTGTGTCTGTATACATATATATATATATATATATATATATATATATATATATAATTATCAATATTATTATGATGGCCAGGAGGATGCTTGTTACACTAACAAGAACCCTGGTATCATGATAAAATTGATAATAATGAAAAAGAGTTTAAGCATTATAAAAAACGTAAAAAAAAAAAAAAAAATAAGTCTTGGTAATTTAGGATGAGAGATAATTACTTGTAACTCAATTATTTAGTTTAAAAAATGTAAAAAACATTTTACATGGTTGCAAAACTAACAGATAGGACCAACTAACCACTACATTCAGGAAATACTTTTATATCGACCTAAAGTATATTAAACATATATTATTTAACTAGACAACTATTTTAATCAGCATCATGTAACTAAAACGTGTCTCTAAACCAATTTCACGAGAGCCGAACAGTTAAGGAAACGGCCGAACTAGCTTTCGGCGGATAGTCCCGAATAGAACCGACTTCAGCCGAACTCAACTCTATCAGGCACACACTTAATAAAAATGCAAATATCTCGGTTAATATTCAAGATAGAGAATAAATGTATATAACATTATTTATAGTATATTTCATTTGCCGTAAGATTGGTTCTATACAATGTTTCGATCCGACGCATAATAACGGAGATATTTTGAATTTCCAAAAATCCCCCCTTCCACTGGTTCGATTTCAGCCATTAACGAACTTGATCTTTGTTTTTACATAAAACGATTAAATATCGAGTTTGGTAATGATCAAATAAAAATTGCGACCGCTAGAGCGCTAACAGACAAATATATATATATATATATATATATATATATATATATATATATATATATATATAAATTACTTTTTTGATATTTAAAATATTTGACTATCAAAAGCTATCAAAGAAATGAATAAGGCCAGCTATAACACATTTAAACAGTAGAAGTGAGTAGTATGGCCTTGGGGTGCAGAATTAGGGGAATACAGGTATTTACATAAGGTAGGTAAAATGACAGCAGTTGACGAGTTTTCTTTCAACCAATGAACTGAATGAAAGCAGCCTCTAGCTTGGAGATTATGTACTACTAGTTATGGTCACATTAGTTAACCGTAGCAAAACAGCAATGAGGGAGAAGGGCCCAAACTCATATATGACCCCACCATCCATGAGGTACAGGACTTTTTGACTCATATATGTGTCCACCAACCCCAGGGCATGGTTTCTTCTGACTCATAAATGAGTCCTCCATAGACAAAGGGTGAACAACTTTTCAAGAGTAGGACAATATGTTTTAAATTGTTATACACTAGTGAAAAATACCCGTAGCCAAATACTACAATAGTCATAGATCTTGACAACAGGCCTCCTTTAATCCATCAAGGTAAATTTTCCTGATTTTCACTATTTTTTTTTTACCTGTTTTCCTACAAAAATATTCAATATTATTTTACCTGACATTCCAGGTCTTTCTAGAGTGTGGGAAACACGTATAAGTAAAATTGTATCCAATTCTTAGTTCAGTAAAAACAATCAGCTTTTATTGGAGTTAAGCACAAACATATACATAATATTGTTGTATTATGTCCTAATAGCAAAATATTATTATATGTTTGAATTATATACTATAGGTCTCTATATTGTAAAAAAAAATATAGAGAGAGAAAATATAGCATGTAATTACTAATCTAATTATTTTTTATTGCAGAAATGCAAAGGGCTGTGCATCATTAATTTGAAGTGAAGATAATTAAAGTCAATTTACAACTTAAAGTAGAACATCATTAAAAGAAAGTGTTTACACTTAGTAGAAATATGCATTTAGGAAGAGGAGTACTTTAACAAAATATAATATTTACACTTAGTAGGAGTGCCCTACTTTATACTATAAATCCATATTATTTGTCTCCTCCTGAAATAATAGGAGTGAGGTGTGTGTTTGTGGGGATTGCCTTTGAGAGAATTTGTAGTACTAGTTACACCCGTATTTGTGTCGTAGTTGGATGGCACACTGATCTAGATAGCCAGAAGGCCTGGGTTCGAGTCCTGGTATGTGTCAACTATTATTAATAATTATGTGCTCACAGTGTTTCCATATTTAAATCAGTAACATATAACCTGTATATAGAGGTTCAGACATGAATGATCAATCTTAAGATTCAATGAAATCGTCTCAACTTAAATTGAATTACTTTTGAAATTTCCAGTATAATTTTGTCAGAATACATACTTTCTTTGAGTCCACACAAACTTCCAACATTGAAATGAGGCTTTGCCATAATGAATCAGTCTCAAAATAATATGTCTTCAATAAAAGAACTGTCCTTAATCTCGCCTGAAAATAATATGTAATTATTTCTTAGTCACATTAATTTACGTTTTAAAAAATTGTAATTAATTAACATTATATGTATTAGATATTGCAATGTTAAAATTTTTTAGAAAAGAAACTTTAATTTTTGTAATTAAAAACTACTATATTGATTGATTTATAACAGTAGTAAGTTAAAATATTCAGCTAGTTTTATTCAACCCCTCAAAAAAAGAATTCAAACAATCATAAGTCCAATCAACTAATCATTTTAATCAATCATTAAAACCCAATTAAATAATAATTGAGCTAATAACTTCAGAAAATGGATAGGGGTAGAAAATGATAAAAAGAATAAAAATATAAAAAAATCTTAAATGACTACCAGGTGCTTGAGTGAGTTAGAATGATGTGGCTTTCTGCCACATTTTAGAACACTGGTAGAAAAAAAATCAACCAATTATAGACTTTGGGCCTCTGCAAGTCTGAACTCAGGTCATTTAGGACCTTTAGTTTGGGTCTAGCCTCCCCATCTCACTTCACCTGGTGTACAACACAACCATTTTTGGGCAGCTTGATAGGTTTTAGCAGATTTCCCATAAGGAAAATCAGCTATTATTCTTTCTAAGTGACTCATGAAGCACGGCCTGCACTCTTAATAGCACAGGTAACACTAAGTCATTAGCATCCATTATCTCACCACTACTTCCAATCTACCTTCCTGGATTTCGCATGTTTCCATGTTATTACTCTCCATTACTACCTACATTAAGAATGTTCCCACTGGGAACCATAACTTTCACAAAGCTTATAACTATTTATGTATATCATAGACAAAAAAACTATGATGAGGAGAAGCCTATAACCATGTTCATCATCCTTTTATAACCAGCTGGTTAGAGCAGGAAATATAGTTTTACTTTAACATTAGGGTTTGTAAATGCACACCCCTTATCAGATTTAGTTTACCTTTAATATACTGTTCATGACAAGCATTACTAATTGAGGATGAATTCTAACATACCCTTCCACTCCTGTCCCATAAACCACCAACCAAATAACCATAAATTCAATCGAACATTTAGTAAAAAAGTAAAAAAAAATATATATATTCATTTCACTGAAACAATAATTAATTTAATTAACCATTTCAACCAATCAAACAAAAATTCAATAAATCATTTCAGAAAAGAAGAATAATAAAAAGAATAAAAAATTCTTTGAATAAATCTAAAGTTTAATCTATCAAAATTAAATTCAATCAATTCATCAAAAAAATGAATGAAACAATTCAAACTAAGCCATCAAAAATACGATCAAGCATTAAAAAAATCAATCAATTATACAAAAATACATTAACTTAACAGTATATACAGATAAAACATTATTTTTAAAAATTACAAATAGTGTCCTATATCAACAGTGAAAAAAAGTTAAGAAAGATGCGGTTGTAGGGGAAAGGGATTAGTTGGTTACGGACCAGAATGAATTGGTCATTAAGTTAGAGATGAATGAAATCATTTAAGAATTATATTACTTAGAAGTAAAAATAATATATTTTACTGTGAGCATTAAGCATTATTACCACTCTTAGTGACAGAGCTGTAGAAGTTTGGTCTTTTATCAATTCAACTGTCTCCTCAATAAAACCTGAAATAAAACTTGTGACAAAGGTTCTTGCTTCATTTTTATAGATGGTTTCAAGAAAACTGAAAATTGCACTACATTCTTTCAAGACAATATAATCTTCTTGATTTAAAAACTCCCTGAAGGCAATAGACAGTAACTTTTCTTTGACCTGCAAAATAAACAAGCAAATGAAAACGTAACTACTTGAGCAGCATGGATTATTGCAGAAAATATTTCTACTTTTCAATAATACTATGTTGTTAATTTGATATTTGGTTTTAAACTGTTAATAAAAATAGATTATCTAAAGGAATTTGGAAATAGTAAAGAATAATAAGTATAAAAAACTCAACATAGTTGTCAAAATTGTCTGTAATAGCTGTAGAAAAAATTACATTGTGGAAAATAAGCAATATATAGAAAAGATGATGTTTCGGCACCAAAAGAATTTAAAAAATGATTCTGGTGCACCTTAGTATGTTAAACAGGAAAAGTTCAATTTCAGAAAGACAAATGTTTTAGAAAAAAAAATTAGTCAAATAAGAGAAAATTTTTTGACGCAATGTACAAATCTAGAGATCAAGCTAACGCCAAACCGATTTTAGAACAAACTCTAATCTATCTACTTACTTTAAGATTTCAATTACATACGGAAGGCGTATAAATATTTTGAATTCAATTGGGATATTTAATGAAATTCGCCCAATAATTTTACAAACAGATTCTATTTTTCTACTACATGTGGGGTTATTATTGAATATATATTAAGATAGTCCATCAGTCTTGAATTCATTTAAAATACTGGTGGCTTTAATTAAAATTTGTTTATTAATATGCCTAATTGACATTTTTGCATTCAAACTTATTTTAAAAGAAACAACTAATTAGCTAATTTCCCCTTAGAGAAATAATTATTGAGGATGTACTCATGGTGTTACAAAACTTGATATTCAAGCTTTTAGTGTAAACTTAAAAATCAAGTTCCTTAATGGCTGAAATCAGCCAACTTCAAAGAATGGGCTTAATTACATACCATTGAATGATAAATGGATGCGTATCAAAATAGCATTAACCATAAGACTGGCAAGTGACAATATACTCATGCCAGAAACAGTATGTTGGCATAGGGCTCAGATGAAAATAGGGTCCTGGTATGAGCTTCAAAGTTTTAAATAATTAGAGTCTGACACAAGACTTTTGTTTGTGAATAAGGAAGGACAAGAATAAATGTTATTACTTATAGACAACAATGTGGACACTTAAGAGTGTTAACTGAAATGACAAGAACAATGAGAGTGATAACTAAAGTAGGATTTTCTTTAATATAAAGGCCAATTGGTATGATCTGTGGGTAAAGAAACTATATATAAGTTCTCATCTGAATCCTTGGCCTGTGAAGAAGTCAATCACTGATGAGCTTGTAGAAACATTAGTTGAATTTAAAGAGTCAGCTCCAAACAGAGCGAGCTTTACTGTCTAATTTTGACAGTAAAATCAGTGCCTCATGAGAATCAAATACATTAATTTCAGGAGAGCTTTAAAATTAATTTAGAAATGGTAAAAAAAGGATTTGATAGAGGTGGAACTTACAGTATAGAGAGATTAAAAATTAATCATTAAAAATAATTAATATTAAATTATAATATTCTTACAACAGGCACTTCTTTTGTAAATTTTATACCAAAGTAACAATAGAAATGCATAAAAAACACAATAAAACTAATTTAAAACCATGAAATTCGTTTTTAAATATATGTTAGAACAAGAGCCATATTACACTCAAAAGTACTCCAGCACACAGACCCACTTGTTAGCCCAAGGTTTCTGACTGCAAAGGATTCATTTCAAGTACTTAGTAACCTTAAATGGTTCAGAGTCAAACAATGTAAAAAGGTATTGAAATTGGCGAGTCAAACATTGTACCACATTACAATGAGAAAGCAAATCAAAATGTACATAAAACTTGGGTCAGTGGCATGCATGGTCAGTAAATTTCAGGATATCTATAATGGGCAAAGTCTAATTTGATTAAACGAGGAAAGACTTGGGAGGGGATATCTGTAAGACATCTATTTCTGATTTTATATATAAGCATGGTCTTTTATTAATACTAACACCTCATTAATATTCAAAAAGTATTTAAATTAAAATATAATTGCATGATATTCACATTTTCTGGTAGACTTGAACCATTGAAGTATTGAGCAGTTTTCAGAAAAACAGCCCACCAATCTCCTGGTTGATTTTTATATTTTTCCAAACTTACTAGGTTTAACCAAATGGTGGATAATTCAATAGTAAATGATTCATTAGATCTGTAATCACTGAGGCATTCTGGAAGCTCCTAGAATAAAATAACAGGTGTGAAATAAATTGTGCATATTCGCAAAACTATATTCTTACTAGAAAAAAAAGGATACTTTAAAGAAACGGAAGCAGAAGTGGCAGTGCTATATCCTCCATATATTGTAGTTGAAATTTTCAAAGACTCAAAAATTTTTAATCTTACCAAAATTAATAAAACAGACAAAATAATCATTTATTTAACCAGTTTCTGACTAAAAGTAAAACAAATAAACTACACCATTTAGTAAAAACATCTTCATTGCAAATGCTCTCTAAGTTGTGTTGCCTCATGAAAATATAAATAGAAACACTATGAAGAAAAATGAAAGAACGTATACTACAAATTGTTAAATTCAAAGAAAATTGTTAATAAAAAATAGGTAAATAACAACAATTTTGTTATGATATTTCTGTAAATTTAAATCTGAACTAACTCTGTCAGCTGAGGAAACCAAATCCATCAGTTTTTTTCAAAATGGAATCGATTCTATTAGCTGTTAGTCCACCATTTCAGTTAGTCAAGATATAGCCATTCCAATAGCTACTCAATACCATACATTATTTTTCATGTTTAGTCAAGTTTAGTAAATGAGAGAACTCCTGAAGAGACATCAATTGGCGGTAACCATGAAGAGGAAAATAAATAAATGAAGTGTTTTAGAGACAGACACACACTCTCGCTATCTGTAATATTATAATGCATAGTTAATGAGTATAAGATTCAGAGACCAACAAAGTAGCAGTAGTTTGAGGAAAGGGGGGGGGGTATAGAAAGGCTTATACTGGCATCATCAAGGAAAATCCTTGGAAGAGTACTGGCATGGGATCTGGAGCATAAAGAGGAAACTGTGGTGAAGAAAATAAGTTATGAAAGAGAATAACAGATATACTACAGATTCTTACATTTATGTGAAAACTGATGGAGGATGGGTTTTTAAATGACTTTAAAGAAATCTACAGCTAATACTAGGTTAGCAGAAGGATGTGGATGGTAAAAACAGTGACCCCCGAGTTTGTAAGTGAAGAGCATCAGAAGAGACACCTAGTAATGTTAAACATGTTATAATTAGGGGGGGGGGTGTTCAGATTAACAAAAAGTTCGGATTATTAAATGTTTTCGGAAAAATCTAAAAAAAAAAAAAGTCCGTCACGCAGGGGCTGCGTAAACTAAGCAGATTTCCCCTGTGAAGTTTTACAATAGAGAAATCTGCATACTGGTAACACAATACCACCGTGATTAGATAATGAGAAATAATCTTTCAGTTAATTAAAATAAATACCCAACTGAAACGGCTTCTGAATTGTAAGAATAATTTATATTTTAATAACTCAAATTTTAGTAGTCCAAGAACTAAAGAAGGGGGGGGGGGCGGATGAACAAAACGTATTTGCATAAATCTCACAAAGTAAGGAAGGTAAGGTAAGGTTAAAAACGCCAGGTTAGAAGAAGCTTAGCCTGAGCGGAGAAATGACGAAGATGGCCGACATAATCCGAACTATACCCCACCACAGACTTCATAAAAATGAAAATATCTCGGTTAATATTCAAGATAGAGAATAAATGTATATAACAATATTTATAGTAAACTTAATTTGCAATAAGATTGGTTCTGTACAATTTTTCGATCCGATGCATAATAACGGAGATATTTTGAATTTTCGAAAATCCCCCCCTTTAAACCCCCCCTCCGTCTGGTCCGATTGCAGCCATTAACGCACTTGATCTTTCTTTTTACATAAAACGGTTAAATATCGAGTTTCGTAACGATCAAACAAAATTTGTGACCGCTGGAGCGTTAACAGACAAATATATATATATATATATATATATATATATATATATATATATATATATATATATATATAATATTTAGCGGAGCTCATTTTCGTCATCTCCTGGGTAGGATCGATGGACATTTGAAGAAAATTTTCGAAAATCGCCTCATGAGTACGACCTCAATAGCTGATTTCCCATAAGGGAAATCTGCTAAAAAGACCAAATTTTACATATTATTGTATTGTTAACATAATTTTTGTTATTTTTATTTACATAAACGATGTTCATATTTTAATTAAAATTTAATTAATGAATTACAAATTAAAAAAGAACAAAAAATATTACATCGTTATAAAAAATTATTTAAAAAAAAAAGTCAGTTACTTTTTTTTTTTGCTGAGGCTTCTGCAGAAACTTGTTTAATTAATGCTTCATCTCTCAGAAATTGTAAGAGAAGAATTTGTTGCTGCGACATATTTTTCTCTATTGCCCATTTCAAGCAGTGATTGAAATGGGACACTGCTTCATTTTTATGAACAAAAGTCTTTTTAGGCAGAAGTTTCCAGAAAGGGCCACTCTTGTCTGCATTGTAAATCTGTTCAGGAACAAGACTTTGAGCTGCATAAAATCATAAAATTTCTGCTTAGATGGCTCTATTGATACGGTGTCACAAGATAATTGTTCTCCAGTTATGACAAGGTAAAGAATGTCGTGTCTTTTTTTTTAATTTATCAAGTCATCCATCACTTGCTTTGAAATTAGTTAATCGGGACAGATTTTTGTTTAGAAAAATTTGGCTTTTTCCTTCAAAATAGGGTATGAAAAAGGTGTGTTACGAGATCGTTCTTGTAAAAACCAATCATAAACTGTATCTTTAAGAAGTGGATAATTACATGGACAAATTTCTTCTTCTTTCTGGTACCTTCCTCTGAAAGAATTTCCGTACGATTTTTTTTTTTCAAGTTAGATTAGGCATTAAACTCACAAGCCAAGTTAGAAGAAGTTTTTCCGGTTGAGGCGCGATAGGACGGTGTACTTATCACTTAATGAAAATATTTTATGTTTCCTTTTATAACCCATTCCACAACAATATGTAATAACCCTGACTTTCATCGAACTTAGTGAAGAAGAAGATAGTGGGGAATTCATCAGATATTAGAGCGAGTATTTATTCAGCTGCATGTTTTTCAAAGAATTTCCACTAGCTCACCTTTTTTACCATTTTAAGCATTACCTTTGACTGTTTATATATGAAAATAATAAAAAAAAAATAACCTAATATTTTTTTTCTCGGCCAGTTAGGATTACTTGAGTATTCGGATTAACAAAGTTCGGATTATGTAGATTGCACTGTAACACACAAGCTTATTAAAAAATGTATTAGCTTAACTAGAAATATTAAATGGCATAACATATGATGGGTTACCTTTAATTCTGACCCACGCTCTATAATTATCCTTATCATTTCATGAAAAAGTGCTAAACAATCATAAGCATTTTCGTCTGAACTTGATATAAGAATTTCTTTCCAGTCTTGCCAGGAGATGTTGGTAACAAAATACTCAAAAAAATGTTCCATAAAAACTTTGGGCGATTTTACCTAAAATTCACCAAAAACTTTAATTTTAAAGCAATGAAAGGTCTACATACATAATTAAGTACCTCTAATATTCATAAAACATATATTTATATTATTGTGAAGAAATACTTGTGTGAAGGAGTGTGGGGCCAAAGGATAAAAATAATAGCAGCAAAAATGATTATACATTATTTATCAAATCACGTTGACACAATATAATTTATGATTGAAAATACTTATTAGTAAATTTAAATAAGTGAAAACAACAATTATTAAAAATGGCATCAATAATCCATATTTAAAATTTTACTACAATCTAAAATGATAAAAATCAAAAGCAGGCACAGAAAAACTTTATTTATTGAAAAAATGTTGAAGTGTGATAAATATTGTAACACTTAAAATATTTGATTACCTCCAAATAGGATGTAATATGTAAGAAGGAATCTTTAATTCAATTTTATAATTTAAAAAATATATAATTTCCCTGTGGATAGAATATCACGGTGGCACAATGTTTAATAATGTGAATATTAACTCTCAAAGAAGGTCATCAAAAAATCCTAGAGATTATCGATTAATTAATTTGTCTTCCAAATTCCTAGCATTCCTCCTAGCTAATTGAATCATGGACCACATTGAAGTGAATGATCTATTAGTTTGTAAACAAAAAGGTTGCATAAGGTATTCTTTGAGCTGCAAGAAACAACTAACACTTAATCATTAATATCTTAGCAGTCTAAATAAAAAAAGCAAGAACTTGTTAGTTTGTTATTTGTTTAACAAGGAAGCATTGGCCTCCAGCCCACACTCATGGATGATACAGTCACTATATATCTGTAGAGTTACCATATTTATCATAAACCTTGTAATCTATGTCATGAAAAAAGGGTTACTTCATTAACTTACTTTTGATTTGAAATTTCTGGAAGACATTCGTAAGTTCACTGAGGTTTTGTTTAGCTTTAAGCTCTCTATCTATTCTTTTAAACTTAAAATATAGAGTGAAAGAAAGAATTAATCATTTATTGTTGATGGATGATTAGCAACCATAAAACTGAAGTTCATCTACAGCACTTGGTGGTAGGCTTGCAAAAAGATTCTCGCACAAAATTGATCAAATAGCAAGAAAATCTTATAAACATACTTCATATAATGCATTTTTTCAATGGTTTCTCAGGTAGAACAAATCTTCAAATTCACCCATTTAGTAATTAATCTAAACTTATTACCTTTGTTCAATGCAGTAACTTAACTATAGCAGCAATAAGGTTCTCCTATGTTTCCAATATTCTCTGGCTTTCTGCTCCATAAGCAAGTGCTGTTAGGTAAATTGATTTAAAAGGTAAATTTGTACACCATGGCTCTGTTCTTTTCCCAATGACGAACTCACACACCTGGCAGTAGATGAAATTTGCATTTGAGATCTAATTAGGAATATAAGAGTCTACGTTCCTGAATTTGTTAACCACCTTCTAAAAGTATATGATGCCTATCATCAATTCTAATACTTGTAATGTTGGGGCAGATATGGACATCCTCAGAGCTTCTGATCTATGACGGCCCAACATAACTCCATGAAATTAAATACATTTTTTCCATTAAATTTTAAAAAAATGTAATAGGTTATATCAAACATATGCTTTTTCTTTAACAAAACTTGTAATATATGAATGTATGAAAGATATTTATGAATTAATTAATTGATTCCCTTAGTGCATTGTTATAAAGCACACTTAAATATTATGTTATTAAGAATACAATTTCTAAGATCATATTTCAGTATATTAATTATTAATTTTTAGAACACAGAAATTAATAATATCCATTTTTAATTTTATCAAGATACTCATATTAATCTTATGCTATACAATGAGTGATATGATTTATAAATAACGTGAACTTGCCTCCTCCCTAAAGAGACAATATACCTGAATCAATTGTTGACCACAACAAAGATATTTGAGTTTCACTTAATATTTAAACATTTTTGGTAGTATAAAATCATCTTTCAAACAAAATGTTTTTTTTTTTAAATTTGTTTTGGAATATTTTTGACTTTTGGAACAAAACAATTTAGTGAAAATGATTCATAGGTCGGTGCAATAAGGAGCGCATTTAGAGAAATCTAATAATTATTACTCACAGGACAGCTTTTATACATTTCAACAATTTTTAAAACTGATGAAACATTCCAGACTTGGTTAATGTATACATTATGAATGAAATATTTAATTTCCTTCAAGAGTGATTTCCTTCTGTCATAGATAGTCATGAAAACTGATTTCATCTCATCATAAGACAAAGTGATGCTGAATAATCTGAAAAATTATACAATCCCATTAATTTATTCTAGATAATATTTAATGATCTTTAAAAGTGAAAATGTATGGAATACCATTTAACAGATTTAAGGATTCTACTATCCAGGAAATGATGTGGTTCCAAACTCTTTTACATGATATAAGTATTTCTTTTAATGAGCAATTTATTGTTCATTAAGATAACAAGGAACTATTATTTTGGCCAAAAATGATTTAACAAGCCAGAGGTCAAAACATATTGACATTAGAGACTACTTCCCAGTCTGCTATGTGAGTCCCTACTAGAGAGATAGTGTCATTAACCCTTTCCTTGTGCAAAGCCACTATAGTGGCTTTGCGCAAGGAAAGGGTTAAAGCCAATATGTTCCATACATTATTTTTCTTCTCTGCTTAGCCATTCCCACCAAGTTTAGCGAAATCTGAACCACTAGAGCTGTGAAAACTGCATTAGATTCAGCTTAAGGTTTAGAATATTATTGAAATTGAATGACAGGTATATCATTAATTTACAACAAAAGTTGTAGCTAAATTTATCAATTTGAAAGAGAGTGAAGTGAGATAAATTCACAACTATGTCTAAAATAAAATAATGAATATTTAAATTATAATTAACCTGACAGAAAATATATCTGCATAAGGTAGAATACATTGGAATTAACTAAATTAGCGACATTAATTACCTTAAAATTAATAATTATTTAAAAAACAAATCAGCTCAAGTGGTTTGAACATACAAAATTACATTAAACAGAAGTATATGGTAACAATACATTTACATAGGAAACAAACTAAAAATAAAATGTTATTACCTACTAGCTGAATTGATAATTTTTAAACAGTAAAGAGGCACTTTCGTATTTCTGGAAGTAAGAAGATTTATAAGATCTGGTTTTATCACATTAAATAAAAATTCTTGCTGCTTCACAATTATTGGTTCCAAATATATGTCATGCATAAGCTATAACAAACCAAGTAATGAATATATAACAAAAACCTACAGAATCAAAATGGTAAGTTTCTTGATTATGTAACAACTATAAAACCATATACAACAATGAATATAATAGCAAGTAGAATGAGGAGGAGGAGGAGGAGGGGGGGGGGGAGATATCAGTATATTTGTTCTATGAGACTCAAAGACCACTTATTACTTAGATGAATTTATATGTATTGAATAAATCATTTCCACATTTAGATTGTGTAATACTACGCAAATATTCTTATTAAATTAGCCGCATCTATGGTGCCATGAAAACTGTACCTACTAGGCAAGAAAACTCAGTGAGCATTGAGCAGCCGTGGAATGCCAAGGGCATTCCCACTTCACACAAGGTGGTAACAGCAGTGCTGGTTAACGGGCCACACCAGTCAATTTTGTTTGTGAAGCCCATTGAGATAGTGGTGACTTTTCCTCCCAACTGTACATAAAATTAAGAGTTTAGGAAGACTCAAAAAATGGGCAACTCGTGTTGATGAGCTCAAGCTACACCACGCGATAATGGTCTTTAGGAACATTAAAAGAAATGGATTCCTGTAAGCAGATGTCTTGAAAAGGCTAGTAACTACAGTTAACCCCTATATTCCTGTAGAAGACGTATGACATGGAATAAAGCTTCAAGAAGTTATGGATAGCATATGCCTCAACACTGTTTTCCAATTTTTTTTTTTAAAAAACAATTAAAATCCTTTTTGCTTACAGAAAACCCAGGTTTCTGGCTTTCCTGGTGAAAGGTTTCTGAATTATCTAACACATTTCCAATATTTTTATTAATCAATGATAATGAAATGGCATGAAAGGTGGAAAGAATAACAGCAAGAGAAAAGTAGTCAGCACGTGGAGGGTGGTTGGGTGGGAAGTGGGCTGCACATAAATGCCACAATCTCTGTTATCCTTCCCACAATGAAAGAGTTAAGGTCAGATAGAATTAGTTACTGTAAAAAAGATCAGTTCCTTCAGAAGACTATGACACTTCATTGAAGATGACATGAGTAAAAGAATTAACAGAGTAGGTGAATAACAGTTGCTACCCCATAAATAATAGGTTTACATATGTCCGTACTCAGTGCTGAAAGGATAGATTTTTTATTATTATTAATTTGTTTTTTTTTACCTTAAGTTAAACTAAATATCGGTTTACCATGGCAGGGAAAACACTTAAAATGTTGTTTGTTCAATTATTGGCATAGTGAGAGCATTAATAATACAAGGAAAATATATAAGTTGAGGGGAATGCTTAAAACCTAGACTGTACTGTACAGGAGTTTATTTTCTTATCTGCTAGGATATCTGTAACCAGTGGTTATAAGACCTTATTTTAATCTGTCAAAGCTGTTAAATTATTAATTGTTAAAAATAAGGGGGTATTTAAATTACCACTGTGTTTCAAAAAGTAAAGAAACCTACAGCAGTGTACTCTCTATTTTATATACACTTAGTGCATTATCCAAAATTATAATTCAAAGAATTACCTGGATTGAAACACTCTTGTTTATCCAAGCATGGTCGCTCAAGGACCTCTTAAAGTACTTGAAAAACATTTGCTTCATTAAAATTTCTTGATTTTCATGGAACCATTTAGTTAATTCTAACAAAGGAAGTGTTCTGAGATGAATATCTATGTCCCTGAAAAAATATTAATTATATATAATTAATAAAAAAATAATATACTAATGGAAGAGAAATAATATGTGAACATAAGACAAAGTAGTTATATTAATAAATTGTTAATTTCCAAAAATAAATTCCAAAATGTTCAGAAATATTTGGAGACATTACAATGAATACAGGGTGATAAATACACTACCTAAACAAGTCAACCCTGATTATCCTGGAAAGCGTAAGTGCATGAAAATGGAGAGAGAAAAAATAATATGTTAATATTTATTTCGTCACTGTGGCATTTGAATTATTTTCTGAATTGCACATATAGAACAGATGCTAAGTAATTCAAATAAATTTATTTTCAAATGATTCACTTGATTATTTTACAATAATCATATATTATTTAGATTCAAAATATAAATATTGCATAATTTTTATATAACTCAACTGGGTATTCAATAATAGATTACTGAAATTTCAGGAGTCAATTCTTGCATAATTTGTCACAAAAAAAAGTAAAATTATGGTACAATTCTCATCTGTTTTAGATTTTGTTTTTTTAATTAAATGAAACAATTTGTTATGAAATCAAATAAACAATTCAATGTGTTAAATCAAAGAATTTGAAAAATGTCTAAAAAAAAATGGCTTTCGTAACTTACTGAGTTATTTGATCATTTTCGTCATTTCTATTTCTATTTATTATTTGAAATGCTACTAAATGTTGAAATGCCAAAATGATGAAAGGATTTGGAAGAAAACCTAAATGGCATCAAATTTTGGTTTTCTTCTAAATCCCTCAAACATCCATGTATCGTTAGCTAGCTTACAACTAGATGGCAGGAGGCTTGCTGCCAGTGTATATAATAGAATCACATAGTGTCGTAGGCAAATTTCATTAACATATACCTATAATCAATACGTGAAGATAAAAACCAACATCTTACACCTCTGATCCTTACAGGACCATGGCCTCTAAGACCATCACCATGTATTAATTGGGATTTAAAGCTGGACTTCTTTAATTTCAGAGCTCTAGCTTAAAAAAAGTCCTACTTCCTTCATTTTTACTCTTTTCTAATGCCTAAAAACTTATTTCTTAGTCATTCTTTCCAAAAACAACTGGCTTATCATTTATTTGTCATAAATAGTGGTAGACAGACGTTACTCTGTTAAAATATTAACAACCAACTTCCATTTGAGTAATACGTTCTGTTGGATACACAGGATGTAGAAGTACCAGGTCTCTGTTACAGTTACAGTTTTGTTGTCATACCTGCAGGTGGAGAACATCATCACTGGCTGATCTAAATGAAAATTTGATGCCATTGGTCAAATCTATGGAGGCCCATTAAGTCCAGTCAAATATCTTATTAGTAAGTAAAACAGAGGTCTTTACTCTGAATATGGAAATATCCCTTTTTACAGAATATAGAAAAATTAAGGAGCTCTTTTTCTACGGCAGTTTTTTATTTCTATAATGACTGATAATGGATTCATTTGATTGTTCTGAATCTTCCAAAATTTTTGAAGTAAAGCAAAAATGTTTTAAGTGGATTATTTTTCAAAAATTGCACATATTAATTCCACTATTACATATGTATATGTCTGGAATTTATGGTCAGCAAATAATAATTACTGATCAGCATCTTCTAAATATGAAATAAATAACAGTCATATCTCGTTCATATTTTTACCATGATTTCATTGTATTTACGGCTGGTTGAAAAGAAACAAGCAATCCTAGTAGTGAAAGCATAGCTTTGATTTCATGAGCAAAAAATTTCTGGCATACTACACAAATGAATGTCCTCTATGAAGATGGATTAGAGGGGCATACATTGCTTTCGACAGCTAAGAGCAAATCCTAGAAATTTAACACGTTCATTTTATTTTTATTTATTGTCTTAAATAGCTTCCCTATAGTTATTACTAATATTTCCTATACTTTTGCTCATTTCTTGCTAAATAATAAACTTAACAACCAACTACTTGCTCTAGCTCAAAGCAAAATAATAATGATGGCATAACTTGTTTGGATTACATCTAGTTTATAACGGTATTTTAACTCAAAATACCAAATGAAGTCATACTTGCATATTAACAAATATAAACGTACCATTTGTGATAAGTGAAGTTACAGAAAACCTGTGAAAGTGAGGGCTGTTTAAAATTGTAGTCTTTTTGATATAGAACACCCCTATTATTATTGACTGATTTCATTGATATTATTTTTCCCATAGTTTTGAAAACAAAATTAAAATTTCAAAGAAACGTGCCCAAAAAATATACTTCTCTGTCAATATTCTTTACAGCTACAAACAATTTTCAAAGAGTATTAAATTTCTCTTAAAATATGTTAATTAGACATCAGAGTAACCAAAACATAATATAAGTTATATTATTTTTTGGCTTAATCATAATGAATAACTAGAATTCAATTTATCCATTTAAAAAAATCTATTATTGAAATTATTATTATAATAATTAGCACTAATCATTAAAAACATTCATCAATAAACACTGAGAAATTTAATCCATCAACAGAAACATGATGCAGAGAACTGATTAAGTATAATAAAAACATTGATTGGAACTCCTCCTTTCATGACACCAATACATATAAAATATACATTTTATTTTTAATAGACATGGTTGCTGAAATCAGATATTGGAATAAATGTCTACACATATTAGCCACATTAAATATAGATAGATACCTAAAGTTATGAACAAATATGTCTTTAAATGTGATTTCCCAAATTTCATTAGCTATCTTGGTTCTATCATGTATTACCAAACCTGTAGAATTTTTTAAATAATAATAACATCTCCAAGCTTGTGTCATAATTCGTAGTCCTGCAAAATTAATATTATATAGAAAAGTATTTTATAAAGAGGGAAACAAATTCATAATTGAATATTAATTCTCAAAAAACTAAGAAAAAAAAAAGACCTGTTATATAGGCAACTGCTCGTATTGAATTCCAAGGAGAACGTTTAAGAAGCTTGATGAATTTCAAAATAGGCTCTACTATTACCATACTGTCAAATATTTTCCATGAGTCTTTTCGTAAAATGCAATCAATTAATATTGTGAATTTCTTGCAATATGGTTTATCAAAAATAGGTGGTTCTGAAACCATAGCATTCTAAAAACCAAAACAAATTAAAACTCTTTAGTTATTAGATTAAAAAAAAACAACAAAAAACCAAAGTTATGGAAATTTTATATACTCATAATGAAAAAAGTAAAAGAACAACTTTTTTGACTAGGGTTGAACAAGTATTTATTTGTAATATGCAATAGTACATATGAAAATGCAGTCTATTTCTGATTCTTACGCCTTTCATAATTACCTTCATCAATTGTTATATAGGCTAAATCAACCCCTTCAGTGGTTTCCATACAGCTTACCAATATCCCACACATATAACAAAAACTTTCATCCAATGTCATATTTACCATGAAACCCAGTCTCCCAAAAATTTTAAATCCAATCTCATCATAAATATATGCCCTTGCCTTATTTTTATAAATTTGAATGACACATACCTAGATGTTTATAACATTTCCCATATCCTGGAGAGAAATTCGATCATTTTTCTATTTATTCTTTTGAAGTGAGATAATTGTTTTATGACTTCAAGAGCGGCAAAAACAAAATAATTAAATCATGTTTACTTAAACTCAGCAGTGATTAATTGTTTACCCCTTAGATATTACTAGTTCCCCTCCATATTCCTTAATGCCAAACAAGTTAAACTCAAATCTGAGTTGGCCAACTTATTAATTTGTAAAGCAAAATGAAATAAGCTTTCAAGTATTTTTTTTAAAATAAAAATTGCTTTTAATTTTTAGTTTAAAGTTTTTTCACATTTTTTTAATATTAATTGTTTTTCTCAGTTATAGAAGGGGGCGTATGTTACACTTTCATTGTGCTGCATAAAAATGCCTTATTTGACTTTGCTACAATCAATAGAGAGTCAAGTCATAAGTATAAAACATTTAGGCTTCCTAATGTCCCTGTTTCACCCACCAATTTACCTAGCATGTAAGCCTGGTATAAGCTCTGGCTTGATAATTATTTTTAATTTTCCAAACACATAGAACTTAATCTTACCAGCTTAAGAAATTTGTATTGTCTCCTTCTCCGTACTGCAAATGGGATGCTTGCCACCTCTCATAATGTTCAGCCTTGTTAAATGATTAGTGAATGCTCATTATTAAGTCTGGTTAGCCTTTTCACTTTTTTTTTTGGAGGGGGGGAGGGCATTTTGTGAACCGCTCTTTATTATCCTTATTAGCCACTACCGTATCAATTTCTATCATGAGTAACTTTCTTGGTCAACTTTTCAGATACCTCAACTCCCTTTTACTCCACTATGGTTTCAACACAAACTTCCACCTCAAATTCTATTCACTTCTTCTCTACATATCTGAACTATACAAGACAGCTACCAAATATATATATATATATATATATATATATATATATATATATATATATTGCAGAACATCTTCCGTTTGAAGAATTCTGATTTAATTTCAACAATCTCAGTTTGAATGACCACTGCAAATATCCAGAAAAGCATAACCATCCCATGAGATTATTATTTTTATGGTATATATAGGGGCCCAACACAAAATTAAAATTTAGAAAATATTCAAAATGAAACTACTGGGAAAATAGGAAAACTTAAAATGCTTGCACAAATCACAAAATAGGGGCCAAAGGAAATCATCTTGATCAAGATAAGCAACTGGTGGATTCCATTGAGTTTACCAAGATAACCATTAAGTTAGACCGAAAAAGAAAAACTGAGGAAAGTCAAAGCAGGGAGCAGAGTAGATTTTGTGAGGCATGACCTAAGAAGCACTATGTACTGATAGAAGTAAATTTATTTAGTAATTTAAAAGTATAATTAAAATTAAGGACATGTAATCCATATATATATTCAAGCCAAGAGCTAAATGAAAAAAAGGGGGGTACATAAAAAATGTAAAAAATTAATAAAGCTGACATCAACAAAAATGTGCGAAATGTCTTACCTGACTGAAAATATTACTGGAAGGGGAAGCAGAGTGGAGAGCCTCTACATTAATAGATGTAATAGCAAGTCCAGCTGAACGAATTAAAAATAAATGTAATGTATTGACACTTCTTGTAGAATCAAGGAAACAGTTTTCCCACCATGTGGACACTATTTCTTCAATCTAAAAGAAAACGACGTTAAATTTACACTAAATGTACAATACAAGATGATTTGCATATATAATTATTAAAAATTAAGTTTCATATTTTTTGGTCCTAGTATTCATAAATATATGCATTGTATAAATACAAATAATATCAAATGAAACTTTTAGCAAATGTATGAATTAATTACTGTTCTATTACCTCATCCTCTTCAATGTCCATCATTAATTTGTCTAACAAATTTAAATTGAAGTTCTCCCCAGCCATCTAAAAATACAATTTCACATATCATTGCTTATATTTCTATTTAAGCTTTTACTTTTTATTTAGATGTAAATAAATAAAATAAAATAACTGCTCTCTCTCTCTCTCTCTCTCTCTCTCTCTCTCTCTCTCTATATATATATATATATATATATATATATATATATATATATATATATAGCTCGATGTAAATAATCTGATTGTATATATAAAATGTGTACATGTCTATTATTGCTCCAGCACTTGGAATTAGTATATGATTGCCACCAAACTTGATATTTAAACTATTTATGTATTTAAAAGGTCAAATTCGTTAATAGTTGAAATTGTGCCAGGAGGAGAGAAGGTTTAGGGGAGGGGTAATATGTACAATTGCAAATAATTTACTGTTAGCCATATCGGAAAGTATTATGTAATATTCTTGTGAATAAAGTAGTGTTCCACAATTGTTGTTCTAAATATTTTTCTCTAGCTCAATGTTTAATGGAGTAGTTTGTATTGTTACATCTAATTATTGTTGGGGAGGCAACCCTCCCCCCTCTCCAAAGTTTATTCCTAATGCTCATATTCATTTGAGCGCTGCGTTTTAGCTATTCAGTAAATCACTTTAATAACAGTCATACAAGAATAATAATGTTCTATCATCAACCATCATTACTTTCAGAGGCTCTGATCATAAGTTTTAGGAGATTTCCCTTAAGACAAATTAGCTATTGAGGTTGTACTCATGATGCGATTTTCAAACTATTTCTTCAAATGTCCATTAATCATACCTAGTAGATGGTGAAAATGAGGTCCGTTCAAAATCATTATATATATATGCCTATTACCGCTCTGGCGGTCACAATTTTTGTTTAAGCGTAACCAAACTCAAAATATAAGAGTTTTACTTAAAAATAAAGATCAAGTTCGTTAATGGCTGAAATTTGTTGGGGGAATGTGGGGGTTTAGAGGGAGGAATTTTGAAAAATTCAAAATATCATCATTGTTATATGTTGGATCGAAAAATAGTATGGGACAAATAATTTAATTGTCTATAAATGTTATTATATACATATTTTTACCATCATGAATATTATTATTATATTTGGATTATTTAGTTTTCAACCTTTAGTAAACCCCCCCCCCCCCTCCTACTCTTAGTCATTTAACAAGAAGCTGTTATATCATGAAGCACTTTATTCTTAACTTAAATACCACATATTGTTTTCATGAGACCTTTATTTCATTTCAAGATAAATGCAAATTCGTTGCATGATGATGTCATCGATTAAGATTTTACATTCTTTTTTCAATCTATACTATACTTGATATTTAGCCGTTTAGTCAACACTAAAGATCGTATTTGTTATTGGCTGAAGTCGGACCTGGAACAGTGAGGGTTCAGAGGGGGGAATTTGAAAAATCAAAATATTCATTATTATGAGTCAAATAGTAAAATGTTATAGGACCAATCTTATTAAACAATTGATGGTCTACAATTGTTGTTCTATGCATTTTTTTCATAACTCAAGTATTAAGCGAGTTATTAGTACTTTCTTGTTTTCTGTCAGTAGCCTCCTCCCCCCGTATGTACTCATCAGTTTCTACATATAAAAAGAGAATTAGTGGTGTGTTAAGATCACAAGTGTATTATACCAGAATCTGCTTAGTTTACCCAGCCCTTGTGTGACAGACTTTTTAAATTCCATATTTTTAAAATTAATATTCATTATTTATTTACTGATTAATAATAATTGATTTAATTTTTTTATAAATTACTTTTAGCTTTTATAGAAAACAATTAAATAAATATTGTCCCCACAATATTTCTGCTCAATAATCTTTAAAATAAGCATAAAAAGATTTAAAATTTTGGGTTAACTATTATCTAATTCCTGTAAAACACCTTGTATTTCTAACTTCTATTTGAAACTGATATTTGGTAATTTTATGCAGGATACCGTTAATTAAATGGACACAACCCAGTAAAGGCAAGTATTAATTGTATAAAATGTAAGTCAAATTGTGAGAAAATTGGATGGAATAATTCTTCAAATACAAAACAATTTGATCAATAACTTTTTTTCTTTTTAATTCACAAATTTAAAAATGTTGGTGAAAGATTCATTTTATTTTCAAAAATAAAAATGTCCATGGTTATTTGAAAACCTGGAAGCTTTGATTCCAAAAGAACATAGGATTTTATACAGAAAAATGGCAAAGATGAGCTATCAAATTATGGATTACAACATTAAGAAAAAAACTACACAAATATTTTAGCTGAGAATTTTGTTAAAGTCATTCCTTCCATATACAATATTTAAATAAATTGAGTTTATTTGATAAATAAAACAAAGGTACTTAACTATTACTATTTTTAGAAAATTGAAGTAAGAGCTTGTGTGTGCGCAAATGCTTTAAAAAAACATAGTATAAAGAACTCAATGAAACACATATTCAAAACAACTTTTTAAAAACATACTTTTTGTTTTTAAGATATAGAGAAAGAGAACAAAAGACCAGTCCTTTATTTGACTTCAGTGAACAAAGAAGATTGGGATAGAAACTGTTAATGTCCATCAGTTACTCATTATAAGGCATGTAATTAAAATGAGTAAGTCAACTCATTAACAATTAATAAACTAGGTAAGAATTGTAATTAGTTGTGTTTACTTGTACTCTAAATATCCTTTATTTTTTAAGAAAAAGAAGATATATTTAAACCTTAATATTCAGCTTTTTTTTGAAGTGAGATAATTGTTTTATGACTTCAAGAGTGGCTAAAACAAAATACTTAAATCGTGTTTACTTAAACTCAGCAGTGACTAATTGTTTACCCCTTAAATTGTTTCCCTCCATATTGTTTCCCTCCATATTCCTTAATGCCGAACAAGTTAAACTCAAATCAGAGTTCGTCAACTTTTTAATTTCTAAAGTAAAATGAAATAAGCTTTCAAGTATTTTTTGAAATAACAATCGCTTCTAGTTTTTAGTAAAACGTATTTTTTTAATATTCATAGTTGTTCTCATTTCTATAGGGGGGGGGGGCATTTGCACTTTTTTTGTCTTGCTCATTTTTTTTTATAAAGAAAACTCTTCTTGTATTCTTTAAATTCATATATAATTTAAAATGAGACGTCTTGAAAGAGAGGAAGACGAACAGCCTCTGCAAAAGCACAGGAGAGAATTCAAGATATTTCTAGGCGATGTACCTACCATACAGAGTTAATAATTATTAGAAGGGCGACGGATCAATGGGCGTGCATCAGAACACTAACATAGTAAGTAGGCTAGATACATAAACAACTCACTCCCAGTCTAAATATGTATAATATTAGTTATATAAGTAATCTATTTTTAGGAGGCCGAAACGTAATTCAGGTGTGGGGAGGGGGGGAGCTTGAAAACATTTTGAAGATAGCCCCCATGCTTTAAGGCAGGGATGAGCAACAAGCGGCCCTTTCAACATATTGTTACGTTTTATTACCCAAAACCAGTAATAAACGTTTTAATAAGAGTTCTTTTGGATTGCAAAATTAAGTACTCGCAAGTTTCACAGTTTTTATCACTGCACAATTTATTTCACAATGCACAATACACTTGGTAATTATTCTTAATTACTACTCACAGTATATACTGATAGCGTACCTGTTCTTCAGGTTACACAGTCCAACAATTCACTCACGGTCACTGAAATTCGCAACAAGACGGCACTGCACTGTCCTTTACTTCGCGGCACTGCACTGTCTTAAACACGGCACTAAACTGTTACCTACAGTCACGGCACAACACTGTTCTTCCTATAAAAACACTAAGTCGCACTGTAGCGCTGATGTGAACATCAAGACAGGTGAGAATAAAACTGACTCGATCGCGGCTCGCTGTTCTTATATAGGTTGTCGGCATACATCAAAGGGGAATTGTCTGGTTCCTTCGACGCTAGGCTGGACGAGTCTATAAGGGGCTAGAACTTTCTGTCGGTCTCTTTGATCTATCTCGCACTTCCCAAATACGCAACTCTCTCTCTGAAGGATTATTTATGTATTTAATTTTCGCAACAATATGTATTTATGCGGCCTGCCAAGCATTTCTTAACATTTAATTTATTTTATCGACCCCTCCCTCAAAATATTGTAAAAAAAATAATTATAATTTAATGGTAGTACATTCTAAACCGAAACAATTTTTGTGACGAGTTGCTTACTTGTGGACGACTTGTTCAAACATTCAATACGAATGCGCCGCGTCTGTGCTTGTGTGTGTTGCTTCTGTCACACATCAGTCTGCTTCTTGAAAGGCGTGAGTGCAATATTAATGTCAAAGAGGTATATTAGAGTTTTTTTTATTCAAAATTAATTTTTCCTACAAATTGTTCTAATCAATCAGTTTTATTGTTAGCCGTTATTATAATTCAAAGTAGTAGGTGATAGTTGGGTTTCGGCTAATAAAGTTTTCTAAATTCTTCTTTTAGAGGATTTTTTATTTGCTGACAGTTTCGGGGAACCGTTGGTTCCCTTCTTCAGAGCTGAACAATGAAACGAAATATATAAATATACAATAATGGAATAAACGGAGCATATTATTATCTTTTAAGTGTACAATGGCCGTAAGCTGTAATTTACATTGTACACTTAAAAGATAATAATATGCTCCGTTTATTCCATTATTGTATATTTATATTTTTCGTTTCATTGTTCAGCTCTGAAGAAGGGAACCAACGGTTGCCCGAAACTGTCA
This sequence comes from Riptortus pedestris, assembly GCA_019009955.1. NCBI lineage: Eukaryota > Metazoa > Arthropoda > Insecta > Hemiptera > Alydidae > Riptortus > Riptortus pedestris. The sequence goes on along the minus strand of CM032233.1, from coordinate 39,958,023 downwards.
GCAAATAAAAAATCCTCTAAAAGAAGAATTTAGAAACTTTATTAGCCGAAACCCAACTATCACCTACTACTTTAAATTGTTTTAACTTTCAAATTTTTTTTGTTTATTATTATTTACGCCTACTTTATGCTATTAGGCTAAACGGAACGGGCTATCTACAGGTTACCACCCTTTTCTAGTCAGGGTGGGCCCAAGGAGTTTATTTAGTGAGTCCGTCACTAAATAAATTTCTCCTGCCCTGGGCGGGAATCGAACCAGCCACTCTAGGTCTACCACGCGAGATTAGGACATACGCCCTAACTCGCACGACCATCCTGAGCCCCACTTTCAAATTTTTAATCCATAATATCATGTCGGAAAAGGAAATGAAAAAACGGAAGCACAGGCATTACCAAGAAATGTGAAAATTCGGTTACTTTTTCACTTTCCTCAAAGATAAAGCTGTATTCTTAATATGCTCAGAGACTGTGTCAATATTAAAAGAATATAACATACAAAGGCATTAGGATACAAAACATGAACAACAATATAAGAACATAACCAGACAACTCCGGATAGATAAGTTTAATCAAATGGAGAAAACCTTGGGAAAACAACAGATTATTTTTAAAAATCAAGCTAATTTATCAAATACAGCAGTTAAGGCTAGTTTTATTGTCAGTCAAATACTGGGAAACAAAAATTAAACCGTATTTCCTTATAATATTTAATCAGACATTTGGCACTGTTTTTTTGGTACAAGCTAATAAATATCTGCCGGAATTGATGAAGAAGCTACGTATGCAGGTTTCTAATCGTGCATCAATCAGTCTTGATCGGTGGACATTTTTGATTAATTTCATAGTCGAAAATAATTGTTCGCAAACACACGTACTTCCGAACAGAGGCATCATTTGCGTTGCATTTTTCGTCAAAAGCTGAAATTTCTCAGGGCTCACATACAATTTATAAAAATATTGATTTTTACTGAGAAAAATAAATTATTATTCTGCATGTCAATCACTTCCATTTGAAAGTCTTCGGTAACTGTATCCACGTCGATATTAAATGGCGAAGAAGACATTTTCATGGAAACCGCTATCTATATAAACTGTCTATATATTGTGCGTATTTTTAAGAAGTAGTAAAGTTTTCTTTTCTAAATGTGGAAAGTGAGACACATTATTCTGCAAAACATGCTGTTCCCACAATTTTAATTTGCGCTCAAAGCCCTGAATTTTATCATGCAAATTGTGACTAATTGTCCTTTACCTTGAAGTTTCACAGTGAGATCATTGATATGCTGAGTCAGTCGATATAAAACCCAAAATCGCACATCCATTCTTTATTACCAAAATGAGGAAAGGCATATCCCCTCTTATCCAAGAATAATTGTATTTTGCTTTTTAAGTTGTATACTCTTTTTAGCATTACACCTCTACTAAGCCAAGGTACTTCGGCATTCAAAACCACGTCGCCATATTCAGTTTCTAAATCTTTCAGGAATTCTGTAAATTAACGGTAATTTAAAGCACGCGAATTTATAAAACTGATTAATTTTTTTATTGGTACTGTTGGCAAACTCAATCTCAATCGAGAAAGTCGATAAAATAAATTCAATTTTAGAAATGCTTGGCGGGCCGCATAAACATGTTGAAAAGGCCGCGTGTTGCTCATCCCTGATCTAGAATATCTATCTGCCTTCTGCAAGGCAGAGGACGAATGGTGATTACAGCGCTTCCTATTGAGTCAGACCGTGTACTGAAATATTGGCTTTCCAGCCAAGGAGAAGGTAGCTCCAGGCAAGCAGCTCCTTCTTATTCATGTACTCCTAATACTCTTCCCTCAATCCGGCCCAGTTTGGACATTAACCCTGCCCCACGCATCGCATTCTTTTTTGTAATCAATAATATACGTCTGAGACTAGCTCCAAGAGCTCAGTCAGGTCGACATCCGAGACCTTCGGGCACTGAATATGATGCACTGCATCGAAAGCGCTCTGCCGTTTTAATTAATTGTTACAGTGGAATCAAAGCCTATTCTTTCATCATACCTATATAATAAATTATATCTGATTATATTTATCTGATTTATAAAATAATTTGATTTAAATTGATAATGTAATTTAGTTTATAATATAACGCACTTAATTCTGTTATTAATAATATAATTTATAACAATTAAATTGTGTTATTTATTTTTTTTAAATTATTAAAATTAATTTTAAAACTTTGGGGCTTTAGTCAAGCAGGCGGTGCGTTACCTGAGCATATTTCCCATGTACGCCACGTATTTTCATTCATCTTCAAAAGTAAAATTTCAATGAGAACAATATTTGGTATTTATGTTTCAAATAAAGTGTTTTATTATATAACAGAGTATTGTTTATGTGATATGAGTAGGAGTGGGGGTTTACTGATGGCTGAAAACTAAAAATTGCAAATATCTGTCTTCTGCAACGCAGAGGACGATTGGTGGTTACAGCGCTTCCTATTGAGTCAGACCGTGTACTGAAATATTGGCTCAAGCTGCATCCGCTAGATGGCAGGGAGAGCCTCTTTCCAGCCAAGGAGAAGGTAGCTCCAGGCAAGCAGCTCCTTCTTATTCATGCACTCCTAATACTATTTTCTCCAATCCGGCTCAGTTTGGACGTTAAGCCCCGCCCCACATATGGGTTTTTTTTTTGTAATAAATAATACATACGTCTGAGTCTAGCTCCAAGAGCTCAGTCGGGTCGACATCCAGGACCTTCGGGCACTGACGATGATGCACTACATCGAAAGCGCTCTGCCGTTTTAATAAGTTGTTACAGTGGATGCGTAGCCAATTCTTTCATCATATTTATTATATAGGTATGATGAAAGAATCTGATTATATTTACCTGATTTATAAAATAATTTGTATTGTGACTTGAGTAGGAGTGGGGGTTTACAGATGGCTTAAAACTAAAAAATGCAAATATCTCTGTTAATATTGAAGATAGAGAAAAAATGTATATAACAACATTTATAGAAAATTACATTTCCAATAAGATATAGTATATACAATTTTTCGATCCGACGAATAATAACGGAGATATTTCGAATTTTCAAAATTCTTCACCTGTAACGATATAAAAACTTAACCGAACAACTCCGGATAGATAAGTTTAATCAAATGGAGGAAAACTTGAGATAACAACAGATTATTTTTAAAAATCTAGCTAATTTATCAAATACAGCAGTTAAGGCTAATTTTATTGTCAGTCGAATACTGGCAAAAAAAATTAAACCCTTTGTGGATAGAGAGATGATAAAAGAATGTCTGACTGCTGTTGCAGAAATAGCATTTCCTGATAAAATAAATATTATTTCAAGCATTAGTTTATCAAAATTCACCGTTGTAAGGAGAATTAAAGACTTGTCCGAGAACATAGCAACAATGCATCGTGAACGCATTGCAAAATTCGAATATTGTTCTTTGGCACTTGATGAGAGTTGCGATATTAGTGATACAGCACTACTGGCTATATTGTTACATGGTATTGACACTAAATTTAATATTACCGAAGAATTGTGTTCACTGATTACAATGCAAGGGACTAAAACCGGCAAAGACCGGTAGTATGAGGTAAAGTCCTTTTTGGAAAATATTTAAATTTATCGACAATATATCGACGAATGGATCACGAGGAATGTCAAGCATTGTGATAGAAGGATTAGGAAGGCTATTTCAAGACATTTAGAAGGCCACAAGAAGGGAAACACTCGTTAACCAGTGCATAATTCACCAGGACGATTGTGCGCGAAAGGATTGAGACCAATAAAAAAATTAATCAGTTTTATAAATTCGCGCGCGTTAAATCGCCCTGAATTTAAAGATTCCTGAAAGATTTAGAAACTGAATATGGCGACTTGGTTTCCAATACCGAAATAAGTTGGCTTAGTAGAGGTGCAATGCTAAAAAGAGTATACAACTTAAAAAGCGAAATGCAATTGTTCTTGGATATGAAGGGATATGGCTTTCCTCATTTTGGTAATAAAGAATGGATGTGCGATTTTGGGTTTCTTGTCGACTTCACTCAGCATCTTAATGATCTTAATGTGGAACTTCAAGGCAAAGGGCAGTTTATTTACAATTTGCATGATAAAATTCAGGGATTTGAGCGCAAATTAAAATTGTGGAAGCAGCATTCAGTCTCACTTCCACATTTAGATAAAGAAAACGTTACTACTTCTTAAAAAAAAACGCACAATATACAGACATTGGTTTCCAGGAAAATGTTTTCCTTGCCATTTAATATCGATGTGGATACAGTTCCCGAAGACTTTCAAATGGAAGTGATTGACATGCATAATAATAACGATTTAAAAAAATATAATTTTCTCAGTAATCATGAAACATTTTTATAAATCGTATGTGAGTCCTCAGAAATTTCTGCTTTTGAGGAAAAATGCAGAGCAAATGATGTCTTTTTTCGCAAGTACGTGGGCTTTCGAACAATATTTTCGACCATGAAGTCAATCAAAAATGACCACCTATCAAGACTGATTGATGCACGGTTAGAAAGCTGCATACGTGTAGCTACTTCATCAATTCCGGCTGATATTGATTAGCTTGTACCGAAAAGAACAGTCCCAAAAGTCTGATTAAAAATTTCCAGTAAATTCTTTTTTCTGTAATTTTATTGTTGTTTTTTATTTTCTATTAAAATTTGTAAATGAAATCTTTACTTCTTTTTTCTTTAATTTTTATATTTTTCTATTCTATTGTTTATAATAAATAAAGTTTTCTAAATTATTAGTGTGTTATTTTATGTGCGGCCCGACAAAAAAATTTAAAATTTAAATTGGCCCGTTGATTAAAAAGGTTGCTCACCCCTGCTTTAAGGCATCTTTGGCAATTACTCTTTCCTACAATTTGAATTTTAGGGGTCCAAATAGGCCGAATTCAATATTTAGATGCACCTCTCCCTCTTTATCACTATTCATGCCGTTTGTTAAAAATCTCTCAGATAATCTAATATGAGTAGTACATTACTCCAAGCAATCAACAAAACAACAAAAATATTTTGGTTTCCTGAATTTGTATTGTAATTGAGAATTTGTAGTGAAACTATTTATTACTTGGTCACGATTATACATAGACATTTTATTAGCAGATTTCCATTAACTCCAAATACACCTTGTCATTATTACAGCCATTAACGAATTTGACCTTTAGCTTTACATAAAACGTTTAAATATGGAGTTTGGTAGGGATCAACCAATAATTACGACTGCTCGAAATATAAACATCTAGGTGTGTGTATGAATATATGTATGTATGTAGCACTTCTTCTGTCCGACATATAGTAACGGAGATATATTGAATATTCAAAATTCCCCCCTCTAATTCCCCCTTCCCAATGAACGACCTTGATATTTCTTATTACATAAAACGATTAAATATCGAGTTTAACAACAAAAATTGCAACCGCGTTCAAAATTATATATATAAAAAATATTAACCTCTGTTTGTACATTACCTTTTTCGTTTCACATGCATTGAAACGATATCTGCAATTCATAGCTTTGGTGTTTGTTACCTTTTCACGCATAAACGCATGAACCAAAGTTTATGAAACTTGGTATGTATATTATTACTAACCCAACTTAGACTTTAGGCTATGTTAATATTCTCACTGATGCGAACAGGAGTGAAGGAAGGTAGGCCTGAAATTAAAAATAGCGATATTTCTTTTCATATTGCTTTTTCGGCAAATATGCACATACCAAAAGTTGTTTATTTTTTTATTTAGAGTAACTTTTGTCGTATACCGAAGTATCAATGAGTTATACGCTAAAAATTATAGTGGGAGCCAACGATTTTATTTGGCACAAAAGACTCAACCGAACTAAACAAAACATGTGAATTAGCACTAACTGCTCCATGATAATAAGCTGTACCAACATTTCTAGGGACTAGCAGGAGTGGGGGTTGTAAAGTAGGCCTGAAATTAAAAATAGCGATATTTCGTTTCCTATTGGGTTTTCGGCAAATATGCACATGACAAGAGATGTTTATCCTGTAATTTAGAGTAACTTTTGTTATATTCACTTTTGTCATATAACAAAGTATAACCGAGATATACACTAAAAACTAAAGCGGGAGCCAAGAATTTTATTGGGCACTAACGATTTAATCGAAATTAACAAACCTCGATATGTAAAGTAGCATTAAATCTTCCATGTTTATAAGCTATATTAATATTTTTAAGTTTGAACGGAAGTGGGGGTTTAAGGGAGGTCTGAAATACAAATTTGCGATATTTCATTTTCTATTTGTTTTAAGGCAATAAGAATCTTTCAGTAAATTTTAATAATTTCCTGACAGGAAGCGTCTGAAATGTAAATAAACAGGATTGCCAACCTCTCACCAGAAAGAAAAACAATTACTGAAATATATCAGAATATAACATTAATTTTATTGAAAACTATTTACTATATCTAGTACTGTAATTTATAATGAATCAGAATAACTGTAATCTCAATCAATCAAATTTTAGTACCCATGAACTTAAGTCAGAGAGGGGGAGGGGGTCACCAGAACATATTTGCATGTATCTTAAAGGTTGCCTGTATGTTTCAAAGGTCTCTTGAAAACAATATTTGGCATTTAAGCTTCAAATAATGTGGTTTATTACATAAAAGAGTATTGATTATGTAACATGAGTAGAAGTAGGGGTTTGCTGAAGGCTGAAAACTGAAAAATGCAAATATCTCAGTTAATGTTCAAGATAGAGAATGTTTATAACAATATATATAGGCTAGCTAAGTTACCCAGCTTCACCAGGGAATTCATTTGAGGCTGAATAATGATGGTATTTTTTTGGCAAGGCTTTACTTTGCACAATATTTTGACATTTCCCTGTCCCAATGTTTAGGGTTTATACCCGTTGCTACTGTGGATTTGTTAATAATAAAGTTATTTGTTATGTAAGGCTTCACTGTCCTCAATATTTTTATATTTCTTATCTCCTGTGTATGTAGTTTTATTTTTTTTATAACGTAATGGACTATATAACTAATAATCATAGAAAGTATTCTATCTTCCAAACTATAGCTATAGCCATGTATGAATAAAAGTTCCCTTGATGCGGTACAAAGCCCATCGATGACATCTGTTTTAGATACGTCATAACCACAATTAAAAAAACTCTTTTGTAAGTTTCGGTTGTTAATTGTATATTCATATTAGTACATAGTGAGTTCAGTAAAGCATATCATATATTAACGGAGCAGAGTTAATAAATAACAGAAATAACTGGGTGCACCTCCTCAGGGTTCATCCTTTTAAATAATTCATTTATGATAATTAAACAAATTCACATTCCTGAGAATAACACTACATTGCTAAAAGTATAAGCATCAATTAACATGTAACCATAGACCAATATGAGGTCGGAAGGTATGCGTCAGAACTGATAGGACAAAGGAAGAATCCCCACCCCTCCCTAGGCTCACTTAATATTCACGGTTGTGTTGTGTTACCAATATGAAGATTTATCTATTGTTAAACTTCACAAGGGAAATCTGCTTAGTTTATGCAGCCCCCTGCGTGACAGACTTTTTTCTTCTTTTTTTTCAAATTTTTGTTCCTTACTTATTGTATTTATAGCAAATCATTTTAATCGAAAAAAAACAACTATTTTTTTTGATAAGCTGTTTCATTACACCAACAGAGTAGTGACACCTAAGATAAATTAGGCAACATGCACCTACATTTTTAAATTCAATGGTTAAATATCTAGTCAGTACATTTTTGAGTAGTAATGAATCTGAGGATAAGAAATTAAAATTGCTCATTTTTCAAAAATATATCCATTTACAATATCTTTATTTACAGTTGATCTAAGAAACATAGCAATATATTAATAAATACAAGTAAAATATTTAAAAGGTATTTACAAATTGAAATTCAAGATATTAATATAAAAGTTTACATTTAGTACGAAATTCTCACATTGTGACTAGCATTATTTAAAATTTACAATTACAAATAAATACAAATATATACATTACTTCAAGAATATAATAATATAAAATCAGACTTAACATACATCAATATTTTAGTATTTCATCCCTAAAAAATGCCTTGCACACATTTGTTGTTTAATAAATACAGGAACATACTCGTCACTAAGAATTCAAACTTTAAAATTTGTTCTGTAGTTGCTTTGTTGTAAATTTCAAAATGATAATGAAATTTTATATTATCCTTTGTAAAATTTGGAAATTAAACTTTCATGGTAAATATATTATTAATATATAGTTGAAATTAAGTGGATATAAAGTAAACAACAGTCTCATTGAGTAAATATGTCAGTGCTAATCTTTAACTTAATTATAACAACTTTTTCATTGATTTTCATTATTTTGGGGTTATCCTAAAAATCAGATTATTAACATTTAATGGAGGTATATATGCTTTTTATAATTTGCCTTTTAAAATATACTTCTTAATTTGTTGCATTTCATAAGTGCCTCTATTCTGTTCAATATTACACTCTAAAGAGTAACATTATTTTTTTTAATATACAATAACAATTTGTGGTTTGAATTTTATTTTTAAAAACAGGTGTTAAAATCCTGAATACAATCTACCCTACCACTATTGAAAATAATAGACTATTATAAGTAATTTACTATTGTTCTAATTAATTCTGTATATATAGAAACTATATGTTAACTCAAACTTTTCCTGTAAATATCTGCCAACATTATGCACCTATGACAGGTAATACATAATACATTAAAAACAAGGTAGCACTGTGTTTTATTAATGTTCTTGAAACTATTTTTTTCATTAATGTAAACTCATTGTCTACTGAAAGTAACTGCAATAATTAAAGTGAATCTGTCATTGTATATAAAACGTAATGAAGGACCGAGACCAGTAAGGATATAAGCACCTCTTTAAGAGAGGTAAAATTTTAAATTAACAATCTGTCAAATTTCTTAGACTTTTGATCAAATGTTATTCTCAAAAAATAAAGAAACATTTAAAAAAAAAAAAAAAAAGTAGCTTTTGAAATTTGTATTTAAATCTGATTTTATAAAATTCTTTTATGTATTTAGTCTCCTAAGAGTGATATCTAGTTCAGATATAATGTATATGTTTTAAACAATGTGAAATTATGAATGAAATGCCAATATCCAAGTATTGAAGACTTAGAATTAACAGTCACAAGGAAATATATTAATAGTATATTTTCTTTTAGTTTTTATATTTTATATAAATACTGTTGTAAAAAATACATTATATACATAAAATTAGTTTAGTTAATACATTATTATCACTCTTTGCATTAATAATAAAGCAAATATTAAAAATACTAGTGATATCATATTATTAAAAATACTAGTGACATCATATTTGAAACACAAATGAAATGAACTAACACCAATATCAGAAAACATGAAGGGAAACTAATAACTAAGAGGTGTTCAGTTGTAGCTATTTCATCAGTTCTGTAATAAGAACTTCCTTTATTTCCCTTACATTGTTTCATTCACTTTGAAAGTTCTTTCTCAAAGATGTTTTTGTAATAATCTACTTTTTTAGAAATCAAATGTTATACACCTAATCAGGTACGGATTACATAGAGCTGAAGAATCAGGGGAGATTGGATATTTTCAGTTTCATGCCAAAATAGTGCATATTTTCTTATTATGCTTTGGATAATATGGGATTTATTTCATCAGAAAGAATTTAAAACTGGCAAAGAAATTTTCAATTGTGATACTTTATACTAGGGAATTATAATATTATAAAGGTTTCATTTCAAACTTCTAAATAATTACAATATAAATCAAAAGATGAATAACAAGGTGATGCAACAACTAGCTTATATAGACCCAAAATGTATCAACAAAAGAAGTAAAACTCAAAATTTAGAAAATACTTGTTAATTTGATTTTAATAAGAAAGTCTATAAAAACTAAAAAATATGATTGCAATAAAAAAAAAATATACTTAATACTGATAGAAATTTAGAAAGAAATCAGCAACAATAACAAAATAAATGAAATAATAGTATTAATAAATAAAACCAAAATAGCACGATTTTTCTTCTTTAAAGAAGTCAGCTTGTTTTTCTAGTAGTGAGGCACATGGTTATAATGATAGTCATTTTCAAAATTCCCCCAACCACAAAAGCCAAAATTTCAATAAATGAATAGCAATATCAAAAGAGTTTTGCTGAAATTGTCAAATTATATATATATATATATATATATATATATATATATATATATATATATATAAACACAATTACACTCATACACATGCATGAGTGTATGTGCCTATATGTATGTTTGATTGCATGGAACCCAAATAATTATTTCAAGCAGAATCAGTTTGGGAAAAATTCTGAAATGGTTGATACTATTTTAAGCCCACATAAGAACTGCATCTTCTCATATGCTATATCAGTATTAATTTATGCTTGGGAATACAATTTAACGTGTAAGGTAGAATACTGACAGAAGAGATCATAATCTCGGAGTAAGACTATTATGGTCAAAATTTCAACACACACACGCACAAACAAACATCAATGACCCTTTCAAATTATTTCTCATTCTTACAAATAAAATATATTAAAAGCTTTGAACTATGATACAGATACAATTATTAAATTCAGAAGTACAGAACTTCAGGCATTTTATTTACAACTATAAATAGATAGTAAACCAGACTTTTACATCTAATATAACTCAAAGATCCAGATGTATTTGTTTTTTCTTCATCTATCTACGTAATAACTTCTTACTACTCATATTATTGGTAATTACGAAAATATTCAAAGAACTTCTTCAGAACAATGTGAATGAATAGTAAATATTTAGATTATTGTATTAATTTGAAATTCCAAAACATTTTTATATATTAATTATTATATAACTGGTTACTATTATATAATGACTACATAATTTTATACATAAACCTATATATTATATATCTATAGGATTTGGGCAGAACATTAATAAATGCCTCACGTAAGATCATATTTCATATGAGTTCATTAACCTTCTTTGCCAAAATTTTACAAGATGAAAGTTTCACAATGTTAGTAGTGAATGACATTTTTGTTATATATCATTACCAAACATAGGTAAATCCTTTTTATGGCCAGCCATATATTTTTCATATAATCTTAGTGCTTATCCCAAAACAGATGTTATATAATTTTTTAATTTGTGGTAAAGACTTTATTTGGTCTTTACCACAAATATTTTGCTATTAGATTCCAAGGTCTACTTTAGATCTAGTGCAATATACATTAGAGCTTTTATAGGAACATTAGTTTTCCTAATATTCATATACAATTGTGTTTAAGAAACTGAACTTATATTCTCAATGAAATCAGAAGTTATCAATGAATTTTCAAGGTGGGTAAACTTCATTAATCAATTTAATTATTGATTTATGGTTCGTAACTCAGGCTTTCATAATAAGTAAGGAAACTGTTCGATGCTAGATTCTAAACTTGATGGTGGAGTAGCCAATTGAGGTAGACTTAAATCTAAGTATTCCTGTAATAAAAAAGATGAACATTTATTAATAAATTGAAATAAATTTTGTTAATTTCATAAATTTTTATGTTTAATTTCCATTTCAAGTAACTAATGAAAATATTGTTGTTTATTGATGCTTTTATAATGAAAAACAATATCTCCAAATGGAGAGATAGGACCTTTTGCTAAGTCAGGCAGAGACTAACAAAAAGATTATGTTGGAAGGTCATATTTCTCCTAGTAGACATGTGTTTTTATTTTGCCTGATTACTTTGCACTTGATGATATCTCATTCGGATAAGAAAGTAGTTAAAAATGAAAATGATTCTTAAAAATATTTGTGTTCTTTATTTTTTAATGACTTTCAGTCTTTTAGTTTGTTATGTTAAAGGGCAGTTTTTCACTATTAACATTACTAGGGTAATTCAAAAGTCCGTGCATTTTTTTTAATATTTTTTATTAGAAGACGTCTACTTTTTGGCATGTAAATCATAATTTCCTTTCACTTTAAGCTACCTTTTGTGTGTGGTCTTGCATTCCCTTGTTGTAAAAGATTTTGGTTCCTATTCACTAGAGCTGAGTAGCATTGGACTAAAGCTGCATGTACTCTCTCAAGTTGGACAGAATAAACTTCTGATTTAATTGTTCAACCATCAGAGATTAAGACAAAAATGACTCTCCCATGAAATTCCACCATAACTATTATTTCATATTACTCCCTTTTTAGGATGGGGAGAGCTTACTGCCCTTATGAAACCGACTATTTTTAATTATTCAGATTTTCAAAGTACACCCATTTTCACCATAAGTCACAATTCATTTGAAAAATGAATCTCATTTGAAGTTTTCAGAAGAATTTTCCAAATTTCCAGTCTTTGTTATGCTTTCTAAGGCATCAAATAGTGTGGAACACTCCCGCATTTTCTGGAACTAAAATCAACGCAATTACAAGCGATGGAAAACTACTTTGGGATACTCCTTGATCTGAAGAAATTTCTGTGTGCTTGTTCTAAAATATTTTTCTACACATACTCTCAGAATCTCTCAATCAAGACAACTAATGCATCCTCTGTAATATTTTCTTTCAAGAGCAAAATCTTCTTCTTTGATTTTTTTTAAACCAAATCTTTGCAGTATGGTTAACACTATATCTGTTCCCTCTATTTCACAGATTTCACTGGCTGTATCAATCACTTTGTATTTTTTTTTTAGATAGTGCTTCAGAATTGAATGAATTTCCTGGGTTAACTTACTCATATTAAAAAATAGTGAAAAATAAACAATAGCTGTATACTCATCAAAGTTTAATTTACTATAGACTAATTAACATAGTGTTTTTTAATCTTCTGGGAATAATATGACAAAGATAATACTACAAGTCTTTGTTTATAAATTAGCAAAAAAAATGCAGACTTTTGAATTATTAACCATGATATAATTTAGTGTAATTTTATTATAATGTTCAAATACTAAGACAGGAGAAAATAAAGAATATAATAATTCAGAAGAAATAAATAGAAACAAAATTTGATGTAATTGAACTAGAAATATAATAATTTCACTTACTTCATTTGCTGTTTCAGTCAATATCCTGTCTAAACTTTCAACAAGTTTGGTAAAAGATGGCCTTTCTTTTGGTTGATAGCTCCAGCAGTCTCTCATTAACATGTATCTGTAAAAGACACCATCAAATAATACATTTACCATATTACTCCTTCATTTTATTATTTTTCCTTAAATATTAAAATGGTCCAACAAATTTAAAGGAAACACCTTTTTAGCTAGCTATATCTAGGTCTAACATAACTTGCCTTACTTGTACATTTTATGACGGTTGAAGAGCCTCTTCCATAAAGTAATAGTAAACTCTAGCTAAGAAAACTACAAAAAATACTAAAAGCTATGTTGAATGATAGTGTATATGTGAGAATGGTGAAGGTTAAGAATATAGAGGGGCTCATAAGGGTGGGACTCCTTACACATGGCAGTCATTGATAAGCAATCAAAACATAATAGTATGATTTCTAAAGGATTAACAAGGTTGGAGAAATAAGATGCAAGCTTCATAGCTCAGCAGGTAATCCATCAGAAATGTGGATTTGTTCTTTCTTCATAAATATGTATTAAAAATTGCGTGTTTTAGGTGGAACAAGAGAGGGACTGATTTTTAGCAAAGAAAAATCTCTGGTACTACTTATTATAAAGCAACTGTGCCAGCAAAATATTATGTAGAATCAGATTAAAGAGAAGTTTCTGTAATATATCCTTAACCAGTGAGATTACCAAGGAAAAATATGCACATGGTATTAAATATTAGTTCTTAAAAAGGAATAAAAGAAATTTATAGGCCATAGACCAATGTATCAAAACTAGGATTCAAATAAATCACATCTTAACCTGACTTGAATGTACATTTTTGATGGATAGACTGTCATTTAGAGTACTTCTTGATACTAGTCAGCAATGGGATTAAAAGCAACCACTGGTAGAAAGAAGTAAAAAATCCTTTGTGCTAGAAGTTCCTCCAAAATGTTTTTGTAAACAGAAACTAATGGAGGAATCTGTAAAGTAACATTACAAGAAGGGACTCCCAATGCGGTATTAGCAATAGAACAAGTAACATCTCTGCTCAGGAGAGTAGTGAAATTAGAGATGTAAAATGTGAAATGCTGGGACAGAAGAAGATTGTGAACACACATTCTTCTGTGAGAAAGCAATTAAGACAGCTTAGCTGAAAATATTCCATAGGAAAAACACAATGAGCATAATGCTTATTCAACAAAGAATACTAATTAATTATTTATTAACACCCACTTTTTGGGGTTATCTACAGGTTACCACCCTTTTCTAGCCAGGGTGGCACTCATTCACAGGATTTTATTTAATGAATTCCGCCACTAAATAAATTCCATTGTTCAGGCAGGAATCGAACTCGCCACTCTAGGTTTACCATGTGAGATTAAAGTCAATGCTTTAACTGACATGGCTAACCTGCGCCCCCACTAAGAATAGAAATAGTGAAAGTATCCTGCAAAATAAGAAGAGAGCTCATAACATTAGGAAAATTGATTTTGAGAGAACTACAAGCTTTAGAAAAGATATGAATTGTGTTAGAGTAGAATTCTGCTAGGTCAACACAGAAACATTGTAACTGAGAATACCTGATTTAAGGTTTATCCAAATGAATAATAACCAAATGAAGGCATAAATGTACTAAAAGGTACAAATGTACATTTTTTTGATTCATAAATGTACTAGATGTGGAGCTTTGGCGAGCAATTCTATTAGAATAACCCAAGATGGTGCCCCTGATAACTTTGAGATTACCATAGGTTTAAAACAAGGGCATTGATTATCGTATGAACCATTTAACCTCGCCATAGAAGTGATAATCTGAAAACTATAAACATGCTAGAATGTTACAAAAATTCTTTTATGAACTGAAGAAAGATCTCAGATTTAAAAGACTGATTACCTTATTGAAAAACCTGATTACTTCAGTCTATAGTAGTTTACTACTTATTTTAAACAGCCTGGGTAACTACTAGTCAAGCTATGTACACCAATGTATGTTAATTAAAATTAGCTGATTTACTCATTCCATCTTGAGTAACTGTCTTATAACGTTGCTCAACTGCCATTTGATAACAAAATAATTTCAATTTTTCTTAACTACCAACTCTTTTGATACTATTTCACTTATTTTGTAATATCAGAACCAAGTTAAATATATTAAATATGAGTTTATATAATTTATTAACAACTTATAACAGAAATTAAAATTAAAACATACATTTCTAATGAACAGCATGGAGGTTTTTCCATTCGATGCCCTGTCCTTAGTAATTGGAACAACTTCTCCATACTGGGGACTGAAGGGTACGGAGTTCCACCTAGAGTCATTATCTCCCATAATAGCACTCCATAAGACCACCTGTAGGATAAAAGTGTAAAAATTGTCCTATGAAGAAATTCTCAGCACAATAAAAATAAATAAAATCAAAATATTTCATAGCATAAGATATTACAATTATCAGACTTAAAAATTAATTTAATTTATAGTATTTCCATGTTGTATCCAGCTATAAGTTTTGTTAAATGAGAAACTAACAAAACCATATATTTACAATGAGTAATAGAGCTTCCACTTTTTAAAAATTAATATGCAATAGAAGTCTCCTTAAGTATTTCTGAATCAAGAAAGTTCAACTCTGTTACTGTTACTCTGTAACTTTTGTTTATAAGAAAGTATTCGTAACATAATATTTATCCAAAAATTCTTTTTTACTGCATGCACTCATATAGCCATTGAAAAAATAAAGGAAATGGCTCGAAAGAATCGACTGACAAAATTCAATACTTGCTCATTATCCATGAACATTGTTTTGAATAGTAATAATTACCCTATCTTTATTTCTTATTTTTTCAAGATGATGTTCAAAAATGTATAGTGAATGAAACAAACACATTGGCATTGGAAGTGTTTTTAGGAACAGATAACAAGCAGGCAAACACAAATATTAGGAAGATTACCAACATTGATGAAATAAAACTGTTACTTGGGATAAATAATAGTTCCTCTATGATTAAAGTAAATAGAGACAAATATTATTTGAAAACTTACATTTTATATAGAATTACCTACATGTAATAACATGATGACGCATAGATACTTTCTACTCATGAGGTGTCTACATTTTGCCCAGAATAATATTGATATGCCCCTTCAATAAAACATTTATTTTTTTATTTTTAGTGATAAGCCATTTCAATTCCACTATGTAGAAAATATATAGCCCTGGGGGAAATCTCTCTTCAGAAAAATCAATGTTGGATTGAAGAGGTAGATTGAAATTTCGGAAATGTACAGCAGAAGTAACAAATGTTCAGAATAAAACTATACATTTTGCTGACCCAAAGCAGATTGGTCAACAAACTTCATCTGTACTGCAACAAGGAAAATCCTGTTATTGAAGGAAAGAACCACACAGAGAAGATTGGCAGGGAAATGATACAAGGGAAAACTGGAGTAGGCCTCAGTTTCTTTATGGACAACTACAATATTACATTAGCATAATGAACTGCACTAATGAACTGTTGCCCTGAAAATGTAATTGCAGTGACATTCTTCATTCCAACAGAAAGATAAATCCTCAGGTTTTTGAAAAAAAGCATAGGAAAGGAGATATTATTTCTCAATATATCTCATAACAATGACTACATTTTTACATTATTTAACTGCAGTTAAAGTTGAGTGAGATTTTGACCAACGGAAAAAATCCACCATTATTGGATTGTCTTGAATGTAGGAGTTGTAATTACATACAGACATCAAGGTCAGAAACATCAAATGATACTGTAAGTCAGCGTACAATTTCTACCTGCTACAGAGTTTAGCCCCCCCCCCCCCTCCCAAACATATCTTTTAAATTGTGAGTAACAAGAATGGCATGAGATTTTTTTTGTACAGCATACCCTGTGAAAAAAAAACTCTATATTTTGAAAATAGGCTTGCTTACACATCTGACTGGGTAGTGTACACTCTATGAAAAAGTGCTTCTGGTGCCATCCATTTTACAGGTAGACGCCCATCTGTCTTTTTCCTGTAGTAATCATTGCTGTGCACATCTCTTGCCAGTCCAAAGTCTGCTATCTTTAGCACATAGTTGTCACTAACAAGAACATTTCTTGCAGCCAGGTCCCTGTGTATGCACTGTAAAACATTGAATTATTACATTTCTCTTAAGATTGAAATTTTATACTTGATTAGTTATAAATATTTAGTTGATTACAGTCTAAATTCATAAATTTGAAGGATATTATAAAGTACTGGAAAATCCATTGGTAAATTAGGAATTTACTAAAAGTTGTGTTACAAAGTTTTAATATAATCTAAATATGTCTCTAGAAAAAAAGAAGAAGAAACAGAACATAATCCATGAATTGAAATTATGCTAATACCCTTTGTTTAACTTATTAAGCTGGTTGCTCCTCAGAACTTCAACCATGATTTTTTCTCCACATTTTTATTATATTGGTTAAATTTTTGGATTACACTTTTCTTATAAAATAAAGAATAACAAAATATGTAAAATATCTAATGATTAAACAGGAATTATGAAAATATATCTCTGAATGGAAGTGACAGGTTTATTGCCCTGCAAGGAAGAAAAATACAGATGACTTTTAAGGGAAACAAATTTTAACACTGTAAGTGAATTTTGCACGATTATGTGGTAAGTCATAAACTCAACCCCTGTTAAGTTAAGCAAGAAGAACTTATAATGACTAATTGTCCTCATTACTACTAGAGGACCAGCACTGAGATCAATTTTGAGGTAGTAGTGCCAACCCCATCTTAACTGCAAACAGAATCAAGGAGAGTAACATCTTTAGTTATTACAGCAAAAACCTTTAGACTAAATCATTTACTCGACTCTGTTCAATAATATACTAGCACAAATACTAGTATGCTTTGGGAGTTAATTGGAACTAAAATTTAGCCATGGGAAAAGATTGACCTGCACCTTACTGAGGGTAGTCATTGATACACCCACAACTTAAACCTCAAGGTTATTGGTGCCACTATGAATTTCAATTAATATATTAAAATATAAAAGGTGTTAACAAAATTAGAAAACAATTCTAAGATATTTAATCATTGTGAACTGTGTATATGTTCATACACACTATATATATATATATAATTGTCAATATTTGGACTTTGTTGAAACTACCAACTAAACACTTTGATTAAAAATTCCGAGGAAGTACATGTTTTGAATTTATAATTTGTAGAGGAGTTACAAAAAATGTGTGAATATATTTTACCCTTCTTGAAGCAAGATATTCCATTCCTCTTGCAGCTTGGAAAGCAAATGAAACCAGATCTTTCTGTGTAAGTGTGTTTCGATCATGAATGTCTTCCCCTATTGCTGGTTCGTAACCAGAAGAAGGTCTGTGCTGCCTCAAAAAATCTCTTAAATTTCCATGTGGTGCATACTCAACAATTACAAATAATGGTCCTCCTTGTGTGCAGCAACCTAGAATATTGATGATGTTTCTATGTTTTCCAATCATCTTCATCATTTCCATCTCTGAAACTAGGTCTGTCATTTCAGCATCAGTATGGCCTTCTGAAATATAAAAATATAGCATGTATTTAAAAAAAAATAAAAAAATCTGACTATAAATTCACTTAATCAGAAATATCATATTACACATAAACATTCCAAAAATAAACTGATTGTATTTATCTAACTTTATTGTGGAACATTAAATGCAAAATAAAACAGCAGTAACTAGGATAAATTGGTTAATCTAAAAATTCCCTCTAATCCTTAATGGCATTAACATTAATATGCCTTTGTCAAATTGTTAATATTATTAATTGAATAAGAAATGGAAATAATGAAAAGTTTCAAAACATAACTAACCCATTAAGAACAATGGAAGGAAGGATGTGCAACTAAAGTGAATTGGGAAGTCTCAATTTATTTATACAGGATTGTGATTACTGAATGAATGCTAACCTTGTATTTTCAAGAATTCATTAAAACTACTTAAAATTTGTAAAACTGAAGGGAAATTTTCTATTCAGATAATTTGCCGGAATTTGTGACAAAGTAAAAAAAAAATATTTGTTGTACATATTCTAAATAAATAAAAATAAAGTTTTTCAGAAAATTTAGTTCAATGTGAGTGCTATTAGGGCTGGGGAGGGCAAAGGGAAAATATGATAAAAAAAAAAACTATATATAGCTTTGTCATTTCATTAATTAAAATTATCAAAAACTAATAATTAAAAAAAAACTGCTTAATAAAAGGTTTGCAGTTGTTTATTAAGTTAACAATGCTTAACAATAAGATGCTAGTTCCACACAAAAGTTGGCAAAGATAAACTTCCCTAAAGTGCCTGAGTACCGATGATACATAAATAGGTACAAATGCATAAAAAAGTTTATGTGTATCTGTTCATCAGGTTTTGATGGGTGGGTAGATAAAATAATGAAATATAAAAACACTTGGCAGAGTTGATGAACTATAAAAAGAGTATTTTAGACAAATATTTTGAATTCCAGATATTTTGCTCATTTAATAGTTTTGAGTACTATTTTCAATTGATATTTGTAATGAACAATGAATCGATTACAAATTTTCGAAATACCTTTTAGCATTTTTACAGCTACTACTGAGGAAATTCCTTGTTGAATGACACCCATTGCCTCTGCTTTTACAACTTTTCCAAAGGCACCTTCACCCAATGTTTCACCTAAAATTAAATTTTCCCGGGGAAACTCCCAGTCCGAATCTAATGGTAGCTCATATTCGGAATCAGGTTCCAAATCTCCTTTAGAAAATGTACGATGCTTTTCAATTTTTACTAATGGCATTAGCTGCAAAAGAACAAGAAATTATAGAAAGATATTGAAATAATCAAACTAAAAGTAATATTAACTATTTATAATCATTATAAATTCAAGATGATAATTGTTAATTGAAGTAAACTGTGATTCTTACGAAAATATAATTTAAGTTTTAATGACAAAAATAGGATTTTTTCTACTATTACCAGGCCTGATAAAAGAATACTTACAAGAGGCTCTTGCTCATTAGTTGGACATTGTTTATCAATTATAACTTTCTTCCTCCATTGTGTAATTGCTGCAGCACGTTCAGCTTCTATTGCCAGAAGCTTTTTTAATTTTTCTCTGAAATCACAATGGGGACATATTTCAGATAGACAAATACATCATCAATAGGCGTGGGGGTAAATTCATGGAGTCTAAAGGGGTGTGTGAGATGTACCTTGTGACACCATGGCTTTTAAAGCACTGTTGTTTCATATATTAACACATACTGATTTGAATTGTTTATAACAGTAATTAAGAACTGCAGGATATTTAATTTTCTATCAATTTAATTACCAGTCTGAAGTGGTATCAAGCTATATATTTCATTAAAAAGAAAACTGCTGAAAACATGTTTGCATAATACAAAAGAATAATTGTGCAACTTATTCATACCACACCAAAAATCAGCCTTTTGGTTAAATAGGTATATATTACACATGACCAATAGAATCTATATGTTTTTTGTCATAATGAATACAAAAAAAATTAAAATTACAACTAGTTAAAACAAAATCTACCTTTTTAGTCGACGAAAGATTGTCATCATCACGAATGCTCCCAAAAGAAATGCAAGGCACAATATTCCAAAGGCAATATTTATTGAAAAGGAGGAACTTTCTAAAGTTGTCTCCTCCTCTATTCCTACAAAATAAAACCAGAATTTGTTTATTTCTTTCCTTTTTATTTTTTGTTTTCCATTACTATTTATTTATCATGTTGGAAATAGGTAATGTTATTTCAAGTTGGCAATGGTACAGGGTTTTCTTCAAAAAGAATCATTTGCTATATTTATGTGAAATGAAAGTTATAAAAATGCACTCAGACATTTTAAAAATTTAAAAAAAAAGGAGGTATTGTTACTAATGAACTAGGTTCTTCATCCATGTTGAAGTAAAATTCCTCCAACTCTAAAACATCAATATATTTTCATCAAGTTTTAAATATGTGTTGGATTCATCGTTTTGAACAAACAGATAAATGGATATTTACTAGGCTCTCCTTTATTTAAAGTATTATTTAACTGTTGCTCCGAAGTATAATTTTCTGAAACATCATGGTTTTACTCATATTTGCTTGTTTGGAACGTCAATAATATGAGTAATGTATTATCTAAAAACTTAAGTGTGGGTAACATGTTAGTCAAGGATCTATCCATGTTTGAGTGCAGGGTTATGAGTATATAAGTTATAGAAATAAATTAAATTATAAATGATGTTATCCACTGCAGCAAGCAATTGAACACAGTATTAGCAAAATGATTCTATTTCCATTTTCAAAATAATCATTTGTATTCTAACAATTAAATGTCATGTTTTAACATTTTTGAATGCATATACTCACTGTCCACTACTTGTAGATATGCACTGGAATAAGTGAAACCTAATTTGTTTCCTGCAACACAAGTATACCAACCCTCATCCTCATGAGTTACATTGTGTAACTCAAGCTTTTCAGGATCACTATTTTCACTTCCAGCCTAAAATTTTCAATTCATTATTTTTATCTGGTTAAGAATTGTATTAATTATTAAAAATAAATAACATATAATTTAAATACAATTTTTAAAACTTATTTCGTTCATTTATTGAATTTAAAAATTACTATTTTTATTCAATTTCATACATTAATTTCTTTAAGTTTTATAACTTTTTTTTTTTTTTGAAACTAGACTATTAATTTATATATGTTTTAAAAATAATCCTATATTATTATTTTATCGTTTTGCCCACTATACTTCATCCAGGGAACTAATAAATAGTTATTTTATTATTATATTAAACAATTATATTTCATCATCGAAGATTGGAGATAAACTGAAATATAACTATTCATTTTATATAATCATTTAACTTTTACTGGTACACCAATATGGTTTGAAAAAAGCCAAGTATAAAAGAATATCATTATATTTTTACCACCATTTCTTTCATTATTATTATAATTTTTAGGATTAACAAAACTGAAGAATAAATATTTATTTTAAGATAAACTTCATGCTAAATTTGAATCAACTATATATATCAGCTATGAATAGTATTATGCCATTGACAAACGAAAATAAATTTATTTAAAAGCAAGCTTCTTTACTCAACCTATAGTGCAGTTAACCATTCCATCCAATAAAGTCATTCAATTCATTTATCTTGAAGTCAAGTTTTTATTTTGTTTTCAACTCGTGTGTCCTAAATTCTTAACATGGGATAAAATAACTATTGCAATTTTTATTTATGAAAACATTTATTCATTAAATTCAACTAATTCCCCTGTTTAGTTTGGGCATCCTGAAGCAACTGGCAAAATTAATTTCATCACATAGAACTTCCAGATTGAGAAAAAGGGAAAACTTAATGGTTTGTATAAATCCGATTATCAATACACAGCAAGGTTTTAAGGCATTAATGAATGTATTTAAAACTTTTTATTTTTATTTGGAAAAAAAAAAGCATTCCAAGTATAAATAGATATTTCAAAATCATATTTTTGTTACACCCCCTGCACTTATTGGTACTGCTACAATTTTACAATGCTTAAACATTTCATAAATATATTATTCTAATGTAGAAAATATCAACGTTATAAAAATACTCCTAGATTAAATTTATATAAAACATTCTAACAAAGTGTTATATTCTTTACTACATCCACAATAACATACACAATAAGCATACACACAAGTAATAACCAAGTGTATAAAAATAAAAGTCCTTAATTTACCATGCAATTAAACAAAAAAACAGTTAGAAATATAAAATAGAATATTATCCAACCTTCGAACAACTATGCATGCCATTCAGTTTTAATATTTACATGCATTGATATTTTATACAAGCCAGATACATGCTGCCATAAGAACCTTCTTGCTTAAATATATCTTGTCTACTGTCTAAAGTATGTTGAGGATTATGATATCTACCCAAGACTTTTTAAACCACCCATAGATTACTAACCAATGAGTGCATAATTATCTCTGACGATAAAGACCACTGTCACCAAAACATTCAAAGTGAAATATACAATACTATTGGATATGACAATCAGAGAATAAAATGCCTACCAGAAACATCTGAAGACATGTATAGCATGCATTTGATCACCCAGTAATTGCATAAGTTTTGCTCCTGTCTTTTTCCTAATAAACATATATTTTTTCTGCTCACATTTAAAAAGTGCCTCAATGGGATAGCATTTAAACATGTATTGGGAATACCAAAATTGAACAGCATGTCATTGATTTAAAGTAGTCGTGGCATAGAAGTTTCTGGTAAAATAATTAACCGGCTTGCACAAGACTTGGTGTATACTAATGACCTATGTAGTTGCATAATCACTAAAAGAACTTTGGGCACAGCTTTTTTAGCACTTGAACTTTTCTGTGTCCAGTAATTAATGAGTCTAATGGAATCAAATACAATACCTAGTATAATATTAATTATATTTCTGTTTTTGGGTTTTTTGTTTTTTTTCAGTTGGTTTTACAAACTAGGGAGGTCTTTAGCTGTCATTTCATGCCACCTCCACCTCTCCCTATCATGGGTGATGGGTTTCCAGTCCACTAAATGGAACTCTGTAGATGTCTAGAGTCTCTCTCTCCTTCTTCTCTCTATCAATCCATCTCATCTTTGGTCTCCTTTGTGGCCGGGTACTCACCACCACTGTCGCATTCATTGTCTTGGATAGGGTATTGGTCGGGTTGCTTCTAGCCACATGTCCTACCCATTGTAATCTTAGCTTTTATATTATGTGAAATCAACTATCTCGTTTCTGATATGATCTCATCTATAGCCTTCCTTCTCCAAAGTCCTAAGTCACCATCCCACTTTTGGCCTATTATGACTCTAAGAACCTTGCACTAGAGCCTTTCAACATTTGTTTCCAAGGTGCCCATCAATGCCCATGTCTCACACCCATACAAAAGTACAGGTTTGACAAACCATGTACTTCGTCTTATTTTGGTGTATTTGTAAGCCTACCTCTTTTGCCATTGATATCAACAAGCCTACCAGAGACAACAAATCCTCTTTCTTGCTCCTGAGTACAGCTGAATCATCTGCATATGCGAGGAGTTTGTGCATCTTGCCTATATGTACTTCCCCATTCGCCTTGGAAGCTTCATGTATTACCTTCTCCAAGGCCAGGTTGAACAGCATTGGAGATAAGCAGCCACCTTGTCTCAACCTTGATTTAGCATTGAATACTTCAGTCATCTCCCTTTGAACAAACACCCGACAGCGGATGCCATTGATGCATGTCCTTATCAATCTGACAAGTCTCCTTGGAAATCCTAGTCATCATTTCCTATCATTATTTTCCAAAGGCAGCTTCTGTCAACTGAATCATAAGCTGCTTTGAAGTCAATGAATAGAGCGTGCACATATTGCTTTACTTCCCACCACTTCTCAAGTATCTTTTTGAGGGTCAATATCTGATTGGACGTGACACTTCCTCTTCTGAACCTTGCCTGATAATTCCCTTGGGCCCTCTTAAAGCATGGGTTCATTATGCACGTCAAAATGTAGTACGCTACAGGTAGCAGAGCGATTCCTCTGTAGTTTCCACGCACATTAGAGGAGCCTTTCTTCAGGATTGGACATTTGAATCCTGTATTTCATTCATCTGGGATGTGTTCCTTCCTTCAGATCTTTAGAATTACATGATGTATCCAGCTCACCATTTTCTAACCCCATCTATGAACAGTTTGCCAGGCAAAGCGTCAATCCCAAGGGATTTTCGCCCTTTGATCTTGTCGAATGCCATCTCCACTTCCAAGAGATCTGGCTGCTAACATATTTCCTTCCAGGTCCTCATCATGGTCCATATCATAATCCTCTGTAAAGCTTCCCCTATTTAGCAACTGCTAGAATTACTCCTTCCAAACCTCCAGCACTTCCTCCTTTACCGCTGTCATTTTTCTCTCTTTTCTTTTCATTTGAGTGTTTCTCCCTTAATAACCAGTTCTTTCTTACAAGGTTATTTCTGTGGAGTAGAGGTGTAAATAAATCTTAGGTATTCATATAAATCAGGCCCTATAGATTTAAACATGGTTATGAATTTATATCCCTTGGAAACCTGGAGAATCTTGATGTAATGAAGTTGCAGAGATTAATGGATGGACCTTTGTCATAACTAGACCTGTCTAAAGCTATGAAAACATTCAAAAACAACCTTATTTCAAAAAGTAAAAGTACTAAGACCCTTACAAGATATCTTGGCATGTCAGAGATTTGGATGATAAATTTAGAGGATGAGCAAGATCTTTTAGTACCTACGAGCAATACCCACAGCATGGATGTTAGTATGAAATCGTGTTCAAGGGGCACAAGACTTGTCCCTCTTCTATAGTATCTGGTTATGAGCTTAGTCCAAGGAAATACCTATTCATCATAATAACAGGGGCCTGTACTTAGCAAAATATGCCCAAGTAAGGATCAGTTGGTAGTACTAAATGAAGGGGCTAGATTTAAAGATATCTGTAGTTGTGTTATTTCGATAAACTTATAAAAGTATACCATGCAAACTAAGTAGACTTCCCATGAGTTGAAACGTCACACAGATGATGATATCTCATATTCTGGGCTCTATTTCTCCCTTCATATGTACCCTATATAAAGAATAATTGAAATTCATGCCAAAGATGATGATTATTTTGTAATATAATAACTTAATATGAAAATAATGTGAGTAAAAGTGGAAGTTTACTGAAGGCTGAAATGAGGAAAATATAAATAAAAGTTAATGGGTAAACTTCAACAAAATGAACAGAACCATTGTGGTGAATAACTTGATCAATAAGAATTATTTACTGCATTTTTTTTATGCAACCCATGATTAGGGATATATTTACAACTTTATGTTTTACCCTTTTCTTGAAACCCCAATTCCTCTTGGTCTTATTCCAACAATTTATGAATTTGAGCTTCTGTTTTACATTACGTGTTTAAATACCGAGTTTGATAATAATCAATAAAAAATTATAGCCCTTAAACAAATTAACAAGGAATTCATTTTTTTTATCTACTAGGTATGATTGGTGGGCATTTGAAGGAATTTATTATAAATCACAACAATAGCTGATTTCCCTCAAGAAAATTGAAAAGTACATTGGAGGACTTACAGTTAAGTCAGTGCATTACATTTTTATATATTTTGATATATAAAAAGTTGTGGTTCTGCTGGAAGGTACCAATCAAATAAAAAGATCATTAAATTCCCAGCTACACACTGGATATATTCCGTAAAGGTTAGATTAACCAAGATAAGCTTCCTGTAACTTTTGTATGTGAGATATGTTAATAAAATATCATTCTTCAAACTATTTTTCTATTTTCATAAACTACTGAATGCAAAACTAAGTTACCACAACTTGCAGTACAAATACAAAAAGTTTAAAAATAACAATAAATAGGAAATTCATTGCATTATTAAAAAAGAGTAAAATAATATAATGCTAAACCAAACAGAAATATATTATCAAGTTTTTACAACTGATATTTAAGTTTGATAGTGTTTAAGTAAAAAAAAAAAGGTATAAGTGTACTCTGTCAGGCAAAATAAAAGTATTTTAAAATGATTAAATGCTTAAAATTAACTATTTTAAATTTTACTTTTTTAATTTTCAAAGCTATAGAGTTCTGGAATAATATTCTTTATATCAAAAGGAACACATGTAAATTCAAAATTATACCGGATGGAAAAATTATCAATTGTCATATTGGTCCTTTCTCAATATGATAAAATATAATATGATGCTAAAAATAATCTTTTCCAAAGTAGTCATTAAGCTTAATTAATTCATTAAACATTAATTTTCTCTGACAGTGCATTTAAAACATGACGAAAATGTACTAAAGACAATTTTTGAAACAGTGCATTTATATCTATTTTTTTTTTTTTTTGGGTTGTGAAGTTAAATTTATAAATAAGAAGGGCATTTGTGATGGGACTAATTTGTATTTAATAGTTATTTTAGAATCTCTCTTCAATTGTATGCTTAAATAAAATCTTTACCGCCTACCTCATATCTAAACTTTAGAAATAAGTAGGCATGTAATGAGTTTATAATACTTTAAAAAACTACAACTAGGAACTAGAGTCAATACGTTACTAGACATTCTTAATTGCTATAATTTTCTTTAAAATGTTATATAACCCTTTTAAGTAACATTAGTGTTTTCATGCTCAGCTACTCTTCATTCATGCACATTATTTACATATTTGTGTTACGAAGCGAAATACCTTCACCAAGCTATCAATATCTGTATGATTTGGTTTTGTGATGTAACCCTTGAACCATCTTAGATGTGGATGGAGATCAGATAATATCTTGCAATCAAATGAGCCTGAAGCACCAATAACCAAAGTGATGTTCTGGGGAACTTTGGTGAGAATAGGGCTGTGATACATGCGCTCTATAACCACAAGGTAAGAATAATTAAACACATAGATAATTGTATATATATAATAACAGTGTTTCAGCCACAGAATAAGAATGGAATCAAATAGTATGTGTTCATTTATTTACTTTTTTTCAAATAAATACAGAAATAAACATTTTTTTTCCCAAGTTATATTGTATGAATCATAACCTACCACAATATTTTGATTGGTGTATGTATTTTATCAAAATGCTATACATTGAAAGTAATGACTAAAAGTATTCATTAATAATTTTGCAAAAAAAATAATGTTATGGTGTAATATTTTAACAAAATATGCTGAGGTTTTGTGTTAAATAGAATAGCATTTTATTATGTTAAATCAAATAAACTGTCTTATTATAGTATTTTATTTTTATATAAATATTATAAACAAAAGCAAAGATTTTATGATGATTACATAATAAAATCTATTAATAGTGAATTATAAATACATGTAATCCTCACATCATTCAACATGTATATACATAATCACGACACAAACACACACGCACACATACTAGACTTACATGCACACAATGGCTTTTTTTAAATATTCAATGTTTCTGTGGCTGGAACTACTGTCAGCTTTGCATATACCTGTATAAGAGTGCCATTATCTGTTGTATTTTCACCTCCAAATAGAGGAGTAGATGACTTCCGCCATTCAATATATGGCTCTAAATCAGATAATAAAGGGCATTTCAGAACTGCCGTTGTGTTAACTAGCACAGTTAAATTATATGGAAATCCATCCTTGATATATGGTTTATGAGGATATCTCTCTGTTTTAGGAATCAAACATGAGAGAAAAATTACAAAGTATTTACATGAGTATTCATAATATTGATACATAAATAAAATAGGTACTAAAACTGCATTAATTAAAGCATTGATAGCTCTGAATATTAATTAAAAATTGTTAGCAATGCTAGTGACAAAGTTCCAATATTACAATTATAATGTTTATTCGAGCTCTGCTCGAAGTGTTTCTTAAAATAAGAATAGACCATTCAATTAATAATTATTTGGTAGTTCAATTTAATTTTTAATGAGTCAAGTTTTTTTTATTTTTAGACATTTGTAACTCTTTGAATTGCGCAAAATACTAATAAATATTTCAATAAAATGCATTTCATCAGTAAATGAGTTTATTACTATTTGACTTCATTGAGGCTTATCAGGAGTAATCAATCAAAAGTTAAAATTTGTTTGACTACATGTCCTAGACCACCTTCTACTAGGGCAGTCACTGTTGCTAATCTTAGGATGCTTAACTAAGATTTAACTAAGATGAGCACAGTGACTGCCCTGGCAGAAGGTGCTCTAGAACATGTATTCAAACAAATTTTAACTTCTCATGGATTACACCTCATGATGAATGAGACAGTCTGGGATGGCGTGAATCATGTAGAGTGAAGCAGTAAAAAACTCATTTACTAAGAAAAAGTGTTTCATTCTTTGACCTTCAGTCTATATACAAATGATTTATTTTTGGTTTACCTGGACAAATGTGAAATAAAGATTTATTATAAATAAGTAATTTTTATTAAGTGGCCTTATTACATAAATGACAGGGAAGGGGTAATTGATTTTTGTGTATTCTTAAGATAAAATCATATGATGAGGTATAACTACATTTTTCATATGAATTTCCTCTAAAAGCTTTAGCCCAACCTCCATTGGAGTTTGATACACTTAGGATTCATGGAAAATATATTTTCCCGTACAGACTTTGCTATGATTTCTATCCACAGTCTTACAAGGTCAAAACTTTTCAGATTTCTGTAAGATTTCCTTATAAGCTCAGATTAAAAACATCTCAGAGAAATTGTCAGACACATCAAGACTCTTATAAGCCCTTTATAAGGGTCCCTCAAGCATGGAGAAGTATTTTTATTTATTGTGAAAATTACATATTTAAATTTACTTTACCAATCAATTCACGTCATCATGATGCCTATTATCTCCTGATGAGGCATCATGTGGACGTGAAACTAGAAGGGAAATATGATGGTTTTATAATCATTTGATTTTTTTCTTTTTTTTTTGTTGAATCTCCACCATCGATTGGTAAAGTATTTTTATTTATATGATCAAAATCTTCATTTTAGTCCTTATTAAAATGGCTATAAATGGTATTACTGCTATATTTATAAAAACAGTAAAAAACATACCTTGTATTAAAACCTTGAAAGTGAAGTTTGTACAACCTAATCTATTACAAACAACACATGTGTAGTTTCCAGAATCAGAAGGGATCACATCCTCCAGAGTAATTGACCACTGTCGGTAGTGAACTGTGCCAAGGTTACGCTTAGGTGTAACATTATCTCGATACCATGTTATATTTGGTGTAGGATTTCCTAAAGTAAAGGGAATAGTAGCAATTAAAAAATTAATATATCAGGCATTGTTCCATAATAAGAATTAGAGGGGAACATTTTGCCTAGCTGTTAGGAACTACAACAGATCTACACCATGGGCTCATAACAAAATTTACCATTTTCTCTAATCATGGCTAGGAAGTGTCTTGCTGTTACATAAAATGCTGCCTGACTCATAGTAGTACAACTCAACGTTTGTGGGCATTCGTAAATATGTTAGAATTTATGAAAATATTGTACCTTCCTACTTATTTTCCATCTCCAATGTCTTTGTTTCATTTTGTAAATTTTGTTCATGTTCAGCATGATTAATTTCGGCTCATTTGCTTTTATGTGTAAGTGGAATTCGAATGAACCATCCTTGGGGGAAAAACATTTGTCTTAATGTTTACCAATAAAAACAAAATTAAGCTATTTGCATCACTTCAGTTAGCATTTAAACTGTATACTATATTTCATTGCGAGCATACATGTTTGAGTCTGTTAATGCTCTAGCTACCGTAATTTTTGTTTGGTATTTAAACATCTTATGTTAAACTAAAAATCCAGTTCATTAATAGTTGAAATCTGACTAAAACGATTGAGGGTTTAGAGAAGAGGTGAAATGAAAAATTCTAAATATGTGAATTATTCTGAGTTGGGTCGGAAAATGTTATATTTTCAGCCTTATTTAAAAGTAACTATTCTACAGTTTTTCTGTATATATTTTTCTCTAAATAAGTATCATCCATAAGTAAACCCACTGATCTCACATTAACCATTAGCCAATATATTACAGAACGTCTTTTGCCAAGCTTAAATACTAAGTATTAATTTCATTTGATCTTTAACATGCAATTCATGATGAGGTACCATTAGTGAACATTCTATGTTCTAGAGGTTTCATGTTTTCTCTGATCGGTACCATACTCAATATTTAACCATTCCAAGTAAAACCAAATGTTATGGCGTTAAAAGCCAAAATCTGACCAGTGGGAGAGGTGGTTTTGAAGAAGAGTAATATGATGAAGTATATTTACATTATCGTGCATGTTAGCGGGCAATGCTATATAATTAAATTTATCAATAAAGTATTGCACATCCAATGTTGTTCCACACATTTTTCCCTTACACAAAAATTAACCAGTTTTGAAGCAATTGACACATTCAAATATTGGTGGTATTCTGGAATGTCAGGTTTGACCATGGACAGATGACTATCCTGAATGTTCACACAGAATACACATAAATTAAGGCTGGTATGGCCTATTCACCAAAGTAGATAGAAATTGTATCGCCCTACTGTGATATGATGTTTCAATGAGTGAAAATTGTTTAAAATTACAGTTCTCTATTCAGATGATGTTCAATATTCAAATGCAGGTGAAATAGAAATACATTAAAAAAAATAATAATAATTTATTGTTCATATGTCTCATTTGTTATAGAACCCAATGATATACAAAATGGTAATTAGACCCAAGGTCATACGTGGCAGTGGAACATGGAGTCTTGTAAAACAAGAATATTTGGTGATAGTGCAAAGGAAGTAATATCAAAGTAATGGAATTGCATGGCAAACCAAGCCTATCCAAACGGGTAGCCTGTGGTAATTGGGATTAATGAAGGTGGCTTATTGACATGGAGAAGGACTTCTAGAGATTGGTCATACATAATTGGAGAAGACTGCCTGGAAGCCATGGACAGTGGTAAAAAATGGTGGTGACAGAGTCCCAGATACTTCAAGGTCAGTAGACCTGAATAAGTTAATATAAGACTGCTAGGAGATAAATTGCTCCAGGCTAACCAATGATATATTATCAAAATCCCTGAAACTTTCAATGTTTTGTATTTATACTTTAAATTTAATAAAGACTGTATGCTCAGGACTTTTTTTTTACCAACTCCATTTTACAAAACAAAACTGAGTTCTAAGTATCAAATAATGTATTATAGAAGTACAAACCTTTGGCTGGACATTTTAATCTCAGAGTGTTTCCAGCTGGTTTAGCTATTACTTTATGCATTTTTTCTGGTTTAGTGAAAACTGGAGCAGTTTCTTTTTGTCCATTTTCAAATTGTCCAGTTTCATCTAAAGAACAAAAAAAAGTAATTAATTAATTTTTAATAAATCTTATCTGGAAATTATAGCAGCTAGCCAATTATTAAATAGTTCTAAGGCAATACATCTGTATCAAAAACGTAGATTAAAACACACAAAAATATCTCTACAAACATGTTTATACAAAAACCTATACACATAACACACACCACATGCACACACACACACACACACACACACACACACACACACACACACACACACACACACACACACACACACACACACACACACAACAACAACAACAACTGGTAATTATAAATTGAAGATATTGTATGAAATCCTTGCCACAGGTAATAATCACATTTTTTGACAATAGAAAAATAATTAATATTTATACATTTTTCTGACCTTCAACTTGAAGCCAAGCACTGCTAATATTTTTGCTATTTGGAGTAATCACCAAACAAGAGTACCACCCTTCATCACTAGGTTGAATATTTTCCAGAGAATGTATCTGGGAGTCAGTACTGACCTGAAATGTAATAAATATTATCACTTCTTACAACTTTTGTTGTTGATGAAAACTTGAATACTTAAACTATAATAAGCACCAATGCAGATAAAGCAACTTCAGATGAAAATCGAAGTGAGAAATAAAAAGTTTATTGTTTAACACAAACTTACAATACATACTGTAAACACTGTATGCTGACTGTTTATTTTAGTAACTTGACTTTTTGTCTGTTATTTGTCTAAAGTCATAGGAGAACTAAAAGTTAACACCATGAAGTTAAAAAATCTCTTCTAGCGTTCACCTAGATGTCTAGTGGGCAAATATGATTTTGAGGTCATCATGTTTCAACAGATTTCCTCCATTAAGGAAATCGGATATTAAGTTTTCATAAAATTTACACCCATCCTACCTAGGAGATTTGTGTATGTGCATGTATATATATTTTTGTTAATGCTAGTGCCACAATTTTTATTTAATCATCACAAACTTTGATATTTAAAATTTTGTGAAAACTAAAGATCATGTTCATTAATAACCCTAATCAGACCTGGAGGAGTAGGGGTTTAAAGAATGAGTAAATTCTACAATTACAAATATCTCTGATATTATGAATTGGATTGGAAAATGTTATATATCTAATTGTTGATAGAGTAATATTACAAAATCAATTTTCGAAATATCATGTACGAGGTTTTTATAATCATTAGACCATATGTTTCCCACATATTAATATTAAATTTTGTAAATACACCTGTTCTTTCTGAAATGAAGGTAGTTTTTAGTATTCAAACAAAATCATAATTAAAAATAATGATATTGATATTGAATAAATAGTAGTTCTATATATTCAACATAATACTTACACGAAACTTTTCAAGAGGTTCACTTAAGTTCAATGTTGAAGGGTCTTCATTGTGCTTCAACCATTCAATTTTCCAAGTATAATTGGAAAATATTTTGCACTCAAAATCAACTGACTCTCCAACATTTACTGTCATATTTGAAGGACTTTCTATTATGAGGGGAAGATCTTTAGGTGAATCTAAAAAAATTATGAACAATATTAACAACTAAAAGATTTTGTTAATTGTTTATGAATGGAATTAAAAATATATAAATCTCAGTGTTTTCATGTGTGTGCGTGTGTGTGTGTGTGTGTGTGTGTGTGTGTGTGTGTGTGTGTGTGTGTGTGTGTGTGTGTGTGTGTGTGTGTGTGTGTGTGTGTGTGTGTGTTTTCATGAATTGGTAATAGTAATTTAATATCATCTATTTTAAGGTTCCATACCAAATACATGCAGGAGAGTTGAGTGATAAATGGCTCCGCATTCATTTTCAACCTCACAACTATAGTTCCCACTATGCTTCTTTGTAATATTAAGTATGTTTAAGGTCCACTCATTATTTTCTAACTCCACTGCATCTTTAAACCACTTAACTCTGGGTGAAGGGAAACCTAAAAAGAAAGTACCACACTATTTAATTAATAAAACGTAATATAATGTTTTGAATTTTTAAAAAATGAAATATACCTAAAGTATACTATTAATAGTATTAAAGAAAAAGTAAATGATTGTAAATATACAATCATGCACGTAATAACTTATTGCAATCCCCCCCCCCCTCAGTGCTGAATGATTTGCTAGAAGTTCATAAACAGCACCCATTCAATTAAATTTCAAATTTCTACTGACATACAGTAGAAGGCAAAGTTTTTTTTATCAAATTGACACCAAATGAATATAACACTAAAACTGAGCATGTAGGAGCATAAAGATATTTTTCAATATGAAAATTAACCAATCTTACACTGTAAACACATTACAGCTGAAACTGATATCATCATATTCACCATCACGATTTGTTATCAACAGTGCCAAGTTTTTCAATTTCAATATGAGACTTAGTAATGTTCAAAAATATATGAGCAGATATATTTTCAATATAATTGCAATGTTAGCTTTCCAAAAATAACCATTATTGTGAATATAAAAAAAATATATTATTTTTCTATTGGTTATTTTTGGCTCATCTATTTGCTATTTGTAAGTAGGGTTAACAATTAAATAAAATTTCTTCTCTTCCTTAAAACCTCTTTATTTTATGTTGCCCTACCCTTTTTGTCGTCAAATTACCTCCTCTTTAGGGACTCAAATCTTTTCACTAAAGAAGTGGTTGTCGATCTTAAACGGTTGTGTAGACCTTCCTGCTAATGTATACCATGGAGTTTAGTAAGTGAGTGGTCAATGGGAGGAGGGTCTGGGAAATAGTTTAAGATCAATAACCACTTCTTTAGTGTGAAGATTTAAGCACAGAAGTGGTGACAATTTGGCCATGAAAAATGTAGAATATAAAATAATGAAATTTTAAGAGGAAGAAGAATTTACCCTGTCAACGAATTAAGAAAATCATTTTTTTTTTTTTTTTTAAATTAACTGAACAGATTCATTAGATTTTGATAAATTTCCAAATATAAGTTTTTCCTCCTAAATAACGTTTCCCAACAACAGTATTTTTATTTTCAAGCACATTTTTATTTTTTTTTATAAGTTTGTCTATTGTTCATAAGTATAAAAATTAATTTTTTTCCAAATGTCCTGTTAAAAGCAAAAATATTGAAGATTGATTTCATAATATAAGGTTATAAATAATAAATAAGTTAAACTCAAACCAAATACCTTCTGCATGACATGCCAATGTAAAGTTTCCACCAATTAATTTAGCTACTTCATTGTGCATGACAGAGTAATTTGTGAAGTAAGGTTTGTTGTCATCATCAGAGCTGTCACATGGTGATGGACTTTGGTTATTTCCTTCGTCTTCCTCCCTAGAAGTTTCATTTCTGTCCACTATCGTACGTGAAAAGATTTTAGGAGAATATATTTCTTTTGATTTTATAATGACAGTGATATTTCGCCATTTATTTGCTGGCAACAAACATCCATATAACCCTTCATCTTCTATTGTTAGGTTTCTTATTCTCAACCTATTTCAATGAAAAACAAAACATAAGTCCTATAAAGAGTAAAATTTTCCACTTTTTAATACACTAATAGTAATGCTAATGGTACTATAATTGTTATAAAAAACTTATATATTAATAAATACTATTATAATACACACAAAAATATATGCATCCAACCACTCTCATGCACAATAAAATAAAGCAATAATCATTGTTCAACACTCTATGAAGAGCCAAGCCCTGCCACTTGGTATTGGTTGGAATATCCCCCCTGTTGTATTTTAGTGGCACTACAGGTCAAGAATTGCTACTTCTTTATTAAGTAGCTACTCAAATAGGATTCAATGGAAGTGTATTTTGTTATCCCCTACACCACTGAAACCTATCCAAATAAAATATAATTTTGAGTTTAGTTCTATTATAGGAATGGTGACAATCACTCAATGCATTTTCTTATTTGATGATGTTTGGGGTGGAGTTGAAGTCCTATCCATTAAGTCAGCAAAATTCTGTTGAATACATTGCTTATTAAAATTAGTATTGAAAAAAAAAAATGAAAGAACTTATTTATCAATATAATAGACCACGATAGCTAAGATTTTACTACCATGTTTGATATATATATATATATATATATATATATATATATATATATATATATATATATATATATATAATTTTGTTCAAAATTATCCTTTTCCTGATAATCAATTTACTTTAACATAATTTTATTTAATTGCATGTGATCGTTTCCAACAATTATTTCAATTATTTGATTAATCTGCACCAAATAAATGTAACGAGTGTTTAATAAATGTTATTTTTTTTTAGCCAAAATGATTCCAGAAGTTTATCCACTTTGTCCATACGTTCCTACAATTATTGAATAAAGTAATGGGTGATAAATTGAAACACCTTTCTCAAGTAGTAAAACCGTGTGAAAAAGACTAGGTATGTAGAAGTTTGGATGACTTATGACAACCTTCACTAATCTGTAGTGGTGTATGTGTGTGTGAGAGAGAGAGAGTCAGTATGCGCGCAAGCGAGTACAAGTGTGTGTGCAAACATGCCCTTGTGTCTAATTCCTGTGGTTTTACCTATAGAACATGAGCCGATATGATAATAGTTAATAGCAGCAGTGGTATAGTATTAAAAAAACTAAATAGCTAAATAAAATCAACTACATTATCCATATACAAGCTACCATAAATGCTTTACTCCTGAATAGGTCTCTGCATTAAAAACTTTTATTAGCAGGATATTCATTTTTAATAATAATTCATATCAAATACCTAGATGCATGTTTAGGGACATTTAACATTCACACAAATGAGGCTAAGAATTCATCACTTACCATTTATTTGAAATTTTGAGTTTGGGCGATTTGGGAAAAATAACATCATCGTCCTTATACCATTTGACAACACTATTATCTGATCGACATTTAATATATAGATGTTCTCCAATGTAGGCTTCAGTTTCACTGTAATCACCTGAAAATTTATTGTAATTTTTGACTGGATTCATTACAAAATTAACATTAACACATTTTCTAAAATTCAAACATTCCTTAAGAATAGAACAAAAGCAAATTTGTCTATGAATATTTATTCAATAATTTATTGATTTAAAAATTGAGTATCAATCACGTTTATTTATGAAAGGATATGTTCATCTGAAGAAATTAACAATGATGAGGTAGCTATGGCAATTTTTATTAACTAAATTCATTATCTTAAGAAATAGTATGGAAAAATGAAGATGTATCTTACCAGTAAGAATAACTTGACGCTGTGGCTGTTTTAGTAAAGCTTGTGCCAGTGCTGGCAGCAATATTAGGCCAGCTACTAGCAGCATCTCTCTGAAAATTCAAAATGATTCTTGTTAGAACTTAATAACATTGATTTTATCAGATTAAACATAAGCTGTTTAAAGCATTAGAATGGAAAGTTTTGGCACAACTAATGCATAGTTACTTGAGACTTTTAATTACTTGCTATTCATTACTATATTAGTGAATATCATAAACAGTTATGGAAAGACGGCCATCATTTATGTACATTTATGTACATTATTCTCGTCATCTTCTCAACACTGGTTAAATAGATTAAACCAGAGTATAAAATGCTTTTCCATCATTTAACATAAATATATCTTAAAGTCAACAAAGGGAAATATGATTAAATAACGAGTCAATTAGAAATACTACTACTTACTACAATCTAACAGATTAATTTGATCCTTAAATTGTTAAGTCGGATGGATAATGGCCTCTACCTAGGGTATTTTCATTTTTAGCGGGTTTTTTTTTTCTTTTTTAAAAAGCAGATACTACTTTGGTCACATTAAAAAAATCGTTCATATGGGTATCTTCGCGAATCGTAGTAAACGAGTACCAATAACAAGATCAATTTGAATTACGTAAGTATAAATGGATTTTACTTTTACTTGCCTCTTATTTCCATAAGTATTTATACATTTTTTGAATAAATACATGATATATACTCAATTTAAATTTTTGAAAAATACTCAATTATATGGTTTTATTTAACCTGCTAGTTGTCCCAAAAAAGACATATTTATTTCCGGTTTGAGACTGGACCATAGAGAACAGTTTCAAGACTACAATATATTTCTAAATTGATACACCTAAGAAATCCCGCTAATTATGCAGCTCCAGTG
Source organism: Riptortus pedestris (assembly GCA_019009955.1). Classification (NCBI taxonomy): domain Eukaryota; kingdom Metazoa; phylum Arthropoda; class Insecta; order Hemiptera; family Alydidae; genus Riptortus; species Riptortus pedestris. The sequence goes on along the minus strand of CM032233.1, from coordinate 39,919,870 downwards.
CGAGGGACTTTTGACGTTGGTATCTTTTCTATCGTCTGTTTCAGATATGAAATTATGACAAATCTTTAAAAGATTTTTCAGGAGGAATACCAGCTACCTTCAAGAAGACGCCAATTTCGAATGATTTCTTCAGATGTCCATGGAAATGGATTCTACATAGGAAATAGCGAACGACCTCCGTTATTATTAGTCTGATCGAAGAATGATATATATTCAATCATGTTGAACATTTAATGTTTTGTAAATGTTCTTCTATACATTTTTTTCGCTAAATGGAATGTTAAGCTTATTTGTATTTTTTTCGTTTTCAGGTGCCAGTAAACCACCTCCAACTAATGTCGCATTAACAAGCCAAGATATTTCAAAACGTCCCCAAGTTTAAATACCAATTATTGCTCTCATTGTACCTTTGATGAGAGTGTGATATCATCAATGACCATTCCTCCCTCAAATGCTCTCAATATTTAATTGATCTATGCCAAATTAGATTCAAATAAAATTAAAATTAGATAATGGGAAAATCATGTATATCTCCGTTATTATACGTGGGGTTGAAAACAATTGTTTAACTAAATTAATTAACAATGTAATGTACTTCAATTGTTGCTCTATAGATTTTTCACTAACTTGAATATTAACTCATACAACCTCTACTATATTTGTTATACGACCAATTTACGCGCCTTATCAAGCCCTATAGCAAGTCGATTCTAGCACAGACTAGAATCTACTACCTGCTATACTTGGGAAAGTTAGTTATCCATTTTTGGTACAAGCATCCATTGTTTTTCCAAGAAATATGTTTATAGATTACAAACAAAACTGAAAACAAGGATGACATTACTATACCAAGTATAACCGTTCTATAACGCTAGGGCGGGGGGGGGGGGGCAAGCAGTGAGGTTTTACACTCGACATTCGTATAGGTTACTACAGCATGCGAAGCATATAACACGATAGGCAAGTTGCATGAATGGCCCTCGAAGAATGAAGTCCTTTGCAAAAGAATAGCGATATTAGAACCCAGTGGATAGCAGATCGGCATTCAACGAAGAACTGTAGTCCACCAAATTGATCTATCAACGGACATACCCCTTCAGTAGACAGAAAGACGGTTTTAAGTTTTTAAAGTTTTATGATATGATCTCCTTCGAGTATACTGCGTTCTGAGGTAGGGGGCACCTCTGAGACTTGGCTGAACGCTAGTAATAAGTGTTTAAGAACCTAGAAAACGATTGTCTAATCGTTGGCTGTCATCTTCTTCAACTATTAGGAGGCAATTCAAAAAGCCAGACTTACTTTATCTTGTATAATGGCCTCAAAATGTTGAAAGGAGTGACCAAGGACTCTAGCCAATGTGAATGTTGATTCCATGTTCTCGACAAGTTCGAAAATATTCTGACATCTGAAAAGTATATAAGAATGCGTGCATCGCTTCCGAACGTTTGAAAGATTAAAGAAGAAGAAGGATTTGTAGTTAGAATAAGGAGGGAGGGGGAAACCATTATTCAATTGGCTTGGATTGGGCCAACCTTCGTCTACCCAGCCCCTGCCCTCATCTTAGCCTATAAACCATTTAAATAACTACTGAAACGGCTGAATCTCTAATATCTAAAGCCTTAGTGGACCTCATTAAAATAAAATATTACATGAAAGTCTACTGTAAATTTGCAGATGGATATAGTGGACCATGAACAATAAACCGTATAAGGTCCCATTTTTGAAAGCACAAGTACGTTTCTATACAGGTGATCTCCAGTCACGGAAAGCCATATAGTGTTTTGAAAAAAAAATCTTCTTGACTTAGGGACTGTCTACTGGAAGTTTGAAATAAATGTTAATAGGAATTCTAAAATTAACCATTCGTAAAACGTAAAACTTCATGAGTAATTAATATGTATAAACGAAAATGATGATTCCAAAGATCTCAGAATTTGGCTTTCTGGGCTTGGCTCTTAGGCGTCCGCAGTACATGGCATGATTAACGAGGTCTTCTAGTATTAATCAAGAAGGCCTCGATAAACAACAGAAAGGGCTGATGTGTTGATATTCCCTGAAGAAGCTAGGAGTAGAACTGGCGAAACATCTATTCATGTATATAAAAGAAACATATTCTTTAATATATCAGTTTTGAGGTTTCCTGTACAATAAAGAGGTTGTCTTCCTGAATAATTTACTTATTTCACATTCGGTTTCAGTGACTCAATGGGCGAGGGTGAGTTATATCTATAAGCTACACCCTAGCAATTGATCCAGTGAATAGGTAAACTTAATTTTCATGAGAACGAGCAATGGAATAAGAGGATCACAAGGGCAGTCAGTGGTTTCTCGTAGCCTTTTGAATCAGACCTTCCAGGAGAGCACTCCTTTTACACCAATAATGGCAGATAAGGAGAATTCCACTCAAGACCATAGTTGATAGATAGCCATCCCACCGTAGCCTGCATAAGCTGACTAATGATAAACGTTAGGCAGTATGAGTATGCTGACTACAACTTTGATCTACCATCCAGTCTTGCCCCACTAACATGTAAGTGAGAATTTAGACAAGTAGGGAGAGATTTGGGTGAGGATAAGGGTGGTAAAAGTCTGTGCGCATTAGTTTCCACCAGTGCGCTGCAGGGGCAGAATTTAGACTCAAGGGAAGTAAATAATTTATAAGGAAAACAACTTCTTTTTCCTTTAATTAAACTGTGTTAATTATGCTTGTCCAATTAATAATTTCTTCTTTTAAAAAAATATTACTTTCGGTCTCCGTCTTATCTCTTCTAAATTATATTACTCCACATTATATGAAAGGAGATATATTTAGTAGTATAACATTTGAGTTGAGTGGGGCTGTATTTTAAGTACATTATATGTTTAAAAGTGTAAGCCTATGTTATAACTGATAGGATTAATTAACTCCTATGTAATCCTGCGAGTGGAGACATTAGTACATAAAATGCATCAGAAAGAAGAAAAGTACGTTTTTACCTCTGTCTATTTCAATTTAACTGGAAATTAAAATTCAATAAGTTATATGTGAAACTCATGAGTAGTTACTTGAACAGCTCTACATTATATTAAAACTGAAAAAAACCTATCGTAAGTTCATTGGGTGATTTATATTGGTATTAACAATACCATTCTACTATTAGCGGCACAACCAACCATTTACAAAATTTACCCAGGATACCGAAAACACCTGTGGATTGCAGAAAGAGTACTCCTATTTCCGACAGCATTGTTTTGCCAAGTCAACAATGTTGACTTGAATGGAAAGAGGATAAAGGGATTAATTAAGATTTCCGGGGCGTTGTGGAAGGGGGGGGGTTGAACGTCCTTAGGCGGTGGGGTTTGCTGGTATGTAACCACTCCACGTATGTGGATGGGGATGATATCAGAATTTTATCCCATTCAGGTAAGCAACGGAATACTAAATCGCTTGGACCGTTGCCAGCTCACATCCTTTCTTCCCCTTTCCAGTGCGCTCAGCCCAGGACAGCCTCTGGAAAGGCCGTCGACAAATCCACGTTTACTTGTACTTACGATGGTTAAGTACACCGAACGAAATATGTGTTTGATTTTCCATCCAATGGATTTTAATACTTAGCATTGACCACCGTTTATCGTGGGTGAAAGGTAAATGTTATTTCAATACAAACATTGCCAAGAGACTCCTCATGTGAAATGTCATGTAATATTTTTTTTTTGTCCACCTACAGAGAAAAAATGACTGGCGGCTTCTGCTAATATCTCAGCTTTGAAGATTATAGTATCACCGATGAGAAAAACATTTAAATCTCAATAAAACGTTGGATGAATCACTATTCTTTGATTTATCAGGGTTGTAGAATTGTTTGACCAATAATATTTTGAAAAAAAAAAAACAATTAATTTACTACGAAAAATCAAAATATATCTGTTATTATAAGTCGAAACGAAAAGTTTTATAGAATAAATGCTTTCATTGGGAGGACTTCGGCTATCTGCTCCAGCGGTTGGAATGTTTGTTGGTTTGCTAATTTTCAACGGAATTGCGTCCATCTTCGTCGGACAATAAATATGATTTGGAATAGCTACTTCAATTAATCATATGTTTTTGAGTTTTATTTTAGTATGGTTTTCCACGTTTCAGAAAGTATGACACCGCCCACGCCGTTTATAGTATTTGTTCTCCTGTTTAGTTAAGCTTCCAGGACTAATCTTTTACCGAGGTGGTCCTCTCTGTGTAAAACCTTTGTCTCGTCAAATTTAATTTGGTGAGGACAAATACTTGCGTGTTTAGCTATGGCGGATGTCTTTGTTCTGTTATGTTTTAGATCAGCCATGTGTTGGTTGACTCTTGTACCAGTTTTAGTACCTGCCTGCCCCACATAAACCTTACCACAATCACACGGTATCATATATACTCCACAATCTTGCAAAAACCGGGGTGTCTTTTGGGCTCTTTAAATATTCGATGAATATTTTATGTGGCCTGAATACTGCTCGTAAATTATATTTTTGAAGTATTCTTGCCAGTCTTTCTGAAGTCCCCGCTATATAAGGAAGCGTTACTTTGCTCAATGGTTTAACTTGAGTATTTTCAATGTTTTGTTGAATCTTGGTATCAAGTTTCTTCTTAATATTTCTTAATACTCTTGTTACTTCCATTTTTTTGTAGACGTTGTAGAACAAATATTGTTAAGCCATTACAATCGTTGCCCTAAACATTTTCCCGTAACTCAAATATTAAACGAGTTATTCGTAATTTCTTGTTTTCAAGCATTCAGGTACTACTACGTCAACTACTACTCATCGGATTACTTAGAGAGGTATATGCAGAATTGACATTACTAGTGTGTCATTCCAGCACGTGGGAAATCAGCTAAGTTTACGCAGTCCCTGCGTAACAGAATTCCCTACTATGTGGAAGAAGTAAAGGAAGGGTCCGTCTAGAATAAACATTGGGGTTCTATTGATAGGAAGTGGTTCACCTACCTGGTTTTAGTCGGGGGTTGGAGCAGTAGACAGACGGGCAGCCGCCGCTCTATATTTGTATCCGCTATATTCTCTGTTATGTCCCTTTCCAAGGACGAGGCCTTTGCCCCCTAAATCAACGCTCTCTTCATTAGGTGAATTTATGTCTAATCTATATTCGTCATTAATAAGACACAATTATAAGAACAGCAGGTTTCTAATAATAATCTTCATAGCTTTCCTGATTTTCATTTCTTAGCAAGAGGTTTGGTTTTTTTAGAAGATTTTTCTTAAGGAAAATAATCTATCGAGGTTGCACCCGTGACGCAATTTTCGAATATTTTCTTTAAATTCCACCAATTCTACTCAGGACATGATGAAAATGATGTCCTTTCAACCATTGCTAATTATATATATACACACACACACAAGCACGCATGTTACCGTGAAAGACCGAAATCACAGAATGTCAACAAACACCTAATACGTCGGTGAAAGATCGAATATTTCATTACATTCTTGTACCTTCGGAACCTCACCGGTGTATGTCGACAATTAGTCCATGGTGAAAGTCAGAAATGAGGGGTTTTAGCAAATATTTCGGACATACACCAAGCGACTATGTGAAAGTTGACATTCACCGGTGAAAGTCAGAAATAAGGGTATTTAGCAAATATTTCGGACATACACCAAGCGACTATGTGAAAGTTGACATTCACTGGCGAAAGTCAGAAGTAAGTGTATTTAGCAAATATTTCGGACATACACCAAGCGACTATGTGAATGTTGACATTCACCGGTGAAAGTCAGAAATAAGGGTATTTAGAGGTAGCAAATATTTCAGCCATACACCAAGCGACTATGTGAATGTTGACATTCACCGGAGAATGTCGACATTCTCCAGATTTCGGTTTTTCACCGTAACACACACACACGCTCACTCACACACACGCACGCACGCACGCACGCACGCACGCACGCACTCACACACACACACACACACGCACGCACTCACACACACACACACACACACACACACACACACACACACACACACACACACACACATACACACACACACACACACACACACACACACACACTCAACCGCAAAAAAACCGGACACTTCATATTTGTTGTATTAAAAGCTAATTTTCAACAATGTGTTTGTTTATGTGGGTAGTCTAGTTATTACAGAGAATGTACAGTCTAAGTCCATTGAACTAATCCCTTCAGGATTAGTAAACAATTAAATAAAACTCACATTAGATTTATTTGTCGTGAAGTTGATTTACCTGTCGGACCTATTCTAAACTAGTCTAGTCTGAAGTAGTTTTTCGCACATTTAAATATCTTTAATTATTAACCAAGCATTTCCTTTAATTAATAGACATGTTTTATTTTTATTTCGCTCCAAAATAATGGGTCTTTCAAACTTAGATGTAGCTCGAGCCTGATGCCTTGGCCAGAGAAGGCCGGAGCTTACGTTACATTGCCGAAACGCTTGGGGTAGCGAAGTCTACCATTCACGATGCACGATCAAGGGCAAAAACGGCAGTAGACGATAGATTTATTACGCTGTCGGTAGACCGACATTTAACGGCTCCTGAGGTTCGGGAAAAACTTGAAGTGACTAGAAATACACGTGTAAGTGAAGACACCGTACTTCGGAGACTAAGGGAGCAGGGAATCGTGTCAAGACGACCCTCGACTGGGCCCCAACTCCTGGAAAGCCGTCGAAGAGAAAGGCGAATATTTGCCGATCGGTATTCTCATTGGACTCAGGAGCAATGGGGAACTGTGTATTCACGGATGAGTCTTGATTTGGTCTATACCACTCAGACGATCGAGACAGAGTGTGGAGACGACCAAGGGAGCGATTTGCTCAATGTACTATTCGTGAATCACGGCCTTTTGAAAGGAGATCAGTTATGGTTTGGGGTGGTATTAATTTCCACGAATAATGGGGCTCTGACTGCTCAGAGGTACACCGAGGAAGTCCCCCTAGAGGCCGTGATCCCATTTGCTCCATTAATTGGTGAACAATTCATTTTAATGCAGGATAATGCTCGTCCACATACCGCCAGAATTGTTATCGAATACTTTTAGGAAGTGGGAATCACAGTCCTGGACTGGCCTCCACTATCTCCCGACATGAATCCCATAGAGCATTTGTGGGATAATTTAGGAAGGCGTGTTAGAGGTCGTCATCCTCCTTCTAGTGACTTAAATCAGCTCCAAATTGCCCTTCAAGAAGAATGGGATGCGTGGAGTACCCACGCCACCCATACGGTGGAGTACGTCCAGAATTTAATTTCTTCGATGCCTAACAGGGTTAGAGCCCTTGGCCACAGCAGAGGGAGTAATACCCGCTATTAGAATTACAAAATTTGTTAGAAAATGTAATAAAAAATGAAGAATAATTTTTTTTTAAATGTGTTAATTTATCTTCTTTTTTTTATTTTGTATTTTTTTTTTTTTGTAAATAATCAATAAAAATTATTCACTTTTGGCAGGTTTTGTTTAAATAACCTATAAATTAACCAATTATTTTAATTGAAAGGATTAATATACATACATATTAAGTATTTAACAAAATTATAAGACTAAATCTAAGTGTCCGTTTTTTTTTGTGGTTGAGTTTATCTATATATATATATAAAATTGTAACCTCTGTCTGTACATTGATTTTTTTCACGAAATTTCATGATAACTTTTCGTTTCACATGTCATAGACACCATATCTGCATTTTGTTTCTTTCGTGTATGTTTGTTTGTTTGTTTGTTTGTTTGTTACCTTTTCACGCATAAACGGCTGAACCGAATTTTATGAAACTTGGTATGTATATTACTACTAACTCAACTTAGACTTTAGGCTATATTAATTTTCTCTGAGACGAACAGGAGTGGGGGTTATAAGGGAAGCCTGAAATTAAAAATAGCGATATTTCGTTTTCTATTGGTTTTTCGGTAAATATGCACATAACAAAAGTTGTTTATTTTGTTATTTAGAGTAACTTTTGTTATATACACTTTTGTCGTATACCGAAGTTTAAATGCGTTATACTCTAAAAATTAAAGCGGGAGTCAACAATATTATTTGCCAAAAAAGACTCAACCGAACTAAATAAAACTCGGTATGTGTATTAGCAGTGAGGCCTTCATTATAATAAGCCATACCAACATTTCTATGGACGGGCAGGAGTGGGGGTTATAAGGGAAGCCTGAAATTAAAAATAGCGATATTTCGTTTCCTATTGGTTTTTCCGCAAATATAAACATAACAAAAGTTGTTTATTTTGTTATTTGGAGTAAATTTTGTTAAATACACTTTTGTCGTATTCCTAAGTATAAATGAGCTATACGTTAAAACTTTAGCGGGCACTAACGGCTGAACCGAAGTTAACAAAACTCGGTATGTCAATTAGCATTAATTCTTCCATGATTATAAGTTATATTAAAATTTTTAGCTTCGAACGGGATGGGGGTTAAAAGGGAGGCCTGAAATAAAAATTCACCATATTTACATGTATAAGAGACGGGCATTATAAAAATATCGAAGACTGTGATGCCTTATCGAACAAATAATTCTATTATTAGCAAATCCATGGCAAAGATGGGTATCAATCATAAACACTGGGACGGGTAAATGTCAAAATATTGTGCAATGTAAAGCCTGCTAAAAAATACCATCACCATTCAGCCTCAAATGAATTCCCGGGCGAAGCCGGGTATCTGAGCTAGTATATATATATATATATATACAAACACACAGAAAGTTAGATGATATATTAGCTTATTGTTGAAATCGCATTATACTGAAGTCTGAATATAAACAAATGTTAATATTCGAGATAGGGAAAAAATGTATAAAGCTTTTATAGAATATTAGATTTGCATCAAGATTGGTTATATACAGTTTTTCGATTCGACTTATAGTAACTCTGAAATTTGGAATTTTCAATTTAAACCCCCCCCCCCCTATCATCCAATTTCATCCGTTCAGAAAATTGATTTTTAATTTTAAATGAAACGCTTAAATACGGAATTTGGTATAGATCAAATAAAAATTACGATATACCTATACAAATTATATATACCTATACAAATTTGAACAGACATTATTTTCCTTTTTCGTCGTCTCCCAGGCAGGATTGACGGACATTTGAAGACGTTTTTCGAAAATTGCGCCATGACTACCAACTCAAGGTAGATCCCCCTACACAGGTAGGTGATAAATGACGGATGGTTATAATAAGCTCTTGGCTGCACAAATAAGTTACAGATAGATTGAGTAAGTACAGTAACAGATTAATGAATATGTCCTTGTAATGAAATCTGAATTGTTTTGATTGTTAAAAACTATAAAAAATGAAATTGAAGTTATTTTCTATGTGGCGTTTTACATTTTGTCAATAGCTGATTTCGCTCGCGTGAAAGGTTCTAATTTTTAATATACGATTGACAATGATTTGAAACTTGAGTTATTACGAAGAAAAATACATGCAGAACACGAAGGCGTAACAAGACAGGTTTTTAGGTCCTTTGTTCGCACGGACAGAGGGATCTGTCATTTAGGTTGGGGGCATTTCTTTGAGCTGAAAAAGGTTATTTACAGTCATGACCAAATGCTCCTTTTCCTTCACGGTCCTTAGTCTCTTGACTGCGGGTGAACGCTCGAAACTGACATATTCAAAGAATACTAAAACGACGTATTTATCATTGAAGTGTTCTAAAGACTAATGATTGGTCGTATATTCTGAACTGAGTTATACACCTAATCTTCTCAAAATGAACAAATAAAATTTATAGATTAAGATTATTTATTATTGGTACTAAATATCATTAATTTTTCTAATAAACTTTGTATTAATGTAATAGAATAAATTTTTAAAGCCGTAAGAAGGTCAAGATGGTGGATTCAAATCCTAAAGGCTAGTTCACCATAACAAACCTACTTTTTTAGTGTAATTAAAACATAAGTCGCCCTTCGGATCAATATCTGATAGAATAATAATTCTTGGCTTTTTTTCCTCATGGCGAAGAATGTCGGTTTTCTAATTTTAATGGAAATATCCTTTTGATCTTCCCTGAACAAATTTTGACTATTTTCCGAATGCCATCCATAATTATGTATTGCGTACGTACGTTTCTCACAAAATTAATAAACGAGTGGTTCCAAAATGTTGAAATTCTATATTAGCAGATTTCCCTTAAAGGAAATCAGCTATGAAGTCGTAGTCATGACGCGATTTTTGAAACATTTCCTCAAATGTCCATCGATCCAACCCAGGAGATGACGAAAATGAGGTCGGTTCAAAGCTATATATATATATATATATATATATATATATATATATATATATATATATATATCGAATGGAGTTCCCTCCCATCCAAAGGGAAAGGAGTCATCAATTTTAAAGAATGGAAGCCTAGCAACCAATGGGTGTCTACGAAGAAGGGCCTTTCCTGTTCAGAGTGGTCGACGGCTATCAAAATGAATGTCAACCTGATTCCTGTGCACTCAATCCCTGGTAGGAACCTAGGATCAACCCGCTGCCGCCATTGCAGTGAGATTGAAACCCTACCTCATGTCCTAGGTTCTTGCAAATGGGGAGAGTTGATGCGCAACAGCCGTCACCATAAAATAAGATCAGACATAGCCCAACTAATAAAAAGATACCACAAAGATTGGGAAATCTATGAAGAGGTTGCATGCAAATCATCTGATGGGTCGCCGAAACGGGCAGATATCGTCATTATCCAAAGAGTAGCAAACGAAGGAATCATCCTAGATCCCACAGTAAGGTTCGAAACCAATATCAACCAGTCGAAAGAAATAGACGAGGAAAAGAGAAAGATTTACGAACCTTGCTGTGGGTACTTCAAGGAAAAATACTCAGTTGAAAAATGGAGTGTAAAAGGCTTGCTGATCGGTGCAAGAGGTGCAATATCCCAAAGGACAGCCGAAACTCTAAAAGAACTGGGATTATCCACGAACGACCTCCAGAATTTGTCTACAACCATTATAAAGCATTCGGCGAGAATTATAAATTATCATTTGTACAAATAAAGACACGATGCAAAGCTGCACTCCTTTCCACATGGCCCATCAAAATTTAACAACAAATTTCTTGTTTTAAAAAGAAATATTAAAAACAAAAAAAAAAAAAAACGATATTTTTCTTTTAACATTACCCAGTTGGGCCGATTAGGAGGCTGTCCCTGAGGGGAACCCTCCAGAGGGCAGCTTGTTTTGTTTTGTTTTATATATATATTATCTCAGATAACGCTCTAGCGGTCGCAATTTTTGTTTGATCTTTACCAAACTCGATATTTAAACGTTTTATGTAAAACTAGTAAAACTAAAGGTCAAGTTCGTTAACGGCTGAACGGAAGGCGGGGGGGGGGTTAGAGGGGGGAAATTTGGAAAATTCGAAATATCTTCGTTATTTTACTTCGGATCGAAAAAATGTATATAACCAATGTTAACGCAAATTTGAGTTCCTATAAATGTTATGTGTAAATATTTTCTCTTTAATGAATACTAGCCAAGGTACCCGGCTTCGCTCGGGAAATCATTTGAGACGGAATGATTTTATTTTGTTTTTGGCAATGCTTCTACTATATATACAACTGCTCTTCCCGTCTAGGTACCGTTTTAGTCTACAGTGTATATTTCATTTATACATTGTTATACGACAGAAATGAATATAACAAAAGTTATTTTAAATAGCAAAATAAACAACTTGTGTCATGTGCATACATGCAGAAAAACCAATAGAAAACGAAATACCGCTATTTTTAATTTCAGGCCTCCCTTACAACCCCCACTCCTGCCCGTCCCTAGAAATGTTAGTATAGCTTATGATAATAAAGGCGTTAGGGCTAATAGGCATACTGAGTTTTATTGAGTTCGGTTGGGTATTTTGTCCCAAATAAAATTGTTCACTTCCGCTTAGGTTTTAGCGTATGACGCCTTTATACTTCGGTATACGACGATAGTGTATATAACAAAATATTCTCTAAATAACAAAATAAACAACTTTTGTCATGTTCATGTTTGCCGGAAAACCAATAGGAAACGAAATATCGCTATTTTTAATTTCAGGCCTCCCTTATAACTCCCACTCCTGCCCGTCCCTAGAAATGTTGGTATAGCTTATTATAATGAAGGCGTTAGTGCTAATACACATACCGAGTTTTATTTAGTTCGGTTTAGTCTTTTGTGCCAAATAAAATTGTTCACTTCTCGTTTATACTTATGAATACGACAAAAGTGTACATAAAAAATGTTACTCTAAATAACAAAATTAACAACTTTTGTTATGTTTACATTTGACGAAAACCAATAGGAAACGAAATATCAATATTTTTAATTTCAGGACTCCCTTATAACCCCCACTCCTGTTCGTCTCAGAGAATATTAATATAGCCTAAAGTCTAAGTTGGCTTAGTACTAATATACATACCAAGTTTCATAAAATTCGGTTAAGCCGTTTATGCGTGAAAAGGTAACAAACAAACAAACAAATAAACAAACAAACAGACACGAAAGAAACAAAATGTAGTTATGGTGTCTATGACATGTGAAACGAAAAGTTATCGTGAAATTTCGCGAAAAAAATCAATATACAGACAGAGGTTACAATTTTATATATACATAGATATAGATAGATTAAGGGAGATATTTGGATATTTTAGTTTTCAGCCTTCAGTTAACCCCCACTCCGACTCAAGTCATATTTACAATAAGCTGTGAAGTACTTTATTTGAAGCCTAAATACCATATACTCTTCTCATCGAACTTTTACGTTTTGAGGTAAATGCATATACGTGACGCACGTGGGAAATCTGCTTAGTTAACGCAGCCCCTGCGTGACGGACTTTTTCTTTCCTGTGAAAGGCTGGTAGACCTGTTTATTTAGAATTCAGACGCTTCCTGTCGGCAAATTATTAAAATTTACAGAAGGATTTCTTATTACCGTTTGTATTTATTCACGTAATATTCACGGTGGTGTGTACCCAGTATGTAGATTTAACTATTGTTAAACTTCTTCTTTGTATAACTATTATTAACTTAAAAAGGAGGGAAATCGGCTTATTTTACGCAACTCCTGCGTGGTGGACATTTTATTAATTATTATGAGAAATTTGATTAGCTATGATTGCCATATATTAAAAAAAAAGTAAAGAATCATTACTGGCTGCCACAACTGTAACATCATTACTAAGCAGACTAGTTATAGTCAATTCAAAAACGATTAACTCCATTACACCATGATGAACAGTAATGAGGGATTTAAATCATCTCAATAATCTCTTAACAACACTCTGGGACTAAGACATCTATCTGACTACTTTATAAGAGATAGATCAACATTTCCCCCACCGACAATGATTTGATCTGATGATCTCAACATACAATCTATTTATTATTTTTAAGTAAAAAATCCGATGAGTAGAACTTAGGGTTTAGTGATGGCTGAAAGCAAGAAAGAACGAATAATTCGCTCACTATTTGAGTTACCAAATCATTTATAGAACGACTATTGTAGAGCATGAACCAGATTGCTTCTATAGTAATATTTATTGAGGTCGTACTCATGACGCGATTTTCGAAATTTTTCTGCAAATGTCCATCAATCCTACCCAGGAGATGACGAAAATGAGGTCCGATCAAAACTGTGTGTGTGTATATATATGAATCTGTTAGCGCTCTAGAGGTCACATTTATTGTCTTATCGTTACCAAACTTGATATATAATCGTATTATACAAAAAAAAAGATCAAGTTCGTTAACGGCTGAAATCGGACCAGGGAGAGGGAGGGTTTAGAGGGAGAGAATTTCGAAAATCCTTAATATCTCCGTTATTATGCGTCGGATCGAAACATTCTATAGAACTATTCTTATTGCAAATTTAATGTTCTATAAATATTGTTATGTACATTTTTTTCACTATCTTGATTATTAATTCAGATATTTGCATTTTTTAGTTTTCGGTCTTAAGTAAAGCCCCACTCCTACTCATCTCATATTAACAATATTCTATTACGTTATGAAGCACATTATTTGAAGCGTAAATGCCAAATATTGTTCTCCTTGAACTTTTAATTTTTGGGATAAATGCATAAACGTGCACGTGGGAAATCTGCTTAGTTAATGCAGCCCCTGCGTGACGGACTTTTATTTATGGAGTCCCCTCACAATTACAGAAATATCTTGAACTTCCAAATCCCCCCTTCCCTCTACCCCAGCCCTATTCCTAGTCCGATTCAGCTATTAAAGGATATATTTTTACGTGTTGAATGCAACGGTTATGTCGTATAGATCAAATAAACATTTTTGAGTCAAGAACGTAAAATATTAAGTGATGACTTATTTGCATGTATCTTATATAATAAAAGACGCTTGAAAACAGTATTGGTATAATTTATATTTTAAGATTTGCATAAGAAATTTCATGATATATTGGCTTATTGTTAAAATCCGATGACTAAAATGGGGGTTTACTGAAGGCACAAAATTAAAAAATGCAAATATTTCGGTTATTATTCGAGATAAAGTTTATAAATCAGTATTTATAAAAATTAAATTCGCAAGAAGATTAGTCTCGTACAATTTTTCAATTCGAATCATAATAACGAAGATGTTTTGAATTTTCGATTCAGGAATTGACGAACTTTTACATAAAACTTTTAAATATAAAGTTTATTAACGATCAAACAAAAATCACGACAGTTAGAATGCTAACCAAGAAGCATATATATATATATATACTAGCTCAGATACCCGGCTTCGCCTGGGAATTCATTTGAGGCTGGATGGTGATGATATTTTTTTGGCAAGGCTTTCATTTGCAAAATAATTTGACATTTACCCTTCTCAGTGTTAAGGGCTAATACCCGTCGTTTCTGTGGATTCGTTAATAATAAAATTATTTTTTTATGAAAGACTTCATTGTCCTCCATATTGTCATATTTCCCGTTTCCTGTGCATTTTGCATATATTTAAATTATTAAGGACAAAATATTATAATTTGAATTAATTTTTCCAGGTGAGGTACCTGGTAGTTCATATTGAAGAGAATTGTTAAGCAAATTTCTCAAAATAACAAAATAAACAACTTTTGTTATGTGCATATTTGCCAAAACCCCAATAGGAAACGAAATAACACTATTTTTAATTTCAGTCCTCCCTTACAACCCCCACTCCTGCCCGTCCCTAGAAATGTTGGTATGGCTTGTTGTAATGAAAGCGTTAGTGCTAATACACATACCGAATTTTATTTATTTCGGTTGGGTCTTTTGTCCCAAATAAAATTGTTCACTTCCGCTATAGGTTTTAGCGTATATATCGTTTATAATTCGGTATACGAAAAAAGTGTATATAACAAAAGTTATTCTAAATAACAAAATAAACAACTTTTGTTATGTGCATATTTGCCGAAAAACCAATAGGAAACGAAATATCGCTATTTTTATTTTCTGGCCTTCCTTATAACCCCCACTCCTGTTCGACTCAGAGGATATTATTATAGCCTAAAGTCTAAGTTGGGTTAGTAGTAATATACATACCAAGTTTTATAAAATTCGGTTCAGCCGTTTATGCGTGAAAAGGTAACAAACAAACAATCAAACAAACATACACAAAAGATATATATATATAGACACACACACACACGCACACACACACACTTGTTTGTTACGGCTCTTGCGGTAGTAATTTTTGTTTTTTCGTTATTAAAATCGATATTTACACGTGAATGTATGTGTTTGTGTGTATGTATATATGGTATGGCTACACTTTCAAACAGTATATTTATATATAGTTTTGAACAGACCTTATCTCCTAGGTCAGATTGAGGGATAATTAAAGAGATGTTTCGAAAAACATGAGTACAACGGAAATAGCTGATTTCCAGCAAGGCAAATATGCTAAAAGAGTGTGTGTGCGTGTCACTTTTTCAATGTGAATTAAAATGGTTGTGACCCTATCTTACTAAGATTTGGTATTTATGAAATTACAGCAGCCTCTAAACCGTATTTCTTTTCCTCGTATTTTGGGATAACTCACGCCGTTATACGTGTATAAATTTGAGTTAAAATCCACTTGACCCTAAATGAAACTCGGTTTAAAAGCTATTATAAAAAAGATGAAGCAAGTAGAAGGAAGGGCCATGTGGTTGGGGCAATCGGAGATCTGTTTCAAGGAGCAAGTCCTCCAGAGGTTTATTCAACCAACTACGTTTCATTACCAAACTTACATCTTGTAATAATTTGAAAAGAATTTATCTGTAATGCGTAAGTTTGAAATGAATAATTTTTCCTGGTTATTTTTATTTTTAGCAGAATTTTCTACCCTAAAATGAGCGTAACCCGCAGATCACCGAACCTGAATAACATTTTACATCTTTTCCTGATTTTCAGCTATCCCCCGACAAGTACTATGCAATTTTTTGTCTCCCCTCATGTGTCATTCTGAAATACATTATCCCAATTCAGCTACCGTGTCTCAGTAGCACAGAGTAAACGTAAATAAATAAAAGAAATGCTCAGATACCCGGCTTCGCTCGGGAACTCATTTGAGGCTGAATGTTGATGGTATTTTTTTGGCAAGGCTTTACTTTGCACAATATTTTGACATTTACCCGTCCCAGTGTTTAGGGTTTATACCCGTCGTTGCTCTGGATTTTTTAATAATAAAACTATTTTTTTATGTAAAACTTCAGTGTCCTCAAAATTTTTATATTTCTTATCTCCTGTGCATGTAGTTATTATGTTTATATTTTAACAACTTTTGTTATGTTCATATTTGCCGAAAAACCAATAGGAAACGAAATATCGCTATTTTTAATTTCAGGCTTCCCTTATAGCCCACACTCCTGCTCGTCTCAGAGGATATTAATATAGCCTAAAGTCTAAGTTGGGTTAGTAGTAATATACATACCAAGTTTCATAAAATTCGGTTCAGCCGTTTATGTGTGAAAAGGTAACAAACAAACACACACGAAAGAAACAAAATGCAGTTATGGTGTCTATGACATTTGAAACGAAAATTATCGTAAAAATTCGCGAAAAAATCAATGTACAGACAGAGGTTACAATTATATATATATATATATATATATATATATATATATATATATATATATATATAAACAATTTCTGCGTTACCTCAGAACAATGGATATTTAACATATAGTTTTATAGTTTAAATTCAATCATTTTTCTTCAATAAATTTATTTTTTTATTAACGTCGACTTTATGCTTTTCTAGCCAGGGTGGGACTAAGGATTTTATTTAATCAGTTCGTTACTAAATAAATTCCTATTTGCCCAGGCGAGAATCAAACTAACCACTCTAGGCTTACCATGTGATATTAAGGCTTACATGGCTAACCTGAGCCACAAACAACAATTTGAACACCTTGATCTTAATACATTATTCAACAAATGAGTATAGACTATTTATTAATAAGTTGTAACAATTTCTTTGTTTACACACAGGTTAATTTAGTATTAATTTACTCTTTTATTTAAATTATTAGTTCTAGGTACTATATTGAGGCTAATCAGAAGTGCTAAGTTTATTTTATAAAATGACGCCTAGAAAAGAAGAAAGGGGGGGGGGGGGGGAAAAACCTCTCAAGAGGTTTCTACGACAGTAATGATATTCAAGAAATGATGTAAAAAATTATTATAATACTAACATCGATTGTAAAGATATATTTTAGCAATATAGATTGTAAACATGCATCGATTTACGGTACAATTTTGTAACAGGTTGCGTCTTGTATAGACGAAGTATAGACGAGGGCGGTATATAGAAAGGATGTCTCTCTTAGACCAAGGGCTGACTCTGTTTTAGCACATTTCTCTTACGGGAAATCAGCTATTGAAGTTGTACTCATGACGTGCTTTTTGAAACATTTCCTCAAATGTCCATCAATCCTACCTAGGAGTTGACGAAAATGAGGTTCGTTCAATATTATATCCCTTAACGGCTAAAATTGGACTGTGGGAGGAGGAGGGGGGTTACAGGGGAGGAGTTTCGAAATATCTTATTTTACGTCGGATCGAAAAAGTGAATATAGCCAATGTTATTGAAAATTTAAGTTCCTATAAATGTTATGAATACATATTTTCTCTATTATGAATATTAACGAAGATATTTGGATTTTTTAGTTTTCAGCTTTCAGTAAACCCCCACTCCTACTCATGTCATAGTTACAATAAGCTGTTATATTATGAAGCACTTTCTTTGAAGGCTAAATACCAAATATTGTTTTCATTGAACTTTTACGTTTTGAGATAAATGCAAATACCTGATGCACGTGCGAAATCTGCTTAGTTAACGCAGCTCCTGCGAGACCGACTTTTTTTAGAGGTAAGGATATTGTACTTCTGATGAGACGTTGAAGTAAAGAATGGGTAATATGGAGAATGGGCAATAATAGTGTGGTTGAAGAAGAAATAGTGTTTCTATAAATTTTGGCCCTTTTCGACAGCAGAATGGAAATACGCTATATATGAATAGTAGATATAAATTTAAATGTGAAAATTGTAGAAGCACAGCGCCCTTGCTATAAGATACTATCAATGGCCATTTTTCGGAGTGGAGATGGGTGTGAGAATTATAAAATAGTACCTGGGTGTATCAAAGATCAACTCATTATTAGAGTAATTTTTGAAAAGCGTATGACGTAGATTTTTTGTAACCCTTTCATTTGCTTCCAACAGGCATTACAGGCCTTGAGAACAACTAGCAAGCTTATTAGATTCACAAGGATGACGTTTCCAAGGGCAAAACCGAAGTTGGCGTCTCTGATTGTATTTAAGGTTACCTACCACTGGCTAAGGCAAAGAAACCCATTATTACGGGTACCCCTTAACATTGCAATGAAATTAACATTGCTGGAATCCGAAAAATAAGGAGTAACTGGTGTGCAAAATTTACTACAGGTTGCCCAACAGTTGGAGAAGCTGACCATGCATTGATTACTGATAGAAAAATCGCAGTATTAACTGGACTTCTGGAAGAAGCTGTGAGAGCAGACAAGACTTAGGGCATAGAATAATTATAGGAAATACCAAATACCTGATATCCTACCTCTAGAACAAGCTGGAAGATTGATCGCTCTGTCGAATTGGAAGATTCTTTTCTAGTTGGATCCCGTTTAAATGCATGGAAGTGTTTGTCGCAGAAAATTATAGCGTGAAAGCAGATATAAAAGTCACAATGATAGAAGGAGCAAGATGCTTATATGTATTGAAAAAAGCTCTTATTTTTAAGAGTCTCCACTCAGAATGATATATAATAAGATGGTAACAGAGGTCCAGTTTCTGTAACGACAATAGTGCCTAGAACTTAGTATTGAAAGTCTGAAGGACAATTACAATACGCTTATTGAAAAATGGCTCAAAATTTGTCAAATAAAGGCATGTTTACGAATATTTTGCTTATTTTCAAATTCGATTTGGTAAGTGAGTTTACAAGAAATAAATAAACGATTTTATGGTATATATTAGAAATAGACAAATCAAGAACCATACATACAATTAGACATAAGAAAACAATATGAATACCAAAATGTAACTAAGAAAGAAGGTAAGAAGAAAGCACCTAATCAAACTATAAAACAAAAAATGAAAACGATATATATTAGTGATTTTAGGATTAGGATTAATATGATGTGGACAATCAACAACTAAGTAATTAGTCCCTTTATATTTAGCATAATGCTGTTTACAAGTCCGTTTTACTCTTTGTCTTAAATAATATCAACTAATATATTGTAAATACCGCTCTTGCCATATCCTAAGGGTATTAAATTTAATAATTTTCTATACAATTATTTCTTAACTAAATCTATAAATATATTTGTATTTATTTATTTTTACTTTAAGATGTGTGCTAGTAACACGAGTTACGTTGTACCTATTTACACTTCTTACTACCGGCATAATATTGTTAACTGCCTTTATATTTGGCCATTAGTTAATAATGATTGTACATTTTTTAATTCTGGCAATATACTTACTTATTCTATATAATAATAGTATATACACTTTTTTCATTATATATTATATTACATAAACATATATTTTCTCCCTTACAAGTACATATTTTCAACTGGCTTTATAATTAGCCAATATTACAATTAAATGACTAAAATGTATGTACATTTTTGAGTTTTTTATTTATATATTTTTTTTGCAAGTAATTAAAATCAGTTTATCCCACACTTACTCATACATACACTTACTGCATTTTTTTAAATATATATATTTGAGTGATTTTATATTTTACTTATAAGATGATTAAATAAGAGAGTGTACTTTTTTAAATAATACAATTGAAATAAAACATTTTGTTTTCGTTTAAAACTCGTACTCTGAATTATTGCGGTTACTATTCACTTATGGTTATTTAGGGCTTTCATATTTAGGATAAACTATTATTGTACATTTCATGTATTAATTCCGATATTGTTATTTGGAGGCGGGTGCAGTTTACTGACAGCCCGGTGGATTTTATCATTGGAGATTAAGGTTCGAGCCCCTATACTTTATTTAGCACCATGATTACCGATTAATTAAGTCACCTGTGCAGTTGAGATTAATTGGTTACTTTAATTATTTAAACTACAACTTTTTTTTTAGGTTTGCCATTTTTTCTTACCATTAGTTTGGCCTGAAGATCTGTTCTATTGTTTTTATTGTGTAAATGCAATGAATAAGAAAATGTATTTAATTGTAATTTGTATATTCCAAATCTTTCTTCGAGTTTATTTATATAATTGTTAAAAAGAATTATGTTTTGATGATGACAGGTTGTCTCTGGGAAAGTCTGGCGTGGAGCCGACTTACCGAGGGAGATGAGCAGACAGACAGGCTCGTGCCAAGAGCTACCCGACGAACAATATTATCTTGAAATAGGCACCTTTTATTCTGGAAATATATATCTTAGAGGTCTGTCTCCCTCCATTTAAATACATTCGAATGTAGCGTGGCCACCTGTTGTTCTATTTATTCGTGGCATTATATTTGGATTTCGTGTTCTATCAATGTTCCACCCCCACGGGGATTATTTATGCCTATCCATTAGATATTTGACGTGAATACGCATGTTTTAGAGGTAATTTCTATTTAGGTAATCATAGAACACTTACTTAATTATAAGCGAAATAGATTAGCTGCTGAATGGAGAGAATCTAAACAGGTTCTTCGTTATTTATTTTTATGTATGAACAGAACAAAAACCCAAAGAAAACATTGAAAATAAAGTCCGTCACAGCAAGCAGACTTCCCTCGCGATGTTTAACTATAGATAAATCTACATACTGCTAACACAATAGCACCGTCAACATCAAGTGAATAAATACAAACGATAATAAGAAATCTCCAGACGAAGGAAGCACCTGAAACGTAAACAAACAGGTGTGCCAACTTCTCACAGGAAAGAAAAACAATTACGGAAATATATCAGAATACAACGTATTAATTTTATTGAAAACTATTTACTATATCTATTACTGCAATTTATAATGGATCAGAATAATTTTTATCTCAATCAATCAAATTTTAGTAGTTCAAGAACATATTTGCATTTATCTCGTATAATAAAGGACTATTGAAAACAATTTACGGTATTTAAGCTACGAATAATGTATTTTATTACAAAACAGAGAATTATTTATGTAACATGAGTAGAAGTGGGGGTTTGCTGAAGGCTGAAAACTGGAAAATGCAAATATCTCGACCTCAATAGCTGATTTCCCTTAGGGGAAATCTGCTATAAAAAAAACAACAGCCGACCACTATCCCTGGTTATGTTTTTTAGAACTCAATTGGGAATGAAATATAATTCCACGTTCCAAACACTTGTGTTCGTTGTTTTGTTTTTTTATCACTTTTAGGTAAAAATATATTAGACCTGATGTGACTGAGTAAATCAAAGGCCAGATTCAGATTAGTCTACGCGTTCAACCATATTCGTGGATGGCACGATCAGGCAGATACACTGAATGGTTTTTTTTTTTTTATTTATTCGTATATATTTTTCTTAATTATTATTAATATTTTAATGTGTTTTTCACATTTTGATTTCAGATTTATTCATAAATATAATATATATCATTATATAACAATTTCTTACAATGTTTGACAAAATGCACATGTAATGCAGACACGCTTGGCATGTACCGAAAAAAAAATCCCTCCACATAGGGTTACTATTTAGAGGAAATATATTTATTGAAATAATAAATAAAAACAAAACACCATCACATTGTGCAAATATTTCTATTTGTTATGGAATTCGAAATACTCCCATTGTAATTCTCCATTTAGAGTAAATTCTTGCCTAGAAGGCTCATAGTTATCTTCATTGGTTTGTCGACCAGGACGTTGAAAGTCCGTTTAGTTTACGCAGATCCTGTGTGGCTTTTACGTGTAATTTGTATCTATCATGACTAATGTCATAACAATTTCCAATGACGCAGATTTTAATGATGAGGCACATATTACTCTGCTTAAGTTTTCGTTTGCATTAGCACTTAAGCACAGGGGCTATAGTAAACAAAGCAGATTTTCGACGCACTGGATGGCACCGATGGAATTATGATATAAGCAATATTGTGGAATTTAAATTTTCTACAACTAGCGTTTTATGCATGATTTCTTTAATTTTTAGCAGATTTCCCTTATGGGAAATCAGCTATTGAGGTTGTACTCATGACGCAATTTTCAAAATTTATCTTCAAATGTCCATCGATCCTACCTAGTAGATGACGAAAATGAGGTCCGTTCGAAACTGTATATATATATATATATATATATATATATATATATATATATATATATATATATATCTGTTACCTCTCTAGCAGTCGAAATTATTGTTTAATTGCTACCAAACTCGATATTTAGTCGTTTTATGTAAAAAACAAAGTCAAGTTCTTTAACGGCTGAAATCGAACCAGGGGTCGGGGGGGGGGCTAGAGGGGAGGATTTTGAAAGTTCGAAATATCTCCGTTACTATAAGTCGGATTGAAAAAGTGTATAGAATAAATCTTATTGCAAATTATATGTACAATTAATATTGTTATATACATTTATTCTCTATCTTGAATATTAACCGAGATATTTCCATTTTTTCAATTTTCAGCCTTCAGTGAACCCCCACTTCTACTAGTGTTACATAAACAATACTCTGTTATATAATAAACCACATTATTCGAAGCCTAAATACCAAATACTGTTTTCATTGAACCTTTACTTTGTGAGATATATGCAAATACGTTCGGTTGATGCCTCCCCCTTTTGTTTTTGGATTACTAAAATTTGAGCGATTGAGATAAAACTGATTCTGATTCATTACATCTTAGTAAATAGTTTTCAATAAAATTGATACGTTATATTCAGATATATTTCATTAATTGTTTGTCTTTCCGGTCTATCTATTCAGCGCTTCGAGGCTGGCTGGCCTGTATGTTTACAATTCAGCGTTTTCCGTTGTAGAGATTATTAACTTATATTGTAAATTTACTGAGCATTCACGGTAGTGTTACCTGTATGTGTATTTATCTATTGTAAACCTTCGCGTGGGAAATCTGCTTAGTTTAAACAACTCCTGCGTGACGGACTTTTTTTTTCTTTCAGCATTTGTGAACTCTCAATTCTTCTTATTAGCAGATTTCCCTTAAGGGAAATCAGCTATTGAGGTCGTACTCATGACGCGAGTTTCGAAAAATTTCTTCAAATGTCCATCGATCCTACCCAGGAGATGACGAAAATGAGGTCCGTTCAAAATTATATATATTTGTCTTTTAGAGCTCTAGCGGTCGCAATTTTTGTTTGACAGTTACCAAACTCGATATTTAAACGTTTTATGCAAAAAACAGATCAAGTTCGTTAATGGCTGAAATCGGACCAGTGGGAGGAGGGTTTAAATGGGAGGATTTTCGAAAATTCGAAATATCTCCGTTACTATAAGTCGGATTAAAAAATTATATAGAATCAATCTTATTGCAAATTATATTTACTATAAATAATGTTATATAAATTTATTCGGTATCTTGAATATTAACCGAGATATTTGCATTTTTCTGTTTTCAGCTTCTGAGATGAGATCGGCTAACTTTGGGTCTAGTCGTGAGTTTCCGTCAAGAGCTAGTTCGGGCCCTTCCCGTAACTGTTTGACTCTCTATTCTAAAATTTCTCTATTGTAAAACTTCACGTGGTAAATCTGCTTAGTTTACGCAGCCCCTGCGTGACGGACTTTTTTTACTTCGAGTACCTCAGTCACTAAACATCTCAAGTCCAACGAACACTTTAATTCCTGTTTACTACATAGGCGTTTAACTGTGGGTGAAATATAGAATAGATGTTAAAATTAGATCATCAAAGAGTCAAATTCCACTGGGAAATCTGTTTAGTTTATGCAGCACCTGTGTGACGGACTTTTTGGATTAACTGACCAGCACGAACTTATTTACATTTCGTCTTTTGTGAATGCCTACTAGTCATGTCACGTTATTTAGGTCCAGACACAGGATGTGAGGGTGGGACCCATCTCCTGTATGTATAGCAGTTCTACTAACGGCGATACGTCAGTCATAAATACAGAGATGGTTATCGCTATGGTAAGGACGTATCCTGCATGCTCTATCAGGCTAGGCATATGGCACGCCATTCAGGGCTCCCTACCTCTCCCAAGTTGGTTCTCCAGGCTTCGGATTAACTTTTAGGCAAATCTCGAGAAAATTTAAAAATGGTGGTTCTTATTTAGGCATTTACGATATAACAGAGTCCTGGCCAGAATTTCACAATTTTTATAATTTGCCCTAATTAATGACAATTTCTGAAACTTTTGAATTTTTTTTAAGAAATAGAGTGCAATCCAGAGCCATGAATTTCGGTGTACAAATAAACATACTTTCTAACAATTTATAAAAAAACAAAACAAGTCTTGTATATTCTAATCCTTCTCATGAAACCCGTCAAACTGAAAAAAAGGATCACCCTTAAAAAATGAAAAAAGTCCGTCTCGCAGGGGCTGCGTAAACTATGCAGATTTCTCACTAGTGTCCCGTATTTGCATTTATCTCATAACGTAAAATTTCAATGAGAACAATATTTGTTATTTAGGCTTCAAATAAAGTGCTTCATAGTATAACAGCTTATTGTTGATATGGCATAAGCAGGAGTGGGGGGTTTACTGAAGCCCGAAAACTAAAAAACGCAATTATCTCGGTTAATATAAAAGATAATGAAAACATGTACATAACAAAATTTATAAAAAATCTAATTTGCAATACGATTGGTCCTATATAATTTTTCGATCCGACTTATAGTAACAGAGACATTTCGAATTTTCAAAAATCCTCCCCTCTAAACCCGCCCCCCCCTTCCCCTGGTCTGATTTTAGTCGTTAACGAACTTGATCTTTCCTTTTACATAAAACGAGTTTGAATATGATTATTGAACAATAATTGCGACCGCTAGAGCGGTAACAGACAAATATATATATATACACAATTTTGAACGGACCTCATTTTCGTCATCTCCTAGGTAGGATCGATGGACATTTGAAGTCATGAGTACGACCTCAATAGCTGATTTCACATAAGGGAAATCTCCTAAAAAGGATTAGAAATATGAAAACAAAAGTTGGGATAGAAAGTATATAGAATATAAAATGAAGCCCTTCATTTTATGACGAATAGTTTAGGAGTTATAGACGTTATGGCTTGGAGGATTTTATACGTTATGGCTTGGAGGATGGAATTTTCAACTGGAGTGGGGGGTTTACTTAGACCTCAAAACACTCATTAGTCAATGTAGAAATTAGAAAATGTAAGAAAGAAATTGTTTAGAATAAATTTTTTAGTACTATGGTATTAAAGTTATGTTTTTGAAAATGACTTCCGATCACCAAATTTAAATTATTTATATTTTGACTTGTTCCCGTGTGGCATCTGTAGGTATTTTCGTTTCTCACATAACTCAAAAACGGCTAGCCGTATAATTTAGAAAGTTTTGGTAATGTTTCGTCTTGTTGTCCACATTCCTTATTAACAGAAATCGACTAGGGGTTTACAGAAGGGTGAAAATAAAAGATTGCAAATTCCTTCAAACGTACTAATGTTTTATATATATATATATATATATATTTTCAGTATTGACCTTCATTATAATTTGTTGAAGATGTTTTAATGTTGATGTAATAATACGTGGTCTATATACTGGCTACGGTCATGTGGTAATTCAGTGAAAGTGTAGGTTAGGTCTAGTGAGTTCTTAGATAGCAGTCAGTTAGTATATGTTTTATTGTAAGTCTACAGTTACAGTGTTGGCAGTAGGGTTCGTCTTCTCCAGTAAGTAAGTGTGAGTCAGTCGTGAATGGCCAATTCTTAACCTCGTTAAAACTACTTCTTCTCTTCTAAATAGCCTTTTTGAGGAAGGCCATTCACGAAGTATATGTTTCAGTTCTCGAAGTTTGTTGTCAGTTGTGTCAAACCAAGATTTCTGCCATGAATTGAGTATCATATGTTTTGCTTCTGCTTGAATATCTTGGTGCGTACAATATGTTTTGTCGTGAGTTCTTTTTTGAGTAGCCGATTTGGCGAGTTCGTCTACTTGTGTGCTTTGTCTAATGTTTGCATTTCGGGTAACCAGTGCATATTTATTCTTTTGTTTAACGTCTGGATTTTGTGTAATATGTACGAGATGAGTGGATGTGAACTATATATGTTTTTTTAATGGACGTAAAGAGCTAAGAGTCAGTGTAAATTATGATGTCCGTGCCCGTAGTTCTAGGTATTTTGTCTATCGCAAATTTCAGCGCTATCAGTGTTACAAATATTTGTATGGGACCTGTTTTGTTTAGCATGATAAGATCTATAAATTATGTTCTATGACATTTTTCAATCCGATGCATTGGAACGAAGATACATATATCACCTACAAATGAAATAATTTTTAAATAAGTGCAACCAAATATTTTGTGTATTGAATTCGATTTTAAATAAGTAGTTTGGCTCAGGAGGCTCATAAGTGTAAATGTATACTAGCTAAGTTCCCCGGCTTCGCCCGGGAATTCATTTGAGGCTGAACGATGGTATTTTTTTGGCAAGGCACTTTTTTTTGTGCATTACTTTGCACAATATTTTGACATTTCCCCGTCCCAGTGTTAAGGGTGTATACCTGTCGTTGCTGTGGATTTGTCACTAGTAAAATTATTTGTTATGTAACGCTTCACTGTCCTCGATATTTTTATATTTTCCGTCTCCTGTGCTTTTTATAACGTAATGGACCATATAATTCGTAATCATAGAAATTATTGTGTCTTTCAAACCATATATGAATAAAAGTTTCTTTTTCTTGATGCGGCCAAAGATGAAAGCTGTTTTAGGTACGTCATAACCGCTATTAAAAAATACTCTTTTGTAAGTCTGGAATGTAAACTGTATATTCATATATTCAGTAAAGTATATAATATATTAACGGAGCAGAGTAAATAAATACCAGAAATAACTGGGTGCACCTCCCCAGCGTTCATCCTTTTAAATTATTTATTTATGATAATTAAACAAATTCACATTTCTGAGAATAACACTACATTGCTAAAAGTATAAGCATCAAGTAACATGTAAACATAGACCAATATGAGGTCGGCAGGGAAGCGGCAGAACCGATAGGACTGTCAACCTTCTATTCATTTAGGATATCAATCCTGTAATACATTAAATTATATTTACACATCTGATTAGATTATCTTCACAATACTAAAACTGTTTGTTCAAATAATTTTCGCATTTTAATTAAGTAAAGTATTAAATACACTTCAAGGCAAACTGGTGTTTCTCATGAATTATATATACACATACAAAAGTACTATTAACTTAATTTTGAAATTACAAAAATGGTACAATACCTTAATATTTAGTTCAATATAAAACTCTTAAGTATTTATTTTACTAACAATTAAGACTATGACCGCTAGAGCGTTAACAATACTATCTGCATTTGATTCAAGTATGAAGAAGAGTTGAATTAACTTGAGTCGTGCATACAAATAAAAGTCCGTCACGCAGGGGCTGCGTAAACTAAGCAGATTTCCCACGTGAAGTTATACAATAGAGAAATCTCCATACGAGAGCCGAACAGTTACGGCAAATGGCCGAACTAGCTTTTGGCGGGAAAGTCACCCATCCGTCCGATAGCCGCCCAGATTTAATAAAAATGCAAATATCTCGGTTAATATTCAAGATAGAGAATAAATGTCTATGACAATATTTATAGTAAATTTAATTTGCAAAA
Source organism: Riptortus pedestris (assembly GCA_019009955.1). Classification (NCBI taxonomy): domain Eukaryota; kingdom Metazoa; phylum Arthropoda; class Insecta; order Hemiptera; family Alydidae; genus Riptortus; species Riptortus pedestris. Next base: position 39,891,595 of record CM032233.1, on the reverse strand, counting down.
CGATTGATTCTGTACAATATTTCGATCCGACGTATGGTAACGGTGATATTTCGAATTTTCGAAAATCCTCCCCTCTAAACCCCCCCTCCCACTGGTCCGATTTCAGCCGTTAACGAACTTGACCTTTCTTTTTACATAAAACGACTAAATATCGATTTTGGTAACGATCAAACAAAAATTGCGACCGCTAGAGCGGTAACAGACAAATATATATATATATATATATATATATATATATATATATATATATATAGATAGATAGATAGATAGATAGATAGATAGATAGATATACAGTTTTGAACGGACCTCATTTTCGTCATCTACTAGGTAGGATCGATGGACATTTGAAGAAAAATGTCGAAAATTCCGTCATGAGTACAACCTCAATAGCTGATTTCCCTGAAGGGAAATCTGCTAAAAAGAGCACATCATAATTTTAAGTAATATTATTTGGCCAAAATAATATTACTGTTAAAAAACAGTAACTGTGTAAACAGTCGAAATGAATTATTAAATAAATCAATGTAAACATTTATTGTGTTCATATTTTTAATACTTCATGACGAAGTAAATGTGTCTTTTATTAATAACTGTAGTTATACGGAAACAGTAATTAATAGTAGGCTTAACTAGTAATAAGTATATTTCAAATACAAGTTAATGAATTCCGTCATCTTGTCCAAAGTATATTTAGGCTAATTGAAGGTGTTTACGATTTAAAATAGATTGATAACCTCTAATATTTGAATTTGGCAAAACCGTGAGTTCACTAAATCCCTAAAAATACGCCTTACATTTATATCTGTCTTGGCCTGCGATGCTCCCTTTTTCCTTCGACTAAAAATATAGCACCCAGATGTCGCAAAGGTTACATCTAAACAAAATTGATAGAAAAAAAAGAACATTACTCAATGATATAATTATGATAAATGTATAGACTGACTTCAGCTCAGTGAAAGATGTGCCCAGAAAGAAGTTCGTGGAAAAGATTAAAGGTAAATAATACATTGTAATCATTCATTTATGCAATAATTACTACAGTAATAATGTAAATATGAAATAAAATTTTATAATTATGCTAAGACGAAGTTTTCCATGACTTCTGATGCCTTGAAGGAGCCTAGAACTACAACACATTTGGGTGCTGCATGTGTTAAATTAATTTCCTTACATAGTTAGCCGAAGATAAAAAAAGTATAAAACTCTGATGTACCCGCGCTACATTAAAGCAGAGAGGTTGGTCTAAGAAAAGGCAGAAAGAATGTGGAGGCAATGAAACTATTAGTGGAAAATGAGGAAACAATTTAAACTAGGAGGTGCTCTGAATTTCTTAGACCGCAGCTATAAACATTGAAATGACACGTCATGTTTTAGCAGATTTTCCTTAAGGGAAATCAGCTATTGAGGTTGTACTCATGACGTAATTTTCGAAACATTTCATCAAATGTCCATCGATCCTACCTAGTAGATGATGAGAACGAGGTCCTTTCAAAATTGTGTGTGTGCGTGTGTGTGTGTGCGTGCGTGCGTGCGTGCGTGCGTGTGCGTGTGCGTGCGTGTGTGTGTGTGTGTGTGTGTGTGTGTGTGTGTGTGTGTGTGTGTGTGTGTGTGTGTGTGTGTGTGTGTGTGTGTGAGACTGTTACCGCTCTAGAAGTCGCAAATTTTGTCATGTCATTACTAAACTTGATATATAATCCTTTTGTGTAAAAATAAAGATCAAGTTCGTTAACGGCTGAAATCGAACAAGGAGGAGGAGGGGGGAGGGTTTAGAGGGGGAGAATTTTGAAAACTCAAGATATCTCCGTTATTATGAGCCGGATCGAAAAATAGTATAGGATCGATCTTATCGAAGTCTTCATAGTCATTATAAGGAAAACAAGAAGAAGTTCACAAAAAGTCCGTCAAGCAGGGGCTGCGTAACCTAAGCAGATTTCCCACGTGAAGTTTTACAATAGAGAATTTTCACGAGAGCCGAACAGTTACAGAAACGGCTGAACTAGCTTTTGGCGGAAACTCAAGACTAGAACCAAAGTTAGCAAATCTCATCTCGTCCGTTATCCGCACGCACTAAATACAAATTCAAATATCTCGGTTAATATTCAAGATAGAGAATAAATGAAAATTACAATATTTATAGTAAATTTAATTTACAATAAGTTTGATTCTATATTTTTTTTCTATCCGACGTATAGTAACGGAGATATTTTCGAAAATCCTTCCTTCTAAACCCCTCCTCCCACTGGTTCGATTTCAGCAATTAATGAACTTGATCATTATTTTTACATAAAACGTTTAAATATCGGGTTTGGTAACGATAAAGCAAAAATTGCGACCGCTACAGCGTTAGCAGACAAATATATATATATATATATATATATATATATATATATATATATATATATATATAATTTTGAACGGACCTCATTTTCGTCATCTCCTGTCGAAAATTAGGTCCGTTCATCGGGTAGGTCATTTGAAGACAATTTTTGAAAATCGCGTCATGAGTACGACTTTAAGGGAAATCTGCTAAAAGGTCAAAGAACGAACATGTTAGTGTTAGATAAGTGAAAGATGAAAGGATAGCAACTTTTTACAGAGGACGAAGAAATAAATACAGGAGAGATGGCGAAGCCATTATGCCATTTAAATGTATTTACTTGTGCTTTAAAGAAAGATGATGATATAACCTGGAAGAATACAATGATATAACCTGGAAGAATACAATGATATAGCCTGGAAGAATAAAATAATATAACATGGAAGAATACAATGATATAACCTGGAAGAATACAATGATATAACCTGGAAGAATACAATAATATAGCCTGGAAGAATAAAATGATATAACCTGGAAGAATACAATGATATAACCTGGAAGAATACAATGATATAACCTGGAAGAATACAATGATATAACCTGGAAGAATACAATGATATAGCCTGGAAGAATAAAATAATAAAATCTGGAAGAATACAATGATAAAATCTGGAAGAATACAATGATATAACCTGGAAGAATACAATGATATAACCTGGAAGAATACAATGATATAGCCTGGAAGAATAAAATGATAAAACCTGGAAGAATACAATGATATAACCTGGAAGAATACAATGATATAACTTGGAAGAATACAATGATATAACCTGGAAGAATACAATGATATAACCTGGGAAGATGTTGAGTGGACTTTAAATAAGACTAAACAGCCGGAGAGATGGTATATCTATCCTGAATGTAAACAGTTTGTATTATTATTATTTATTTGAGATGCTGCTACAATGGCGATTCATCTTTTAACATGTTTCAATATAATTTTACAAAATTAAATAAATATTAACATTTTTACAAAGCTAAATGTTACAAAAGTACAAAATAAATAGGACCATGCCGCTACAATGGCAGTTTGTAGTAACTATAGACCAATATGTCTCCTGCCACCAAGAATGCAATATGGGGAGCTTTAGCTGCTAAGAACGGCACCAATGAATTGACAAATGTTATCAAATCCATTTACAGTGATGCTGAGGCATAATAAGTATAAATGGGAAAGCATCTTCCAAAATGTAACGAATTGCAGAAGGTAGATAGATATAAGGAAGAAAAAAAGTAGTTTATTTCACTACCGACAGAGCGTTTTGAGAATAAAAACTCCATCATCAGCTCCTGCTTGTTTCTACCTGAAATGGGAGGGTTAGAGTCCTCCAAAGTGAATATAGGTGTTAAACAAGGAGACAGCCTTACCCCGTACTCATCATTTTATGGATGAAATCATAAGCAGCGCGATTCAGCTCGACAGTTGTGGAAATGTGGAACACAAGGGCAATTCTTGATCAAGGTTTTTTCAAATTTCGGTCACAAACTAAAGTTCCAGAAGCGGTCATGGAGTGGGAAGCTGAACTAGGTAGGAAAGGGTTGAAGATTAACAAAAAGATGAGCGAGGTCATCATACCTTTGCATCTGAAAGAGAGGAGAATTTGCTAGCATGCTGTAAAGAAGCCAGAATTCTTAGAGGAATACACTTTTTGGCAAAATATCAAAACAAATGAACAAATTGTCTAATAACTCAAGAACAGAGTAAAACAGCAAATAGTATATTGTCTGTGCAATACTGTAGCTGGAAAGCGAAAAGTTGAAATCAATGTGAAGCTATACATTGGCCATACACATATTTTCAAGACTGTTTACCTCTTTACTCTTCTTGAGGGGAGTGAAATCTGGGTCCCGTTAGTTCAGCAATGGCGAAGATTAGTAGCCATATAAATGAAGTACCAAGAGATCAAATCACATTTGAAGAATAAGAGCAGATGTTAGAGTTTAAGAGGGAGACAATATAGAAGACGGAGCTAACATTTTTGTGTGATCCATTTCATAAGAACGACGACCAGAAACCACGAAATACTTTTGAAGTGAGTCCCACAGACCTGATCTCCAAGCTGGGACATAATTAAGAACAAAAAAAGTCCGTCAAGCAGGGGCTGCGTGCTAACTAAGCAGTTTTCCCAAGTGCGCCACGTATTTGAATATAACTCAAAACGTAAAAGTTCAAGGAGAACAACATTTGGTATTTAGGCTTCAAATAAAGTGCTTCATAATATAACATCTTATTATTAATATGACATGAGTAGGAGTGGGCGTTTACTGAAGGCCGTAAACTAAAAAATGCAAATGTTTCGGTTAATAATCAAGATAATGAAAACTGTAAATAAAAACATTTATAGAACATAACATTTGCCATAAGACTGGTTCTACGCAATTTTTCGATCCGCCGCATAATAACGAAGATATTTCGAATTTTCGAAATTCCCCCTCTAATTCCACTCCCCTCCCGCCGGTCGGATTTTAGCCGTTAACGAACTTGATCTTCATTTTTACATAAAACGTTTAAATATCGAGTTTGGTATGGATCAGACAAAAATTGTGATCGCTAGAGCGTTAACAGATAAATCTATCAATGGACATTTGAAGACATTTTTTGAAAATCCCATCATCAGTACAACGTCGATAGCCAATTTCCCCTTGCAAAGGTTGAAGCATCCCAGCTAAGATGGGGGAAGATAAAAAAAAAAATCTGCTGAAAAAAGAAGAGAAAGTAGAAGACTGTATTCTTAAAATTAATAGCTCTCTGAAGAAGAATGTTTGACTTTAATAGTTCTCTTTTCTTTCCCTACAAGTTAATTTACTGAAACATACGCCACCTTTAATCCATTTTCACTACTGTGTTTGCATTTTCCGTAGATTTGTACATTGTTGATAAGAGCTGTTTCATTGATTCCCAGCAAGTTTAAACTAGTTCCTCTGTGTATTGTCTGTGGGAAACAGTAGATTTATTCTGTTTTTCCGTTGTTTATAGTAGGTAACACTCATTACCTTCTCTTAACTGTTTATTTACAGAAAATTGAAGGAAAAGGTTGTGGGAAATGAATCCGGATAAAGATCAAGTAATCAGTTATTTTCAGCGTCGAATCTGTTCTGGTACTCTGCCAAGACCGTTTTCCGTTCGCTCCATTATCCGTATACAGACACCTCTCGTGCCGGATATCGACATTTATAAATGATTCCGAAAAATATTATAATTTTGGCACATTTACAAATCGGAAGTTGTACATACGAATGTTTAAAATAGGTTTCCATGTATTATATAAATAGGAGGATAAAGTAATAATGGAAATAACTAATAATAAATATATATAAATATTCTGTGGCACAAGAGGATGTTTGGTGAAAATGCAGATGATACTCATATTCCTCCACCCCATGATTGTATGTAGCATGCTTAATCAGTGTTAGCTAACTATTCTGCCATGCCTTGAGGCCACTTTAAGAGACGATAAAGGTCAGAGAACAACGCTTATTAATCAGACGAGTGAAAAAAAAAATTCAGACTAGGACATTTATTTAACTAGGCAGTATTTAACTGAGATCCTACAGACACGTGTCCACTTAGCTACGCCTCTGCCCCCCCCCCCAGTGTGAAATATTTTTCTATTAAGAATATAGCGTGTTTTTCTGGTTTAAAAAGAAACGCTAGTGTGTGTGTTTATATATACATTCGTATTTCAATCGATCAATAAGAAGTTGAAAAAGTCCGTCACGCAGGAGCTGCGTAAACTAAGCAGATTTCCCAGGTGCAGTTATACAATAGAGAACTCTCCATACGAGTGCCAAACAGTTACGGAAACGGCCGAACTAGCTTTCGGCGGAAACGAATAGAAGCGACCATAGCTCGTCCGTTACACTTAATAAAAATGCAAATATCTCGGTTAATATTCAAGATAGAAAATAAATGTATATAAAAATATTTATAGTAAATTTAATTTGCAAAACGATTGATTCTGTACAATATTTCGATCCGACGTATGGTAACGGTGATATTTCGAATTTTCGAAAATCCTCCCCTCTAAACCCCCCCTCCCACTGGTCTGATTTCAGCCGTTAACGAACTTGACCTTTCTTTTTACATAAAACGACTAAATACCGAGTTTGGTGACGATTAAACAAAAATTGCGACCGCTAGAGTGTTAACAGATATATATATATATATATATATATATATATATATATATATATATATATGTGTGTGTGTGTGTGTGTGTGTGTGTGTGTGTGTGTGTGTGTGTGTGTGTGTGTGTGTGTGTAGCCCTAAAAGGAATTTCAGTTGAAAATATTCATAAGATATTTAAAATTTAACTCTGATTTAATTTCACGAATAACTTTATTTGTACCTGCTTAGTACAGTTTATATTTAGACATTTCGAGGGTTAACAAAAAATAACGGAAACTGGAATTTGGGAACCATATGTTACGTTCGGGACAGGTGTGAGCACCAGGAGGCTCTAGGCTTCTTCCAGGACTGATCTCATTTTCAGCTAACCTCGTCAACCGCCCTCACTTTAAAATATTAACGTTTTAAATTTGAATATACTGAAAAATCATTCAACCTAGGTCAATCTGAGTAATTCCATGTTAGATAATTAACTCCCTAAGGAGTACATACTATTCAGTGAATTAAGTTCGTTTATTATTGTGGAGATTTTGCCTTTAACATATTTCTAATCATATCAATACCAATATCTTTAGTTATTCAAATGTTCGCACTTGATAATTAATTTTGACACAAACACAAACACACACACACACACACACACACACAAAAACACAAACACAAACACACACACACACACACACACACACACAAACAAACACAAACACACACACACACACACACACACACACACGCACCATTAAACACCCTACACACGTTTATTGTTGTGTTATTGGATTCAATCGTGGTCGGGAGACAAATGGTGTTTGTAGTGAGGAAAAGTTGAGAGAGTTTTAGGTCTTAGGAATATTAACGACAACCTAAGTATGTTTTAGCCGATTTCCCTTAAGGGAAATCAGCTATTGAGGTCGTACTTATGACGCGATTTTCGTAAAATTTCTTCAAATGTCCATCGATTCTACGCAGGAGATAATGAAAATGAGGTCCTTTCAAATATATAAACTGCTCAAAAATGAATAGGGATATTGGTAGGTTGGTAGGTTTTATGGTATTTATGGGGCATAGCATTTTTTTTTAATTATAAATATCATTAATATTTAATAGAAATCATTGTCTTTTCCCCCAATAAAAAAGTTATTTAATTAAGGTCGATTTAATTAAAATTAATAGGATAAGAAAAAAATAACCAATATCCCGGGGTGGGGTGGAAATATATATATATATATATATATATATATATATATATATATATATACATTATATATCTGTTAACACGTAACATAATATATTATATTATGTATATGGTTATAATATATCCAGCGTTCTTAATTTTTTTATCGCTACCAAACTCGACATTTAATCCTTTTATGTAAAAATACAGATCAAGTTCGTCAATGGCTGAAATCGGACCAGCGGGAGGGAGGGAGTTTAGAGGGGGATTTCGAAAATTCGAAATATCTCCGTTATTATAAGTCGAATCGAAAAATTGCATAAACCAATCGTATTGCAAATGTAATGTTCTACAAATCTTGTTATGAACATTTTTTCACTATCTTGATTATGAACAGTTCTTTTCATTTTTTAGGTTTCGGCCTTCAGTAAACCCCCACTCCTACTAATGTCATATTAACAATAATGTGTGTATTTGAAGCCTAAATACCAAATATTGTTCTCATTGAAATTTTACGTTTTGAGGTAAATCAAATGTGACGCACGAGTGAAAACTGCTTAGTTGACGCAGCCCCAGCGTGACGGACTTTTAAAGTAATCTTATAATTTACAAGTATTAAAATATATTACTTTCAAATATTAAATACACGATTACCACTTTCCCTTTTTAAGTGAGGAATAATCTCTTATGACGATTAGTATGATCTTTAGTTATCAGAATTTACAAAAATCATTTATCACTCTTAGATAAAGAGAAAGGCAGGATGACGGTCGAACACGTTGGCCATATTAATAGGGCCCTTTCTTCTGCCTGGAGCATTCAATGAATACAGTTATAGCTAAAAATATAATTTGCAACAGTCATTTTAGCAGATTTCCCTGAAGGGAAATCAGCTATTGAGGTCGTACGAAGTTTTTCTTCAAATGTCCATCGACCCAACCTAGTAGATGACGAAAAGGTGGTCAGTTCAAATCGGTCTATATATATCTAGATATATATATCTATATCTCTATATATATTTATATATATATATTTATTTATTTGTCTGTTACCGCTCTAGCGGTTGCAATTTTTGTTTGATCGTTACCAAAGTCGATATTTAATCGTTTTATGTAAAAAGAAAGATCAAGTTCGTTAATGGCTGAATTCGGACGAGTGGGAGGGGGGGTTAGAGGAGAGGATTTTCGAAAATTCGAGATATCTCCGTTATTATAGGTCAATTGAAAAACAGAACCAATCTTATTGCAATTAAAATGTACTATAAATATTGCTATATATATTTATGCTCTATCTAGAATATTAACCGAGATATTTGCATTCTTCAGTTTTCAGCCCTCAGCAAACCCCCACTTCTACTCATGTTACATAAACAATACTCTGTTATATAATAAACCACATTATTCGAAGCTCAAGTGCCAAATATTGTATTCAAGTGACCTTTAGTATACGCGATACATGCAAATATGTTCTCCTCCCCCCCCCCCCTCTTAAGTTCTTGGACTACTAAAATTTGATTGATTAAGATAAAAGTTATTCTGATTCATTATAAATTACAGTACTAGATGTGGTAAACAGTTTTCAATAAAATTAATATGTTATATTCTGATATGTTTCAGTTATTGTTTTTTCTTCTGGTGTGCCGTTGGCTGACCTGTTTGTGTACATGTTTGAGACGCTTCCCGCCGGAAGTGGAATGTTTTCTCATTACCGTTTGCATTTATTCACTTAATATTAACGGTGGTGTTATGCTAGCAGTAAGTAGGTTTACCTATTATTAATCTTCCGATAGGGAAATCTGCTTAGTTTATGCAGCCCCGTCGTGACAGTCTTTTTAGAATAAGAGTTTGATAAAAATTGTGTACTTCTAAATCCATGATAAATACATAATATAAATAATAGGTTTTGGTTAGCAAAGGAGGATTTATAGATATTTACTTCATTTCTATTCGAGGCGCAGAGATCGTCACATCACTTCGTCACCATTACTCACTGAAGCTCATTTTCTAACGGGACACTTTTTCTAAACCTATTTCTTTAGTTCTATTTTAGTAAAACTAATTTTACAAAAAGTAAAAGGCTGTCATAAAGTAATTATCATTCCTCCTTTCTAGCGGGCTTAGGTGAGCCTGTGTTATTAATGACTTGTGACATTTGAAGTCAGTTAGGCCATATTTTCTTTTATTTCGGTTCTACCCTTCAACAAGGTCTTAAAGCTTGAGAACGCTTCATCCCGCCTCATTAGATTATTTTCATTTGGATTGATAAATTGTAAAAATCATTTCGGTTTTTACAACGATAATTAATTGCCTACAATGACTGGAGATTCAAGAAATGCATTTCTTGTTAACTAAACTTTAGTGATACCCATATAAATAGAATCTAATGTCAATCCGTCTATAAAAGTGCATATATCTCTAGAACCGCTAATTCAAAAGTTAAACTTGTTCCTTTCCTAGTAATCCTCATTATATGATTAATTTATGAGAATTTAATCAAAATATGCTCCTTAGTTTCAAACGTATTTATGAAATAATTTAGTTTTTTTTTTTTTTTTTGACCAGCATCTCTCTTAGAGTTCTGATGCTGAGCTTAGCTCTTGGACCAGAATTTTACGAGGAACCACAAAAATGATCTAATTACTTTACTTGCACCCTGAATCTAATTTCAGCGAAATTGTGAGAATGAAATGACTTTTTTTTTTCTAAAGAAAATGTTTTGAACGGACTACAAATTTGTTATCTCGTAGGAAGCATCAATGGACATTAGAAGAAATGTTTCGTACAGTCACTTGCTGTCTTTCCCAACAAACAAGTAGCTCTGAAGATGGAGACAATAGTCTTCGAAAGCGGATAGCGCTGAAATATAAAACTTGTGAAGAATTGGAGATTTTAGCAGATTTCCCTCTAGGGAAATCAGCTATTGAGGTCGTACTCATGACGCGAGTTTAGAAAAATATCTTTAAATGTCCACCGATCCTACCCAGGAGATGAAGAAAATGAGGTCCGTTGAAAATTATATATATATATATATATATATATATATATATATATTTGTCTTTTACCGCTCTAGCGGTCGCAATTTTTGTTTAATCGTTACCAAACTCGGAATTTAATCGTTTTATGTAAAAAGGAAGATCCAAGTTCTTTAATGGCTGAAATCGGACCAGTGGGAGGTGGGGTTTAGAGGGGGAATTCAAAATATCTCCGTTATTATGCGTCGGATCGAAATATTGTATAGAATCAATCTTATTGCAAATTAAATTTACTATAAATATTGTTCTATACGTTTAATCTATATCTTGAATGTTAACCGAGATATTTGCATTTGTATTGTGTGTGTGCAGGACTCGGCTATGCTCCGGACTTTCCGCCGAGAGCTCTGGCGGCCGTTTCCGTAACTATTTGTCCCTCGTGAATAGGTTTAGAGATCCCTTACAGCTACAGTTGTTATAGGGCAGATTTCTCTACTGTAAAACTTCACGTGGGAAATCTGCTTAGTTTACGCAGCCCCTGCGTGACGGACTTTTTTTTTTTCTCTCTAAGTAAATGATTCGTACATTACGTCATGAGTAAAACCCATTAAGGGAAATCTGCTGAAAAAAATGCCTTTCTATTTAGCAAAATTATCAAAACGGAAACTATTAATTGAGTTAATATATATATATATATATATATATATATATATATATATATATATATATATATATATATTTATACGCACGCACACACACACACTCAGACAATGTACATTAGCAAATTTATCTAGGAATCAATTATGAATACTCTTGACAGTATTTTAGATATATTTCTTTAAATGTAATCGTTCAAAATATATTCTCGTGAATGGAATATAGCCCCTGTGAAAGGAGGAGGGGGGGGGGGGTTGAAAAGTCTAAATATGTCAGTTCCCATGAGACGGACTGAGTGTAATAAAACCAATCTTGTTAAATGTCTTAAACGAGTGTAGAAAATGTTTAACATTTTCTACGCTCGTTTATAACAACTTTTTTTTATCACAAATATTAAGAGAGCTATTTACATTTGTATGTTTTCAGCCTTCGGTATTCCCCCAATTATAGTTTTCGGACTTTTCCTTTAAGTACCTGACGCACTAACAATCTCATTTTTAGCGTAATTTTTCAATTTCTGTTTATATATAAACATATCATATATTATATATAAACATGAATATTTAAATATGAAATTATTAGTACCCTGAGTGACGGACTTTTTTTTATTCTGTGTTGCTCTATGGTAGCTAGTTGGACTTTGGAATAATCCAGGGATTCGTGTACTAAATTTTCTTGAGGAGTGTTTAACAGACGTCGTTTCCCGAGGTTTACAAAGGAATATATTAAAGTGATATTAACATTAGTAGGAATGGGGGTTTACTGAAGTCTGAAAACGCATCGTGAGCTTCCGAATGAGTCTATAAAGTGTTCCAGGAAATATATTTTATTTATTTAGTTATTAACGTTCTCTTTGTACTACTAAGGCTAATCGGAGTTTCTATTTGATATTTAAAAAAAAGTCCGTCACGCAGGGGCTGCGTAAACTAAGCAGATTTCCCCCGTGAAGTTTAGTAATAGATAAATCAACATACTGGTAACACAACAGCACCGTGAATAAGTACTAACGGAAATAAGAAATGTTTCATCCAATTTCAATAAGCTGCCGACAGGAATCGTTAGGTTAGAAATGTAAACAAACAGGTCTGCCCGCCTCACACCAGAAAGAAAACAATTTCTGAAATATATCAGAATATAACATTAATTTTATTGAGAACTATTTACTATACCTAGTATTGTAATTAATAATGAGTCAGAATAATTGTTATCTCAATCAATCAAATTTTAGTAGTTCAAAACCTTAAGACGGGGGGGGGGGGGCCCCGGGACATATTTGCATGTATCTCGTATAATAAAGGTCTCTTGAATACAATTTTAGGGATTTAAACTTCGAATAATGTGATGTATTATGTAGCAGAGTATTGTTTATGTAACATGAGTAGAAGTGGTGGTTTGCTGATGGCTAAAAACTGAAAAATGCAAATATCTCGGTTAATATTCAAGATAGAGAATAAATCTATATAACAATATTTATAGTAAATTTAATTTGCAATAAGAGTGACTCCAAACACTTTTTCGATCCGACGTATAGTAACGGAGATATTTCTAATTTTCGAAAACCCCCCCTCTAAACTCCCCCTCCCACTGGTCCGATTTCAGCCGTTAACGAACTCGATCTTCCTTTTTACCTAAAACGATTAAATACCGAGTTTCGTGACGATTAAACAAAAATTGCGACCGCTAGAGTGTTAACAGACAAATATATATATATATATATATATATATATATATATATATATATATATATATATATATATATTTGTCTGTTAACACTCTAGCGGTCGCAATTTTTGTTTAATCGTCACCAAACTCGGTATTTATGTCCATCAATATAAATATATATATATATATATATATATATATATATATATAATTTTGAACGGACCTCATTTTCGTCATCTCCTGGGTAGGATTGATGGACATTTGAAGAAATTTTTCGAAATTCGCGTCATGAGTACGACCTCAATAGCTGATTTCCCTTAAGGGAAATCTGCTAAAAGAATTGACAATATTCATTTTGTATGTAATACATTTTACAATTGCAATCCTAGGTACAATAACAAGACTGAGCACAAGTTTAAATACAGTTCTGTCACGGAACTGAATTAGCGATGAAGCAAGAGGCCATCGCATCTTACCTTCAATCCCGTATTTCCCTCTTAGTAAATGCCCGAATGTAAGCAACTCCAGACACAAGCTGGTATTATTAACGTATTGAAAACCGATAAGTTAGGGTTTAATTAGGTTTGAAGATCAAAAATGTCCTAATTCAAATGGTTTACAATCTGTAAATACTTTAGTTACATAAAACATGTAGGGAGAAGAAGAAAAAAAATTAACATTTTTTGCTCTGTCAATTAATAAAGGAGAAATAGACGATTTTCCATATGTCCTCTTTTATTCAAACCCCGCAGCTTGATTTCTGGTTATAAAAAATTAACCGTTTGTGGTTCATGAACATCATTTCATTAGACTAATTCATGGGATAAAAAAAAAAAATGGTAACGTCCATTTATGTTGCTAAAGGTGATTTGGATGGAACTAGTGATTTAATTTAGTGTGTTCGTCACTAAAAACATTTCTATTGCCTCCGCGGGAATCGAACCTAAGTCTTTAAGTTTACTAATTGTAAGTGCATTGAGTCCAATTTCTTAACGAACACGGTTAACCTGAACCCCATTGGAAATTTCAAGAATGTTTTAATAACTCATGTGATTACGACAAGCTCGATAGATGATTTCTCTTTTAAACTATCCGCCAATATTAATAGATATGTTGCCTTAACTCTCAACAATTATACACGTGAAACCCAGAGTAAGAACTACAATTAGCTTCTATTACTAAGACGAATGCGCATCTGCATTCCCAATGTATACGAAGTTTTTCTGGGTCCCTTTTAACTGTTCATTCACTGAGTAAACATTTTACCTCTGGCAGTTGTTTAGAACTTCTTAAAAAAAATGTTTGACAGGCTCCCTAGAAACAAAATCCAGAAGCTTCCAAGTGTTATTTTTAAGTTTGCACTGTAGAGGCCACCGGAGGCGATCAGGTGCTTTGGTATTTTGGGGCTGATGGCTTGTTTTTAGCACGCGGCTCCCCGTCGTTTGTGATTTTCCTTTGCACAACCCCTAATATATTTAATTCTAATGAATGCCACAGATTTAAAATATTACTTCTCAGACATTTGCAGTTCAATTTAGTGCATTCAGTTAGCAATAACGGTCATTTATAGAAAACACTATCTCTATAAGATATGGTAGCAGCAATTAATGCATCAGAAATGAAAATATTTATGTATTTGTCTTATATATCTTTAAAAGACATTTTACAACTCATTATGAAAATAAAGTGATAAAATTAAGAGTGATAAAGGTCGTTTTATGCAATTACCTCATGTGCAGATGTGATAATATATATTGTCTCCTTCAGGAAACAAAAAAAATCTTCAGTTTTGGCCCTCTCTGAACCTAAATTAACTAATTTCAAAATCAAAATCGACCAAGAGGTAGGAAGGGTTTAGAAGAGTACAAACATTTGACTTAGCAAGTTTCCACGTACTTATTAGCAGATTTCCCTTAGGGGAAATCAGCTATTGAGATTGTACTCATGACGGAATTTTCGAAATTTTTCTTCAAATGTCCATCGATCCTACCTAGTAGATGACGAAAATGAGGTCCATTCAAAACTGAATATATATATATATATATATATATATATATATATATATAGATATATATATATATATATATATTTGTCTGTTACAGCTCTAGCGAGAAAATTTTTTTTATCGTTACCATACTCGATATTTAGTCGTTTTATGTAAAAAGAAAGATCAGTTCCTTAACGGCTGAAATCGGACCAGTGGGAGGGGGGGGGTAGAGGGGAGGATTTTCGAAAATTCGATCCGTTACTATACGTCGGATCGAAAAATTGTACAGAATCAATTTTATTGCAAATTACATTTACTATAAATATTGTTATTTACATTTATTCTCTATCTTGAATAATTACCGAGATATTTGCATTTTTATTAAATCTGGGCGGCTAACGGACAAAGTGACTTTCCCGCCAAAAGCTAGTTTTCGGCCCTTTGCCGTAACTGCTCGGCTCTCGTGAAATTTCTCTATTGTAAAACTTCACATGGGAAATCTGCTTAATTTACGCAGCGTGACGGACTTTTTAGTTTTCCAACAGATTTGTATCGACATTTTTGTTTCATAAAAAGACCTATAAATTATGTCCTATATTTATCGGATCGAAAAATGTCTTAATTGCATTGGAACTCAGATATTATAATTAAGTTCCAAATGAATTCATTTTAAATGAAGTGCAGCAAAACATTTTGCTACAATAATAGGAGTACAAGAAAGTTTTGCGGTGCTAACATCACATGGTTTGATATATTTTTCGGTGGTCACGTACCGATTATCAAATTTATGTGCAGGACTCTTTCATTCGTTAATTTAAGATTATAAGAGCGACAACAAAATATTTAATAATGTTCATTCTGCAAAAATGTGAATTGCAAGTCCTTTTTTCTAAAGCCAATATTTGTAAATTATATTGTATATTTTAATTGGAACACTGAGTATACTGCAGTTAAGATTGAGACATTCGTCTTTCTGTTCTTCCATGGTCATTGTTCTGTAATGATAGCATTAAGTCGAAATTTGTTATACTTATTCAATGTTCTTCTTATTATAGACCCAATATTATTTATATATTCTTCAAATTTTATGGCAAGAGTCTCCAATAAAAAACATTTTTTCCGTGCAAACTTTATTGAAACTGCCCTACATGTTTCGTAGCTTCTTTGTCACCTCTTCAGGGGCTATCCCTTTTAAAATAAAAAAAATAAAAAACAATTAATAACATTAATTTATAACATCCCTCAATAATTGTTTTGCTATATATTGTATTAGTAGGTGTTTACATCTATGATATATTTTTAAATATATTTATACATTGTTACTTAAATTATGACGCGACATAATCGAGTTCAAGATTGACTTGTAAATAATCGATTTTTAGTCAGCTGACTTAACCTACCTCGGGAACCTCTCAGTATCAACTACCTCCTCTGTGAGGACAGTCACAAAATAATGTAAAAGGTAAACGAGCACTTCAGAAATGTAAGTAGCAATTTATAATTATATTTAATAAATATATCATAGATTTAGGCACCTACTGATACAATATATAGCAAAAGAATTATTAAGGGGTGTGTTAAATTAATGTTATTAATAATTTTTTATATTTTTTCTTTTAAAAGGAATAGCCCCTGAAGAGATGGCAAATAAGCCACGAAACATGTAGAGCTGTTTCAATAAAGTTTGCACCAAAAAAAATGTTTTTTTATTGCAGACCCTTGCCATCAAATTTGAAGATTATTCAATGTTAAATGAGATGATACTGTAAGAGTTTTTGAAGAGTTCGGACGAAAAAAATTAATTGTTATACATTGCTTCACACGTGAAACAAGGCAATGGATTTACAGAAAGAATAGCATGGATATGAAAATAGAAGTGATTAAGTATCTATTCTATACTTCCATGGGAAACCATTTTTATTTCAAGCCATCAACAAAGGGCAACACAGCGAGTATCTCAATAAAAATACACGAGTAACTCGTTACTTATAGACGATACTCATTGTGTCTCGCATAGTAGTGCTCATTGTAATGTATGTATTACAATTGTTGTTCCTGAACACAGAGCTGTTACATTGTTATCCTTCGCATAGTTTAGTTAAATGCTATGAAATCTTGTAGAAGAGGGATGGGCAACCCAAATGACTCGGACCACTTAAGAAATGCATCATAACTCTGCAGGCCGCATACAGCATTAGCAGTTTAACATAAACCTGTTCTATTAAGCCTAGTCCACACCAGTAGGCCATGTTGCGCGATTTGTCTATGGACCGTCTAGAAACGGTTTCGAGACACGGTCTATAGACTGTCTAGATACACCGTTCATTGTCTCGTCTCGTCTAGTGTACACACTACGATGTAGATTTCTCAGTCTCATGTTCACAGTCCGCCATGGAGGACTTTGTTTTGTGAGGAATGAGTTCCTGCTTAGTGGTAATTATAAGTGAAAGAACACGAAAACGTAAACGTTGGTGGACGCGCGAAGTACTTTCAGAAGGACCTAGATTCTGTAAAGCTCTATTAAGTAAATTAAGACGCCATGAGTTTTCGGAATTTTACCCGGCTGACGACTACTGATTTTGAAGACTTGCTTCTGATGGTTGGAAGAATAATAATGAAGCAAGATATAAAGTTTAGGGAACCACCCCACCTTCTCTTCGACTGGCAGTCACACTATTAGGCCACATGTTTCAAAGTAACTAACACACATTCGAAAAATTGAATAAACAGCCGAACCACACCACTCGATAGCTGGAAACAGAGTGAAGATGTCTCGTCTTTAGACGCTGAGTACGTCCACTCTGTCAAAATGTTGGGCAATATGGCTAACGTTGCATTAAGTCTCCCATTCCAATCGGGAGACCTTAGACTTGCGATTTTTGGTCTCGCAACAAGCCCGTAGACGGTGATCGGTCTATAGACCTGTCTACGTAGACAACCTGAGACACGTCTCAGAGACCAAAATCGCGCCGCATCTCAACTAGTGTAGACTAGGCTTTAGATGTACGAAGATCCACGAACATCATGAGTTCGCAGGATATACTCCTAATTTAATCATTCAGAGAACTCGTAACTGTAAACCCATCAATAGAACAGGTAATATCTATCATATATTCATAAGAATGTTATTTCAAATAAAAGGTAATGTTCTCTTATACCACATTTTCGTCATCTCCTTGGTACGGACATTTGAGGAAATTTTTCAAAAATAGCGTCATGAGTGAAATCTGAAATGGAATTGGACTCATCATTAATATTCATTGATTCGGAATCTCCTGAACTCATTTCAACGCACATACCTTGATAGCAGACAGCCTTCTAGCAGGGTAGACATTACAATATTTGGAAGGCATTTATCAGGCCATGGCAATAAAAAAATAGTTCGTAGTCGAAAGTCTGTCTGCCTGAGGCTCCTTAAAGTAAGCAGATTTGGTATGAAACGCTCGTGATCTTTCATGTATTGACTATTTCTCCCGTAAAATGAAACCCATGTTATAATTTAAGCTTTTAAGTGGTTCAATTACTCAAAATGAAATTTGAAGAGTACAATTGGAAGTTTACTGAAGGCGGAAACCCAAAAAATACAATTAACTGGGTTAATATTGGATATATATATAGTCCGAATATAGTTTTTGAATGATCGGATAAATATCGGGTACAGTATATCAAATAAAAACCGACCATTTTTAGCAGATTTCCCTTAAGGGAAATCAGCTATTGAGGTCGTACTCATGACTCGAGTTTCGAAAAATTTCTTCAAATGTCCATCGATCCTACCCAGGAGATGACGAAAATGAGGTCCGTTCAAAATTTTATATATATATATATATATATATATATATATATATATATATATATATATATATATATATATTTGTCTGTTAACGCTCTAGCGGTCGCAATTTTTGTTTGATCGTTACCAAACTCGGAATTTAATCGATTTATGTAAAAAGGAAGATCAAGTTCGTTAATGGCTGAAATCGGACCAGTGGGAGGGGGGTTTAGAGGGGAGGATTTTCGAAAAATTCAAAATATCTCTGTTATTATGCGTCGGATCGAAACATTGTATAGAATTAATCTTATTGCAAATTAAATTTACTATAAATATTGAATATTGTTCTATACATTTATTCTGTATCTTGAATATTAACCGAGATATTTGCATTTGTATTCTGCATTGGTCGGCAAGAGTGAGCTGTTTGGTACTTTCCGAAGTGAGCTCTGGCGGCCGTTTTCGTAACTATTCGTCCCTCGTGTATAAGTTTAGTGATCCCTTACTACTTACAACACTTGTTATTGGGCAGATTTCTCTATTGTAAAACTTCACGTGGGAAATCTGCTTAGTTTACGCAGACCCTGCGTGACGGACTTTTGTACATATCTGACATAGACGAATAAAAACTATATTGATATCTAAGCTTGGAATAAAACGTTTTCTGAAATTTCACCTTAGTTTTAATATGATATGTGTAGTAGTGGGGGTTTACTGGAGGGCGAATACTCAAAATGGGAATTTCTCGGTTAATATTCCAGAGAGAGAAATATAATATCACAATATTTATAGAAAATTACTAGAACAAGATTGATTTTATATATATATATATATATATATATATATATATATATACCAATCTGACTCACCCCCTGGGAAAATTTCAGTCATTGACAAGCTTGATCTTTAGTTTTACATAAAACTTCTAAATATCCAGTTTGGTAAGGATCAACAAAAATTGCGACGGCTAGAGACAGACAAGTGTATGTATAAAATGTAAACTGGACCTCATTTTCGTAATCTCCTAGATAAGATCGATGTACAGTTGAGATATTTTTTTCGAAAATTCGCGTCATGAGTACAATTGATTTTCCTAAAGCGCGGCCCGGCACTTAGCTTTGATATTACCAGCGACCCATTTGCCTAGGTATCAAGGTTGCCATTCGCTCTAGCCAGGGATTTTACAATGGGAAGAATAAGAACACTCCTAAAATTTGAGCCGTTAAAGAGTAGCAGAGACAGCGAATGAGAAGAAAGGCAGAGCTAATGAGGTAACTTTGCATCCATCTGGCCTATTAAATTGGGGAGGCTGTAGCAGTTAGTGGGAATGGCCACCACACCGACTGGCGACGCTATGTTTATTGGGAGCCCCAGCAAGATGGGCTGGAATCTTGAAAAAGTCCGCCACGCAGGGACTGTGTTAATTAAGCAGATTTCCCTCGTGCGTCACTGGAATTGGATCAAAATAAGGGGATTAGTCAGAGCTTACGTTAGTCCAATCTTCGATGGGAAACCATAATTTTATACATTAATTAATTTACGGAAAACAGTTATTCTAAAGGAAGGAACGAATTTTGGTACTTTTTACTTCACGAGAATACCAACTGTATATGTTACAGGATATGTGTGTTATGTGATTAAAACGGCGTGACTACCGCTATAGTTTTAGCGTATAATTCATTTATACTTCGGTATACGACAAGAGTGTATATAACAAAAGTTACTCTTAATTACAAAATAAACAACTTTTGTTATGTGCACATTTGCCGAAACAGCAATACGAAACGAAATATTGCTATTTTTAATTTCAGGCCTCCCTTATAACACCCACTCCTGCTCGTCTCTCAGAATATAGCCTAAAGTCTATGTTGGGTTTGTAGTAATATACTTTTCATAAAATTCGGTTCAGCCGTTTATGCGTGAAAAGGTAACAGACAAACATACACCAAAAGCTACAAATTGATCGTGTCTATGGCATGTGAAACGAAAAAGTATTGAGAAAAAAATCAATGTACAGACAGAGGTTACAATTTTAAATATGTAATATATATATATATATATATATATATATAAATATATTACAGAACTAGATATAGTAAATAGTTTTCAATAAATTTAATACGTTATATTCAGATATATTTCAGTTATTGTTTTTCTTTCCGGGGAAGAATATTTCTATATATCTATTCAACTCTCAGAGGATGGCAGACCTGTTTGTTTATAATTCAGACACTTTCCGTTAGTAGGTTACTAAAATTGACTGAAAGATTTCATCTACAAACGGTAATTTGTATTTATTCAGATAGTATTCACGGTGGTGTTAAGTGTTCAGAGTATGTAGATTTATCTATTTTAGAACTTCACGAGAGAAATCTGTTTAGTTTACGCAACTCCTGCGTGACGGACTTTTTTAAAAATGTATCACATCAACGTGTAACGCTAATGGAATGTTAACCCTTCACAGGCAAGGCTGGGTCACCGGTGACCCAGAGGTTGGTAAAAATAATATTCTGAGTAAAGTAAGGGAAGGAGGGGAGGGGGAGTGCACGGTACCCTTCCCCCCTTCCGAGAGTTGATGAAAAAGAAATTGAGGTTCAGCCTGGACCCAGTACTTCAAGACGTCGGTGTCCTTTTTGTGAAAAATCAAGAGATCGTAAGGGTACATTAAACTGCGCTCATTGTAATCGCAGCCTATGTGCTGAGCATAGGCTAAGTATTTGTTCTCGATGCATTACCAGAGTCTCACCTGAAGAAGATGAAGAAATAGAAGATTGTTAGATTGTTCTGAGTTTGAAGTATTAGTGAACTTTCATTACTAAGAGTTTATTCCCTTTTTTTGATTTTTTATCCCTCATATTTTCTTATTCTTTTTTCCGTAGAGTATTTTTTTATATATATTTTTTCTGTAAGAGTTTAAACTATTTATTTTGATCTGGAAAGTTTTTGACTGTTCAGAATAGGAAAAATTATTGCTGGACTGCCGGATGAAATGGAAGACTGATAACTTACTGGAAATTATTTAATCACTAAGATTTTATTAAATTTTCTCGTCTTTTATAGCTGGAAATTTTTTATTTTTTCCCTTCTAGGAGTTTACTCGTTTAATTTTTATCTTTTATCCTATACGGATACCAAAGGTACCAAAGGTCTGGAACTCTACGTTCCTACTAATTTAAGTATAGTTCCTACTAATGTAAGTTTTTGTATTTTTATCATATTATGTATATTGCTAAATAAAATAAATTTTTCAAACTATACTTTCTTTTTTTATATAAAAAAAAACAACAACAACTGGAATATTTTTGTTAAAATGAAAAAAATCTTCTATAAATATGACTGGGTCACCCGTGACCCAGCTTGCCTGCAATGTAATTTTCATATTCCTTGTCTGAGAAGGGTTAATGTTAGAGTGGATTTCTTCTCCTTTTTCTTTTCCTCAAACGGGAACACTGGGTCATAACGCTTAATATAGCCAGACAAAATAAGATTTGTTGACAGCTAGGCATTGCGCCGACAGTGACTCATCAGAAGCATTGAATGTGCTGAGAGACGTCGGGAAGAGGGGCATGTGGCACGCAGATTCCAATGAGGTAATTACATTCTACTTAGAGTCTGTTTATTGTTAGCCGAATGAGTGCATGTTATTTCAAGTGTAAAAATGATGACCAGATTTCTATGAATGAGTCCGTTGAAAACGTCATCCGGTCTCTTTTCAGAATGAACTCGTCCTAACAGAGATAGACGAATAGCAGAAACTTCTAATCCCTATACTAACACAATCTAATACCAAATGTAATGCAAAATTACATTTTGTGCTACCTTGTGTGTGAATCCGTCTGTGTGGGTGCATGTGATTCTGAATGTTTTTTTTCTTTTTTTTTTTTCTTTTCTTTTTAAAGGATAGTAATGCTATGAGGAGTTATTTATTTGAATACATGTTCCATTGCCACATGGCATATTTCATGTAAGATTATGTTTAAATACATTTTTATTTTATAATGTATACACGTTAAATCAACCATCTAATCAAATATAATATATAAAAAATAATAAAATAAAATATTAAAATAAGTAAGGTAATTACTACAAATAAAATTAATAAATGAAATGAAAAAATAAATAATACAAAAACAAAGAAAAAACCAAATCAATTAAAGTTAATCTCAACCGGTTTAATTTGCGAGTCTATGTAAGGTAAATATATTGAATTATAATTCTCATTCCTCACAATCAACTTTACATTCTGATGTATTTTTGCTACATTCATATCTATACTTTTGATAAACTTTATTAGTTCTTTATTATATTTATATTCTGAATGCTTGTGTAAGATTTTACAAACTTTAAAAAAAAATTTTGTTCATTTATTATAAATTATTACTAATCATAGTTACATTTACTTCTATAAAATATTTTTTGTTTTCGAATTTAACATTACGCTTTTGTTTCGTTTTTTGTATTTTGTTAATTATTCATGTTCTGTCTCTTATTTCCTTTTCATGACTTCCCGTTCAATAATTCTCTTTGTTTTAATATTTTTTATTTAATTAGTTCTTATTTTATTTACCACTAGTGATATCGCCCAGCAGAAACTATAACTTTATATTTAATATTTTCAAAAATGTAGAGTATTTTTTACCCATTTGGTTTATTTGAAGGGTGTAAATCGTTACAAATTCCCTGACACCAAATAAATAATTCCTATACTTGTTAACTGCTATTGAGGTTATACTCATGACGCGATTTTTGAAAATTTCCTCAAATGCCCATCTACTAAAATAAAAAAATAAAAAAATATGTGTGTGCGCGCGCGTGCGTGCGTGTGTGTGTGTGTGTGTGTGACCGAAATTATTGTTTGATCAAGTTGGTTAACTTTCCCCCCTCTCCCCTGGTTAACTTCTCCCTGCAATTTCAAATCATAATGAGTTTAAACGCATTTTGTTTTTTGTTATAATGACATTACCAAGCAACGTTTAATAGTTATAGATAGTACATAGTCATTTCAATAACTTCAACAAATCGGAGGAAATAAGATAATATATAAAACTATTTAAGAGCATGATTCCGCACAACATCCGCTATCACACAATATGCAAATCAGCATGACGTTGTTTAAATAATACATTATACAAATTAAATAATCGAAATGCTCTTATAGGAGGGGTCGGAAATTTATAACCATCCTAATCCGAATCACAGAATTATCATATAACTCTAAAAACATAACATCATTTGTCATAATATGCCTATATTAAAATACTTTAATAAGTGCTACTAAAATTGTTATTTTCCGCCTTAGCTTTTAGCGTGTATCTCATGTGTAAATCCTTGTACGATAAAAGTGATTATCGGAGGAAATGAGATGATATTACCACAATTAAAGAGTTTGATTCCGTACAACTTCCGCAATCACACGTTGTACGAATTCAGCATAACATTGTTTAATTAATACATTATCGAAATTAAATTATCGGTATTCTATTATCGTTTAAATTTATTTTGGAAATAAATAACGAAGTTATTTTCTAATTAAAATAAATAACAATTGAGAAGGGGAGGGGCGGAGATTTGTTACCTCCCTGATCCAAATCATAGTTAGAACTATCATATAAGCCTAAAAACATAACATGATTATTCTTTGTAATATGGTCATAATATGCCTTCATAACAATCATTTTAATGAGTAATAATAAAATTGTTTACTCGGCTATAGTTTTTAGCGTATGCTTCACTTAATTTTCCGTATACCAGAAAAGTGTATATAACAAAAGTTACTTTAAATAATAAAATAAACAACGTTTGTTATGTGTATCATTGTCGAAAAACCCCCACTCCTGCTAGCAATTTTGGTACAGCTTATAATTGTTGACTCCCGCTATAGTTTTTAGTGTATATCTTATTTATACTTCAGTGTGCGGCAAAAGTTTATATAACAAATTTACTTTGAATAACAAAGTAAACAACTATTATTATGTGCATCTTTGTCGAAAAACCAATAGGAAATGAAATATCGCAATTTTTCATTTCAGACCTCCTAAAATAAACCCCACTCCTGTTCGTTTCTAAAAATATTTATATAGTTAATAATCAAAGAAGTATTAATACTAACCCACATACGGAGTTTTGTTAAGGTCGGTTTAGTCTTTTGTGCCATTTAAAATAGTTAACTCCAGCTATAGTTTATAGCATATATCTCGATTATACTTCGTCGGTATATGACAAAAGTGTATATATCAAAAGTTACTCTAAATAAAAAAAATAAACAACTTTTGTTATGTGCGTATCTGCCAAAAAAAAAAAACAATAGGAAACGGAATATAACTATTTTTAATTTCAGGCTCTAAGAGAAATCTGTTAATAAGTCTTCGGCTTGGCTTACGGTAATAAATTACTCCATAAGAAAACATTTTCTACAAATAATGAAAAAGTTTCCAAATAAAAAAAGGAAGAAACATGGCAAAATGCGTATACAATGAGATTTAATGCTCCATTTCTAGATTTTTGAGACTTGTATCTTACTAATGTTAAGACGTTTAAGTGAAATGTGTAAATGCGGGTACTTTGAAAGTTTTTTAAGAGCGTAGAAGCTTAGCGCAGTGTTAATCTGGTCTAGGGCGACGGGACAGATCCTTATAGTAAATCTATTTTTAAATAAGGTGGAATAGATGGTCGATTCCTGGAAGGCTGAGGATAACGAGGAAGCCAATTATGATTCTACAACTGCCAACGGTTAAAATAAAGTCTAAATTCGATTTCTTAATCACACCGTTCAATTGTAGTATTATTATTATTCGGAGCAAGTAAGTGATGACGTTATTTCATATACAATCTCGTGCTGGTTTTGTTGACTAGCATACATATATGGCACTATAGCTGCATACTTTCAATAACTCCAAAGGAATGGTAACTAACAACACGTGCAAGGAGTTTTAATGTTTTTTTGTTTATTTATTTTGCGATCATTGACCTATACGATTATCTTTATTGTGTTACATTCAGATACAGATTTCTAGTGGTCATCATTTTAGCAGATTTCCCTTAAGGGAATCAGCTATTGAGATCTTACTCATGACCCAATTTTCGAAAAATGTCTTCAAATGTCCATCGATCCAACCCAGGAGATGACGACAATGAGGTCCGTTCAAAACGATATATATATATATATATATCTGTTAAAACTCTAGCGGGTGCAAGTTTTGTTTAATCGTCAACAAAGTCTGTATTTTATCGTTTTATGTAAAAAGAAAGATCAAGTTCGTTAATGGATGAAATCTGACCAGTGGGAGGGGGGGGGGTTTCGGAATATCTCCGTTACTGTACGTCTGATCGAAAAATTGTATAGAATCAATTTTATTCAGCATTTTATTTACTATAAATATTGTATATACATTTATTCTCTATCTTGAATATTAACCGAGATATTTGCATTTTTATTAAGTGTGTGTGGATAACGGAAGATAAGATCGGCTAAGGTCGGTTCTATTCGTTTCCGCCAAACGCTAGTTCGGTGGTTTCCTTAACTGTTCGGCTCTCGTATGGAGAAGTTCAGTAAGACAATAAACTTCAAATAGGAAATATGCTTAGTTTACTCAGCCCCTGAGTAACGGACTGTTTTTGTATAGGTATTATTACCCGTCGACGACTGAAATGGAGAGAAGGAGGGATTGCACAGAAAAACGTTATATAACCAATGCTGTTTCAACTGTAGTTTCCTATTATTGTTTTTCTATTCATTTTTTCTCTAATTCGAATATCAATGGAGATATTCGATTTTAGAACAATTTCTTCAAATGTCCATCGATCCCACCTAGGAGATGACGGAAATGAAGGCCTTTCAAAATTTGACACACACTCACACAAGTGCTTGTCTGTTGCCGACGATTTATCAAGAAACGTCTTATTCCAAGCCTCAAAACTCCATGAAGGGGGTTTAGAAGGGGATAAAATCGAAAGTTCAAAATATTTTCGTTACTGTGGGTCGGAGTGAAAAATTGTTTATAACCAATCGTGTTGAAAATAATCGTTTTATAAATGTTGTTCTATGCGCTTTTCCCTTATCTGGAGTATTAACTGAGGTTCTTGTATTTTTTTTTAATTCTCTGTCTTCAGAAAACCCCCACTTTTAGTAACTTTCATTTTAACAAATAAGTGAATATATCATTAGTTGTCTTGTTACAAGCTTAAATGTCAAATATTGTTTTCAGCAGATCAATACTTGATGAGATACATGCAAATTAATAGTTTAGCAAGAAATGCTTCTATAACATTTTTCTATCCGACTCATAATAACGGAAACATTATGAATTTCAAATCTCCTTCCCCTGTTTCTCGTCCGGTTTCATCCACTTACTAATATGGCCTTTAGCGTTGGATAAAACATTTAAATAGATCGAGTGTTATAGATCGAATAAACATTTACAAGTTAAGAACGTAAAATCATAATGTTGACGTTACACACTGCGTATATGCATGTACCTCACACAGTAAAAGCTCATTGAACAAAATAGTTAGTACTTAAGATTGGAATAATGTGTTTCATGATATTACAGATTATTGTTAATACGACATTAGTAGGAGTGGGGGTTTACTGAAGGCTGAAAACTACAAAGTGCACAAATATCCGTCAGTACTCAACATATTTGAATAAGTTGAATAAGGAGGAAAATTTCCCAGATATATCTGGGTGTTTTATTAGCAGATTTCCCTTAAGGGAAATCAACTATTGAGGTTGCACTCATGACGGAATTTTCGAAATTTTTCTTCAAATGTCCATCGATCCTACCCAGTAGATAACGAAAATGAGGTCCGTTCAAAACTGTATATATATATATATATATATATATATATATATATATATATATAAATATCGCAATTTTTGTTTGATCGTTACCAAACTCGATATTTAGTCGTTTTATGTACGAAAGATCAAGTTCGTTAACGGCTGAAATCGGACAAGTGGGAGGGGGGGGGGTTTAGAGGGGAGGATTTTCGAAAATTCGAAATATCTCCATTACTATACGTCGTATCGAAATATTGTACAGAATCAATCTAATTGCAAATTAAATTTGCTGTAAATATTGTTATATACATTTATTCTCTATCTTGAATATTAACCGAGATATTTGCATTTTTATTAAAGCTGGGCGGCTAACGGACGGGTGACTTTCCCGCCAAAAGCTAGTTCGGCCGTTTCCTTAACTGCTCGACTCTCGTGAAATTTCTCTATTGTTAAACTTCAAGTGGGAAATGTGCTTAGTTTACGCAATCCCTGCGTGACGGACTTTTAGTGTACTTTTTACTTCCCAAACTTACCTGAGCCATAAATTTTGCGAATCTCACAAAAGCCCCTCACGCGGGGGCCGAGTTAACTAAACAGACTTCCCACGTGCGTCACGTATTTCCATTTATCTCAAAATATAAAAGTTCAATTTGGTATTTAGGCTTCAAATAATGTTCTTCATAATATAACAGCGTTTCGTTAATATGACATGAGTATGAGTGGGAGTTTACTGCTGGCTGAAAACTAAATTGTGGAATCTATATCTCGGTTAATATTCAATTTAGAGAAAACATATATATATATATATATATATAACAACATTTATAGAACATTAGGTAAATTTGCAATAGGATTGGCTATATACAATTCTTGGATACGATCCATAACAACGGAGATATTTCGAATTTCGGAGATTTCCCCCCTCTAACACCCCCCCCCCACTCCCACTGGTCCGATTTAAGCCGTCAACGAACTTGATCTATACTTGGTGACTGAATCTGCATAAACCCATGTGAAGTCTTACAATAGAGAAATCTGCATACTGGTAACACAACACCATCCTGATTAAATACAAACGGTAATGAGAAATCTTTCAGTTAATTAAAATAAATTCCCAACTGAAACGGCTTCTGAGTTGTAAGAATAATTTATATTTTAATAACTCAAATTTTAGTAGTCCAAGAACTAAAGAAGGGGGGGGGGGCGAATGAACAGAATGCATTTGCATAAATCTCACAAAGTAACGAAGGTAAGGTAAGGTTAGAAACGACAGGTAAGGTTAGAAGAAGCTTCCACCTGAGCCGAGCAGTTACGGAAACGGCTGACCTAAGCTGAGCTATACCCAACCACAGACTTCATACAAATGCATATCTCGGTTAATATTCAAGATAGAGAATAAATGTATATAACAATATTTATAGTAAATTTAATTTTCAATAAGATTGATTATATACAATTTTTCGATCCGATGCATAATAACGGAGATATGTTGAATTTTCGAAAATCCCCCTCTGAACCCCCCCCCCTCCCTCTAGACCGATTTCAGCCATTAACGAACTTGATCTGTCTTTTTACATAAAACGGTTAAATATCGAGTTTCGTAACGATCAAACAAAAATTGCGACCGCTAGAGCGTTAACAGACAAATATATATATATAATTTTGAACGGACCTCATTTTCGTCATCTCCTGGGTAGGACCGATGGACATTTGAAGAAATTTTTCGAAAATCGCGTCATGAGTAAGACCTCAATAGCTAATTTCCCTTCAGGGAAATCTGCTTATACAAATCAACGCCCTATCCTTATGTCTACTCCATTGTCTGTCTATTGGGCAAGAACTGATTTGTCGTTGATCGACCTGGGCGGAAGCCACCCTGGCACTAACCCAGTATTCTTTCAGCACTCAACATCCCGCATACAAGAAGGAGCCAACAGAATTGTAGCCTCTCGAAGAAAGCGATTTTCGAAACATTTCTTCGAATGTCCATCGATCCTACCCAGGGGATGACGAAAATGAGGTCCGTTCAAAATTTGATATATATATATATATATATATATATATATATATATATATATATATATATTTATGTGTGTGTGTGTGTGTGTGTGTGTGTGTGTGAGTGTCTGTGTGTCTGTTAACGCTGATAATTTTTGTTTGATCATTACCAAACTCGATATTTACACGTTTTAAGCAAAAAGAAAGATCAAGTTCGTTAATGGCTGAAATCGAACCAGTGGAAGGGGGGTTAAGAGGGGGGATTTTCGAAAATTCAAAATTTCTCTGTTACTATACGTTGGACCGAAAACTTCTGTAGAACCAATGTTCTTGAATATTGAATTTACTATAAATATTGTGATATACATTTATTCTCTATCTTGAATATTAACCGAGTTATTTGTATTTTTATTAAGTGAGTAAGAATAACGGGAGATGAGATCGCCTGGTGTCGGGTCTATTCGTGAGTATCTCCCGAAAGCTAGTTCGGCCGTTTCCGTAACTGTTCGGCTCTCGTGAAATGTGTTTAGAGGCTCGTTACTACTATTGTTACTAGTATGCAGATTTCTCTATTGTAAAACTTCACGTGGGAAATCTGCTTAGTTTACGCAGCCCCTCCTTGACGGACTTCTTTTGTGTCCGTTTAAATTCGGTATTATTGGCCGAGTTCCTTATTATTTCATTTATTTAGTCATTGTTTTCTATTTCTCTAGACGGCTGTAGATTTAATTTTGTATTAAAGAAGCCAAACAATTTTTGAATGTCATTTTGATGGGCTTAAATTAGCAAATCATGTAAGTGCCTATATAAAAAACTGTACATACATTTTACTATGACCCGTATTAGCAGATTTCTCTTAAGGGAAATCAGCTATTGAGGTCGTACTCATGATGCGATTTTCGAAAAATTTCTACAAATGTCCATCGTTCCTACCCAGGAGATGACGAAAATGAGGTCCGTTCAAAATTATATGTATATATCTATCTATCTATCTATCTATCTATTTATCTATCTATCTATCTATATATTTATTTATATATATATATATATATATATATATATATATATATATATATATATATATATTTATTTATTTGTCTGTTAACGCTCTAGCGGTCGCAATTTTTGTTTGATCGTTACCAAACTCGATATTTAAACGTTTTATGGAAAAGACAGATCAAGTTCGTTAATGGCTGAAATCGGACCAGTGAGAGGGGGGGGGTTAGAGGGGGGATTTTCGAAATATCTCCGTTACCATACGTCGGATCAAAAGATTATATAGAACCAATCTTATTGTAAATAAAATTTACTATAAATATTGTTCTATACATTTATTCTCTATCTTGAATATTAACCGAGATATTTGCATATTTATTAATTGTGGGCCGATAACGCTGTTGGCAAGTTTCCCGCCAAAAGCTAGTCGGCCCTTTGCCGTAACTGTTTTGCTCTCGTATGCAGATTTCTATATTGCATAACTTCACGTGGGAAATCTGCTTAGTTTACGCAGCCCCTACGTGACGGACTTTTATCTCGCATTATATGACCATGATTTAAAATATAAGCCGAGCTTTGGCATTGAAATTGTGATGGTATCGGTTACTCTTCAAACTCGATTCCAATGAAAATCCGCTGTCGAATGTGATTATGAGTCTTCACCCTTGGGACAATAAAGACAATCAAGAGGATTATAGTGTTTTTATTGTGTTGGTCTTTTGCTACAAACTCTAGTTTATTGAGTTAAATTGGGTAATGGTTTTATATTAAAACTTTAGTTGGAATTATTTTATATAAACCAACTTTAGGAAGATTTTAACTTAAAAATAGCGATATTATAAAAGTGATTTAAGGTAACTAATTTACTATAACATTACCATAAAGTAATTCGTCAAGGTAGAAGAATTCTCGTTTTTAACGAAGTTTCTTAATAAATCAGTTTGACTGGGAGGCATTATACTGGTGTTTGAAACGAAATTAGTCAGCCGGAAAGAATTAGGAAGTGGTCCCTGACGTTTTGAATGGTCCAGGATATTTCCTTAAAAAACTAATTAGTCAGAAGGAAATATTGCGTATGGATGCTAATGAGAGCCGAATCAGGAGTGGTGTGCTCTTTTCTTTGAGCCTCCGTTTGCTGGATGTCTTGGCACAAACACTTAACAAACTCATAAAACCATTAAACGCTTGTAGCCTCCAATTTGTCTGCCGAACATAGCCCTGCTTTGTGCGGGGGATAAATAATACCATCCCATTTCTACTGCGAATAAGCGAGCCAGTGTTGCCTTCGGAATCTTAATAGTAGACGTTAAAATTCATCTCACTACATGCTAAGGTCATCGATTAGTCCCCTTAATGGAAATCAGCTATTGAGGTCTTATCAGCTCAAGACTCAATTTTCGAACAATTTCCTCAAATGACCATCGATTTTACCCAGGTGATTACGAAAATGTGGTCCCTTCAAAACAATATATGTGTGTGTGTGTGTGTGCGCGCGTGTGCGTGTGCGTGTGCGTGTGCGTGTGCGTGTGCGTATATATATATATATATATATATATATATATATATATTAACCATGTAGAGTTCACAATGTTTGATTGATCGTTACCGAACTCGATATTTGAACGTTTTATGCAAAATAAAGAACATGGAAGAAAAAATCCCAAATATCTTCCTTATTATACGTCAGATCCAAAAATTGGTTAGAGCCACTCTTATTGCAATTTTAATGTTTCACAAATGTTAATATATATTTGTCTCTCATCACTCTAGCGGTCGCAATTTTTGTTTAATCGTCCCCAAACTTGGTATTTTATCGTTTTATGTAAAAAGAAAGATCAAGTACGTTAACGGCTGAAACCGGACCAGTGAGAGGGGGGTTTTAGAGGTGGGATTTTCGAAAATTCGAAATATCTCCGTTACCATACGTCGGATCGAAAGATTATATAGAACCAATCTTATTGTAAATGAAATTTACTATAAATATTGTTCTATACATTTATTCTCTATCTTGAATATTAACCGAGATATTTGCATTTTTATTAATTGTGGGCCGATAACGTTGTTGGCAAGTTTCCCGCCAAAAGCTAGTTCGGCCCTTTGCCGCAACTGTTTTGCTCTCGTATGGAGATTTCTATATTGTATAACTTCACGTGGGAAATCTGCTTAGTTTACGCAGCCCCTGCGTGACGGACTTTTATCTCGCATTATATGACCATGATTTAAAATATAAGCCGAGCTTTGGCATTGAAATTGTGATGGTATCGGTTACTCTTCAAACTCGATTCCAATGTAAATCCGCTGACGAATGTGATTATGAGTCTTCACCCTTGAGACAATAAAGACAATCAAGAGAATTATAGTGTAGAGTTCACAATGTTTGATTGATCGTTACCGAACTCGATATTTGAACGTTTTATGCAAAATAAAGAACATGGAAGAAAAAATCCCAAATATCTTCCTTATTATACGTCAGATCCAAAAATTGGTTAGAACCACTCTTATTGCAATTTTAATGTTTCACAAATGTTTTAATATATATTTGTCTCTCATCACTCTAGCGGTCGCAATTTTTGTTTAATCGTCACCAAACTTGGTATTTTATCGTTTTATGTAAAAAGAAAGATCAAGTACGTTAACGGCTGAAACCGGACCAGTGGGAGGAGGGGGGGGGATGTCGAAAATTCAAAATATCTCCGTTACTATATGGAGGATGAACAATTGTATAGAACCAATCTTATTGCAAATTAAATTTACTATAAGTATTGTCATATACATGTATTCTCTAACTTGAATATTAACCGAGATATTTGCATTTTTATTAAGTCTGTGCGGTTAACGGTCGCGATGAGATCGGCTAATGTCGGTTCTATTCGTTTCCGCCGAAAGCTAGTTCGCCCGTTTCCTTAACTGTTTGGCTCTCGTATGGAAATTTCTCTATTGTATAACTTCACATGGGAAATCTGCTTAGTTTAAGCAGCCCCTGCGTGACGGTCTTTGTGTTCTCTAAATGGGCTATACATATGTATGTATTACATCAATACATACCAAATATAACTCCGTTAAATCCATTAAAAAGTTACATGCTGGAATAGCTCTTTTTTTTAATAAGAGGATAATTAAACCTAGGATAATCAATAAAAATAATAACCCCCTCCCCTTCCCCCCACCTCACACATACCTCGACATTGTATCAGATTATTGGGAAGAACTTTTGGCTTATAAAATGCTTGAGACCTGGATGACTGAATTTAACATTCCTCTTACTTCCACTCTCCCCCCATTCAGGTTGTGTCCTTTATATGCTAGAGCTAATGTAGCACAGTAAGAACATCATATCAAAAATTTCATTTTATTCATTTTTTTTTTTAATAATTTCTGATATAATCACTTTTCAAATGCTCGTGCATTATTTTGTAGGACGTTAAATGAGGTACGAATAGATAAAAAATATTATTTCAAAGGATAAAGTGTTATTTATTTAATTATGAAGATGGCAAATAACGTTCTGTCTCCAGAACAGAATTCAGAGCCACCATCACAAATGCACACAATTTCTAACGGAACATGGACAGACAGGACATTATTTAACAAGATTTAAAATTCAAGACAATGACACATTTACTTGCGACATACAGGCAACACAAACGTTTTTATATATACTCTATGGCTGTTCAACATTTAATCAAAATAGATCAAATTTAATAATGAACATAATTTTAAAAGGAGGTAATTGGCCTGAACTCATTATATTTAACAATTATAATAAAGAACTTATAAAGTTTATCAAAAGTATAGATATGGATGTAGCGAAAATACATTAGAATGTAAAGTAGATTGAGGAATGGGAATCATAATTCAATATATTTTTACATAAACTCGCAAATTAAATACCGGTTGAGTTTAACTTTATGTTTTGTTCGTATTATTTTTATTTACTTTTTTATTTCATTTATTAATTTTGTTTGTAATTATAATAATTATTTTAATATTGTATTTTATTTCTTGAATATAATATTTGAGTAGATAGTTGATAAACAAATATATATTGTAAAATAATGATGTATTTAAACATAATAATGCATGTAATATGCCATGTGGCAATGGAACATGTATTCAAATAAATAACTCCACATAGGGTCACTATGAGAAAAAAAAAAAGGTTTTCATTCATTCATATAGTGGTATTAAGGTTGTTAACGAAATAATTATGATTATTAGACATTTGTAGTTTTTAATTTTCTATCTGTTCTGAATGCCCACACTCCTAATATTACGATTTTCACTTGAGGACGCATCTAATGTCCACTGTATTTCAAGACCCGTTTACGTAGGCTTATGATAATATGAAAATGTATATAGATGGTGAACAGATCAGCAACCCTTACAGCCTGTGGAAATATGCATAGTTTATGCAGTAATGAAGTACTTCTCTTATATTTAAGTTTATGAGTTATGGATATACCTATTCTGGTATTAATAAATGAATTTAATTAGTTGATCAGCTCATAAAATGTTGCATGAATTGGATTTAATAATATATTTTTAAAAAAATACTTAAAATGTTCATCTGAACTGGTTACTGTCAGGACATAATGAAAATTATCATATCTCCAGAAGCTCATGAATGTATATTTCTGGATTCCAATTGTTTGATTGTCATATTACGTATTTTGAAAATCAAACTTTTAATGTAAATTTACAGAATAAATGCTCTCAGTTATTTCAATAAGTATAAATAAACTTTGAAACATGTTGATAAGTGGAAGAAGATCATGAAAACTACGTTTCTAAAG
The DNA here is from genome assembly GCA_019009955.1 of Riptortus pedestris. Taxonomy (NCBI): domain Eukaryota; kingdom Metazoa; phylum Arthropoda; class Insecta; order Hemiptera; family Alydidae; genus Riptortus; species Riptortus pedestris. The sequence continues at coordinate 39,856,303 of CM032233.1, read as the reverse complement.
ACATTTTTATTTAAAAGTTTTTGATATATATGAGCTAAAACTTTATAAAATGAAAACAAAACCATATATGAGTTTGATGAAGAATGGTTTCAATATGGTAGGTGATAAAGGAAAATCAAAATTTCAAAAGTAATAAGTATGATTTGACACTTTCCCAATATTTATTTCATAATGTTCTGACTAACTTTCAACTGGCTTATGAGTGTATTAAAATATTTTCCAAACGAACGTTAATATATAGTAAATGATGCACGCCTGAACTATACTTTAAACTAAACAGGTATTAATTATGTAAACAGCTGAAGTTGTATAAAGACCAAAATTTAGAATCTACAAAAGTAATTACTCAGAGAATTAAAGTACCGTAGACACACAGATCCTTTTTAGTATTTTTTTACTGTAAAAAGGGAAGACTGTATAATAATTAGAAGACTTAAATGAAGACTATATGACTTTTTCATTAATTTCATGTTACATTGACCATTCTCATCGATCAATCGTAAGAAACCTCTGAACTTCACTCATGTGCGTATTCACGTACTTGTACTATTAACAGATTTTCCTTAACGGAAATTGAGGTGGTACTCATGACGGGATTTTCGAAGAATTTCTTCAAATGTCCATCGATCCTACCAGGAGATGAAGAAAATGATTTCCGTTCAAAACTATATATATATATATATATATATATATATATATATATATATATATATATATAGTATATATATATATATATATATACATTTGTCTGTTCACGCTTTAGCGGTCGCAATTTTTGTTTAATCGTCACCAAACACAATATTTAATCGTTTTATGTAAAAAGAAAGATCAAGTTCGTTGATGGCTGAAATCGGACCAGTGAGAGGGGAGGTTTACAGGGGGAATTTCGAAAATTCGAAATATCTCCATTACTATACGTCAGATCGAAAAATTGTATAGAACCAATCTTATTGCAAATTAAATTTACTATAAATATTGTTATATGCATTTATTCTCTATCTTGAATATTAACAGAGATATTTGCATTTTGAGATGAGATTGGCTAAAGTCGGTTCAATTCGTTTCCGCAGAAAGCTAGTTCGGCCGTTTCCGTAACTGTTCGCCTCTCGTATGGGAATTTTTCTATTTCAAGACGTAGTTAATCTGGTTTGTTTACGCAGCCCCTGCGGGACGGACTATTTAAAAATGTAGAAGTATCTTAATTCAGGATGAGTTTTCTGTTTCATATTGAAACAATTGTGAAATTAAGAACCACTAAATTATAGCAGAAACAATTGTTCCTAACTCTCAACAAACAGATATAGAGGAGACAGAGTTATACAATTATGAAATTCATACCGATCTTGTTTTGGGTACTCATTTACTATGGTTCAATTGAGCTATTAAATAGCTGCTATTACTAATAAAAACCCGCTAAAATGAGCCGACTAAAATGTATGTTTTCTGTCTGTATGCCATATGACAGATAGCAGCCAGACCTTGTAACCTCGCACCAATAGCCATGTGTAGCTCACAACACATGGCCATATTCTGGGGTACACCCAAGGTATACCCTCAGAACAGGAAAAGATTTTTTTAATTTTATAATTCATGAATTACATCTTTCGATTAAAATGATGCATATTTTTCATCAAAACGTTCATTCCATCACGCTGATTACACAAAACGCTTCGTGAAGAAAAATAGAAAGTTGCACAACAGTTGCAATTAGAATGATTGATCATCGCTTATTTCCATATATCCATTTTTTTTTTTACTTTCATTTGTGTAACCTCCTATTCAAATGCAATTATCCACTTTGGGTGCAGTACTATTAATGTCTAGGTAGCAATGAAGTAAATCTTTTCAAGGATAACACTTTTTTTTTTTTTAATGTGCGCTTCATCGGCCAAGATACAATGTATCGACCTTCTGAACTTCACTTATTTATAATTACCTAACGTGTAAATATAATGCGATTTGAACCAGAATGATGCTTATATTTTAAACCAAAAAAATGTGTTAAGGAAGCTTCAATTATTGCAACAAAAGCTTAACCAAACTCTCAAAATGATGAAGTCATATAGATAATTTTTTTATATTAAAAACTCTATAAGAATGTCACACAAATCGAATGGCTTCCTTAGTACTCCTGTGAATTTAGAAAAACAAAATGTTATACTGCACGTTATTTAAAATCATTTAATTTGAAAGCAACCTACAATACCTCCGTTCCAATGTATTGAATAAAAAAAAAGAGTGCTTATATATTTTCTGTATATCTCGTAGGTACGGAGAGATTTCTTTTAATATTCGCCCTCCTCTAAACCCTCTGCTCCTTAGTCGATTTCAATCAAAAGGGGATTTGCACAACTAAAAGTGTGTCCTACTAAATACTAGACAACACTAAAAAGCACAGCCTTAAACGTGAAATTTCTACATTGCTTTTTTAAGCTGAAAACTACATTTTCTCTAAAAAAGAAAGTAAATCGGCAATATTCTTTCTTTTTGCACAATTACGCTAAAAAAATAATTGCGCTATGTTACATATTTACAACCTAACCGTGAAAGACTACGTGAACTAGGTTTGTCCGTTTTAGCAGATTTCCCTAGAGCAGATTTGCTCAATTTCATCAAATTTCCAGCGTTTTGGCAGATTCTATTGAGGTCGTACTCATGACGCGATTTTCAAAATTTGTCTTCAAATCTCCACCAATCCTACCTAGGAGATGACGAAAATGAGGTCCGTTAATAACTGTGTGTACCCATACATACTCGTACATATATATATTTGTCAGTTACCGCTCTAGCGGTAGCAATTATTGTTTCATCGTTACCTAACTCGATATTTAGTCGTTTTATGTAAAAAGGAAGATCAAGTTCATTAAAGGATGAACTCTGACCATGGGGAGGGGGGGGGCGTTTAGAAGGGAGGAATTTCGAAAATTCCTATACGTCAAATCCAAAAATAGTATAGAAACAATCTTATTGAAATTTAAATTTAGTATAAATATGTTATATATATATATATATATATATATATATATATATATATATATATATATATACAATTTGAGTGATTGAGATAAAAATGATTTTGATTCATTACAAATTACAGCACTAGCTTTAGTAAATAGTTTTCGATTAATTAAATACGTTATATTCCGATATATTTCATTAATTGTTTGTCTTTCCGGTCTATCTATCTATTCAGAGCTACGATGTTGTCTGCCCTGTTTGTTTACAATTCAGTCGCTGTCAGTTGTAGAGATTATTAACTTGTAAATTGACTGAAGGATTTCTCATTGCCGTTTTTATTTATTCACTTAACATTTACAGTGGTATTACCAGTATGTATCCTAGATTTATTCATTGTAAACCTTCGTGTGGGAAATCTGCTTAGTTAACGCGGCCTCTGCGTGCCGGACTTTTTAGGAGATCAGAGGATTCTGATATTTGTCGGACTAAGGCTTAAGTATTGTGTTAAAAGGCTTTTCATATGCACTTCATTATTTATTAATAGTTGAACAGATAAAATACTAATTCCCCATTGTTTATGTTTAGAATAGAATTTGAGTTGAATTGAACTTTTTTGATTTTTGATATTTTCACCGTGAAGTCCAAAATGTGTAATTATTGCTGAGAAATTAATATAAATTACATGTTATATTGTTTCAGTTCAGTTGTTAACATTATTACGTTATCTGTCGGCTTCCTAGATGTATTTAATTTCTTCCGAAAAGATTCATATATTCGGGAGGGGGCAGTAGTGGCAGTGATTAAAACTCCGTATTAGCAGAGGTATTGAAGCTCATGTTCGGATTTTCGAAAAAGTTCTTCAAATGTTTATCGATCCAGGAGATAACGAATATGAGGTCCGTTCAATATTGTGTGTGTGTGTATATATGTGTGTGTGTGTGTGTGTGTGTGTGTGTGTGTGTGTGTGTGTGTGTGTGTGTGTGTGTATTAACTCTCTAGCGGTCGTAACTTTGATCTGATCGTTACAATACTCGATATTTAAACGTCTTATGTAAAAATGAAGATAAAGTTCGTTAACGGCTAAAATCGGACCAGTGGCAGGGGGTATAGAAATTCCAAATATCATCGTTATTATACATCAGATCCAAAAATTGGCTAGACCAATCTTATTGCAAATTAAATTTGCTATAAGTATTGTTATTTACATTTATTCTCTATCTTGAATATTAACCAAGATATTTGCATTTTTTATTTTTCAGCCATCAGCAAACCTCCCCTTCTAATCATGTCGCGTTAACAATACTCTTTAATATAATAAACCTTAAAGCTTAAATAACAAATATTGTTCCCAAGAGACCTTTATTATAAGAAATACATGCAAATATGTTCTGTTGATCCAGTCCCCCTCTTCAGTTCTTGGACTACTAAAATTTGAGTGATTGAGACAAACATTATTCTGATTCATTATAAATTACACTACTAGATATAGTAAATGGTTATATTCAGATATTTCAGTAGTTGTTTTACTTTCCGGTGAAGAATATTTCTATCTATCTGTTCAGCTATGAGAGGTTGACAGACCTGTTTTTTCATAATTTAGACGCTTTTCGTTGGGAGGTTATTAAAATTGACTGAAAGATTTCTGATTACCGTTTGTATTTATTGTCTTAATATTCTGGGTGGTGTTAAGTATTACCAGTGTGTAGATTTATCTATTTTTTCTCACAAGGGAATTTTGCTTAGTTTACGCAGCCCCTGCGGACTTTTACTGTACTAGTGCTGTCAAGTTCAAAACCCCCGGTGGTTAAATCGCACGCTAAGTTATTTAGCTGTGAGGTCACCGAGCATGGTGGTTAGGCTTCTATCAGTTACCCCCATCCCTAGTTCGGTTTCTAAAGAGGAGGTGATCTTTGGTCTTTAATGCTACCACAATACATCATATTGTCCAACTGACCTCCCACCATTCCTATGCTGGTGAGCAAAAGATATTTTTATTTTTTCTTAATCAATAAAATCCCTTGTCCTCTACAAGTGTTTAATGCGCAAAATGCACTTTCAAAGAGCCAGTGGAAAAAAGTCCGTCGGGCAGGGGCTGCGTAAACTAAGTAGATTTCCAACGAGAAGGTTTGCAATAGATAAATATACATACAGATAACACTTCCGTGAATGTTAAGAGAATAAATAGAAACGATACTGAGAAATATATTAGTCAATTTACAATACAAGTTAATAATCTCTACAATGGAAAGTGGCTGAATTGTAAACAAACAGACCAGCCAACCTCGTAGCGCTGAATAGATAGATAGACCGGAAAGAAAAACAATTAATGAAACATATCTGAATATAACATATTAATTTTATTGAAAACTATTTACTAAAGCTAGTGCTGTAATTTTTAATGATTCCAATCAGTTTTATGAGAACCAGTTTTATCTCTATCACTCAAATTTTAGTAATCCAAGAACAAAAGAAGGGGGGGGGCACAGAACGTATTTTCTTATATATATATATATATATATATATATATATATATATATATATATATATCACAAAGTAAAAGTTCAATAAAAGCCATATTTGGTATTTAACCTTGTAATGAAGTGGTCCATGATATATCAGATTATTATTAATATGACGAGTAGAAGGGGTTTGCTGAGGGCTCAAAACTGAAAAATGCAATACTACTCTGTCTGCAATCGGTTAATATTCATGATAGAGAATAAATGTACATAAGAATATTTATAATAAATTTAATTTGCAATAAGATTGTTTCTACACAAGTTTTTGATCCGACGCATAGTAACAGAGATATTTCGAATTTTGGAAAGCTTTATGTTATATGTTTTTTACTTGTTGACTATTACTTTTAATTTATTGTTGTTTTCAGTCCTTGTTAGGTGTCCAATGCAATTGTTATTTTATTTTATACACAATGACTGATTTTTACACACTAGTGGCTTTGCTATGAGTGTTGATCGCATTTTTATTATTTCAGTTTTGTCAAAAAGTACTGTTCAAGGCGCTTGCCCTTTGAAAGTGCACTCAGCATCTTAAATATTTATAGACAACTTTTTATTCATCCTGACAAATTGATTTCCTCTACCGTACAGCATCTCGAGAAATTATTATTTTTTTTTGTTTCATTTCTATTAGTGTATTCATGATTAAAAAATAGGTTTCCCAAATAAAGCTCTATTCTTTACGGAACTGTAATATAATAAGGGCAAATAGTTACATCTCCTTTTAGGTAATTTCTTTTTAGGGAATAAGTCATTACCGTAGATTACATGGCTAGACACCGGGCCAAGATAATTTTGTATTTTGATTCCCCTAGATCAAAAAACAAACAAAAAACAATACACTAAAATACACTATTGTTTAAATTGCTATGTATGCATGTGTGTGTGTCTGTGAAAATGATGTTCGTTTACATTTATATCAAATAAAAACATAGACATGTACGCGTTGGCTTCCCAGGGGAGGGAAAAGGGTTTAGAGGGGATATTCGAAATATCTCTGTTATTGTAAGACCAATTGAAAAATGTATAAAACCAATTTTGTTACAATTTTAATTGTCTGTAAATATTGTAGTACACATTTTCTCTATGCCGAATATTAAGCAAGGTATTGGTATTTTTCTGCCCTCACCTCCCCACTTCTAATCATCTCATATTAATAATAACTTGATATGCGATTTAATTTCTTATTATAAGCTTAAATTCCAAATCTTTTCTCCAACAGCCATTTAGTAAATGGGATGCAAGAGAAGTGATCCGTGTCATTTACAAAGATTTTATTTTCTCGGGACCTCAGTATTTACTTGATCGATGCCACAGTCAATTTATAAATGTTTTATATAAAGCAAAAATATATAACTTGTTAATGGTCGTAATCGGGCCTTGAAGGAGGTAGGTTTAGAAGACGGGTTAAACTAAAACTTTCGAAATTTTTCCTTTATTTTGGGTAGGATCAAAGCCCGCCACGCTGGGGTAAACCAAGATTCCCGTGTGGAAAACCTGGTGATCTCATTTCACCTTCTATTCTCTAGTTCTTCAGTAAAACTAAGCCTATGTACACAAGAATTGAAACGTAAGCTGCACGTGACAGGTTTATTGACTCAGTGAAAATGTATAGAGCAGATGTGGGTTTACTTATGTTTGAAAATATAATATTCCGGCTAAAAAAGAAATTTACAAATCATCAACCATCGAGAATTAAATTAACAACAAGATTGGCTTTATACAATTTGTCGACCAGGCGAATAGAGATATCTTGAATTTTTGACTTTCCTTACCTCTTCTTAACCCGGCATATTCTGGTCCGATTTCAGCCGTTGTCTTAATTTGAAAGCTGAAATATTGAAAAGACCCAATGGTGATCTTTCACCATCATCTATTCTCTATTTCTGCTGTAGTGAACAGAAGCTTAAATGCAACCTAGTGACTCAAGACAAAATCAGACGATTAGAAGTGAGACATTACAAAAGTTTTAAAACATAGTAATACAAATAACTTTCGTAATATTCAAGTAAAGAAAAAAAAATCTATAGAACAACAATTGTGGACTATGAAATGTATAACGAGAATGGTTGTAAACATTTTTCGAATAATAGTAGCTGAGGTATTCCAAATTTTTCCCCTCTGGACCATCATGGTCTTCCTAGTGATATTTCAACAGCCGATGCATAGTTTCGCATAAGTATATGTCTTTATCTCTCTCTCTCTCTCTCTCTCTCTCTCTCTCTCTATATATATATATATATATATATATATATATATATATATATATGCACACACACGCATGCACACAACATACACACGCGTAAACATGCCTATCGCACACACGACCCATAATAATTGAGATATTTCGAACTGCAACGTGATTGCGTTTTATACAATTTTTTGATCCGGTCCATAGAGATATATTTTGAATTTTCGACGTTCACCCCCCCCCCATTTCTAAGCAAGTCCCTCCTTCTGGCCCGCTTTCAGCAGGTAACGAACTTGATCTTTAGTTTCAAAGCCTTAATATTGAGACCGATAATCACCAAACCAAAATTGTGACAGCTAGAGCATTAACAGGTATATATATATATATATATATATATATATATATATATATATATATATATTTCAATTATCCTATATATTGCTTGACAGCTACGTGACCGATTTTTTAAATTTGTATATAACGTGTATTAATAAAGTTTTTAAAATTAGTTCTGAAAAAAAAATATTTTTTTGGAAATTAAAAATGATATAGAACCACAACCCAATTAAATTTATTCTTGATAATTAAACAGACTTACTTTTATATTTGTCAAATATGCTGATGATAGCTATCTCCTTGGAATAGACCGTCCAGCGGCGTTGTGACGAGAGACAGTACCGGTGTCTGTTGGAGACGAGATTAAACTAAACACACTAGAGAAGTGGCGAGCTGAGACTGAGGTAGCAGAGGGCTGAGCCATCCCCCACCCCCGCCAGGAGAGGGATGGTGGAGTGGGGGCAGGCCCCATCCCCTTCCTCACACACACACACACACACACTAGCTTCAACGCCCTCCACATCAAACAATGTGCCGCATCTACCCTACGCCTACTACTTATGCAGTTTCCTCCAGCAATTGACACTTCTCTGCCCAAAACTGCATTCGGGCAGGTAGTAATACATCAGCCTGTCTAGACGGCTTACATTTAAGTCAGGAACCTAGTAGCATCCTTCAGCTCATCTGCGCTCTGAAGGGATCTTATGAGAGGGGATCCGCTGATGTGACACCGTATACTCTTTGTTTTAAGCAGATTTCCCCTAAGCGAAATCTCCTGGTAAGTCTGAACTAAGGCCAATAAATGTCTTCAATTGTCCGACAATCCTACCAAGGAGATGACGAAAAAGTCCGTCACGCACGGACTGCGTTAACTAAGCGGATTTCCCACGTCACGTATTAGCATTTATCTCAAAACGTAAAAGTTCAATGAGAACAATATTTGGCATTTAGGCTTCAAATAAAGTGCTTCATAGCATATAAGAATATTGTTAATATGATATGAGTAGGAGTGAAAATGGTTTTCAACTAACCTTTACCATGTTTGATATAGTAAAACAAATTTGAGATGACAATGTCAGAGTACCATTCCAGCAGGTAGGAAACCTGCTTCCATTAGTTAGTCTGTCCGTATCCAGAATGTTGCATAAGCTGGCTAATAATAGGGACTAGGCAATTTGAGTTCTACTTTTAGCAGATTTCCCTTCAGGGAAATCAGCTATTGAGGTTTTATTCATGACGCGCCGAAAATTTTTTTCAAAAGTCTATCGATCCTACCTAGTAGATGAGGAAAATGAGGTCCGTTCAAAATTGTATATATATATATATATATATATATATATATGTCTGCTACCACTCTAGCAGTCGCAATTTTTGTCTTATCGTTACCAAACTCGATATATAAGCGTTTTATGTAAAATGAAATATCAAGTTCGTTAATTGCTGAAATCCGACTAGTGGGAGGGGGGTTTAGAGGGGAAGAATTTGAAAATTCTTAATTTCTCCGTTATTATGTGTCGGATCGAAAAATTGTACAGAACCAATCTTATTACAAATGCAATGTTCAATGTAAAAATGCAATTATAAATAACGATACGTGTATTTTTTCACTATATTGACTTTTAACCAAGATACTTGTATTTTATAGTTTTCGGCCTTCAGTAACCCCCCCCCCCTCCTACTCATTTCAATTAAGAATAAGCTGCTATATTATGAAACACATTATTTGAAGCATAAATACCAAATATTGTTTGTATTGAACTTATACTTTTTGAGATAAATGCAAATACGTGGGCAATCTGCTTAGTTTACGCAGCACCTGCTTGACGGACATTTTTGTAATGTGCCTACAGTTTTGGCCAACCTACATTGTACAAGTGAGCTTACTCAAGTAGGAGTTTGCGTGTATGACTTTTAATAGGCTTGAAGATTGTCCTTTTGCATTGAAATCAGTTGCCAGCCGAATCATCATGTTTGTTTATAATTTTGATTGGACATCAATTTTCGATATATATTTTATAGGATCGGAAATAAAACGCGTTAAGACAACAGCTTCAAAAGCTGATTTCCTTTTAGAGAAACCCGCTTGAAGTGAGAAGAAGATTCGATATTATCAAAACATTTATGAAGGAATGTCGCAGGGAAGTGTATCTGTCTCGAATTATTTATTATGCTGAAGAGGTAGTGAATTATAAATATCTCTTTGTAATTGAATTCAATCATGGAAGTTTGATATTCTTTGCATTACTCTTTCGTATTCAAATAGTTTGTTTCCGGGTAATACTACGTATTTTGTTGCTTTGTAAAGTGATTGTTCATGCATAGAGTGACACTGACGAATTAATTACCTTTCCAATTTTCGTTATACCTGCCACCTTTTTTTAGTCACAATAACAGAAATGAATAATTCAATAATTAAGATATTATATGTGCTGATAACAAGGACTTGTTTCCCATAACTGAGGTATCAATGCTCTCATTTATTATTCGACAATTTTAGAAGATTTCCCTAAAGGGAAATCAGCTATTGAGGTCGTACTCATGACGCGATTTTCGAAACATTACTCCAAATGTCCATCGATCCTACCCAGGAGATGACGAAAATGAGGTCCGTTCAAAAATATATATATATATATATATATATATATATATATATATATATATATATATATATATGTCTGTTAACAGTCCAGTGGTCGCAATTTTTGTTTAATCGTCACCAAACTCGTATTTAATCGTTTTATGTAAGAAGTTGATCTTTCTTTCATTCGTTAACGGCTGAAATCGGTGTGGCTCTCGTATAGAGATGTCTTTATTGTATAACATCACGTGGGGAAATCTGCTTAGTTTACGCAGCGTCTGTGTGACGGAGTTTTTTAATAAATTCGAATAGATAAATCAACAACGAAAGGCAAGGATAGAGAAATCACCAGCTGAAGACAATGATAGAGAAGTCACCAAGTGAAGAGTGTGGTAGAGAAACCACCAACTGAAGAGTGTGATAGAGAACCCGACAACTGAAGAGTGTGGTAGAGAAACCACCAACTGAAGAGCGCGATAGAGAACCCACCAACTGAAGAGTGTGATAGAGAACCCACCAACTGAAGAGTGTGATAGAGAAACCACCAACTGAAGAGTGTGATAGAGAAACCACCAACTGAAGAGTGTGATAGAGAAACCACCAACTGAAGAGTGTGATAGAGAAACCACCAACTGAAGAGTGTGATAGAGAACCCACCAACTGAAGAGTGTGATAGAGAAACCACCAACTGAAGAGTGTGATAGAGAAACCACCAACTGAAGAGTGTGATAGAGAAACCACCAACTGAAGAGTGTGATAGAGAAACCACCAACTGAAGAGTGTGATAGAGAAACCAACTGATGAGAGTGATACCACCAACTGAAGAGTGTGATAGAGAACAACTGAAGAGTGTGATGAAGAGTGTGATAGAGAACCCACCAACTGAAGAGTGTGATAGAGAACCCACCAACTGAAGAGTGTGATAGAGAACCCACCAACTGAAGAGTGTGATAGAGAAACCACCAACTGAAGAGTGTGATAGAGAACCCACCAACTGAAGAGTGTGATAGAGAAACCACCAACTGAAGAGTGTGATAGAGAAACCACCAACTGAAGAGTGTGGTAGAGAAACCACCAACTGAAGAGCGTGATAGAGAACCCACCAACTGAAGAGTGTGATAGAGAACCCACCAACTGAAGAGTGTGATAGAGAAACCACCAATAAAACTCATATATTATTCGATAATTTAATTTTATTGGGATAGAGGCACCACCAACTGAAGTTATAGAGCCGTCACCTGCTAAAGCGCGTGATAGAGATATGACCAAAAGTGTGAATGAGAAATTTAATCATTCAGAATTCTGTCAGGCTCTCTTTTGTAGAGAGAAGAACGATTGTTGTTATGAACAAACAAGAATACATTAACTCAGCACTTAAGTGAAGGAGTAAGTGCATACAAGGAAAAATAACGTCGTTGGGAAATTAACGAAATTATGTTAATTACCTAACAACGTTACTTTTGAATTTAGTAGGTATGGTTATTTTGATTAATTATTGTATGCATACATATTGTTATTTATTTTTATTTATTATCGTCCACTTTTTGCAACTAAGGCTAATTGGGGCAGGTTATCTACAGATTACCACCCTTTTCTAGCCAGGGTGGTACTCAGGATTTTATTTAATGAATTCAGTCACTAAATAAATTCCTTTGCCCAGCCGGGAATCGAACTCGCCACTCTAGGTTTATACATATTGTTATAAAAACATTAAACCGTTTGACGGATTAATGCTACTATATTTGTTTATTATTATACGCGGGAGTTCTGTACTTGACAGTTGTGGCAGTTAAAATCTCTTTACTTTGTGTTTAATAAATATGAATTGAAGAATTTGGATTTTCTCACCACACTCCTCATAGTTTAAAATGAATTAAATATGAATTAAACATGGAGACCTCCGGATTTTCATAAATCAAAAACATCCAACACATCATTACAACAGCATGTTCGCCCCTATTGTATTGAAACACTGTTATGACATTTCGAAATAATAATTTAATAAGACATTTTCATTGACTGGAGCTTACGATTTCTAAACACGTGTTCAACGCCTAGGGAGGCCACGCATGAAAAAAGAGCACATATATTCCACACGTGCACGCCATAAAAAGCAGTCTGTCTGAATCCTCCCCCTCATGAAACATATTAGGCATTAAAAAGCTTCATTTGTACTACGTACTATGTACTAATCGCATACTTCTATTATAACCAACTTGAGGCATAAAAGAAGTTTGTATTGTGGAAACATGGTGAAAAACAAAAAAAAAAAAGGTGCTTTTTCCAAACTCTCAGGAGATAATGTGTGAATTCTGTTGAGAAAGAGTATCTCATAATTTTTCAAGACCGCCAGAACTAGTTGATCTTATTTGGGAAAGTGAAGATTTGCGCTTAGGCGAAGAAGTTTCGGATTCAGCGGAAAAAATTATAGTAGAGAATTATAGCGCAAAAAAACAACATAACAGAAAGACGAATACTAGTCCTCTACAAAGAGCCGACTCATGAGTGGTACTGTGTATAGAAGAACGTAAAATGTTCAAACTCCGAAAGAAAACCATAAAAGTCCGTCACGCAGGGGCTGCGTAAACTAAGCAGATTTCCCACGTGAAGTTTTACAATAGAGAAATTTCACGAGAGCCGAACAGTTACGGAAACGGCCGAACTAGCTTTTGGCGGAAACTCACGACTAGAACCGAAATTATCCGATCTCATCTCGTCCGTTATCCGCACTCACTTAATAAAAATGCAAATATCTCGGTTAATATTCAAGAGAAGAGATAGAGAACAAATGTATATGACAATAATTATAGTAAATTTAATTTGCAATAAGATTGATGGTATACATTGTTTCTGTCCGATGTATAGTAACGGAGATATTTCCCCTCTAACCCCTGGTCCTAAACCTCCCACTGGTCCGATTTCAGCCATTAACGAAATTGATCTTTATTTTTGCATAAAACTTTTAAATATCGAGTTGGGTAACGATCAAGCAAAAATTGCGACCGCTAGAGCGTTAACAAACATATACAACATATATATATATATATATATATATATATATATATATATATATATATATATATATATATTAACGGACCTCATTTTCTTCATCTCCTGGATAGGATCGATTAACATTTGAAGATGTCGTCCTCTTAAGGGAAATCTGCTAATACTATTTTGAGCTAGAGATGGCACAAGTTTTAGGCAACGGACATCCTTATGGTGCAAACTATAGGAGGGCAAATACAAATGTTTTTATAGAAACATCTCTGAATATAAAAAGGACAATTTATCAAAAAGTAAGAAAAATTGTACCAAATATAGTAAATATGTAAATCACGCTACAAGATCAATATTGCTTTTAAATTGTGAAGCATCAAAATTGGAATATACTCGTATTCATTTTAAGACTTCATGTTGTTTCATCTTTTTTTTTGTTAAATTATTTATACGAATGATTATATAACTATTACTAACATTATTTTTTCTTTTCCTAATTGCAGTTGGTATTTTAATTGTATGTTTGGAATAACAATTTAAAAATATTAGGTGGTTTCATTTTCTTTAATTAAAAAAAATATTGTGAGAGGCTGCTCATCTCATTGTGGTGAATAGGTGTAGCTTCTGTCAAGAGTGATGGAGGACGATTGTATTGTACATATCACACATCACCTAATGCATTTAAATGCAGACTGTAATATTCTTAATAAAGTAAAATATATATATCATGGCAAAAAAAATAATATTACATTACTCAAAATTTGATTCCCTCATCTAAAACGTTAAATATATTTAGTTGTTCAATGAACAACAATAAACTATGAAATAAAACTGTGAAAAGTTAAATTTAAATGGTATAACATAATTTAAATGTGAACAAAAATATGTGGACATATATGAAGAAAATGTCTTTAAACTATCCAGGAAATAATAAGTATTTGTTTTAGTACAAAGTCAGACACAGAGCCCTTCAAGTTAACAGCCAGGATGTTAGGACACTGAAGATGAGGCACTGCATCGAAAGCACTTCGTGGCTGTAATAAATATTTATTGTGGAAGTTTGACCCTTTTCTTCAACCAAACTTCAGTATTTTTTTTACCGATATTTTAAATAAATATAAAAAAAAATCAAATCAAAGTTGATATAATTGTTCCATGGGGCTTTGGAAGTTGCGGACTTGAGGAGTTGCACCAGCTGAGCGTCAGAAAACCTTGGTAACACTAGTGTTGGGTAGGGAGTGTTTTGAGTCCTTTGACCAGAATTTCGGTAAGCAGTATATTCCAATGTTGTTTGTTTAGCTGAGGCTACTTCAGACCTTTGCTTAATGGTATTGGCTTATGATGACTTATTTAATGTTATAAACATTGAAATAGAAGAACTCTGAAAGATTTGCTGGACGAGACGGACCTAAGGGCGGCTGGCCAGCTGTGACCGGAAGTGCCCAATATACATGGAGGAATATAACAAGTAGTCCTAATTTCACCGAGCCTCCGTGTAGCACTTAATCCATTAAGAAGGGCCCCTTAGGTCTCCTTAAAAATTCAACCTTTGCCCAGTCTCAGCAATCTACATAATAATTCGAATTTTATCTATGAAACCACACAGATTGCCATACCTTCTTTCGGTTTCCTTTTAGGCCAACCTCCCTAATATCGAAGTAAATTCAGCCTATTTCATTTATTCGCTAAACAATTAAGTTAAGATCGTTGTTCAGAAAGAATAAGTAAGAGATGATATGACAAGATATTTTCTTTGAAGTCAAAATGGTAGTTTCCCATGTAGGCTGGGGATGATTTTATTCTTTATTCTATAGGCTAAGTTTGAATAATTAAATTAATTTAGAATAATGATTAGCATGTGACTAACTTCGTTAATTTTAAGCAGTTTATTAAAAGTCTTCTGACCTTTAGAGAAGCTTTAAGTTCTTTCCTGATAAATATGGGTTAATGTCCTGCCGTTTTGGCTTTCGGCGTATAAATAATAGGCAATGTTCAATGTTCACATTGGATAAGGAATAATAGTCTGGGAAAAAAGATTATTTTTATCTAGTTTTTTTTCACCCACACCGGGACACTTCTGTCTTTGCATGCTCATCATGAAAGTTTCAAAGCTAACTTACAATTATTTCTAGCTTATATAAGGCTCCTTGAAATCATCAAATCACATATTCATAGTCTAATGTAGTGGATATGGGTCCAAGGTTTTGTATTGTATAACTTGACTTGAAATTGCCCAGTGCCGGACTGGCCAGGTCGGCAAATGCCGAGGCGCAAGGTAAGGGGGCCCAGGGGCCTCAAATGAAAAAAAGTCCGTCACGCAGGGGCTGCGTTAACTAAGATTTCCCACATGAACTACGTATTTGCATTTATCTCAAAACTTAAAAGTTCAATGAGAACAATATTTGATATTTAAGCTTCAAATATAGTGCTTCATAACATAATAGAATATTGTTAATATGAGATGAATAGGAGTTGGGCTTTACTCAAGACGGAAAACTAAAATATGCAAATATCTCAGTTAATAATCAAGATAGTGAAACATTTATAGAACATTACATTTGCAATAAGATTGATTCTATACAATTTTTCGATCCGACGCATAATAACGGAGATATTTCGAATTTTCAAAAATTCTAACCCCCCCCCTCCCACTGGTCCGATTTCAGCCATTAACGAACTTGATCTTTCTTTCTTTTTACATAGAACATTAAATATCTAATTAGGTATCTATCAAACAAAAATTGCGACCGATAGAGAGTTAACAGAGATATATATATATATATATATATATATATATATATATATATATATATATATATATATATATATATATATATATATATATATATATATGTATGTATTATATATATATATATATATATATATATATATATATATGTATTATATATATATATATATATATATATATATATGTATTATATATATATATATATATATACTAGCTCAGATACCCGGCTTCGCCCGGGAATTCATTTGAGTCTGAATGGTTATGGTATTTTTTAGCAGGCTTTACATTGCACAATATTTTGACATTTACCCGTCCCAGTGTTTAGGATTGATACCCGTCGTTGCCGTGGATTTGCTAATAATAGAATTATTTGTTCGATAAGGCTTCACTGTCTTCGATATTTTTATATTTCCCGTTTCTTATACATGTAAATATGGTGAATTTTTATTTCAGGCCTCCCTTATAACTCCCCTCCCGTTCGAACCTAAACATTTTAATATAACTTATAATCATGGAAGAATTAATGCTAATTGACATACCTAGTTTTGTTAAGTTCGGTTCAGCCGTTAGTGCCCGCTAAAGTTTTAACGTATAACTCATTTATACTTAGGTATACGACAAAAGTGTATTTAACAAAAGTTATTCCAAATAACAAAATAAACAACTTTTGATATCTTTATATTTGCGGAAAAACCAATAGGAAACGAAATATCGCTATTTTTAATTTCAGGCTTCCCTTATAACCCCCACTCCTGCCCGTACATAGAAATGTTGGTATGGCTTATTATAATGAAGGCCTCACTGCTAATACACATACCGAGTTTTATTTAGTTCGGTTGAGTCTTTTTTGGCAAATAATATTGTTGACTCCCGCTATAATTTTTAGCGTATAACGCATTTAAACTTCGGTATACGACAAAAGTGTATATAACAAAAGTTACTCTAAATAACAAAATAAACAACTTTTGTTATGTGCATATTTGCCGAAAAACCAATAGAAAACGAAATATCGCTATTTTTAATTTCAGGCTTTCCTTATAACCCCCACTCCTGTTCGTCTCAGAGAAAATTAATATAGCCTAAAGTCTAAGTTGGGTTAATAGTAATATACATACCAAGTTTCATAAAATTCGGTTCAGCCGTTTATGCGTGAAAAGGTAACAAACAAACAAACAAACAAACAAACAAACAAACAAACAAACAAACAAACAAACAAACAAACAAACAAACATACACGAAAGAAACAAAATGCAGATATGGTGTCTATGACATGTGAAACGAAAAGTTATCGTGAAATTTCGCGAAAAAAATCAATGTACAGACAGAGGTTACAATTTTATATATATATAGATATATATATATATATATATATATATATATATATATATATTAACGGACCTCATTTTCTTCATCTCCTGGATAGGATCGATTGACATTTGAAGATGTCGTCCTCTTAAGGGAAATCTGCTAATACTATTTTGAGCTAGAGATGGCACAAGTTTTAGGCAACGGAAATCCTTATGGTGCAAACTATAGGAGGGCAAATACAAATGCTTTTATAGAAACATCTCTGAATATAAAAAGGACAATTTATCAAAAAGTAAGAAAATTTGTACCAAATATAGTAAATATGTAAATCACTCTACAAGATCAATATTGCTTTTAAATTGTGAAGGCTCATCAAAATTGGAATATATTCATTTTAAGACTTCAGGTTGTTTCATCTTTTTTTTTGTTAAATTATTTATACGAATGATTATATAACTATTACTAACATTATTTTTCCTTTTCCTAATTGCAGTTGGTATTTTAATTGTATGTTTGGAATAACAATTTAAAAATATTAGGTGGTTTCATTTTCTTTAATTAATATATATATAATTTTGAACGTACCTCATTTTAATCAATTTTTCGAAAATCGCGTTATGAGTATGACCTCAATAGCTAATTTCCCTTAGGGGAAATCTGCTAAAAAGGAAAAACGTGAATTTATAAACGCATTAATTTTATTATTAATTAACACCCCAGATAATATTTATTTGCTTTTGTAAATACATGGCTTACTCATATTTCTATTAGCAAATGTTATGATTGTATTTTATATTTTATGCTATTCTTACAGATTTTTATAAAAATTGTTATATAAAAATTTATAATGTTTTGTAAGGAACTAATGTCCTGATTATTATTACAGTTAAATAAATATTTATATAAATTATACATGCGTATATTATAACCTCAAAGTTATCAGCTACTTATGTTATTAATTTAAATTAAAAATATTCTTATTTAAAACATGCTAGTGAGGGAGATTTATATATATATATAAATTGTTTGAATCATATTTGGTACCACAAATTCCGCTAGGGGGGAGTACGGCTACTTTTGCCGAGGGTCGACAGAGCTGCCAATCCGGCTCTGAAATTACTCTTAGAAGTTGCAAGCCACCGGTGGAAAGCTGTCCTTAATAAAATAGATTACGTACATAATACTATATCAATGTATACACACTTTGACGCCTCACTTCTTTTAACACATGGTCTTGTGCTACTATGTGGAGTCAATTCAGTCAGCAGCTAAGATCCTCAAATCCCGGCACTTATCCTTCTTTGTTCTTCACTCCATCCATCTGCTCTTGGGTCTCTCACTCCTCCTATCCCAACAAGATGATCTATAGATTTTTTTTCGAATGAACTGTAGATTTCCATATTTCAATGTGAACCCATCATCACAGTCTTCCCTTCTTAATCTCACAGATACATCAGGTTCACCAAATAAACCCATTAGTTGAGCACTGATTTTTTATCCGCAATCTGTGTTACTCTTAAATAGCTCCAAATATCTTTTCGAACCCTCTCTCTGCTGTGAGAGAAGGCTTCAAAAAGTATAGGAGGGCTTCCCAGTTTTACTTTGCAACAATACTCGTTTTACTGACACACATAAATATTGCTCTGGTGATTCTTATGTAAATTTGCACCCTTCATCGAGAGAACTTTATATCGGATAGGAGAGTGTAAGAAACTCTGGTTCCTGAAAATATCCTGGCCTTTATATCTGTTTCCATGCTATTACCACCTGCTACTATCCATCCCAAAAGTTTGAATACAACTACTACAACTAGAAGAAAGTCCGTCACGCAGGGGCTGCGGTAACTAAGCAGATTTCCCACGTGCACCACGTATTCGCATTTATTTCAAAACATAAAAGTTCAATTAGAACAATATTTGGTATTTATGCTTCAAATAAAGTGCTTCATAACATAAAAGAATATTGTTAATATGAGATGAGTAGGAGTGGGGGTTTACTAAAGACTGAAAACTAAAAAATGAAAGTATCTCAGTTAATAATCAAGATATTGAAGAAATGTACATAACAACATTTATAGCATATTACATTCGCAATAAGATTGGTTCTATACAATGTTTCGATCCGACGCATATTAACGGAGATATTAAGAATTTTAGAAATTCACCCCCTCCCCCTGGTCCGATTTCAGCCATTAACGAACTTGATCTTTCTTTTTACATTAAATACCGAGTTTGGTAACGATAAGACAAAAACTACAACTTCTAGAGTGGTGACAGACAAATATATGTATATATATATATATATATATATATATATATATATATACAGTTTTTATCGGACCTCATTTTCGTCAGGTAGGATAGATGGACATTTGATGAAAAAAAATCGAAAATCGCATCATGAGTACGACCTCAATAGCTGATTTCCCTTAAGTTTATGTAGTGCCAATATAAATTAGACTTACTTTTTTCGTATTTAAGGAGGAGCAATATGTGAAACAGCGTTAAGCTGATTGTAACCTCAAAGCTATCAGAGAAGCCAACTCAGATTTATCTTTAGAAAAAGTCTTTACAGTACTTCCAGAGTCACCTTCGTCAGTTTCATAACATTGGTATATTACCAATAACCAACACCCCTTTAACAATTACAGCTACCCCACACTATTCAATATGTGTGCCGGAAATGATGCAGATATATTCAACGAAGATGTGATACAGAATCGTATATAAATATAAACTTTCATTTTGGCTTTGCTATCTGTGGTTTCCTCTTTACATCTGTATGAGATTAGCTAGCAAAAAAATAATCAGAAATCATTCAATACCGAAAATAAAATTTAAAAAAAAAATCAAAATTCATAAAACGCTATCTCAAGGAATTACTAGCCTGACAATTAGGATAACTTACTTGTATAAACAACCAAAACATTAATGTACCATCAGGCTCGACTGTTTAGTGCCAGAGAGTACATTGACAATGACGAGAGTTGGCCTCCCCTATTTTGTAACAATACAATTACTAATTCAGAAAACATTTTACACTGCGTTGGTCAATATGTCTTTATACTAACTACACTTTCTTACAAAAAAAATTATTTTTAATTTCGATTTAACCTTTTATATTAAAAAATGAGGGGCTAAAACGCGTTGAGGAGAATAAAATAGTTCAAAAATGAAATTTGATAAATTATTTTTAAGCCAAAGACATCATTGGCTACATATAAAAGTCCGTCACGCAGGGGCTGCGTTATCTAAGTGGATTTCCCAAGTGCGTCACGTTTTTGCATTTATCTCAAAAATTAAAAGTTCAATGAGAACAATATTTGGTATTTAAGCTTCAAATAAAATTCTTCATAACATAATAGAATATTGTTAATATGAGATGAGTAGGAGTGGGGGTTTACTGAAGACCCAAAACTAAAATATGCAAATATCTCAGTTAATAATCAAGATAGTGAAAACATCTACATAACAACATTTATAGAACATTAAATTTGCAATAAGATTTGTTCTATATTATTTTTCGATCCGACACATAATAACGGTGATATTAAGAATTTTCGAAATTCTCGCCCTATATACCCCCCCCCCCCTCTCTCTGGTCCGATTTCAGTCGTTAACGAACTTGATCTGTCTTTTTGTATAAAACGATTATATTTCATGTTCAGTAAAGATAAAACAAAAATTGCGACCGTCAGAGTGGTCACAGACACACACATATATATATATATATATATATATATATATATATATATACAGTTTTGAACAGACCTCATTGTCGTCATCTTCTGGGTAGGATCGATGGACATTTGAAGAAAAATTTCGAAAATCGCGTCTTGAGTACAACCTCAATAGCTGATTTCCCTTAAGGGAAATCTGCTAAAATGTATTGAATTGATCTGCCGCTTACAGCTTCATAGCTATTTATACCGGTTAGCCGTAGTAGCATAAAGTGGACGTTAATAAATAATATAAAATAGTTATAGCTAAATTGAAGAATGTGTGGTTTGCTTAAAACTTAAAAATAAGGTAGACTGGAGGTACCTATGAACAATCATAAGCAAGTCTTGATGCTTTCCATGAATAATGAGTCATAGGCATGGAATTAATTTTGAGGCGTTCTTACAGATTGATTTTGAAGAATGAACTGCAACGGCTGATCCGATTCCGCAGCAACATTTTTATGATAATCTTATTTTAAATGAAATATAGAAGAATTTTTTATTATGTACTGTATTCAAACGTCACTCGTGCATGTATATTCCCAGAACTTTGTAAACTATTATGTATTCCTGAAATAATTGTAATGTAGTTTAAGAAATTGAAAATATTTTAATAAATATAGTTTCTAGTACAAAGTTACTTTATTGCATCATTAAAAAATACATTAAGTTAGCATTTACCAGCTGGTATAAAATCATCAGATTAAAATTTTATTTATTACAAGTAGTTGTTTGTAACATCCTCCCACCTTGAGCAGAAACTATCAACCATCAACCCACGTGAGATGAGGTTAGGCTTTGAACGGATAAGAGCTACAAAAGTAGGGATTCGTTTTAATTACAATGCACGACAAATCTGATTTAGATAAAGTTTGTAATGAAATTAGTTCAAAAAGTGACAAAATTAAAGTTGAACCTGCAAGTAAATATCTTCCTAGTTTAATAGTGAAGAAAATCCCGGAAGGTATCGACAGTACGAATATTTCCGATACAATTCTGGAGCAAAACCAAATATTGAACGGAAGTATAACAGAGTAAGATCTATAATTAAAGCTGAATACAATAATCGACATGCAATCATTGAGGTTACACCTGGGACTAGGAATACATTGGAAAACACAGGAACCTCCAGAATCTCAACCAGACAAAGATCTTACGGACATCGAAATAAAAACAGTTAACCTAAATAATAAAAAGAGAGCAGGAATTGATGGCATTACAGCAACCATTCTTAAACAACTTTATAGTAAATTTCCACATTTTATACATGGCATGTTGAAAATCCTTAAGACAATGAGAAATAAAGAATAAATGGTGCTTCTGGAATCAGTGACCAGCTCTAAAATAATTCACGTTTACATAGGTAAATATTTAGATTAAAAGAATACAGCATTTCAGAAAGGCCTTGCACTATTTCTAACATTCTTCCTCAAAAGAACCCACACTTTCCTTCATCAGATCATTCGTCCCACCCCCAATGAAAAGAAACATATTACCCCGAAGCTGGAGAAATTGAGAGTCTTTTATATCTGAACCCCAGCTTTTTAAGCTAAGAAGGGTTATATCTGAAGGTTAGGGTAAGCTATACGGGTCACTCTATTAAGCTCAATTTCACTTCATAACATCTAAATAGAATACGATGGATATTCCTACATCTCTGACACTAAATACCCCAATTATGGTACAATACACCTCTTGAAGCTTTCGTGTTCGGAAATTTAATTCTAGCTGATTATACCTTGCAGTTGAATCGTTTGGCAAGGAAATATTTAACTTATTTTTCACATTATTTCACAGCTAAAACCGTACGTTGTGGTAGTAATATATATATATATATATATATATATATATATATATATATATATATATATATAAAACTCACTGTGAGTACTGTTAGTTTAAGAAGTTAACTTCTTAACTAAAGCTAAGAAACCACCTCACACATTGCACATCATTATTAAATAACAAGCAAAAATACAGAAATTTAATGGACTTCCAAAAGGGGTTGAAACCATTTCTTTATGTATAATACATGAGATGTTTCAAGAATGTCAATACTAAAAAACCAATCGGCACCGTCACGTTACGCCGAAACTGTCAACATGGGTTCAGGGAGAGCCAAAAGCGATAATTCCGAACAAATATGAAAACCAAATTTTAGTAGTGAATATAGAATTATGTTTATTATATTCATTTGGCTTATTATTATTAGCAGATTTCCCTTAAAGGAAATCAGCTATAGAGGTCGTACTCATGACGCGATTTTAGAAAAATTTCTTCAAATGTCCAGGGACGTCAAAGGAGATGACGAAAATGAGGTCCGTTCAAAATTATATATATATATATATATATATATATATATATATATATATATATATATATATATATATATATTTGTCTGTTAACGCTCTAGCGGTCGCAATTTTTGTTTGATCGTTACGAACTCGATATTTAACCGTTTTACGTAAAAAGACAGATCAAGTTCGTTAATGGCTGAAATCGGACTAGAGGGAGGGGGGGTTCAGAGGGGGATTTTCGAATATTCAACATATCTCCGTTATTATGCATCGGATCGAAAAATTGTATAGAACCAATCTTATTGCAAATTAAATTTACTACAATTATTGTTATATACATTTATTCCCTGTCTTGAATATTAACCGAGATATTTGCATATTTATGAAGTCTGTGGTCGGGTATATTTCGGATTAGGTCCGTTTCCGTAACCGCTCGGCTCAGGTGGAAGCTTCTTC
Source organism: Riptortus pedestris (assembly GCA_019009955.1). NCBI lineage: Eukaryota > Metazoa > Arthropoda > Insecta > Hemiptera > Alydidae > Riptortus > Riptortus pedestris. The sequence goes on along the minus strand of CM032233.1, from coordinate 39,832,190 downwards.
TAACCTTACCTGTCGTTTCTAACCTTGCCTTACCTTCGTTACTTTGTGAGATTTCTGCAAATACGTTCTATTCATCCACCCCCCCCCCTTCTTTAGTTCTTGGACTGCTAAAATTTGAGTTATTAAAATATAAATTATTCTTACAATTCAGAAGCCGTTTCAGCTGGGAATTTATTTTAATTAACTGAATGATTTTTCATTACCGTTTGTATTTAATTACAGTGGTGTTGTGTTACCAGTATGGAGATTTCTCTATTGTAAAACTTCAAATGGGAAATCTGCTTAGTTTACTCAGCCCCTGCGTGACGGACATTTTTATAATACACTGTATAAGATGCTAGAGGGCATTCTGGTTTTCTATAACCATTAATACATACACTAGCTTTTACCATTAATGTACATATGACTAAATATATCATCTTCATGGCTCTCCAAATTAAATATAAATTAACTTTTAGCTTCTTTAACTTTCAGTACGTGTTCAGAGCTTAGCCAAAATTCTGTACGTGTTGTTTCTCTAAGCTTCAACAGCAGTTAACTGACTATGATTGGAAACTAAAATATACCCCTCTAATAACTTGTCATCTATAGAAATTTCCTATTTACGCCTATTCTACGTGATAGAGCCCATTGGTCATAGAATCTCCCTCTAGATAGATATTGTTTTCCCTTTGGCTCTAACGCAGCAATTGGTCGTCACCAATTAATTGGGACCTCTTCTGGGTGGGATCCCTATAATTGCCTATTATAATATTAGTCATTACGATAATATAAGCTTTCTTATTAATCTTTTATTCAGCACATTGAACTTATGAGGTCGATAGTAATGTCAGGGCCAGTTCTTGTGATCATTGAACTTAATGTAAAAAAATAAAATAAATTGGCCACTAATTATATGCGAATGCACTCAGATATTCCTAAGTAAGACGGTACTAAAATTCCGAAAAGGAACATTAGTTACTCAATTATGCTTTGGATAATTGGCGTACTCAATTGATAATAAAAAAAGAACTGAAAATATAAAATAAATATTGCTAAAGAAACTTTTCTTAAAGAAATTACTGTTTTATCATAATTGACTGCGTAAAAAAATGTTCTCTAACGTTTCATTGGAAGTAGGCAGTTGAAAGAGGGAATACATGTATATTTTTGTTTTTCCGTTTACTGTTTAGGGTTATTCATTCCATCCTCCGGAGACGAACTGTAGAATATCGACGTTGTATTATATAAATTCAACAGGTTACTATTGTTGTTCAAGAGGTCAGGAATTCTCGGTTTAGTGATGTCTTCATGGAGACTTCTAACTACGTTGCTTTGCTTTCCGAATGACATTTTAATCAATCTTTTCGCTGTCCCTACTATGACAGGCACATTAATTCATTTCTAGCCTTGCACAATTCCTATAATTTTCTTTGGTTTTAGCAGATTTCCCTTAAGCTATTGAGGTCGAACTTTTGCACATCACAGAAATCTCTGTTAATATTCAAGATAGAGAGTAAATGTACATAATATTTTTATAATAAATGTAATTTCCAATAAGATTGGTTCTATACAAATTTTCGATCCGACTTATAGTAATGGAGATATGTCGAATTTTCGAAAATCCCCCCTCTCAACCCCCCCCCCTCCCACTGGTCCAATTTCAGCTATTAGCAATCATGATTTTCATAAAATGAGTAAATATTGAGTTTGGTAATAAACATTACGACCACTAGAGCGTTAATAGACAAACATATATATATATATATATATATATATATAATTTTGAACAGACCTCATCTTCGTGATCTCCTGGGTAGGATCGATGGACATATGAAGAAATTTTTCGAAAATTACTTTATGAGTACGACCTCTATAGCAGATTTCCCTTATGGGAAATCTAAATCTCCTAAGGGCCTTAGGGAAGGAAGTGGTCCCACTTAACACGTGCGTTTCCTGGGCCGTTACATTAGGATTCGCAACCCACAAAAAATGTGTCTTCCTTTCGTTTATTGCGGTTTTGGTGCGGCCCTCCAGATGTTGGGAAGGGGAGCAGAGTGACCCGTGTCCATTAGATAGAATTTGTATGTTGAGACTACGGCGGTGCTCATTAAGGAGTAAAGCGGTCCTGTTGAAAGGAACCTGGTTCTCCCTTACATCGGTGACTAATCTGTTCCTCCCCTTGACAACATCTGCTCCAACCATCCCCACACGCATGAATTCCAGTCAGGTATCAGACATGGTTTTACGAAAAATTAAAAAGTCCGTCACACAAGGGCTACGTAAAATAAACAGATGGACATGCTGCTGATATGACACCATTTATTCGCCATTTTTCCTGCAATAATATTATTAATTATTTGAGATGCCGCTACAATGGCGATTCATCTTCTAACATGTTTGAATTTAATTTTACAAAATTAAAAAAAATATTAAAAGTTTTACAAAGCTAAATTTTACCAATGTACAAAGTAAATAGAATGGACAAAACTAAATATAAATTGTTAGTATATTTACAACATGAGGGGGAAAAAAAACTAAAAGAAAAACTATAAATAGTTAAACAAGAAGGTGGGAAAAACCGTATTCTACGTACAGCGCTTGCTATATATAACTTTCATAATGGTAAATAATAGCTTTTGTATTTCATCAAATAATCCATTGTTTCTTAAATACTTAAAAACATCATCAATAAATTGGCTACTGTCGGCAAGTAGTTTGCATAAATGTTTCCTGCAATAAGAAGCCTATGTAAACAGGTCTTGAAATTTAAGTTGAACGTGAGAAGTTCAATGGCTCAAGTGCTCGAATTGAAATTCGATGCAAGTGAAAGTATGAGTTGGGTATTAAACTAAACGAGGGGCGGAAACTAAAAAATCCGTTACGCAGAGACTGCGTATACTAAGCAGATTTCCCACCTGCTGCTATGACACACTGGTGGTCCCATCTCACCATATATTCCCTATATCTACTGAAGGCTGAAAACAAGAAAGTAGGAATAATTCGCTTAATATTTGAGTTACGAAAACTTATATGTAACAAAAATTGTAGACCTTCAACATTTTAAAAATTATATCGGACTCATAACAACCGAGATATTTTGAATTTGGTCCACTGAAGTGTGAACACGCAAATATCTCGGTTAATAATCGAGGTAGAGAAAATATGTGCAGGCCAACATATATAGAAATTTAAATTTGCAACAAGATGTATACATTAACCAAGAATGTGTAAATAATAAAAGATAAATACATTTAGCCATTTGTTTCTCACGAGAATAGACACTAATACTACTGCTTACTCTTTGAAAATGTTCAACTGGCATTCCGACGGGAATGAGGGTACTTTTAGAGAAACGATTAGCTGCTTTCGGTATACGCTTTATGGGAGACTTGTACCAGAACTGCAGAGGTTTATTACAGCAGCAGTGATTTAGAAGTAGCTTTTACGGTAAAGTCGAAGGCAACATCTTCTCAGGAATGTACCTTCCTCGGCCAATCGAGGCCCATATAAATTTAATGTATCTTCAGAGCACTAATTATTCTAAAAGGCCTTAATTTTAATTTATGTGCTAAAAACAACATTTATAGAAATTTTAATTTGCAACAAGATTAGTCATATACAATTCTTAGGGAAATTTGCTAAACTGCAACCATTACATAAAACGAGAAAAAGTCTTATCAAGGCCGTGGAAAAAAGGAGAGTGAAACATCTTGGGCTTATCATAAGGCACAACGACTTCATTACTAACATATTTGAAGGTTCGATTCTTGGGCATAGGGGAAGACGAAGGCCTAGAAAAGCCTATTTTTAAAATATCAAGCATCTTATGGATTTCGGTGAGTATAGCAATATGAAAAGAATATAGATGATGTTGGATAAAGGAATTCGTGATATAGTGTCTTATGCTAATATCAGGTGAGTAGTAGTAAGGTTTTGAGCCGTATATTCGCTTATTCATATACGTAGCTGACGAGTATTAGTTAGGGATTCTTGATATTTTGGCAACCCCACCATGAGATGAGTAGGATAGAGCGATTCGTGATATTTGCCTTATGCTAATAGTAGGTGAATGGAAGTAAGGATTTGAGATATATTCGCTTATTCATGTAGGTGATGAGCAGTAGTCAGGGATTCTTTATATTTTGGCAATCCCAACATGAGATGAGTAGGATAGAGCGATTCGTGATATTTGCCTTATGCTAATAGTAGGTGAATGGAAGTAAGGATTTGAGATATATTCGCTTATTCATGTAGGTGATGAGCAGTAGTCAGGGATTCTTTATATTTTGGCAATCCCAACATGAGATGAGTAGGATAGAGCGATTCGTGATATATTGCCTTATGCTAATACCAAGTGACTAGTATTAAGGATATGAGATATATTCGTTAATTCACATAGGTGAGGAGTAGTAGTCGGGGATTCTTGATATTTAGGCAACCACAACATGAGATGAGAAATATAGAGGTATTCATGATGTATTGCCTTATGCTAATAGCAGGTGAGTAGAAGTAAGGGTTTTAGATATATTCCCATATTCATGTAGGTGAGGAGTAGTAGTAAGGGAATCTTAATATTAAGGCAACCCCAACATTCGATGTTGTAGGATAGAGGGATTTTTGATAAATTGTCTTATGCTAATAGCAGATGAGTTGTAGTAAGTTTTTAAGATATATTCGCTTACTCATATAGGTGATGAATAGTAGTCAAGGATTCTTAATGTTTCCGCAACCTCAACATTAGATGATGTAGGATAGAAGAATTCGCGATATATTGTCTTATGCTAATAGCTGATGAGTTGTAGTAAGGAGAAATATTGATTCATATAGTTAGTCATCTGTATTCGATGATGTAGGTCAGTATGTCAGGTGATTATAAGGTTTTGAGAAATATTCCCTTATTCATATAGGTGAGGAGTAGTAGTCAGGGATTCTTAATATTTCTGCAACCCCAATATTCGATGATGTAGGATAGAGGGATTCGTGCTATAGTGTCTTATGCAAATAGCATGTGAGTAGTACTAAGGATTTAAAATATATTCGCTTATTCACATAGGTGAGGAGTAGTAGTCAGGGATTCTTAATATTTTGGCAATCCCAACATGAGATGAGTTGGATAGAGCGATTCGTGATATTTGCCTTATGCTAATAGCAGGTGAGTAGTATTAAGGATATTAGATATATTCGCTTATTCACATAGGTGAGGAGTAGTAGTCAGGGATTCTTAATATTTAGGCAACCCCAACATTCGATGATGTAGGATAGAGGGATTCGTGATATATTGTCTTATGCTAATAGCAGGTGAGTAGTAGTAAGGTTATGAGATATATTCGCTTATTCATATAGGTGAGGAGTAGTAGTCAGGGATTCTTAATATTTCCGCAACCCCAACATTAGTTGATGTAGGATAGAGGGATTCGTGATATATTGTCTTATGCTAATAGCAGGTGAGTAGTAGTAAGGTTTTGAGATATATTCGCTTATTAAAATATGTGAGGAGTAGTAGTCAGGGATTCTTTTCAGCTTCCGATAGATCACAATGGTTTCAACTTTGAGCCATAGCCTTTGGTCATGATGATGAATGTAACAAATGAGAAACTGGTAAATTTTATTTTGATTTTCAAGTATAACTAACTCTTCTGGAAGTTGAGACAACAAATTATGTTTAACTCTCCCAGTAGTCTTAATTGGTCGTGAAGTTTAATTCGATTCGCTATTTCTCGGAACTAGCGGAAATGGTGCGTGCGTGTGAGTTTTTGTACTCTTTCATAGAATTCTCCAGATGAGTAGTATCTGCAACGTATTACCCGTATTTGATCTGAGCCAATCTTCATGTGTATGTGGATTAGCCTCTCAAATTTGAGTTTATTGAAATTATATAACGTCATAAGGTATGATTTCTTGAAAATAGCTGAAGTATCTGACGGTGCAATCTTGAGATTTCTACATTTTTGAACTTTGAATAAGACTAAAAAAAGTGGTTCAGGAGTAGTGGGTTGAATTTATATATTTATTAATTATTTAATAACTCATCAGTATTAACAAATAATCATAATAGTAATGAATACATTTGTAAATGCAAATAATATTTTGTTTGAGCCGCAAATGGTTTAGAACAAATTCCTCCTAAAATATGTTTTTTATTGTTTTTGGTTTTTTGAATTTTGGATAAGAACCAATTATCAAACTGTGGCTTTGGTGGTGCTTATCATAGAAGATAGGTGTTCAATTTTAAGGTTTTCTAGTGTTAACAAAACTTGTTTTTAATTTAAAACATTTTTTTACTTTTTACGCAGGAATAAATGGATCTGACTTTGAAAATGTTATAAATGATTGTGTTTTAAAGGTTTTAAAATATGTATTATTTTATTGTCAGAACTTTATCAATATGTTAGTCGTAGTGCTGTGTAGATGTAAGGATTTTTTTTCATTGTTATGAGTCTCTAGTTTTTGTAAATTCCTAACTATTTTTATCATTTTCTATAGAACTATGTTTCGGAAGTTTTGATTTTTTTTTCTTACCTGTCATGTTAAAGGATATGTTCTAAAAAGTATATCCTTTCTTTGTATATAAAATAGAGATTAGTTATCTTAATAATGTATGTTATGGATCCGGGAATCCTAAAAATGATTTTGATTCGTATTGGAGGGAGTAGATTTATCTAATGTACATTCAAAAAAAGTCCGTCACGCAGGGGCTGCGTAAACTAAGCAGATTTCTCATATAAAGTTATACTATAGAGAAATCTCCATACGAGTGCCTATCAGTTACGGAAACGGCCGAACTAGCTTTCGGCGGGAACCATAGCTCGTCCGTTACACTCAATAAAAATGCAAATATCTCGGATAATATTCAAGATAGAGAATAAATGTATATAACAATATTTATAGTAAATTTAATTTGCAATAAGTTTGATTCTATAAAATGTTTCGATCCGACGTGTTGTAACGGTGATATTTCGAACTTTCGAAAATCCCCCCATTCTAACCCCCCCCCCTATAGATATATAAATTTGTATAATAATCAATATGAAAAAATGAATTTTAAGAAGGCCGTCTTTCTTCTTATCATTTTTAAGCGTGTTCTTCTCATTCTGAAAAAGAAAGTAATTCAATATCTTAAATAATAATGAAGCTGCGAGGGGCTCTCTGCTACACTAACAAATAAATTAAAATTTTATCTTCACAGTTCCCGCAGTGTCATTTAGATTCAGAGTGATTCTTGCAACCTGTGTTATTACATTTATAGCATATTGTTGAATGTTTTTGGTCAGAATTTTTGCACAATTCGTTCTCATTTAGGTGTATTTCTGAATCTGTATCATGATCAGAACGAATGGACTGATTGTCAGTGTAATTACTCATTAGATCATCATTATCATGAGACACAGGATTCTGATTTCCATTATCTTCGTTCATATAAGCTAATTCTTATAATGTCTGCCATCCACAATAAAACCCTCATTAGCCATATCGCTATGAATACTTTAAACAACATTTTAATAATGTAATTACTACCACAGGTCAAAAATGATACCAAAACGTTAATTAGACAGAGACAGGTAATCACAGAAACAAGACGAAGAGGTTAACTGTAACAGCTGTTACTAAGGGGAGAATACATGGTACCTGGTGGCGCTGCCTAGCAACAAACCAATGAAACCTTAATTTTTATTTTATGCTCGGGTCTTTTGACCCATAGTAGTAGTTAAAGGTTAAACGGTAAAAATCTTCCGATTTGGCGCTACTCCAGGAGACAGACCCCTTAGAACCCTGCGTATACTTGAATAGCGTTTCATAAGGCTTACAGGATTATACGTTTTCTTGAGGCTAACTCGGTAAATTAACCAAGCATTTGTAAATAATAAAATATAAATACGTTTAGTCCTTTGTTTCTCACGAGAATAGACACTAATACTACTTCTTACTCTTTGAAAATGTTCAACTGGCATTCCGACGGGAATGAGGGTACTTTTAGAGAAACGATTAGCTGCTTTCGGTATACGCTTTATGGGAGACTTGTACCTGAACTGCAGAGGTTTATTACAGCAGCAGTGATTTAGAAGTAGCTTTTACGGTAAAGTTGAAGGCAACATCTTCTCAGGAATGTACCTTCCTCGGCCACTCGAGGCCCATATAAATTTAATGTATCCTCAGAGCATTAATTATTCTAAAAGGCCTTAATTTTAATTTATGTGCTAAGAGAATGGTACATTTGATCATCTTCTGTCTATTGAATGCATGCCACGAATTTTCCATTATTACTTTAATAGTGTAGTTTTTACAACAACATATACACATAACAGTCACACTAAAACATACCCGAAAATACATGGAAATAATCACCCGAAGTTAATCATGTTTAACCCTCGGTCGGGCGCGTCAAGAATATTCCGCCATCGGGCGCGTGTATCTCAGAGATACAACCTCAACCGTTTTTACGGAAATACAGTTTTTTAATATATATTTTGCACTAAAATGTTCAGCGTGTGATTAGAAACCATAAAAGAGGAAGTATTTGTTTGAATGATGTAAATAATTTTTAAAATTGACAAGTATTATAATATAAAGAAACGGTGGACGATAATTTTTAAAATATAATTAAAAAACACAAATATCAAAAGGAATTGTTTAAATGCACATGCCTTAATTATACATATTTCATTTCAGTTTGTGAACAATATAAAAAGGTATCTAAATATAACTTCAATCAAAAATAAGTAGCACAAAATCACTTTTAGATAAGACTTAATGAAAATCATCAAAAAATTTTAAAAATACCAGTTTAATTGTTATTTCTTTTGCAGAGCTGCATTACAATTAGGACAAAGCATGGAACAATGTATGGTCCAATGAGCTAGTGTACTCTTATGAGTCTCTGTAGTCTTAAAGTTTCGTCCTTAGTTCGGTTGGTAAACGTCTACTATTGTCACTGCGTCGTGCAATATATCCTTGTACAAGTTCTTCTGAAAGCTCATGTTTGAGCAAAATAATAGAATAATAGGTTTTTATGATTCCATTTAATAAAGATAAACTTAATTGATGTACATATTTATGAAATACAGATTTCAAAAAAACTTACGAGTTCGGGCGCGTGGTATCTTGGAGATAAAATTTAATGACAGGTGAAACTCACGACTCCGTTAAACACAGTGACTCAACATACCTTGAGGGGGAGTTCTCTAAAACACATAACTCGAAGCACTACAACACCACTCTATGCTAGGAGGTGTGGCAAATATTTTTCTAGAAATGTGTATCTGAGAGATACACGCGCCCGACGGAGGGTTAAAAGAGGAGGGACACTCAACTCAGAACATACTGCTAAAACAGTTTTTATGGATGGTCAGATAATACCTGCTTATCCACAGAAACTTCTCCTGAAAGGAATATTAATTAATATAAAATATTTTTCCTAAACGTAATATAGGAAATTATTCGTAAAAATTATGCAGAATTGTGATAGTAAACAGTTACTTTGTAAGATTTTATTAATTGGAACCGATGTTACATTTGTTTAATAAAAAATAATGTTATTTTCGATAATCGAAGTCTTCTGACATGAAAATTGTCATGGTGTTTTCTACTTACGTTTCCAGCCATTTTGCTGCTTTCTCAAGGCATCTCAAACATGAATCTTCAACAATGATGGAAAAATCCTCATATCACAGAAATGTATACTTGTCTCGTCTGGTTTATTTTTTCTTGAGCGTAATCTTGGGACCCCTTCTTTGGTCGATTTCATTAATTAATTTAATTAGGTGAATTCCTTCAAGGAGAGACCTCCCAAAAAATAAGCCAGATGGTACCAATTGTAAAAGATGGCCTACAGTTGAGGACTCCTGTAATATGCTGTATCCAAGGTAAATGTGGAAAGGAACACATGAACTGGCAAACCGGTATCCAAAAATTAACAAATCATCTAAAATCCGTTTAGTAATGGGAAGTTACAAAATCCGAAGTGGCAGAACACTTCCGCAGTACTAACCACAATACGAAATTTCATAAAGTAAATTGTTTACTGAAGTAAAGAACACACAAGAGAGAACTATCAGAAATAGCGTTGAAATAGCAAAATACCTAAATAATTATAATAGAGAAGATGGATATAAACTCAGCAAAGTGTACCTGTTATTTCTCGTGAAACCAGAAGACACTGATGAAAAAGAGCTGAATAATGAAACTACTGGCTACAGCCACTCCTTCCCCAGAACGGATCTATTATTCTTTTTGTCCAAACTGGCTCTAAGAAGGATTGTTTAAATTTTGCTTTTAGTCTTGTAAGTTTGACCAGGACAAATATAATTTAAATAATTTTGACTCAAAGAAAAATTGATTTGAGTCCAATTATTACCAATGGACTCCGCTCTAAGTATTAAACTCTTCATGGAAAGGATTGAGTAACATTCAGAGGAGGATCAGAATCAATTAATTTTACTGCGCCGTTGTTAATATTGGGACGTTATATGTGTTTAGTTATTGCTAAAAAGGAAATAATTATGGACTTTCAAGACTTGCTGAATAGTTTCCATCCTAAAGTTGAATTACATTGGAGTTTGGAGAGTTCAAAGTCTACAACCAATAAACGGCACTTAACTCGAAGGCGAGGCACGAATAGATATGCCAGTCTGAAGAATTATAACTCAACTGATTATTCCTCAACACTTGAATGACTCAACTCAAGTAACTCCATTCCGTTAACTCAATAATTTTCCTCCAAGGCGTGGACTCATAAATACACAGCATTCAGGCAAACATTATTGTATTATCAACATTCATTAGCCAATCATGTTCATTTTATTAAATTATAGTTAATTGTTTCATTGGACACACCCGTGGATTTACTCACTATTCAATAGGATCCGAAGATTAAATTCTACATTTTACGCATAGATATTTCTAGCTTCACTAGTTGATTTTCACCATGGCATGCCTTTTTCGGGATATAGAATTATGTTTGTGTCCAAAAAGCACAGTCTGCAGCAACTTCCTATGAGTCGAAACACGAATCTATATAAATGTGTTTTGTTATTGCTAAAAAGGAAATAATTATGGACTTGCTAAATAGTTTCCATCCTAAAGTGGAATTACATTGGAGTTTGGAGAGTTGAAAGTCTACAACCAAAAGTACAAGATTGAAAATAATGATGAGTGTTGCATATCTAATAATGAGGGGCTCATGTCCTCGATCTATATCTGGTACGTTAAATTCAAATTAAGGTAAACTTGTCCATATCGGGTTTATCTTATGTCAACTATTTTAAAATTTCATAGGTAGAGCAAAATACCAGTTGAAACCAGCATACGTACAGATACTTAGTTCAACGTCTCACTGATCTAAGTTCCCATTTGTTGAAAGGCAGGGCTGTGTAAACTAAGCAGATTTCCCTCGTGAAGTTTAAAAACGGATAAATCTACAAAATGGTAACACAATAGCAGTGACAATATCAAGTGAATAAATTCAAACGATAATAAGAAACCTTGTGTGTGAAACGTAAACAAACGGGTGTGTCAACTTCTCATCGGAAAGAAAAACAATTACTGAAATATATCAGAATATAACATATTAATTTTATTGAAAACTATATACCTAGAAAAAGTACTGTAATTTATAACAGATCAGAATAATTTTTATCTCAATCAATCAAATTGTAATAGCCCAATAATTTAAGATGTGGGGGGCGGGGGGGGGGGGTCACCAGAACATGATAGCATTTATCTCCTATAATATAGTCTCTTGAAAACAATATAAGGTATTTAAGCTTCGAATAATGTGGTTTATTACATAACAGATTGTTGTTTATGTAACATGAGTAGAAGGGGGGTTTGCTGAGCGCTGAAAACTGAAAAATGAAAATATCTCGGTTAATATTCAAGACATAGAATAAATGTATATAATAATATTTATAGTAAATTTAAGTTTCAATAAGATACATTCTATACACTTTTTCTATCCGACTTATATTAACGGAAATATTTTGAATTTTAAAATTTCTCCCCCTCTAAACCCCCCCTCCCCCTGGTTTGATTTCAAGCATTAACGAACTTGATCTTTATTTTTGCATAAAATGACTAAATATCGAGTTTCGTAACTAACAAACAAAAATTGCGACCACTAGACAGACAAATATATATATATATATATATATATATATATATATATATATATATATATATATATATATATATATATATATATATAATTTTGATCGGACCTCATTTTCGCCATCTCCTGGGAAGGATCGATGGAAAACATTTTTCGAAAACCGCGTCATGAGTACGACCTCAATAGCTGATATCTCTTAAGGTAAATCTGCTAAAAATGCCTAAGAAGATTCAATTATGTCCTGAATATCCAGCCTTTCAAAGAGTTACGGGAGCTACAGCTAGTCACATTGTCACCATGTTCACTACATCTCATAGCTACTTGGCCAGACAAGCAATGGGCAGTCCATTATTCTGAGTTGTCACGCCGGCAAAAACATCCATATTCTAAGAGTGATGTAAAGTATTAATGTGGACTAAACGGCACTTAACTCGAAGGCGAGGCACGAATAGATATGCCAGTCTGAAGAATTATAACTCAACTGATTATTCCTCAACACTTGAATGACTCAACTCAAGTAACTCCATTCCGTTAACTCAATAATTTTCCTCCAAGGCGTGGGCTCATAAATACACAGCATTCAGGGACACATTATTGTATTATCAACATTTATTAGCCAATCATGTTCATTTTATTAAATTATAGTTAATTGTTTCATTGGACACACCCGTGGATTTACTCACTATTCAATAGGATCCGAAGATTAAATATTACATTTTACGCATAGATATTTCGGGTCTTGTTTACTTAACACATGCCAGTTAAATGCTAATATCTCGGTTAATATTTACGATAGAGAAAAAGTGCATATAACAACAATTGTAGAGCATCAATAGTTCAACAAGATTGGTTCTATAACATTTTACTCTCCGGCTCATAATAACGGAGATATTTAGAATTTTTGTTACGAATACCTAAAATAGATTAGTTCTGAGATACTAACCTTGTGCACTTTATTAAAGAAAAACCCTAATATCTCGGTTAATATTTACGATAGAGAAAAAGTGCATATAACAACAATTGTAGAGCATTAATAGTTCAACAAGATTGGTTCTATAACATTTTACTCTCAAGCTCATAATAACGGAGATATTTGGAATTGTAGCTAAAATAAATAGATTAGGTCTGAGATACTTTGTGCAACACTATATTAAAGAAAAACGCTAATAGTTTCATTTATGGTTATATTCATGTTTACTAGAAACCTTGGTTATATTTAAATAAACAATTGTTAACAAAAAAATCTTCACTGTTATTGATATAATAATGAGTTAAATCACTGGCATGTGTTAAGTAAAAAAGACCCGATATTTCTAGCTTCACTACTTGATTTTCACCATGGCATGCCTTTTTTGGGATATAGAATTATGTTTTCGGTCCAAAAAGCACAGTCTGCAGCAACTTCCTATGAGTCGAAACACGAATCTTAAATTACAATAACGCTCCGTTGAGCTGCATGTACCTAAATATACTGGCACTATTCCCCGATACACCCCCTCGGTCCACCAAGTTCATTCACACTCACAAAGAGTACGCCACCCGCTGTCATTCCCCTATGAAGATAATCTGGTTGGGTGCCAGGACACAGAGCTCTACAATGAATTATTGAGTCAATCACCCGTACTTAATTCCAACAGAATCATCTCTTGATTGCTGAATGTGAATGGCATTTATTCGGATTCTGTCATGTAGGAGCCATTCACTTTATACATATTACAAGATACCACGAGCAGGAAGAATTTTCGAGATGCAATACTCCACAGCAGGTATGGGTAACTTTTGAGGGCCAAACTTTAGTGTGCAAATACGTTCGCGGGCCACTTTTAAAAGTAGTGCATTTTAAAGTAGTGTTCATAATTTTTAACGATAGATATCAGACATCAAATTATAACGACAATGTAATTATAATATTATTTATTATTAAAATAACAAAATGAAATGAAAAAAAATAGGTACAACATTATAATTAAATCGTAAAATTTGGAATTCTTACAAACACAACGAAAGTTAAATAGCGACACCGAAATCAATGAGACACATGAACTTGAATTTGGGAAACCAATCCATCGATGTTTGAATTAATTCCACTGATACAAAGACATTTCCCAATGCCTCTGAATGGATTCAGAATTTTCCAAATTATCGTCAGTCAGCCTTGTATGATGTTTTGATTTATTAACTTTCATCATTGAAAAGAACTGTTCGCATTTATAAGTACTGCCAAACGTACAAATCTCTCCTCATCTTCCTCATTTGGAGTAAGTAGTGTAATATTTTTGTTTAATTGGGTTTTTCAAAATGTCTTGCAGGCCGGATCAAACCTCACCGTGGGCATGTGGTTGCCCACATATGGTCTACAGAAAGGTCTCAGTTAACCGCAGTGTTTCTTACTCCACACCCATCAGTAGATTCACGTAATATAAGGTTATTAGTAAAATTGTCCATAGTGCACAAATTTTGGCCAATACATGCAGTTTACTTTGAGTAGTTATATTTTAATTGGTTTAGTCACATTTACTGGTGCTTACCTTTTTGGCCTTGCTGGAACCTAGTTTTATGTGTGCCTTTCACTCCTGTTTCCTCAGTAAACTCCTCATTTAAGAAGCGATTGTCAACTCTAATTAATTGGCTTCCTCCCAGTTAGGCGGGCGAGTAGTACTGTTTAGCCTCGAGACCTCTGACAGCTACTTTTACAACAATTTTGTTTTCCTTTTATTTTACGAAATTGGAAGATCAGTGTGCAATACTGAATTCGAATTTTCCAAATGCAGAAGAGAAGCTTACTTGTCGGCATTGTTTGTTTGTTTATTATTTTCCACTTTATGCTACTATGGCTAATCGGGACGGGTTATCTATAGGTCACCACGTTTTTCTAGGCAGAGTGGGCCCAAGGAGTTTATTTAATGAATCCGTCACTAAATAATTTTTTTCTGCACGAGGCGGGAATCCAACCCGCCACTCTAGGTCTACCACGCCTAAGCTTAAGATTAAGACCAGCGCCTTAGCTTAAACGGCCAACCTGAGCCCCTTGTTGGCGTTGGAAAATTAATGGTGATAACTAAATTAAAACATCTAGCTAAATAAACATTTATTATCTCAGACGAGCACCCTATTTACAGTTTTTGTGCTTATTTGAAATTAAAATCACTTTTCCTGGAATTTCTACCCACCTTGGAGCGCTAGATCTATTTAGCAATGTCTTGAGAGTAAGTACAAGGACAAAGCCAGCGCCATTCAGAATCCTCAGAGCTCTTTATTGCCCTATATTTTTGTGATTAAACTAAAACTACTTTCCTTTTCAGAAATGCTACAAAATGGACAATATCTTATTTTATATTTAATTTAATAAGTTTAGTGTAAATAAAAATTAAATAAAACCCTTTCTGCAAAGTGACGGAGAATTTGTGATCGATTAAAAAAAGGTGTTATCTCAACATAAAGTGTTTTAGCTTAGATATTTTCAAGAAACTTTCTCCAATATGGGTGAAGAAAGGAGGGAGGTACAAAAAAAAAATTCCACAATTTCTTATTAATTTTGTTATTTAAAAATTCAAAAGCATAAGACCCTAAAAATAATACTTCTTTCTAGACCTACCATTATAAGTTTCCTTTAAATGGACCCTGTTTCTAATGCACTAATAGGAAAACTTTATCCTTTTATCAGTAATTTTTCACAATTGTAGAGCCTATACAACTATTTAAATACACTTCACAACTCGTAGTTAACACTTACTTTATAAGATGGCAACTAATCACACAAAATGAAGAGAAATAGATTAGTAAGAGGAAAGCCAAAACATAAGCATGATTGAATAACTTATTTTAATGTAAATTCAGTTTGATTCTAACCATAATGTCCGTTTAAGGCCCGTTTGCCACTCTCTGACCTGAAGGATTGGACTCCCCAATAGGTGCCTATCATTATTTATTATCAGTGCTCTGATGTAGCGGCATATACCTTACATGTCATCTACGAAATCATTGGTATAAATAATACTTTAGATATAGTAAATGTACACATACATATACAGAACCTCAGATATAATAAATATACAACTAATGTGTCATCTATGAATCCATATTAATAAAGGCTGCATATTCCACAGTAGCTACAATTTAAATTGCTGTGATAATTTAGGGAATTCGGCGTTCAAATTGAAATTTGATAGCTGTGATATTTTATTAATATGCTAATGGATATTCAAGTAATTCAAACATTTAAATTCTTCTTGGCCTCAAATGAGTTGTGTGTTCACTCAGCAGTTCTGCAGTGTCATTTGGCATGCCAACAAATGTTGTTCCGTTTTGTGCAGTCAATCAGTTGGTGATTTATGGTAAGTTCAACATTAAACGTTTCACGGAATGGTTTTTTTCGGATTTAGCCATTAAGTGTCCATGTGTACTTTTGAATGAACAACCTGGTCATTCATTTACTGTTAACGTTATTTGTCGAAACTTATTTTCAGTGAGTGTTCCCTGTTGAACTTCAGACTTGAGTCGTCTTTGGAATAGAATTATACCTCGAGTCAAATGAATCCATTGCTTCGATAAATTAAATTCTTTTTTCATACACTTAGTGAAATACAAAGTAACAAGGATATTGTAATCTATATATTTCTTGATTCCTGAGACCTGGAGCATGGGTGCTTTTTAAACTCATTAATCATTCAACTCTGGAAAAATATACTGCTCAAAAATGAATAGGGATATTGGTTATTTTTTTGTTATCCTATTAATTTTAATTAAATCGACCTTAATTACATAACTTTTTTATGGGGGGAAAAGACAATAATTTCTATTAAATATTAATGATATTTATAATTAAAAAAAAAATGCTAGGCCCCATAAATACCACAAAACCTACCAACCTACCAATATCCCTATTCATTTTTGAGCAGTTTAGATGGACTATACTCACGGAAAATAAGTTTCGACTGATAAAGTGAACAGTAAATGAATGGCCAGTTTGGTAATTCACAATTAACATATGGACACGTTCACACACTTTTACGTGATCCCATTCAAGCACTAAATAGACTAGTGACCGTTGTGCAGATACGTCCCAATAGAATTGATTCCCTGTGCTATTCCCCCTCTCGCTGGACAATACCGGCTGGTAATAAAATCAAGAGTTTACTGCTGCGTGTTCGTGGGGTTGAACAATCTCCAGCAATTTACTATTCCTATCAATAGCGTACTGCACAAACGATTCAAATCGTAAAATGTCGCCATTGTTTGATTTGAACTGGATAGATCGGGCACACCTGGCTCCCGTCTAATGTGATGGGAAAATTTCTTGAATAGCACTCTGTTCACAATCTGGTCACCGTCCCAAGCGTTGTCATAAATCTTGATCTCACACTACGGGAACTGTACAGAAATAACCACTGGAACAGCTGGACTCTTCAGCGGCCCACCTACACCAGCTGCACTAAATTTCATGCAAACAGGTTAAAATTGCTCTACGTTTCACTCGAGGCTCAAAGTCTAAAATACTTCATTTCCATACGCATCGTTTATTATGATGAACCCGTCATAAAAATTTATTATAGCCTTTTTTGGATCAAACGGCCTCTTCCATAGATTTGATACTTATTCAAATATATTTAGTTTATTCATTTTTCTAATTTCATACAGTACCCTTATAGAGATGGTTTAGAAACAGCATATTAATTTCATTTCATCCATTGCAGGAGAGAATGTTGACCACATAATAGAAAAGTCCGTCACGCAGAGGCTGCGTAAACTAAACAGATTTCCTGCGTGAAGTTTAACAATAGACAAATCTACATACCGGTAACACAACCCCACCGTGAATATTAAGTGAATAAATACAAGCGATAATAAGAAACCCCCCGACGGAAAGCATCTAAAATGTAAACAATCAGTTCTGCCAACTTCTTACCGGAAAGAAAAACAATTACTGTAATATATCTGAATATAACATATTAATTTGATTGGAAACTATTTACTATATCTAGTACTGTAATTTATAATGAATTAGAATAATTTTTATCACAATCAATCAAATTTAATGAGTCCAAAAACTTAAGAAGAGGGGGGGAGGTCACCAGAAAATAATTGCGTGTATCTCGTATAATAAATATCTCTTAAAAGCAATACTTGATATTTAAGCTTCGAATGATGTGGGTTTATTACATAACCAAGTATTGTTTATGTAATATGAGTAGAATTGGGGGTTTGCTGAAGGCTGAAAACTGAAAAATGCAAATGTATCGGTTAATATTCAGGATAGAGAATAAATGTTATAACAATATTTATAGTGCATTTAATTTGCTATAAGATTGATTCGATCGAATATGGTATTGTGAAAATAAACGATTTCAAGTATAGAACGTAAAAACTTAATTGATGACGTCTCTCCTTCATGTATCTCATTTCCATGTTTCTCATATATTAAAAATCTGTTGAAAACAATATTAAGCTTAGAATAAGAGGTGTGACGAAATATACTAAGCTTTTTGTTAGATATGAGGGCTTACTTAAGGGTAAAAATAAATACAAAAATACATAACTGGCTTAATATTGCTCTTTCGGTAGAAACTTATAGATAGAAATTAAATTTGAAACAAGATTTATTATATTCGATTTTTTCATCTAACTCATAATATTGGATATATTTTGAGTTATCAATTCCCCTCGGTCCGATATCAGCCGTTAACGAACTTGATCTTTAGTTAAAATATGAAGATGAAAGTTTCAACATAAGATGAAACGCTTATGTATTGAGTTTGGTAACGATAAAAAAAATGGCCACCCCTAGAGAAGTAAAGGACAAATATTCATCAACCTAAAACCTAAGGGAATTTTGAACTAACCTAATTTTTGTAATCTCCAAGGTATGATCAATGAACATATGCATTTTTTTTTTTAAATCGAACCATGAGTACAATCTCAAAAGCTGATTTTCCTTAAGTGAAGAAACACACGTTAACACAGATTTTATAATGATCCTGAAATTCTTAGACACCCTGAAGTCGCTAAATCTCCACTGAAGGAGAATCAAACATATTCTCATAAAAATTAAATAATTTTAGAAAAAAAAATCTTATATTTAGAAAATTTGACGAATTTAAAATTGTTCAGTCATTTAAATTTTTTTATTTAAAATGTATAGGGTGGTTAAGCTGATTTATAAATTATATGCGAATCAGCAGATCCATATAGTCCCACCATTTCCTATTAATTTCTCTAACTTAGTGTGAGTTAGATTTATGGTTCAACATGCTCCTAAAGAGGCTATCTGAATGACAAAAAAGTACGTCACGCAGGAGCTGCGTAAACTGAGCTGATTTTACAAGAGCCCACGTGAAGTTTTACAATAGATAAATCATTTTATCACCAATTTATTCATTTATCGGGGAATTACTCCCTGATGCATATATTCTTAGGTCTGATACAGAAGGCAACAGGAAACCAAAGCATACCCTTCTGACTCGTTACCTTCCTAAGCCCGTCCTACAGCATTTCCTGTTCGCGGGAACAATCGTAGGTATTCTGTAAATACACCAAGTTCTGAGAGAAAAGGCTCTGGCAGAATTCCCAAACATACTGCAAACTTCGTGAGTTTATACTGTTGTATATATGCAGGTTCGCCTAACCGGCGCATATAGATATACACTAAATAGTCATGTCTGTGGGAAACGGATGTACGCAGAATGGCAAACAACAAAAGTAAAAAAGCCCATTAGTTAACACTGGCACGGTTGTCAAATTTCATCCTTTCTCTTTAGCAAACTGATTTATTCTAAGAATGAGCATTACCTCTGAATTCTCGAACATAGATTGACAGCCAGAGGTTGTACAGTTTTTGTTGTCAGAGCATTGTAACGGAGCTCGTATCAGCTGTGTTTCGACAGCATTAATAAACATTGCTCTCTTTTACTGACTTCATCAATTCTTGTGGACTCGAATGGGGCTGCTCAGTGCCACCAGGTTGAGGCCCAAATAACAATACTGTTTGCACACGAAATGCAGTCTATAACTGTACAGAAATTCTCACCTGAAAGTAATGCAAGCTTCCATTTGCATCTGCGTAAAGAGTAAACTACTATAGTTTTGGAAAAGCATATCTGGAAGGGTATCACGCATCTGGTCCTCCCCTTTCAAAAAAAAAGACTATTGTCATATCTGCCGGTAGGTGCCGTCATTATTGCCTTTTCATGTACACATGGCACGCGCTTTCGGCTCAAGCCTGTCTTTAGTTATACTAACCAACTCACTACGTGATATGCCAAGAAAAAAAGAGCTTGCATTGTTCGTAATCTTTGATATTTTGTTTTGAGCATTAATATATTTCATATGATTGATGGTGGTGAATGTATCAACCAAAAATCGTTCCTATAAATTCTTTGATTATAAAAAAATATCTCTGGTGAAAATAAAACTGTTAGTTACCCTCAACCCCTTAATCACATATTTTATCTTTATGATAATTACGGTTTTATTGCTGGTTGAGTTGAATTACGAAGAGTTGGTTTGGCTTTCATTCATCGGAAGGCTTGAGTAGGACAGAGGCCTGCCGCTTGAGAATGAATTCGCCTCGGTTAACAAGTTACTGTTTGAATTTCATTCTCAATACTTCAATTGGGGTTACGTTAGTTCAGGGTATAGTGACTTCTAAATCAGACAGTAGATGAAGTTGTATGTGAAGCAGTGAGACAAAAAACTTTCGTACTTTCACAATACCTAGTACTAGTTGGCTGCTGCCACTTGAAGCCCAAAACAGAGTTTGTTTGTTAATTATTTAGATAATCAATTAAATATAATGTACAATAAGTTCAAAGGGACTTACAATAAATTCGTAGGCACTTCAGGGCGTAGGAACTATTGATTTGCACCAGCTAAAAGAGAAAATGGCTGGTTTTGAGATATGGTTGTTTGGTAAATACTAAGGCAAATGAAATTACCTCTTTTTTGCATAATCATTGCTTAAATTGGGTATACTCCTTAACTAAGGATCTCAAATTAAACCGAAAGGGCTCTTAAATATACTTTGAGTAACTATTATGCTTCATAGTTTTTTGTACTTATTTTCTTTTAACAATCACCGAAACCTAAATTTTGACGACGAAAATGTTGTATGAGTTATATATTATTTGAATTAAATTTAAAAATATAATTCTTACCAAGACTATTTAATTGTCTATAACCAGTGCCGGTTAACGTCAGTAGCATAAAGTGAAGACAAACGATATAAATGAACTATTAATTATTGGAATAGGCCATCACCGGCAAATTCTTGCAGTGATTAATTTGTTTTCTAAATTGGTTAATTTTATTTTTAAAATTCAATGTCCCTTTAAGTGAATCTGGAATTTGTTATATAATTTAGTCAAATGTACTCAGTTCTTAATAGCAGCGAAAACCTCTCAAGCCAAGCAAAAGTTTGGCCAAACATATGTTTAACCTCCAAATATCCATAGTTTTTCAAAAATGAGCTGGTTTAAACAATGATTAAGGTAAATAATAGTCACAGAACAATCTGAATAGTTTTTAAGGCAAAAAAGATTAGCAGTTTCCAGTTTAGTATCTTGGGCCCATCCGAAACACAAATCCGAGCTACGCTCCTGATTCGTGTTTTAAGGGAAATGGTTGTATACCGAGCAGGTTCGTAAAAAAGTCCGTCATGCAGGTGCTGTGTAAACTAAGCTATTTTTTGTTGATACGCTGTCACATCAAATTCAACTTCCCCATTAAAGAAAAACTTTCAACATTAAATATGGAGATGATTATACACACTATTGCTAAAAAATAAAAAGTAGTAGGTGGAGGTTAACAAAAAAATACCTCCCTTTATATACAAATTAGAAAAACAGTATAGAGAGCAACAATCGTAGAACATTAAATGATTAAAAAGATTTATAATTTAACACAAACGAAGGTGTTTCGATATTTTATTTTAATTCCACCTCATGGTCGATTACGCTTATTAACAAATGATACCTTAAGCTTTTTGTGAATCGCTTAAATATTTATTATAGAATCGATTAAGTGAATATTGAGGTGCCTAAAAAATATAATCATTATTGATAACATCACATAGAACATATTCACAAACTACTATTTCACTTAGTAAAGATAAGTTAAAAACCATATTTGATATTTAAGCAAGGAATAAGATGAGTAGGAGTATCCGGGATGTGGGGTTGCTGATGGCTGAAAACCATAAAATGCAAATATTTCAGTTAATAATAGGCATAGAGCAAACATGTATAGAATTACATTTATAGAAAATTCTTAGGCAGATGTATGGAAAGGATCCTATACAGTTTCCTTCCTTTATA
This sequence comes from Riptortus pedestris, assembly GCA_019009955.1. Taxonomy (NCBI): domain Eukaryota; kingdom Metazoa; phylum Arthropoda; class Insecta; order Hemiptera; family Alydidae; genus Riptortus; species Riptortus pedestris. The sequence continues at coordinate 39,809,798 of CM032233.1, read as the reverse complement.
TATGTACACGTACAGGTGTATATTGCTTTATATGTGATCTTTTTATTTATGTTTAATATCAATTAATCACTGGTGACCATTTAAGGAGTCTACATAATTCGGCTTAAAAAAACGTATTTTTTAAAAATTGTATTACACATTCCCTGAGCTCAATATTTCCTAGATATTTTACAATTGGGTTCACCCCCCCCCCAATTTATTTAGGAAATAAATTTATAATAGCGTTCGTTATATACAATTTTTCGAATCCACGAACGGTTAAGGAGATCCTGAGGGGTATGGAGTGGCGTGTAAGGAACATTTTTTTATTTCTCCTTTAAAGTACCATTTCTCCTATTTAATGTATATATCATAGTATCGCAATAATCTCTTCTATGTAATTTAAGAATACTCTAAATATTGAACTGATTGGGAAATATTTTAAAATTAGTATTTGTTCATTATAATTTAAAACAATAGAATAAAGCGAAATAAAAAAACATTAGCAGTCAAGGTTGAAAGTCATATATTTCATGGTCAATGTTGATTAAAGATACTTTAGTACAGACCAATATTTCGAGAATTATATTTTTTCTACATAACAAGTACTACATTATATTAATTGGACATGCTTGTTAGTAAATACATATATAATTATAAAAATATCGCATTGTAAAACTGTATACTACAATTGCCATTATCAGATCGAAATATAATAAACGTCGTCCTTACAGGGTTACTTTAAGGGAGAAATGAATTATACATATAAGATTATTCAGTCTGTTAAACGGAAGTTACTTGACTAGATCAAAAAGTTCAATCGTAAAAGTGTTGCTTTATTCTTGCATATTTTTTTTTCTTTGGCGTACTATGCATGGTGGACCTTCCAATGGAAACCTCTATGAGGGACGGCTTAAAACTGTCAACTGGAATGAACAATGTGGCCCAACACTTCTGTCGCGTGCTAAGATTTTTTCGGAAGGCACGTGCTGCGTAACGCTAAACCATCTAGAGCAACAATTTCCGGCTGTCGGAAATACCTTAACCTTGGCCCAGAACGGGGGGGGGGAGGGGAGGAGGGGAGGAGGCTGAAGAGACGATTAACGGGCAGGAGCAGATGGAGGTGAGCCCCGAGTCGTCTCAGGGGAGGAAGTGACGTACATTTTACCGGAACTCCCACTCCATCTTGACAAACAGAAATAACTACATAAATTTAGTTTGACGCTCCTTGACTTTTTCATGAACGCGCTCTTGTTCCGCTCATCACAATAGATTTATGACCATACAAATATACCCCATAAATAAACGGGTGTCACTTATATGTCCTGGTTAAACATTTCAATTTTAAAGCCCTTCTTCCCTGGAAAGAGCTCTTGTTACGCAGTTTACAAGTCTTACAGGAACGGAAGCCTGATCTAGACAGAACAATCCGAATTATGTGCTCCTGTTTATAAATACAGTCGACCATGGGCGGGCATAGGTCCATCCTGTCTAGGAAAGATGGAGACTAGAATGTAAAAGCACATAAGATATATTATTTTGAATTAATTAGTAGGCTATCTAATAATAATAATAAACGTTTCATTACTGCCAAGACCAATTGATTGTCACCAGATCATTGAGATGCCATATTCTCAAGAACAGTAGTGCCTCAGACAAATATAGGTTAGGAGCAAAGCTTATGAGTCTATTCAGCACATTACGGCTGTATGTGATATATTTCCTGGGTCCAAATACTTAAAAAGCACAATAAGGTGCCAAAAGTATACCATCAAGCCCTAACAGAAAAATTAGGCATGTTAGACAGAAAGGTCGCTTATTATCGCTCTAAACCCCAAAAATTATTGGGAAAAGATAACGCAAAGATGTATTAGGATGAACCGATGATAACTGACTATACTGCCCATCATAATAAACCTGCTGTTCTTATTATTGACAAGATAAATAAGATAGCCGATATTATAGACATTGCCAATTATGAGAATATTCCAAAATCCTATGCCGAAAATATAAAAATATACCAAGAATTAACTATTGAGCTTAAAGGAGTATACAAGCTGAAGTCTGCCACAGTTATGGCTATTATCATAAGTATAAATGTACTCGTGCACAAAAAACAACAAGGATAGTCACCAAGAAATTAAATCTACCAGTAGAAATTATAAAAGAAGCACAGCCATTTCTTGATACTAAGAGAATTGTGCGGAAATTATTAAATTCCCCTTAAGATATGTCACGATTACAACTTCACATCCGTTGGTTTTCCCCTAATATGAATTTTACTATAGTTTTCTGTGTATAAACCTCCCCAAGGTAATAATAATTACAATAGGGGTACAGGTTAGCCATGAGAGTTGAGATGTTGGGCTAATCCCTCATGGTAAACCTAGAATAGAGAGTATGATTCCCACCTGGGCATTAGAAATTTATTTAGCGCCAAACTGATTTACCCCACCCCTACTAGAAAAGAGTGGTAGCCTGAAGATAACCCGACCCAATTAGCCGTATTAGGACAAAGTGGACGTTAATAATTAGCATTCAACATTAATAATAATAATAGCTCATAATTAGTTTCTTTTCAGCAGTTTCCCTCGCCAAAGTCGTATGCTCCTCATGGGCTGTTGAACTAAAGAATGTAATTTTTCAATTGTCTATTTTGGCTCTAGGGCCCACCATTTTTGTTGGATCGTTAACAAAAATTTGGAACCTATATTCAACAAGATGAGATTATTCTGAAAGAGAAATAAATATGATAAAATAATTTATCATTGATTGGCCGACTCCACACCAAATGTATATTATCATTGACATTATATTACATTATCACCAATACCAGGAATGTCACCATGTGTTTGATACATTTTAGCAGAATTCCCTTAAGGGAAATCAACTATTGAGCTCGTACTCATGTCGCGATTTTCGACAATTTTCTTCAAATGTCCATCGATCCTACCCAGGACATGACGAAAATGAGGTCTGTTCAAAATTATATATATATATATATATATATATATATATATATATATATAGATTGATAGATAGATATCTAGATAGGTAGATATAGATACTTTGTATAGCAGTAAAGTAAATGTAACCCTTCATTTTGAAATAATTTTAAAGGTGGGTTTCTATAAAAATAGCTTTTATATACACACACACACACACACACACACACACACACACAAGCACGCACGCACGCGCACTGACACACACACACACACACACACACACACACACACACACATTTATTTGTCTGTTAATGCTCTAGAGGTCGCAATTGTTGTTTGATCGTTACCAAACTCGATATTTATTCATCTTATGTGAAAAGGAAGATCAAATTCGTTAATGGCTAAAATCGGACCAGTGGGAGGGGGGGTTTAGAGGGAGACTATATCTCCGTTATTATACGTCGGATCGCAAAAGTGTATAGAATCAATCTTATTTGCAAATTAAATGTGCTATAAATATTGTTACATACATTTATTCTATTAATTGTGTGTGGATAACGGATGCAATGAGAACGGCTATAGTCGGGTCTCGTCGTAAGATTCCGGATTAGTTCGGCAGTTTCCGTAACTGTTCAGCTCTCGTGAAATTGGTTTAGACTCGTATAACCTTATACTTTGTGAGATATATGCAAATGTGTTCTGTTCACCCCCCCCCTCCTCCTTTAGTTCTTGGACTACTAATATTTGAGTTATTAAAATATAAATCATTCTGATTCATTATAAATTGCAGTACTAGATATAGTAAATAGTTTGCAATAAAGTTAATGTGTTATATTCAGATATATATCAGTAATTGTTTTTCTTTCCGGTGAGGAATATGTCCATTCCTGAGACCTATTTGTTTACAATTCAGAAACCGTTTCAGTTGGGAGGTTATTAAAATTAACTGAAAGAATTTTCATTACCGTTTGTATTTACTGACGTTGGTGTTATGTGTTACCAGAATGCAGATTTCTCTATTGTAAAACTTCACGTGGGAAATCTACTTAGTTTACGCAGGCCCTGCATGACGGCCTTTTTTGTATGTAGCTGGATTATATTTTGGTAGAAACAAATCCCTTCTAGTCAAGGCAATACATATTTTTAAGCAGAACTTTGTTCTGAGATGATTAGTTTACTTTTTGAGCTGAATTTGGGCAATTTTCATGTTATAAGATCAGTTTCTCAGTCAACAAGCAGTATAAACAGGCCTGAATCCTGCCTGTCTTTTTTTCTGACGTCTATCTGAGAGGAATACCTGCCGCTATCTTAGCGGTTCTTATCAAGCCAGCCCGATTATAAGGGCATATCAGCAGTCAGCTGTTCACAGTCTTCATATCTCCAACTTAGGTAAGTAGACACCTTTTCTATAGCAGTAAAGTAAATGTAAGCCTCCATTTTGCAATAATTTTAAAGGTGAGTTTCTATAAAAATATATTTTATGTATATGTAGTTCGTGCCACCATGCGTGACGGACTTTTAGCATTAGTACTCATGACGCAATTTTTCATAAATTTCCTCAAATGTCCATCGATCCAACCCAGGAGATGAATATGAGGTCTGTTCAAAATTGTATATATATATGTTAACGCTCTAGCGGCCGCAATTTTTTTTCTGATCGTTACCAAACACGATATTTAAACGTTTTATGTAAAAATGAAGAACAAGTTCATTAACGGCTGAAATCGGACCAGTGGGAGGGGGGGGGGGTTATAGGGGGAATTTAAAAAATTCGGCATATCTCCGTTATTATACGTTGGATCGAAATTTTTATAGAACAAATCTTATTGAAAATGTAATCTTCTATAAATGTTGTTATGTACATTTTCATTACCTTGATTATTAACCGAGATATTTGCATTTTTTAGTTTTCGTCATTAAGTAAACCCCCATTCTCTTACTCAGGTCATATTAACATTAGCTGATTTCCCTTGAGGGAAATCTGCTAATAAGCTGTTATATTATGAAGTACTTTATTTGAAGCTTCAATTCCTAATATTGTTCTCATTGAACTTTTACGTTTTGAGATAAAGAGAAAAACGTGACGCACGTGGGAAATCTGCTTAGTTAACGCAACCCCTGCGTGTGGGACTTTTCGGTGAACTATTCAGTGAGTGAGGTCTGTATGGAGGATGGTCCAATTCTGGAAGCCCAGCCCCCTCAAGTGTTCCCTCAGGTCAACCAGTCACCTCACTCTGCCCCCCTCTTGGCCCCATCTGGTCTACCATACGCACAGGGCAGCCTGTTAGGCCCCATACCCTCCTTCCTTCTCCAGTCATAAATGGATAGTTTAGATTTACAAATAAATACAGCCCCAGCAGAGTTAGCTAGGTTTACTGACAATAAAAGGGGAAACTTCAATAGCAAATTACATAAAGGTCTATTATTGCTTTATATTAGGAACAAATAGAGGAAATAATAAACAAAATGATTCATTTTATGTACCGCAAAGTGAACAATTATTAAATATTCCTTTATCAATAACAGAAACTTTCAAGTATCAATAAACGCTATAAACCTGGATAAAAGGTTCATATTTTGTCAGCACTCAAAATTATTATTAGCTCCCTTTATTATTGGGCTCTTTATAAAGGCTTTTATTAGTATAAAGCTCTTTGCAAAATATACCTCTACTTCAGCGGTAGGCCTAAATTCAGTTTTAAATGGAAAATCACAGTATAAATATCTTGCATAATCTATATTAACATAGTGGCTTTGCGCAATTAAAGGGTTAATCCAATCTGGAGCTATTCTTGTGAACATTTTAAATTTCGTGAAATATATAAAAATTATTCTACATTATAAAATTAAATTTCAAAGGAGCTTTTACTCAATTCTACGATTTTACAAACGGTTAGTATTTAAAGGGAGACCCAAATTTTATAAGTTAAGTTTCTAACTACTCAGTTTTGCTCCTCTTATCTCTCCAGCATACCGAAAGCTAAAATAAATCATTACTTATTATCAATAATTATCAATCAGTTTTATTGTTAGCCGTTTTTATAATTCAAAGTAGTAGAAGATAGTTGGGTTTCGGCTAACAAAGTTATCTCAAATCTTTTTATAGAGGATTTTTATTCGCTGACAGTTTCGGGCAACCGTTGGTTCCCTTCTTCAGAGCTGAACAATGAAACGAAAAATATAAATACACAATTATAATGAATTTACGGTCATTGTACACGTAAAAGATAATAATATGCTCCGTTTATTCCATTATTGTATATTTATATTTTTCGTTTCATTGTTCAGCTCTTATGAAGGGAACAACGGTTGCCCGAAACTGTCAGCAAATAAAAATCCTCTATAAGAAGATTTGAGATAGCTTTATTAGCCGAAACCCAACTATCTTCTACTACTTTGCATTACTTAATTAGTACATTATAATAAAAAATGTGGGCATCACATAACTTCCTGGTAAAACAAAAGATGTAAACAAATTTGTGAACAATTGTGGAAACAATATTTTCTGTTATATGTACAATGGAATTAAATATAAACAATAAAATATACGTTGGATAGAAAAATTGTATGGAATTACTCTCATTGCAAATTTAATTGCCTGTGAATTTTGTTACATAGATATTTTCTCTATCATGAATACTAACCGAGATATTTGAATTTTTTAGTTTACAGACTTCAGTAAACCACTCCTACTCATGCTGTGGTATTAATAATAAGCTGTTATGCCATGAAAATCTTTATTTGAAGCATAAATACCAAATATTGCTTTCATTAAAGTTTTACTGTGTGAGGTTGATGCATATACGTTGTGTGATATCGTCAACGTTTAAAATGTTTACGTTTTTGAGCCGAAAATGTTTATTTGATCTATACAATATTCTATGCCGTATTTAAATCTTTTATTCAACATTAAAGGTCATATTAGTTTGTTCCTGAAACCGGACGTAGGTTTTTTGAGGGGAAGAGAATTTGAAAAATCTTATTTAATACGAGTTCTACACATTTTGTCGTAGTACAGATATTAAGCGAGCTATTCGTACTCAATTCTTTTCAGCATTTAGTAAACCCCCACTTCACCTCTTTTTTTTTTCTTTTTTTTTTTTTTACTTAGAAGAAATATAAATTATCTGTGGTGTGTCACTCCTTAGTTTACGCAGCCCCTCGACTTTTTTTTGTAGTGGCTGTGTTGTTTGTAGATATCACAATGCCAAACCTTTATTAATTTGATTTTACCTACTGTTCATTTTACAAGACGTTGACTTTTATGCCTTGCAAATTACTGAAGCATATGATGTGTGGGTTTTTCAAAGGCTTAATAGCATCGTGACTACCTCCCCCGCAACCCACTTGTCTTGGGGGTACGGCTCTCTTAAGTGCTCTACGCTTATTAAAGAACGTTTGCCTGCATGATGTAGGAGGAAAACCATGCTCAGTTATTTATATAGGCATGCTCAAAGGGTGTGTCATGACGTGCAATCGTTTGTTGACATTAAATCAAGTGGACTGAGCTCCCACGCTATCCGATGACCAATTCTCCCACTTGATATGTTTATCAATATCGTAATGTCCCGTCACAACGCATAGGCACGATAACAAAAGCCCTTAGGTATTTGATCCCCAAGGCGGTTTTGAGCTTAAAGGTTCATGACGCAGAGCCTGCGAAAACTGTGCAGATTTCCCCACGTACTCGAATGATCCGCAGATGACGTTATCACAAGATATAGTCTACATTTCTTTAGAAGAATATAAGTGAATCAGCGGCTGCGAAAACTAAGAAGATTTTCCAGGTGCTGAAATGGCCCGCAAGTGATAGCATGTGCGTGTGTCACGCATTTGCATTTATCTCAAACCGTAAAAGTTCGATGAGAACAATATTTAGGCTTCGAATTAAGTGCTTCATAATACAACAGCCTATTGTTATTATGACATGAGTAGGAGCAGGGCTTTACTGGAGGCCGAAAATTAAAAAAAATGCAAATATCTCGGTTAATACTCAAAATAGTGGAAAAAAAATTGTACGTAATAACATTTGTATACATAACATGTGTAGAAATTGAACATTAAATCTCAATAAGATGGTCTATATAATGTTCTATACAATTTTTCGACTAAAAATAACGGGAGATATTAAGAATTTTCGACATTCCTCCCCTCTAAACCCATCTCCCACAGGGCGGATTTCAGCTATTAACGAACTTGATCATTATATTTACATCAAACGTTTAGATATCGAGTTTGGTAGTGATCAAACAAACATTGTGACAGGTAGAGCAGTTAACAGACATACACACACACACATGTGTGTATGTGTCTGTGTATGTGTGTGAGTGAGTGGGTGTGTATATATATAGTTTAGAACGGACCTCATTTTCGTCATCTCCTGTGTAGAATCGATGAACATTTGAGAAATGTTTCAAAAATCGAGCCATGAATACGACCTTAAGGGAAATCTGACAAAATGCCGAGTGGTGGAGTTATAAGTTGACTTGGCTTCACTTGGTCAATTATCGGAAAGAAATCTGTGGACAATTTAGACAAGGGAAAGGTCGATGAATAGAAAGCATCCCCATTCAGCCGTAGAGGGGCTCTGAGGGTGGTTGACTGGACTGAAAAGGTTGACATAGGCCAGAGGGCCCATGGGGAGGAGGAGCATTAGTTCTACACCTCCCAGGCCATCCAAACGGTCGGGGCAATGCACCACCCTCAATTTCTACACAATAACACTTGTTAAGAAAAGGAGCGTATATCTCCAATACGTAGGATGTCCTACTAAAAGTCGAGATAGCTGAAACCTTACTTAATTGTTAGAAAGATACTTCTAGATAAATAAAACTTCATGGTTTCAATAATTCTATTTGAATTGAACAATGACTATTACAGTTAAAGTTGGAGTTACACTGATAAACAAGCCATAGAATCTGGCAAGATGTTTACTTTTTCTAATGCCGTTTATCATGCTGATTACAAATCTGAAAACGTGCCGTAGCAGTGATTAAAACAAAAGTCCGTCACGCAGCGGCTGCGTAAACTAAGCAGACTTCCCTCACGAATGTTTCCAATAGATAAATATACACACAGGTAATACTACCGTGAATGTTAAGTGGATAAATACAAACAATGAGAAATCTTTCAGCCAATATACAATACAAGTTAATAATCCCAACAACAGATAGCGGCTGAATTGTAAACAAACAGGCCAGCCAACCTCGTAGAGCTAAATAGATAGATAGACCGAAAAGACAAACACTTAATGAAATATATCTGAATATAACATATTAATTTTATTGAAAGCAATTCACTAAAGCTAGTGCTGTAATTTGTAATTAATCAGAATCAGTTTTATCTCAATCACACAGATTTTAATAAACCAAGAACAAAAGAAGGGGTCAACGGAATGTATTTGCATATATCTCAGAAAGTAAAAGTTCAATGAAAACAATTTTGGTATTTAACCTTGTAATGAAGTTGTCCATGAAATAACAGCTTATTGTTAACATGATATGAGTAGTGGGGGTTTGCTGAAGGCTGAAAAATGCAAATATCTCGGTTAATATTCAGGATAGAGAATAAATGTATATAACAATATTTATAGTAAATTTAATTTTCAATTAGGTTGGTTTTATACAATTTTTCGATCCGACGTATGGTAACAAAGATATTTAGAATTTTCTAAATTCCTCCCCTCTAACCCCCCCCCCTCCTCCTGGTCTGATTTCAGCCGTTAACGAACATGATCTTTCTTTTTGCTTAAAACAATTTATTATCCAGTTTGACAACGTTTAAACCATAATTGCGACTGCTAGAGCGGTATATATATATATATAATTTTGAACGGACCTCACTTTCTTCATCCCCTAGGTAGGATCGATGGACATTTGAAGAAAAATTTTGAAAATCGCGTCATGAGTAGGACCTCAATAGCTGCTAATATGTGTAACCGACGTAGAACAAAGCATTAAAAGCCGACAAACATAATAAGCTTCTTCCTCCATAACATAGAATCGTGCAGAAAATAAAATAAAAGAGTACTCGGGAGTAAGGAGAGAACCGCGACACCCCCGGATATAGCGTAGAACGTGGCGACGGAAGTAGTCGATTAAAGCTGCCGATAACCCTTGTTGAACAATAAACAGACGCCAGCCAAGGAACTGAACAGTGGACGCGGTGCATGCCAATTTGCTCCATGTTAGAGGAAGTGGGAGGACATCTTCCGAGAGGACAATAACCACTCCTAGGACACAGGTGAATGAATATCTTCATTCGCAATATAAACGACAAAGAGGAGGTAGAATGGCGGGAGTTTCTGCACATTGTTTACTGATTTGAGCGGGTATGTTCAGAAAGTCCGTCACGCAGGGGCTGCGTAAACTAAGCAGATTTCCCACGTGAAATTTTACAATAGAGAAATTTCACGAGAGCCGAGCAGTCAAGGAAACGGCCGAAGTAGCTTTTGGCGGGAAAGTCACTCTCGTCCGTTAGCCGCCCAGATTTAATAAAAATGCAAATATCTCGGTTAATATTCAAGATAGAGAATAAATGTATATAACAATATTTATAGTACTTTTCATTTGCAATAAGATTGATTCTGTACAATTTTCGATCCGACGTATAGTAACGGAGATATTTCGAATTTTCGAAAATCCTCCCCTCTAAACCCCCCCTCCCCCAGGTCCGATTTCAGCCGTTAACGAAATTGACCTTCTTTTTACATAAAACAACTAAATATCGAGTAGGGGTAACGATCAAACAAAAATTGCGACCGCTAGAGCGGTAACAGACAAATATATATATATATATATATATATATATATATATATATATATAATATATACAGTTTAGAACGGACCTCATTTTCGTCATCGACTAGGTAGGATCGATGGTCATTTGAAGAAAAATTTCGCAAATTCCGTCATGAGTACAACCTCAATAGCTGATCTGCTAAAAACGTCCGGCACGCAGGAGCTTCGTAAACTAAACAGACTTCCCACTTGCTGGTATGACACACTACTGATCCCATTTCACCATATATTTCCTATTTCGAAATGAAAATCGAATGAATAGAAATTGAGGTTTACTGGAGGCAGAAAACAAGAAAGTAAGCCCCTTAAGAGAAATCAGCTCTTGAAGTTGTTCACATAACGTGATTTTCGAAAAGTATCTTCAAATATCTATCAACCTTACCTAGGTGATCGGGAAAATACATCTATACAAACGTTCAAAATTACATATATACACTCGTCAGTAACTGCTCTAGCGGTGACAGGTTTTGTTTGATCATTACAATACACAATATTTAAACTTTATATGTAAGAGTGAAGATCAATTTCGTTAACGATTGAAATCGGACCAGGAGAAGGGTTTAGAGGGGGGGGGGTCAAAAATTCAAAATATCTTCGTTATTATGTGACGGATCGAAACATTGTAAATTGAACCAATCTTATTGTAAATTTAATTTTCTACAATTACTGTTTGACACGGTTTTCCTCTATCCCAATTATTAACCAAGATATTCACATTATTAGCAGATTTCCCTTAACCGCTCCAGCGGTCGCAATTTTTGACTTGATATATAATCGTTTTATGTAAAAAAAAAGAAAGATCAAGTTCGTTAACGGCTGACAAGGGGAAGGGAGGGGGGGTTTAAAGGAGTATAATTTCCAAAATTCTTAATATCTCCGTTATTATACCTCGGATCGAAAGCTTGTATAGAACCAATCTTATTGCAAATATAATTAATTTTCTATAAATGTTGTTATATACATGTTTTCACTATCTTGATTATTAACCGAGATATTTGCATTTTTTTAGTTTTCGGCTCTTAGTATACCCCCACTCCTACTCGTCTCATATTAACAGTATGCTGTTATGTTATGAATCACGTTATTTGATTATAACGACAAATATTATTATCATTAAACATTTACTTTTTGAGATAAATACAAATACGTAACGCACATGAGAAATCTGGTTAGTTAACGCAGCCCCTGTGTGACGGATCTTTTTTAGTTTTCAACTTCAGTAAACCTTCAGTAAACCCCACTTATATTTATCTGGTTTTTACTTTAAGTAACTGAGGCACTAAAAATGTAATTTCCTGCGTACATTTCTCTTTATTGTTCTTATTATGGGAGAAATAGAGAATAGATGGTTAGATGAGATGACCAGTGTGTCATTGGAGTATGAGGGAAATTGCTACGATTACGCAACCCTTCGTGACAGACTTTTAATAGTTGCCAATAATTTCAACTCCTTTGGTAATAATTCTGAGAAACTAGGATTATGTCGAATTAGTTTCTTGTGATTGATTTGGCACACGCAGTTCCTTGTTTGACTTGTATACAGAAATAGTCGCATCTAAATCTGTTTACATTCTACGAACTTAGTAGCTCACTGCAAAACGGTTTTAGACTAGTCCAATAATATACGAAAGGAAATTATAGAAGATATTTATGTTTAGATTTAGAGAACAGCCAGTTCTTACACTGTAGAGTTTTATTGCTTCTATTTCTAGATATGTTCAGAAACAACTGTACATTGTGACTAGTAAGGTACGAAGTCTAAAGAGTATTATCTTCATCAATGTAGGCCTAGGATAAATACTGAGACCAACATGAAATATCTAATGAAATATTCTATTGTTTATATTTTGCTTCAAGCTATGACAAATTTAACTGACAATGAGACAAAGAATTCCACCTGCACTATTTTACTCGTTTAGATTGAGTTAGTATTTTCAAAATTGATACCTACGACCATGGTCCCCACACAAACATTCAAGAATACAAATTGAAGAAAGTGAATATTAAAAAAGGTTAAACAGTGCTATTAATTCAACTTATTCAACTAATATGTTATTATTCATTATTAAATAAATAATAATAATAGAACATTATCAAATGAAACAAAAATGATTTTAAATAAAGAGTTGTTTCTTCTGGTTAAAAATCCTCTTTCCCAACAAATCTCCTAAAAAATGGCAATCGAAATCCATATTTAAACAGATGTAAGGGAAAGGTGCGTTCTGTAACATTATTGGTTCAACACGGTCATGGAAGGTACAATTGCATTAATGAAATAAGATTCTGACAGGTGCACGAGAAATTCAACTCGTTGCATCATATTGGTATTTGATATTGCACAGGTGGCAAGGTCAGAGATAAAAATGAGTACAATGCTACATGGCCTGAATGGCATATCAGATCAGTTTAATCATATGATAAATACATATAACATAAAGGTTTTACTAGTGTAGAGCGTATTGAATAATAAAAATAACACTCTGAAGATTATCTCAAACGATGAAAACAGCATAAACGAGAAAAAGGACATAAATTAAGGTCTCATATAAGAAAGGAGATAAAGCTTTCTTTTCTTTTTTTTCTTTTTTTTTAAAAAAAGTTTACTTATTTGATTTTATACCAATATAAAATATATTTCCTTTGCATTTGTAATAAAATAAATTTAAATAACTCCACAAAACGTGGGATGGGGAACAAGAAAAATATGCCACTGCTTTATTCAGTTATCGATTCTTACTCGTTCCTATTAATCCCGTTGATTTTTGGGAAAGAGTTATGAAGACAGAAACAGATTTGCCATGAGATTGAGCCAAACAGGATAGATATTTAGGTAATTGTGAAGTGACAAGTTGGATAATGGTATGGAGGTATTTAACGGAAAACAATGGATGGCAAAGCCTGGATTCTGTAGGAGTTACGCAAATACAGAAATAGGCACACTGCCTATCCGTTAAACCAAAATGGTCGAAGAACGGTTGTACAGATAACCCCCCCCCCTTTTTTTAATAGAGGGTTTTGATTTTCCCTATATATGTCCAATCAGAAACTGACTATTTATATGGTGTGTAGATTTTAATCGATTTCGATTTCAAACGTTTGTCTAGTAGTATGAAGTGAAGTATTCCGGATTTGAGATATTATGACAAATGGAAAGTATTTGAAAGTGACTGATGTTTAGCTTTATCGCCTGAGCAAAAAATTTGAAGCGGATACCACATGGCTAAGTTGGCGGCAGAAGGTTGGCTCTAGTTCACGATAGTTCCGTAAATTTCATAAGATTCGTGGTCCATAAGAGACAGAACGTCCAGCTGAGAATGAAAATTATCAAAGTAGGTCGTACTATAGGCAGATGATGGAATTTTAGAGACTGGCCTTAAGGGATTCTGCTATTGATGTTGTGCGTGATTTTTGAAACATCTTCAAATATTCTTCATATTTGATGACAAGAGTCACCAATAAAAAACATTTTTTTGGTGGAAACTCTATTGAAACTGCCCTACATGTTTCTTGGCTTACTAGCCACCTCTTCGGGGGCTATCCATTTCTGAAGTGCTCGTTTCCCTATTACATGCGTTGCGACTGTCCTCACCGAGGAGGTAAATGATACTGAGTATCAATCGGAGGACAGTCGCAACGAATGTATGTGGGAAAAGAGCACTTTAGATATGGATGGACCCTGAAGAGGTGGCAAGTAAGCCACGAAAAATGTAGGGCAGTTTCAATGAAGGTTGCACACAAAAAAAAATATATTTTTTATTGGTGGCCATTGTCATAAAATATGAAGAATATATAAATAATATTGGGTCAACAAGAAGAAGAGTTTCTTCAAATGTTCAATGACCTTACCTAGACGACGAAAGTCAACTTCACTTATATTGAAACCGTTGATAAATATGTAAATATAGTGCTTAATACGTAGGTCGTCCAGGAAGTAAAGAACGTTTTAGCATGGTTAAATAAAAACAAAAGATATCAACACCAAACTTTATTTACAATGTCACAGTACCTTATTCTACTTTTCTACGTAATCCCCGTTGTTTTCGAGACACTTGTTGTAACGTGGGACTAGTTTTTCTATTCCGACGTTATACTCTTCAGCCGCGAACGATTTGAGCCATGTTGTCACTGCTTCTTTAAGCTCATCGTCATTTCCAAACTGTTTTCCACCCAAAGTTGAAGACATTTTTGTCTTCGAAGTGTCTCTTTTTGTCGAGAAGTGTCTCGAAAACAACGGGGATTACGTAGAAAAGTAGAATAAGGTACTGTGGCATTGTAAATAAAGTTTGGTGTTGATATCTTTTGTTTTTATTTAACCATGCGAAAACTTTCTTTACTTTCTGAACGACCCTCGAATTTGAACTCTAGGCGTTATAAAGGACGCCTTAAGAAGGAGCTGCTCTGGATGTGTGTCTTAAAAAGATCCCCTTTTACGAGCATCTGACCCTCCACCCGTACTTCTTTAACAACCCCAAAAATATTCTTAGGGGCTGTCCTCACACTAATACTGCTACTAATGACCTTAAAAAATCGGCCGAGTATTGAGTGCAATTAAGATGAAGGTGCTGAGTTCGTAGTAAAGAATTATGAATTAAGTATTGAATTGAGTACCTGAATTTGTTTTACAAACAATACTTGCGTCTAAAAAAAATAACCGGAAGAAATAATATATTTGTCATTGTGGATTTTATTAGTCCAATAGTTGAATTAACAGAATCGACTAATTTCAAATTATTATAAAATGTATAAAAAAATATTCTTCTACATCTAAATATATATATATATATATATATATATATATATATATATATATATATATATATATATTTATATATATATGGCTATGAATCGTTTGGCTCCAAAGAGATTCAGTAATATAACTAGGGAAATCAGTTATTGAGTTTGTACTCATGATGGGATTTTCAAAAAATTTCTTCAAATGTCCATCGGTTCTACATAAGACATGACGAAAATGAGGTCCGTTCATAATTATATATATTTGTCTGTTAACGCTCTAGCGGTCGCAATTTTTTTTTGATCGATACCAAACTCGATATTTAAACGGTCTATGTAATAATGAAGATCAAGTTAGTTAACGGCTAAAATGTGACCACTGGGAGGGGGAATTTCGATGATTCGAAATATCTCCGTTATTATGCGTCGGATCGAAAATTTGTATAGAATAAATCTTATTGCAAATGTAATGTTCTATAAATGTTGTTATGTGCATTTTTTCATTAGCTTGATTATTAACCGAGATATTTGCATTTTTTAGTTTTCGGCAATCAGTAAACCCCCACTCTCCTACTCATGTCATATTAACAATAGCTGATTTCCCTCAAGGGAAAACGGCTCATAAGCTGTTATATTATGAAATACTTTATTTGAAACTTAAATTCCAAATATTGTTCCCATTGGATTTTTACGTTTTGAGATAAAGACAAAAACGGGACGCACGTGGGAAATCTGTTTAGTTAGCGCAACCCCTGCCTGTCGGACTTATTCGGTGAGTGAGGTTTTTTTTTTTTAATTTTCTTGATTATTAACCGAGATATTTGCATTTCTCCTCCTATTCATGTCATATTAACAGTAAGCTGCTATGTATTGAAGCACATTGTTTAAAGCCTGAATACCAAATATCTTCTTCTTATTTAACTATTACGTTTTGAGTTAAATGCAAATACGTGAGACACGTGGTAAATCTGCTTAGTTAACGCAGCCCCTGCGTGACAGACTTGTTTATTATTTTTAAAACGAGCAATTCCAATTAAATTTTGAAGTGGGTCACGTGGAAGGGAAAGCAGCTTTACGTGGTACTTTTATTTGTATAAATGATAATTTATAATTCTCGTAGAATGCTTGAGTGTGTATATATACACACACACACACACACGTCTGTACATACATAATTTTGAACTGACCTTATTTGTCATCTATTCTATTATCATTTTCTTTTTGAAGAATTTGAATAAAGGAGGCTTAAGAAAATTGGTTAGTCTAAGCAATATAGTGTTTCAATTTGTCCAATATGAATTATTCTGTTTTGTACTAAATATTTGGTACTGATGAAAATAAAAATATTTTTTAACATTCATAATACGAGCAGAGCTATAAAGCGGATTGTGCAAGCAGTCACAATATATATATGCAGGTAGTGTATTGCAGGGGCATTCGCCACATACAGTCCGCCACTTCAAAGAGAGAGATAAAAGCGAACGTGATCCAAACGTTAAGTTAGGAAATACATAGTTACGCCACGTGCTCTGAACCTTTTCCTTTACTTGCCATTTTGAAAGGGACAAAAGACACAATTCAATAAAAATGAATTTACGCCAAATAAACAATTTTCGTCGAATAAAAAGAACACGTTTACCTCTCATTCGGAATAAAAAATAAAATCGTATATAGAACTAGCTCAGATACCCGGCTTCGCCCGGTAATTCATTTGAGGCTGAATGGTGATGGTATTTTTTAGCAGGCTTTACATTGCACAATATTTTGACATTTACCCGTCCCAGTGTTTAGGATTGATACCCATCTTTGCCGTGGATTTGCTAATAATAGAATTATTTGTTCGATAAGGCTTCACAGTCTTCGATATTTTTATATTTCCCGTCTCTTATACATGTAAATATGGTGAATTTTTATTTCAGGCCTCCCTTTTAACCCCCCTCCCGTTCGAACCTAAAAATTTTAATATAATCATGGAAGAATTAATGCTAATTGACATACCGAGTTTTGTTAAGTTCGGTTCAGCCGTTAGTGCCCGCTAAAGTTTTAACGTATAACTCATTTATACTTAGGTATACGACAAAAGTGTATATAACAAAAGTTACTCCAAATAACAAAATAAACAACTTTTGTTATTTTTATATTTGCGGAAAAACGAATAGGAAACGAAATATCCGCCCCTGCCGGACAAGATTAGCAGACAGTCAGTCGAGCTCTAGTGCTACAGTCCACTTAAATTTCGCATACACTATTTAAATATAAAGAAAGGACAAATCAAATTTTAAAAATGCTTTTTGACAGGTATATTTTTAATTATTGTTTTAAATTAATATTTATAAACGGATAATCCTTTAATAAGGATCCATTAAAAATCTTAAGTCACGAAGAGAACACATAAATGAAGACTATAGAAATATATACATGAACTGAAGTGGATGTGCACATTTCTTTGATCGAGAACCTGAGATAAAGATGAATTTTAGCAGATTTCCCTTGAGGGAAATCAGCTATTGAGGTCGTACTCATGACGCGATTTTTGACATTTTTCTTCAAATATCCATCGATCCTACAAAGCAGACGAAAATGAGGTCTGTTCAAAATTATATATATATATATATATATATATATATATATATATATATATATATATATGTGTCTGTTACCGCTCTACCGGTCGCAATTTTTAGCTTATCGTTACCAAACTTGACACATATAATCGTTTTATACAAAAAGAAAGATCAAGTTCGTTAACGGCTGAAATCGGACCAGGGTGAGGGGAGGGGGGTTAGGAGGGGGAATTTCTAAAAGTCTTAATATCTCCATTATTATGCGTCGGATAGAAAAAGTGTATAGAACCATTCGTATTGAAAATTTATTGTTCCATAAATGTTGTTATGTACATTTTTTCACTATCTTGATTATTAACTGAGATATTTGCATATTTTAGTTTTCGGTCTTCGGTAAGCCCCTTCCTACTTATCTCATATTAACAATATTCTATTATGTTATGAAGAACTTTGAAGCTTAAGTACCAAATATTGTTCTCATTAAACTTTTAATTTTTGAGATAAATGCAAAAACGTGACGGACGTGGGAAATCTGGTTAGTTAACGCAGCCCCTGCGTGACGGTCTTTTTGATTGTGATTGAATTTCGTTCGAGTACTTCACTAATCAAGTGAATATAGTGGAGCCGGTTTCTCTATTTCATGTTGAGCACTTAGACTGCTCTAATGGGCTACAAATCAGAGCATTCCTCATCAAGTAAGTTCTTAGATGGTCTGCTTGACAGTGTTTAGGTCCCATTGCCAGCTGGTTTTAAGGGTGCGTGGGGGAGGGGGGGGAAAGGGAGAAGAGGAAAGAAGATCGGGAGAGTTGTAATAATAACCTAACGGATTGACAATTAAGATAAAAAATGTCTGTTTCCGGCGGATCTATTCCCGGCCTCACCCTTTCAACCTCCACCTTCATCTACATCTCACCCTTAGCCCATACCTAGGGCTGGAGCAGGCACCCTCTGGCCCCGCCTACGCACGCCCCAGACTACAAAATGAAGCTCCAAACCTTAGTCTTAAATTATAGCTGCTTTAAAAAAAAATAACTGATGTTGGCACCATATGACTTCTTTGTACTCCTACTAAATTAAATAAACGAACTGCTTTGATACACTTCATTTACCATGATTTCAGTTGAATGTTATATACGGTATCTCAGTTTATGTTTCGGTGCTAATTTTATGTGTCTAAAAATTACTGAGAATATTGATTTTTTTTTTTTTTTTTATTGTTGCCCTCTCTAACCCTCCCCCGCCCCTTAGACGATTTTATCAAAAGGACAGAGAGTTTCACACTCGGTACAACAGTCCTAAATCTGAAATATCAATATTCGAGTGCTAGTGTTATTAGGAGATTTCCCATAAGGGAAATCGGCTTTTGAGCTTGGACTCATGGCGCGATTTTCGAATACTTCTTCAAATGTCCAATCCTTCCTAGTTGATGACGTAAATGAAGTCCGTGCAAAATTATATATATATACTAGCTAAGGTTGCACAATATTTTTACACTTTCCCGTCTCAGTGTTTAGGATTTACACCTGAGTCCCCGGCGTTTCTGAGGATATGTTAATAATAAAAGTATTTGTTATGCTACACTATTCACAATATTTTTATGTTACCCGTTTCCTGTGCATGTGTCTTTTTTTTATGATATAATCATAGAATATCGTATTAGCCATACAATTCATAATCATAGAATTATGTATTTCGAACCATTTATGAATAAACGTTCATTTCCCCAAAAGCGGTCCAAAGCACAACGCCAGCTGTTTTATTTACGTAATAACCAAATACTCTTTTGTATATTTGGAAAGCAAACTGTATATCCATAATGGTATTAAGTATGTGCATTAAAGTATAACACATATTAATGGAGCAGAGTTAATAAATTGCAGAAACAACTCGGTCCTTCTCTCCAGCGTTCATTCTTTTAAGTTATATATTTATGAGACCTAAACAAGTTCACATTTCTGAGAATAATACTAAATGACTAAAAGTATAAGCATCAAATCTCATGTAACCAAAGTGAGGTCGGGAGGGGTGGGACAAGGTGATTATAACTCAATTGTGCATTCCCGCCATAATACATCTTGTATAATTTCTCCTGTTACACTAAAGTAATTTTTCCCCACTTCAAATTCTCCCCGTATTAAAATGCATGAGTTATATACATACACTGAGAATATTGAAGTAATCTTAATCATCAAGAAAAGCTAATAGCATAAACATCTCACTGAATTATAAGGTTAGCAGTGAAAAGACAGAAAGGAAGTCTCCCTTCCCTCCTTTCATGGTACCAACGAATATCCCCACTAAGATCTCAGTTCTGTTTCCATTAAATTATGTTAACAATTCTGATTACACTATCTTCACAATACAAAAAGTGTTTGTTCAATTAATTTTCCTGTTTAATTAAATTAAACATTAATTGCATTTTAGGGAGAACTGACAATTCTGATTAATTAATGTTAGGGAATGAGGAGGAGTAGGCATAACAATATACTTTACTCATCATTCAACCCCCTAATGGCTGCTAAGTTTAATGAAAGTGTATTAATGAATCGAGGTACCAAGTTGAATAAATGAGTTAGTGCTAAGACACATACCGAGTTTTGTTTAGTTCGGTTAAGTCTTTTGGGCCAAATAAAATTGTTGACTCCCGCTATCATTTTTAGCTTATAACTATCTAATTTATACTTCGGTATGCGATAAAAGTGTATATATAACAAAAGTTACTCTAAATAACAAAATAATCAACTTTTTTTTATGTGCGTATATGCCGAAAAAACAATACGAAACGAGAGAGAGATAAATAGATAGATATATAATCTATAATGCGGGTGTGGGCCCAGAAAAAAAATGGACTGCAATTCATAGTATGCATAAAAACGAGAGAAAAAGAAAAATACCATCAAATTTATTTTGAAATTTGAACGTTTCAACATAAAAACCAACAATAAATATAATACTGTGCATTTAAATGTACAAACGTAATATATTTGTAATCATAATTTCTTTTTATATGTATATGTTAGAACATTCTAAAAGGGGCTTAGGTTAGCCATGTGAGTTAAACAAATTGTGCGCGTTGGACTTAATCTGACATGGTAAAGCTAGAGTAGCGAGTTCGATTCTCACCTGGGCAATAGGAATTTATGTACAGTGGGGGAAAAAAGTATTTGCACACCAGGTTTTTTTTTTAATAAATTATGAATTTAGGTAATAAAAAATTGTATAATGTAATAAATAAGAAGTATATTTAAAACGGAATTAATACATATATAATTCAAATGAAAAACTTGTTGCTTAGTAAAATAAAACTTAAATCTTGCATAAATTCCGTGGAAAAAAGTATTTGCACATCACACATTTTCTTCATTTTTTTAAAATTTAATATTTTTTATGTACTCTGTTAGCGTTAATTACCGCTTGTAATCATCTAGGCGTTGAGTATACAAGGTTTTTAATTAAATCTGGATTGATTTGTTCCCATTCTTGTACTAAAGGATTCTTGGGGTGGTGCCTACCAGTTATGTGGTTTTTTGAAACATTTTGGTCTTAACAGAGATATTTGCATTTTTATTAAATGTGGGCCGATAACGGATGAATGAGTGTCCCGCCAAAAGCTAGTTCGGCCGTAACTGTTCGGCTCTCGTATAGAGATTTCTCTATTGTATAATTCCACGTGGGAAATCTGCTTAGTTTACGCAGCCCCTGCGTGACGGACTTTTTTTTATATGTTGTTCATAGTTTCATGGTAATGTCGCCAATAAAAAAACATTTTTTCCGGGCAGTGTCAATAAAGTTTGTGCGGAAAAAACGTTTTTTATTGATGGCCCTTGCCATGAAACTATGAAGAACATAGAAAATATTTATTTGATCTAAAACACACTCGATATTTATTCGTTTCATCCAACATTAGTAAACCCCGACTTCTACTCATTAGATTTTGCTTAGTATTAGAACATATGGGGTGAGATGAGTTCACTAGTGTGCCATACCAGCATGTGGGAAATCTTTTTAATTATTGCAGCCCATGAGTGACGGACTTTGTTTTATAGATTAGTTGTATTTAATTTTTGTTAAAATTTATTTAGTAATTATTGAGGAGGGAAGTGGAAAATGACACTCTGCTCCCCTCCCCCGTGTATACGTTATGACTAGAACATTACATTACATAAACAGTTAAGGAAAGGAGAAGACATTTCATAAACCATCTGAATAAGCTCTAATGGGAAAGCATAATATGCACTAGGCCTATCCTACTCGGAGCTCTAGAGGCCAGCTAAAGGATTGTTTACAAACAAGATGCACTCCCTTCACATCTGCTTCCCTTGTTTCAGGCCGCCTCGGCTAACTGGCTGGTTGACCTCCGTCTAAATTTGGCTTCTATTCACTAGAACATTCTTATACATGGGCCATTCTAACAGTCGTCAGAATAATTCTTCAAGTAGCTACATATTAAAATACAAAAGACCGTCACGCAGGGGCTGCGTAAACTAAGCAGATTTTCCACGTGAAGTTTTACAATAGAGAAATCTGCTTACGAATGACAGTAGTAGTAACGAATCTCTAGACCAATTCACGAGGGGTGAACAGTTAAGGAAACGGCCGAACTAGCTTTCGGCGGAAAGTCTCGAATATAGCCGACTTCTGCCGACCACACACACTACACAAATGCAAATATCTCGGTTAATATTCAAGATAGAGAATAAATGTATGGTACAATATTTATAGTAAATTTAATTTGCAATAAGATTGATTCTATACAATTTTTCGATCCGACGCATAATAACGGAGATATTTTGAATTTTCTAAAATCCCCTCCTCCAACCCCCCCCCCCTCCCACTGGTCCGATTTCAGCCATTAACGAAATTGATCTCTCTTTTTCATAAAACGATTAAATATGGAGTTTGGTAACGATCAAACAAAAATTGCGACCACTAGAGCGTTAACAGACAAATATATAATTTTGAACGGACCTCATTTTCGTCATCTCCTGGGTGGGATCGGTGGACATTTGAGGATATTTTTCAAAACTTGCGTCATGAGTACGACCTCAATAGCTGATTTCCCTTAACGGAAATCTGCTAAAAATGAATGGTCACAACTATAGGTTACAACACAATCCCATACACACTGTAAGGTAGAAATTTCCATACTGTAAGGTTTGCCATTTTAGCAGATGGTAAAGGTTAATTCTATTAAACTATTCGTTCCAACCAATAATAAAGGGGATATTTTGAATTTTATAATCCCCTCTCATGTAAACCACCTACGATTTCACTCACGGTCCGATTCCAGCCATTAAAGAATATGATATTTAATTTTGATTGAAACTGTTAAATATCGAGTATGGTATAGATCAAATAAACATTTTCACGATAAAAACGTAAAATCTGATGACTTCATCAGACAAAGCTGCATTTATCCCAGTTAATAAAGTCTTGAAAACATTATTTTGTATTTATGCTTGGAAAAAATGTACAGAACAACTTTTATTACAAATTAAATTTCCAACAAGATTAGTTATATATTTATACATTTTTACGACTCAATTACTTCACATGACACATAAATACTTCGAATTTCGGCGATTCGTAGTAAATTAGTCCCAAAAAAAGATTCAAACACCAAACATCAAGAGTGTTAAAAGTTGGGAAATAAAAAATTGGGTCTACGTATGCAATAGAGGTAAAACAAATTTGTATAGAACCATGTGTATTTTTTGTTTAGCATAAAAAGTTAAACTACGCCCTATGACATTTCTTAATCCGAGGCATTTGAAAGGAGATATCGTGTAACATTCAAATGAGATCATTTTAAATGAAATGCAGCAAAACATTTTGTTTATTTTATTTAATAAGAGTGTAGGGGAGTCAGGTTTCATTACTTCTTATTAAGAGGTTTCATTACTTCTTAGTAATGGATTTTCTTGATGAAATTGGTTTACTTCAGCAATTGAAATAGATATAAAGTTGAGTGGTCGATGTTGCAGGATCCAGCAAATAGGGGAAAGAATGATACGAATATAGTCATTCTGCATTAAATGTTTGTAGTTGAAGATGTGTTTCACCACATCAGTCTAAAATAAATAATTATGAACAATTTAAGCTCAACAATATACATCTTTTTTTGCAGTTTGTTATTACGTAATAATAATTAATAACCAACTAAAGGTAAGCAGCTGTGTTGATGTAGCATATAACGATTTATGATTGGGAAAGGTAGTGAATTTGTAAAGGTTCCAAAAAATATTTGTTTATGTAGAGTTAACATAGCAGTCCACTCCTAGGTGTAACTAACAAACATATTTTAATTCTACCTAACAATATGTAAAAAATAATACCTTTCATATTAATAATAATATTCTATATTTAGTTATATAACTATTACAGGGGTCTGGTGGCTTTAGGTAGAAGGATAAATAAATAAATAGCATAGAACAAAAGAGAATACAAACAAAGTAATGTTCAACTAAATGAAATGCAAAACTTCAACGTTTAGAATTTTAGTAAAAAGATACCACAACAAAAAAATAAAACGAAATGATAGAGTATAATTTAAAAAAAAAAAAAAACTAAATTCGTCTATGAAAACTAAGTAAAATTAAAAATAATTAATCCACTCAAAGCTTCTATTGAAAAAGAACAAATGATCTTATCCTGAAGGCCCCAGTGATATAATAATACAAATTTGACAAGGCGCTATTATCAATTGGCATAAGTAAAAACTGAAGCTGTTCTTCATTTCTTGCTGGAGGTTCATTGTGTACAAGATAGCGTGCTCTCAATGAATCATAGAGTGGGCATTCAAGGATAAAGTGATACAGGGTCTGTTGTTTATACAAGAGATCGAGAATACCTTTCATATTCATTTATCATATTTTGTTTTTCTTTTCACCAGCCACGCACACTTTGCGAGAGGGGTGTAGGCATTTAAGAATTACAGATACTTATCTAATGTGTTATTTAGTCAAGGGTCGTTAACTTCATATGTCGACATTTCCATGGTCTGCAATCTTTAATTAATAAATTATATATACAAGAAACTATGACAATTTCTCTGACTTTTGATGATTATTGGCTAATGTTATTTATTCCATGTTATCGGAACACTGCCCAGAATGGTACGTGTTAACTGCAGTTTCCAATTAAAACGTAAAACGCATTTAACTTCAGGTCTCTGACGCTTGTCAGTTATAACGGGTTACAGACAGTTCTCTAAATTTCTTTCCTAAACGACCTTTTAAATAACGTCCTACAAACGAAGAGCTAAGAGGACGCTTGGTACCTGCTCAAGACAAGAGCAAACTGCCCTCTTGCCCCCCGGGGTCAGTTAGGCCTTCTTAGAACAAAAGACTAGGCATATGACAGGTTGGAATGAACAAAGAAAACGAAACGCAACAGCTCTGAAGGGGCTACTTAAACTTGAAAAGCCATTCATTCCCCAATGTTTTATTTCTGCTTTCAACAAGAACACTTGATTTATAGACACCATTTTACACATACATTTTATTGAAATATACTCAGAAAAATGAGATACGTCCATTTATTATCTGTACGATGGTCCATTAATACTATTACATTAACGATATCTGATAGGGAAAATTTAATTGCAAGACAACTTTCGATAATAAAAATCGTATAAATAATCTCATTTGTAGTACATGACATTGACTCGCATCTAACAGATTTTCACTCAGTTGAGGTCAGTATTTTCCCATTTACAATTTTGACCATTTTGAGGCTGATCCCAAGCATTAACCATTTAATAAGGTAAGGGCGACCTTAGATATGTTGCGGGCCAAACTTTAGTGTTCAAGTACGTTCGCGGGACGCTTTTAAAAGTAGTGCATTTTAAAGTAGTGTTCATAATTTTTAACGATAGATATCAGGCATGAAATTATAACGACAATGTAATTATAATACAGTTTATTAAAAAAACAAAATGAAATGAAAAAAATAGGTACAACATTATAATTAAATCGTAAAATTTGGAATTATTACAAACAACGAAAGTTAAATAGCGACACCGAAATCAATGAGCTTGAATATAGTAAACGAATCTATCTTTAGATTAATTCCACTGATACAAAGACGAAAAGAATTTTCCAAATTATCGTCAGTCAGCCTTTTAGGAATGTTTTGAATGAAACATTACTTAGGAACTTTCACCAATGAAAAGAACTGTTCGCATTTATAAGTACTGCCAAACGCACAAATCTCTCATCTTCCTCATTTGGAGTAAATAGTGTATATTTTTTTTTAATTGGGTTTTTCAAAATGTCTCACTGGCCGGATCAAACCTTACCGCGGCTCGGTGATTGTCCACATATGCTTTAGAGGTTTGCTCAGAGATGCTGTATAACCTCAAGAGGCTAAAGGGGCTTAAGAGGGGCAGAACATTAATTAAGAAAGCTTATGGTGTAAACATCAGACGTAGGGGGAGGGGTGTAAGTTGTTTATTTTGATATATAAAGCAACATTTTTCATATGCTTTTCATCGTATACCGAAGTATAAACGAGATATACGACGTTGTTGACGAGCAGTCAACAATTTCATTGGGCACAAACGACGGAGCTGAACTTAACAATACTCGGTAAGAGAATTAGCATCAACTCCTCCATGATTGTAAGCTGTATTAATATTTCTAGGAGCGAACAAGAGTGGGGGTTATAAAGGGAGCCCTGAAAAGAAAAATTGCGATATTTCGGTTCCTATTGGTTTGTCGGCAAAAATGCACAAAACAATTTTTTTTAATTTTCTTATTTAGAATAACTTTTGTTATATGTATAAGTTTTTATCAAATAAAAACTCCATAAACATCATATGCTCATTAAAGTTTATTTTAGTATGGCATATTATGACAAATGATGTAACGTTTATAAACTTATTTGTTTTAATTGTAAGTATGAGTCGGGTTCGTGAGGGGTATCTAAATTAGTCGGGATCTAAATTAAGTCATGGTTACGTAACATTTATCAGAGTTGTATACTATCCACTGATAAATGAATTATAAAATTTTGATGGTTTAATTTTTCGAATAACTCAAGTTACAATAATTAAATAAAAAACAAAGCTGAATTTCCACATTATCTGGGAGCGGAAGTTGTAGAGAGAAAATCACAATTGGTTCTAGGCCTACTCTAATCACATCCGCTGACTTGAGGCGGAATTCTGCGCGAAAGGGGTAGATAATGTATAGTACTGGCGAATACCATCAATGATTCTTATTTACTGAGGCAAAGCTACCTCAGTAATGACACAATAATGATGAATGCTATTCATTCATTTATTACGATTAATATTGCCCACGTTATTTTCAACAGTGCTGATGGGGATTGATCGGGATATCATTTTCTTTTAATCTTCAAGACTAAAAAATTCGTTTTAGTTGCTAGATATTCAGATATAAACCCTCAACACCGAAACGGGGAAATGTAAAAATATTTTGCACAGTAAAACCTTGCAATAATACCATCTTTATTCAGCATCCAATTGATTTCCCGAGCGGAGCAGGGAACCTTAGATATATATACATATATATATATATATATATATATATATATATATATATATGCTTATATTTGTGTGAGTATGTGTTTGAGTTTTATACACCAGGCCCAAAAGATCAAAATACGTTCAATCAATTTACTCTGATTTGAGGTCACTGTTCTTCCATTAACGCTTATGGTCAACCGTCTTGATTTGTTCCTACATATTACGAACTTAAATGTATACTCTAGAGAAAAGCAGTTGAATGCTTCATCGACAAAAACGTCCTACACACTTAGGGAACAATAAATAAGTTAAAACGGCTCGGATGTTTGAATTGACGAAGTAAGTATAGAGATTTCTATTTCTATGTTAATTTATTACTACGTGCTTTTCTATTGTATGTTAACTTTATTTATTAGGTATAAAGGAACATGCACAAACAAAAAATTTAGGAATGAAGAAAACACTCTTTCCACGTTGAAGATTTTTTTATTGTGCTAGCCTTTCAGCACGTCCGTGTGATGCTCAATTGCTTTTCACAACCACATGGCATCTCTCAACAACTCTAGTCGAGTACAGTTTAAGGATACACTCTAAAGCGATATTTCATAATATTTTGTAATTATTTTTGTTTTATAAACAAATACTAATCTATACAAAACAAGAATTAATATTGTTGGTAAACCCATTTATTGTTGTAAATAGCACTTAAGAGTAGATGGATGTCCTGTAAGAACTTGTGAAATTTAAAAGGAAGCTTAATTGTGGGAAGACTGTTTTCTTCATTCCTGAATTTGGAAACACCACTACCGGCATCCCACATATAAATTAAAAAGGTCCGTCACCGAAGGGCTGTGTTAACTAAGCAGATTTCCCACGCACTGAAATATGATGCGCTGATGATCTAATGTCACCATCTATTCTCAATTTCGAAGTAAAAAATTGAATTTGTAGTTGCGGGGAATTACTGAAGGCACAAAACGAGAAAGTACGAACATCTCACTCAATGTGTGAGCTACGAAAAAAAGGTCCGTTACTAGGCTGCGTAAACTAAGCAGATTTCCCACGTTTTACTATAGAGAAATCTTCATACTGCTAACACTGAACACCACCGTGAGTAAATATAAACGGCAATGAGAAATTTTCCAGTTAATTTTAATAAGCTCCCAACGGATTTCTGAATTGTTGACTGAATTGACAAATAGGTCTGCCAGCCACTCAGAGCTGAACAGATAGATAGACATATTCTTCACCGGAAAGAAACAATTACTGATATATATATATATATATATATATATATATATATAACACATTAACTTTATTGCAAACTATTTACTATATCTAGTACTAAAATTTATAATGAATCAGAATAATTTATATTTTAATAACTCAATTTTAGTAGTCCCCGAACTAAAGAAGGGGGGGGGGGGGAGAACAGAACGTTTTTGCATATATCTCACATCAGTAAAACATGAACGGTTAGAAGAACCTTACACGATAGTCGATCAGTTACGGAAACGGCCGAACTAATCCGGAAACATATGACAATCTCATCTCATCCGTTACCCACACACTATTAATAAAACTCCAAATATCTCGGTTAATATTCAAGATACGGAATATATGTATATAACAGTATTTATAGAAAATTTAATTTGCAATAAGATTAGTTCTATATACGTTTTCGATCCAACGTATAGTAAAGAAGACATTTCGAATTTTCGAAAATCCCCCCTCTCTCACTGGTCCGATTTCAGCCATTAACGAACTTGATCTTTCTTTTTACATAGAACGATTAAAGATCGAGTTTGGTAACGATCAAACAAAAACTGCGACCGCTAGACCGTTAACAGACAAATATATATATATATAGACCTCATTTTCATCATCTCCTGGGGATCGATGGACATTTGAAAATTGTTTTCCAAAATCGCGTCATGAGTACGACCTCAATAGCTGATTTCCCTTAAGGCTTAATCAGATATTGAGGTTGTACACATGATGAGATTTTCGAAACATTTCTTCAAATGTCCATCGAGAATTGTATATATATATATATATATATATATATATATATATATATATATATATATATATATATATATATATATATATATATATATATATAAGCCTGTTACCATTCAAGCGGTCCCAATTTTTGTTTTATCGTTACCAAACTTCATATATAATCGTTTTATGTTAAAACGAAAGATCAAGTTCGTGTACGGCTGAAATCGGACCAGGGTGAGGGAAGTTTATATATATATTTCTCTTGATGAGAATTCATGTGTACGCGAAACTATTTGAGAAATGAAAATGATTTTAATAACCATTTGATGTGTTTTCTTTCTGTATTTTTGAACTTCGGTCATCGAATGGTTAAGTGAATTTAAATAGGTAATTTACTTCTTTGTGAAAAGTTACCTATTTAAATTCTCTTAAATATATATATATATATATATATATATATATATATATATATATATATATATATACTTGTGTTGATGTTTTCGACCAGGTTATATTTATATATGGTGTTGTTGTTTTTTGGAGGTTTGGTCAATGTTAGTGAAAAAAACTTCTTAGTTTATGCCGAGAGAATTTTATTTTCTCTTCTTCAGGGCTGTAAAAATACAGGTGCTACTTTATAATATTGCACATTTTTATTAAATTAGAGTGTAATAGGAGGTGTTTATGCTATTTTTACATACCAAGACTAAAGATACATAAAAATAACTATACAATTGCACTAGAGTTACTGGTTACAGTACACCTCCTGTTACACTCTAATTTAACAACAATGTGCAATATTATAAAGTAGCACCTATATTTTTACAGCCCTGAAGAAGAGAAAATAAAATTCTCGAAATATCGGTATAAACTAAGAAGTTTTTTTTCACCAACATTGACCAAACCTCCAAAAAACAACATCACATATATATATATATATATATATATATATATATTTGTTAGTCTAGCGGCCGCACCTTTTTTTCTGATCGTTACCAAACTAGATATTTAAACGTTTAATGTAAAAATGAAGATGAGGACGTTTAGAGGTTTAGAGGGGGAGACTTTCGAAATATATCCGTTGTTATGCGTCGGATCGAAAAATTCTATAGTCAAGCAAATTGCAAATGTAATGTTCTACATGCATATATAGATATATATATGTGTGTGTGTAATGTTTTATATATATATATATATATATATATATATATATATATATATATATATTTCTCTTGATGAGAATTCATGTGTACGCGAAACTATTTGAGAAATGAAAATGATTTTAATAACCACTTGATGTGTTTTCTTTCTTTATTTTTGAACTTCGGTCATCGAATGGTTAAGTGAATTTAAATAGGTAATTTTTCACAAAGAAGTAAATTTGGAGTGAAGATAGGCTGGAGAAGAGATAAGCTAGATGTGTAAGGGATGGGGGTGGAGGTTCGCGGCCCCTTTGTAAGATAAGTCCGTCCTTCCTGGATATGGAGACAGTCTAAGATAGCGGGGTTCAGGTACAAGCATTCATGCAAGCTGTACCTGCTGCTCTTCTTTAGCTCTAACACACCTGCCAAGATAGTGTGGGATCAATTCATTGCTCTATCAGCTTTGATAAATGGCGGAAAACTGCCTTTATTACTTCCTTCCACGAAGTAAAGGAAGTATTGGAACAGCGAAAATGGTCATTTTCCAAATTTTATCGGAATTGTCCATTTTGGCCTTCCCTGAACTCATTTTATAAGATTTCAATCAAGGGAAATCAGCTACTGTGGTTGTACTCATCACCTGAAGGAAAAATTCCTTCAAATGTCCATTGATTCTATCTAGAGATGACGACAATGAGGAATATATATTTGTCTGTTAACGACCTGGC
The DNA here is from genome assembly GCA_019009955.1 of Riptortus pedestris. Lineage (NCBI taxonomy): Eukaryota > Metazoa > Arthropoda > Insecta > Hemiptera > Alydidae > Riptortus > Riptortus pedestris. The sequence continues at coordinate 39,778,410 of CM032233.1, read as the reverse complement.
GATCGCAATTTTTGGCTTGATTGTTACTAAACACGATATTTCAGCGTTTAATGTAAAACAAAAGATCAAGTTCTTGATTGCTGAAATCAGACCAGTGAGAGGACGGTTTAAGAGAGGAATTTCGAAACTTCAAAATATCTCGGGGACTATGAGTCGGCTCGAAAAAGTATTTAGAGCCAATATCTAAATAAAGTCCGTCACGGAGGGACTGCGTAAACTAAGCAGATTTCCCACGTGAAGTTATACAATAGAGAAATATCCATACGAGAGCCGAACAGTTACGGAAACGGCCGAATTTTCGAAAATCCACCCTCCCACTGGTCCGGTTTCAGCCATTAACGAACTCGATCTGTCGTTTTGCATAAAACGTTTAAATATCGAGTTTGGTAACGATCAAACAAAAATTGTGACTGCTAGAGCATTCACAGACAAATATAAATATAAATATATATATATATATATATATATATATATATATATATATCCCTCATTTTCGTCATCTCCTGGGTAGGATCGATGGACATTTGAAAAATGTTTTCGAAAATCGCGTCATGAGTACGACCTCAATACCTGATTTCCCTTAAGGCTTAAGTGTTTATTTGATCTATAACATACTCGATATTTAACAGTCTCAATCAAAAATAAATATCATATTCTTTAATGGCTGAAATCGGGCCGTGAGTGAAATCGGAGGTGGTTTAAAGGAGAGGGGATTAGAAAATTCAAAATATCCCCTTTATTATTGGTTGGAACGGAACTTTTTATAAACCTTTACCTTCTGCTAAAACGGCAAACCTTACAGTGTAGAAATTTCGTATATGGGATTGTGTTGTAACCTCTAGTTGTGATCATTCCTTGTTGATCAGAATCGACTAAGGGGCGGGGGTTTGGAGAAGGGCGGAAATAAACCATTTCAAGTTTCACCTTACGTATTACAGATACAAAATGTCCGTCACACAGGGGCTGCTTAAACTAAGCAGATTTCCTGTGTGCTGGTATGACACGCTAGTGATATCTCGCCACATATGGCTGAAAACCAGAATCTCTTAATATTTGAGATACGAAAAAATATATCGAATAGCAATTGTAGAGCATCAGTATTTTAACAAGATTGATTCTATAACATTTTTGATTCGACTCATAATATTGGTGATATTTTGAATTTCCGAATCCCAACCCAACCTAAACCACCCTTATTTCTTGTGCGATTTCTGCCAATAAAAGAAAGATATTTTTAATGCTGACTGAAACAGTTACATGTCGAGTTTGGTATAGATCAAATAAGCAATTTCGAGACAAGAAGGTAAAATCTTAATTGATATCGTCATCACAAAATGTATTAGCATTTATCTCAGATAATTAATGTTCAATGAAAATCATATTTGGTTTTTAACCTTGGAATGAAGTGGTGCATGAAAACTTACTGTTAATATTACATGAGTAGGAGTGGGGGTTTGCTGAAAACTAAAATATGGAGAAAACATGTACATAGCAACATTTGTAGAATATTAGATTTGGAATAAGATTAATTCTATATAATTTTTTGATTCTGATGCGTAATAAAGGAGAAACTTTGAATTTTCGAAATTCTCTTGACCTAAACCCACCTCCCCCGGCGCGATTTTAGCCGTTTAGGAACTAGACCTTTATTTTTACATAAACTGATTAAATATCGAGTTATGTAAAAATACTACAACAATTGCGACTGCTATGAGCGTTAACAGATATATATATATAATATTTTGAACGAACCTCATTTTCGTCATCTCCTGGGTAGGATCGATGGACATTTCAGGAAAATTTTCGAAAATCGCGACATGTGTTCGATCTTAATAGCTGATTTCCCGGAAGGGAAATCTGCTAAAAGCTTATGTAGGACCATTTTTGTTTATAATAAAAAAATTATGTTCTATAACGTTTTTCGGTCCATTTTGCATTGGAAATATCCTATATTACTTTAAAATGAAATAATTTTAAACCAAACATTTGGCTTTATTTAATTTAATAGGAGCAGAAGGATACGTACAAATTGTTAGATTTAGTACGAACATTTTCTATTACTTTCATAGTTTAAGGGAAGTCAGGTTTCTTTTCAAAACTAATGAACCTTAAGTACACAAAAAAGTCCGTCACGCAGGGGCTTTATTTACACTTTAATAATATGTACAACGGAAAGCGTCTGAATTGTAAACAAACAGCAAATTTTGGAGCGCTGAATAGAAAGGATTATTCTAGACCGGAAAGATGAACAATAATGAAATATATCTGAATATAACATATTAATTTTATTTAAAACTATTTACTATAGCTAATGGTGTAATTTGAAATGACTCAGAATAATTTTTATCTCAATCACTCAGATTTTAGTAATCCAAGAACAAAAGAAATGGGGGGGGGGCAACAGAACGTATTTGTTTGTATCTCGTATAATAAAGCCTTGTTGAAAACAATATATGGTATTTAACCTTGTAATGAAGTGGTTCATGATCTAACAGCATATTATTAATATGACGCTTGTAGGAGTGGGGGTTTACTGAAAGCGTAAAACCATAAAATCCAAATATCTCGGTTAATACTTATTATTCGGAAAATATGTATAGAAAATTTAATTTTCAATAAGAATGTTTTTATACAATTTTTCGATCCGACGTATAGTAACAGAGATATTTCGAAATTCCTCCCCTCTAAACCCCTCCCCCGCCCCCTGGTCCGATTTCAGCCGTTAACGAACTTGTTTGTTTTTTTTGTTTTTTTTACATACAACAATTAAATATCGAGTTTGGTAACGATTAAACAATAAATGTAAGCGCTAGAGCGGTTATAGTCAAAGATATATATATATATATATATATATATATATATATACATATACATAGATAAATAGATAGATAGATATACGGTATTGAACGGATCTCATTTTCGTCATCTCCTAGGATCGAAGGACATTTGAAGAAAACTTTCGAAAATCGTTTCATGAGTACGACCTCAATAGCTGATTTTCCTTAAGGGAAATCTGCTAAAATGTGAAACCTGTCTTCAAATAATCATCCTATCGAGAAATTTACAAATTGAGTTCCGTTTAATATATATTGGTTGGTGTTGTCATTCCTGTAGGTGGAGACCGTCGTCACTGGCTGATCTTGGGGTACTGTTGGCAAGCACTTTCGATGAAATGGCACCATCTTCAAGCCTGTCTAAAGTCGTACTCTGTATGACTTCAGACAGGCTTGAAGATGGTGCCCTCGCATCGAAAGCGCTTGCCAGCAGTACTCCAAGGTCAGCCAGTGACGACGGTCTCGACCTACAGGTATGACAACAGTATCATATATACTGGCGGAACTAACCCCTTAGTTGATATACTATATTGGTTGGTATTAAAGTTCTGTCTGAAGTGACATTTCGATATGTTT